>QUSF01000002.1:37867988-38157450 GCA_003676055.1 Chloebia gouldiae
AAGCATACTGATTTGTCACAAACATTACTCCCCATCACTGTTTATCACCAATTGCTTTAGAAAGCTGTTTAAAGAGAGCAATGCACACAACACACATTCGATTTGTAAAATCAAGAATTCTATGGTAATCAGCATTGTCTTTAACCTTGAATCAACTGACAATATATGATTGTAAATACATGTTCTCTCTGAGAATAGAAGAAGCAACATAAGCAAAGAGCACACGAGAATACATTAAAATTACTTCTATAAATAGATTCCATTATAATAATTTGATGATCAACATCTTGTTCAGCCATCATTTGTATGCTACAACTTTTTACAAAATAAAACCATTCACTAATAGCCATACTGCACACTTGCAGAAATCAGAACCTATAATTTATTAAAAAAAAGTTTAATGAAAAGAAGATAAGTCAACAATGCAACTCACTGCATTATGTTGTTAATTTTTTGCACAGCTGAAGGTATTACAGACCATTAGCATGTCATGTCTTTATTATATATTTTTTGGTTTTGGAAAATAAGAGATTTATAATTCTGAAAAGGTCTTTCTTTCACCTGCAGCTAGGATTTATCCACAATATTTTGTTCATATGATTTCCAGCATTTCCATATAGGTCTAGCTGTGACATTTTATTTCCATTGAACACTTGACCCAAAAAATGGGGTTAAAACTTAAAAAATAAGAGAACTTTTAACTTGTCAATGCAAGAGAGTGCTCAATCACATGTTTAGTTATAATTAAGTAATTGACTCCTACTGAATTCACTACACTCAAAGGAATTATAGTAGTTTTCTGCACTACTAATGAAATTTTGCAAGACAAGCTTCTGATACACAGTCTGAGGAATTCAAACAGAAAGTCTGTGCAAAGCAGAGGTAAAATGGTTCACAGCCAACGTTGTCAAAGTACCTTTATAGAAATGTGCAATTTAACACAAGGGCACTGAAGGTATTAAATCAAATAAATGACTGGCAAAAAAAAGTATAGCATATAAAAGCTGATCAATGCCAGTAAAGTTTCTACAGAAGTTATCATACAAGATTCTTTTATTTGGTGGGGGTTACAATGGTAGTGTCTTAGGAGAAAGCTAAGATTTCTTAAGCTAATCTTAAAGAAAAAAATAAGAAATATAAACTACTAAGATATGAACAGGCATACACTATATGCAAAATTGCAAAGACAAGGAATAAAACAAGTAAAAAATAGAAAATAGAGCTCAGGTTTTGGTTATTTATGGAAATATACAGCAAAAAATCCAGACTGTTTTGATTGTTTTTTTGTTTTTGTTTTCTAAATTAAGAACAAGACAGAGAAAGAGAAGACAAAATCTAAATGTAAAATTACATGCATGGGAATTTTGAGAGATTAGAAGCATTCAGAGCTAAATTTTGAACACCCCCAAATGCCTGCCTTGTCTTAGAAGTTAAAAAGATTTCATGTGTCTTATTATTATGTTAAAAATTATCCATATAAAAAAAATCTTTTAGAATGATATAAAAACTGTAACCATTGTACAAATTTTTATTTAATTTAAACTTGGGCAGATGAGATCAATATTGTGTACTGAACTTTATATGCAATAACTCTCAATAGAATAAAATGAGATTATTATAAATGCTTATATTAAGGAGATTTTTAATTTATTTGCCTAGATTCTGAAAGCTTCCTGATAGTGGAAGTGGTACAAATGTGGCAGATAATCTGTCTGCACAGAATTTTCCTGTACAGAAGGATTCAGCTTTGATAAATTATCCGGTATACATATAAATAGTTCGTTTGAATTGAAGCACAGGATATGAAAAACATATCTATATTGCTGACTTAGTGACAATGCCATTCTTCCCCAGACTCTAAAGTGGTTTCTCACTGGTGCAATTTTAAAGCCTAAATTCCATTAAATTGTTCATGCACTGAAGAAATGAGATAAAGTGATTAAGTGATTTATAAACCAAAATTTTCTTGTTTGTTTTCTTTGGAAATTGCTTGATATAAAACTCTCTATGGGAACTGTCCATTACTGGCATATAAAACAGCCCTACTATAATTTCCTTTTATATTGCAAAGTATTGCATGCTGCTGAAAATGGAGTTTCACGAGTGTTCATTCCACCTCGATGTTGACCCAATGTTCATCCCCTCCACAGTGTTAGGTGATGATCTCACTTATTAAAAGGAAAAAATTTTACAGAAATTTAACTAGATATATTTACATAGAATTTACCCCAAAAAACTTTTCACATTCTTAAGCAGTATTTCAGAATTTGATACAAATTTCAGATAGAGATTCAGATTTTTGGGGTTTTTTTGTTTGGGGTTTTTTTGTGGGTTTTTTTGGTTTTTTTTTTTTTGCATAGCTTATAAGTTATTTTATTGTTTCGGTACAAGAAACCATTTTATGGTTTCTGTTACTCATTTATTCCCTCTAACCATGTTTTTCCCATCTGTGGTTTTCATTCCATCTTAACATTCACAGTATTACTAGGACTATAAGTTATAAGAAAATAGAAGGAAAAATTAGGAAAGCATATATTAATAAAAATAGCTGGAAAGCATGTAAGAACTGAGAGAACTTGGTTACTGTAGTGTATGTCATGTATCTGACTTTGCTTTGCAATCTAGCTAATTGTGCCGCTTTTGTACAAAAGATATACTCCAATGCAAGCACTATAAATATGCAGCTTGAATCTTTTCTTCAGAATATTTCTAATATTTCTTTAGAATTCCATGTGAATGGAGCATTTCAACACTTGGAGTCACTTCAGCTAGTTGATGATTAACAATACCTGTATCACCTTAATATTTGTTGCTATAACATAAATATAGCAGGACTTGTAAAGCAGACATTCATGGAGTTTGGGGAGTTTTTTTCCAAATAAATCCACAGAATCATGTTTGACGCTTTTGTTATTAGTTTGTTCCTAAAAGTCTGTTCCTATATGCTATCTCTAATACTCCCCATTTTAAAACTCTGAAAATGTCAGCAGTGCTCCTCAGATGAGGCCTATAATTGGCAGCATATGATTAAGAGAAGGGTTTTAATCTATTAATTTTTCTCTATTGGGCTTAGCAATTCAATTGTTTTCCCTTTAGTTTTATGCTGTGTTGAGTTTTTGGTTTTTCTGTTGATGATTGGTTGGTTGGTAGGTTTTTTTCCATAATCCAAAGCCTACTGAAATATTTAGGTCTTCTTAAAAAGAAAAGAGAAGGGAGCTTACAACTTAATTGCTAAATAATATAGACCAGAAAAGGGCTAATTTTTTACACTCTTCCCATTGTTTTTTCTGGAAAGCTTTTTTGCTCTATTGCTCTCTCTGTTTATGAATGTCTGGATGCATGCAGGAAGGTATAGCAGGAATGAGAAAAGCACAAGAAAAATGGTAACTTGATACTTTGCAGCCGCAATTTGGGCAAAAGACCAAGTACCTACAATCAATACCTTAACTTCTACATTGTAGAAAATTTGCTACTTTTGGGGTTTTCACCTTTCTATATTAATGATGATACTGATTGCTACATACTACCAGCAAAGAGATATTGATCAGGACACTCTGGAGACAAAGATATAATTGCCTTGTGGTTATAATAACTCTTATTCTTAGCAGGAAAGAGGAAACAAAATGTACATGGTGCAGCAAAAAACATTTCCAACATGATTTTGTCATGTTAATTGTCATTCATTCCTAGTCAATTCCAAGGCTATTTAAATCTTTTGGTTGGATGAGGTTCAAGGTCACAATGCCACCATAAAGAGCTGAAGAAAGGCTTAGACCCTGGCATCTCAATACCAGAAAAACTTGGTATCTCCTCCTTATTTTGTTCCACAAGTGACTGAAGCAATAAGCAGCAGCATTATGTGTCCAGGACTGTCTCTTCTGGGAGAGAAACTCAACACTGTTGAAGCACTGGCATTTCCTATCTTGGTTTGTAGGCACTGACAGTGAAGGCAGGGAACAGGTGCAGTGTCCAAGGCAATGTGGATTAGAAAGGCAAAAGAGAAAAGGGACTGAATAAAGGGGGAGTAAATTGGATTAATACCTGTTACTGACTTTTTTTTGTCTCCTTGATTAAATTCTCTCTCCTTTTAATAAAAGCCCATCATAATAGCACATGGAGACTATACATATACATTATATATATATATATATATATATATATATATATGTATATATACACCTTATATATACCTGCCTTACTACTGAAGGAGTTTCCTAATGTGCACTGAAACTAGGATGTCTTCACTCCCTTTCAATAGATTTTCTCAGTCCAGTATTTTACTTCATTTTGAGGTAAATATATTTTCTGAATGATGAGAGATCCTGCACCTAATACCCTCATTCAAGGAGAGTAGGACTACAAACACGCAATGTTATGAAGAATTAGGTGGTAATCACTTGTGCTGTTGCTGGACAAACCTTTATTTTACCCATCCTGCTTTCCCTGCTGCCTCACAAAGATTCCTTCATAACTGGACACAGATACATTCCTCAGCACTGATGGAAAGCTTCAACATTGGTCTTCAGAGAATTACATGGCTAGTTACCTGAAAAAGAATAGATGGATTTCCCTGCGGGATGAAACAGAAAGCAAGTACAGCTCCAACAGACTGGAATTATAATAGATCCCTAAAATGATCCAAATTTGTGGGTTAATTTGTTGGGGTTTTTTTTGGTTTTTTTTTTTTTGGTTTTTTGGTTTTTTTCCAATTCACTGTCTGGTCTTACTTTTTAGAAAATGCTGCTATGGTATCCTATTGGCCCCTGCAGTACACCTGGTAAATATAATAATATCACTGAACACTTTCCAACATTTTTAAAATATTTGAACATTTTAAAACAATTTGTAAAAATTACCAACCCTTTATTTTTTTGCAAATCTTTTCTGACTGCCATGAATATCACAGTCACAGATTTGGGGAAGGAAGGAAGAATAAAAAGAGGATCATGACCAAATGCTCAGAAAATTAAAGTTTATAGGATAATTTCAATGCTCTTCAACACTCACTTAACATATCTCTGATTTCCAGTCTCTGAAAAGGGTATGAAAGCAGTTAGAATTAATTTCATGCCACACTGAAAAAAAAAAAATCAAGTGCTTATATAATTCAGCTACTGAATGTTAAAAGCTAAAAAGCTACTGCATGTTATATATTCTTCTATACAAAACCAAACCAAAGCAAACCACTAGTTTTCACCCAGAAATGTTTTTTTAATTTGCTCTCACAGAGGTCTTTTGAGTCTTGATATGAGAACTATAGAAAAGAAAATGGCATAAAACTGAGCACACAGTTATATTTCTCAGGTGTCAGGAACACTATTTTATTACTTTCACATTTCTTGAAAATTACAACCAATTAAATTTCTCATTGAAGAACAAAATTGATGCTTAAGAATTTAAATCATTTCACTCATACACCTCATAGAAGCAACCACAATGGTAAGCATACTGACAGGAAGGGTTGTACCTTTAGCTGGGAGCCCAAGACATTTCTGATAAGCTCACTCAAAACCTTTGTGATGGGTAGTAGCTGGGAGAATAAAGAAACCTTGATGCGTCCTGGACAAAGAAACCATGATAATGAACTGATCTCCCAGGAAAACAGGAATCAGCCATAATTATTCCACTAACTGCTGATGTGCACCCACTTAAGTATCTACAGCAAAAAGTACAAAAAGTAAATCGCTGGTACTCAAAGAGAGATTCTCTGTACATTTTTCCAGTGCTTGACCTGCATGAGGTCTCCTGGACAGACCAGAGTCTTGCTGGAGATGCCTGGCTGACTGCATTCCACGACACCAGGACAAGTATAACCACTAAAGTGACAATTTTTTCTTTAATGATTGGAACAACTTGGCGAGTGCTGTAGCAGTAACACATTGTATGATACATTTATGGGGTGCACACACATAGGCAAATGTTCATAAGCGTGTTTACATAGGTGGAACTCAGTAATTGCTTTACTCTTTTAATATATACACACACACACATATATATATAAATTTAATTGCTCTCCTAGTAGTAATTTTGCAGATATATAGATAGATATAGATGATATAGATATAGATATAGATATAGACATAGATATAGATATAATCTGTATTTAGTTTTAATAACAATAGCTTTGTAGTAACTTATAATAAAGACATTTTCAGAAATGCAGACTTCTATGACTTTGTGGATTATGGAATCCTGACAATCTCAGTCTTCATCTTCATACATCTGCCAGTTATGGAGCACTCATAGGTCAGCATCATAGAAAGATGAAATGTTAAATGACTGCAACAACTAATGCAGAAGAGCCTCCCAGAATAATGGAAGAATGCCTAACATGTTTGATAAGGTCAATTTCCTCACATTTGATAAGGTCATTCACTTTTCTGCCCTTCTAGATAGGGATTTTTTGTTGTTATGTACTGTTTTACATTTTACCAGACTAATGCCTATGAAGGATTAAATAAACCAGATATTTCAAAGAACTGCAGAACTGTATAGAATCATAGAATCAACAAAGTTAGAAAAGATTTCCAAGATCACTGAAACCAACCTTTGACTGAACACCACACCAGCTTGGCAAAAAAACCATAGCACTAAATGTCATGTCCAGTCATTTCTTGAACAATTCCAGGGACAGTGAATCCACCCACTCCCTGGCAGTCCTTTCCAGTGCCTAACCATCCTTTCAGTGAAGAAATTCTTCCTGATTACCAACTTGAATCTCCCCTGGTAGACTGTGAGTCTATTTCCTCTTGTCCTGTTGTAGCTGACTGGGAAAAGAGAATAACCCTAATTTGGCTACACCCTTCTTTCAGGGAGTTGTAGAGAACAGGTCCTCCTTTTCTCCAAGCTAAAGACCTTAATATTAGCATTCCTTAATATGTGCTTAATATTCTGGCACAATGTTTAATATAATTATCTCTAATAAAATAATAGGGGAGTAATGCTTCCCATGTTGTAAGGTTCTGCCATGCAATGCCGAAGGAGGAGTCAATTCATTCATTGGAGCGGAAGCAATGTTAGGATTTGTCATAGAGTTGGGACCTGGGTCCCTAGAGAAACAATAATTGAGATAATTATAAATAAATGCCCCCAAAAATATCTCAGTGTGCATTGAACTATTTCAAAAAACAGAACCTTCATTCTTATATGGACAGATTCTGACATCTATGAATTGAAAAAGTGATAAAAGGAGGAATAGCTTTCATAGATCTCCATGACGTATGAAATATTGTGTTACAGTAAACATTCCAAACATATAAACACCAATAAATAAAGACAACAGTACAGACAGGACCATTGGTTTATTCAGTAATTCTGATCTTTTTTCACTTTTTCAATAACCCCATTTAATCACTGCATGTTTTTAAGGTTGTCATAACAATCGCTAATATTTTTTTATTATTCAAGGATATTTTATAAGACAGTTCAATAATCTTGTCAATAGACATTTCACCATATGTTTATATAAATGAGACTTATTAGTCCCAATTGTGACTACCCCCTCATAAGATAAATATTCTAAAAATTGAATAAATATAATAAATAAAAATCCTCTGTTAGAAATGTCCCTCCCTATTTCCAGTGATTAATGCCATTCACATTGCATTCATAATGCAGGATATATTTGTAATTTTCTTGGCCCCAGCCCACTCTGTGTCTCTTCCCTACTTGTCCTTATAAAGGCAAATAGTGTATGTGAAGAAAAAAATATCCGTCTTCTTTCCAGTCACTTTGCATACTGTCACATTATTGTACCATATTGTGCTGCATCCCTACAGATAAAATAGCCAACCTAGACTCAAGATAATGACAGATATGTAAATAAACTAGTTATTGAACTAGTTATATAAACTTGCTATCCTGTATTTAAGACAAGTCTCCAGAAATTCTTATGATTCAGCATGGACTTAAGGGTAATATAAAACTATTATTTGTGTTGATAATATCTACTGTGCAATTACCATTTACTTTGATAATGTGAAATATGAATAGATTAAGTCAGACAGTAATATTTTTTCTGGTTTTTTTTTTAATTTACTTTCTGACTTCACAAAATTTATTCTAATATTTGTGCCATTTATTTTAATCTGTGAACCATACACTCAACTGTTTGTTATGCCACATGTTCTTTTGCTTTATTGCTTGTTCAGTGGCTGAAAGATATGTCACAGAGCAGTAACCCTTGTCCACAACTGTGGCATGAAGCAGGAAACTGAACAGCAGCAGCAGTCCCATGCTTTCATGTCTCAAAACTGCTAGTCTCCCCTCTCCAACTCCAACTTTCCATATACTTTCTTGTAAGAAAACTTACTCTCCCTACCCTAGCTAAGTGCTAGGTGCCAAAGTGGAACCCATGATCCTGGAACAGGGGTACTCAAGGTCAATATACCACATATGGAGAGAGTTGATCACTTCAATGCTGGATTTGCAATAGTGAGCTTGCTGAAAATAAGTCTCTCTGAGCTGGCTAATAAAAAAAAATGTGAGGGAGAGAGTTTATCTTAAGTTTTTTTTCTAGTCCACAGTTAGAAGCACTTAATTCTTGTCTGAGTGGAAGCAGCTGGTATCTCCAACCAGTTTACAGTCAGAAACACTCCCAGAACTGGAGAATAAGCTTTTTACAAGACAGCAAGGAAGGAACACCTGTCCTTTATGATACAGTTAGGAAAAGAAGGGACTGAGATGGGAAGAGATTCCCTGTTGTCCTTCTCCTAGCAGTTGTAACACTAGCCTAGAAGTAAGCCCTAGTACACATTCACTTCTGTCTGTCCTTTGCAGGAACTGCAATTCCCTCCGGGTCTGACCCAAAGCTGTTTCCACCACAGAAACAAAAATGCTGCTAAGCCCAAGTTTGTTGTGGAACATCTAATATTTCCCAATAGTGACATAATTTTGCAATACCTCTCTATTTCACCTGCAAATCTTCTGATTCTTTGCTTCTAAAGGATCTTTTCTCATCTTTTCTCCTCTGCTTCTTACCATAAGCAATTTTCACCTTCTATCAGTCTGTATTCAACAATGTCCCATTCTTCCTGAATCTTGTTTTACCTTTAGCAATGGGAGTTGCTGCAGTAGCCCTGGAAGAAGGTTGTCTTTCTCTGGGTTACTAAGTACTCATATCAGCATCAGATGAACAAATTAACTTTGATATTGGGTTTTCTTTTCTTTTGTGAGTTCTGTTTAAAGAAGACAGGATCAGATAGAACAAGAGCATCACCAGAAGTTCCTGAGTATCTTAATTATCTTTTATTTTTCTCTTTATCTTTCAAATGAACAGTTTTTACAACTTATGATATTGCCTAAGATATCACCATCCAGGGTTTTCCCCTCTGTAAGAGCTTTCTGAAACTAAAGAAAAAAAAAAAAAACTGAGAAAGCAATATAAAGTCCTGCTGCAATCCCTTCATTTTGAGCATACTGTATTTCTTGGTGCAGATGAACCATCCACTAATAAGTTTTTCAAATTATCCAAACAAACTCTGAACTTCCTGCTGGTTCATTTCTCTGCATCCTTCTCTTTTCTCTTGTTGTCAGCGGCATGGTTCCTTCCATGCTGTTAGACCACCTGTTCAAAAGAATAATAATAACAATACCCCTTACTGTTAAAAATATAGCATTTCTCCCAAGTTAACAAATTTCCCATTACACCACTTTA
This sequence comes from Chloebia gouldiae, assembly GCA_003676055.1. NCBI lineage: Eukaryota > Metazoa > Chordata > Aves > Passeriformes > Passeridae > Chloebia > Chloebia gouldiae. The sequence goes on from QUSF01000002.1 coordinate 37,877,644, forward strand.
AAATTATCTTGGTGCAATTAACATATCCTGATTGATCCCATTGGAAGTATCCAGGCACTATAATGTAACTAGTTAGTCTCCACAGGAAGAGTCAGCCAAATCACCTGCTCACACTCATGATGGGGTCTAAATTGAATTCCACAGGAACAAGCTCTGGCAGAAGTCACAGTTTATTCAATGTCTGCCAGGAGTAAGCTGTGCTGTTATGGAAATAGCTGCTACATTCCCTGTACTGCAGTCAGTGCAAACACAAAAGCTCAGTTTAGTGGGTATGCCACAATCCAGTATCAAACCTCTTTCCTGCAGCTGGGCTCCCTACAGCAACAGCTACCTCCAACAGAGAGATGGTTCCAAAATTAAATTGTCTTCCCTGAAATACTGAATCTAATAGCTCACATTCCTCTAATTGCTCTCACTCCCATGACATCCCTTTCTGGTAATAAGTTGAAAGGGGATGTGCCTTGTCCGTCCTTGGACATAGGGATAAGGTTATTGACATTACACCCGCAAAATCTGAATAGTTTAATAATGCCCTAAGGTTTGCTTAACTGGGTGAATTATGATTTTTTTTTTTCTATTTTAGTGCAATTTTCCCATGGGATAGCTTTGGATCAACATCAGCCTTTTTACAGCAGGGAGAACAGCAATAGTCTCCAGCTGTGAGGAGAAATCAGGTGCAGATTTTAATTCAGTTATGAAAAAATAAAATAAGCTATGAGCTATGAGAGATTGCTGAGTCGATTTGGCCAATGATAAATGTGCAAGTGTGGAATACGATTTATACCATGTAAGTATTGTATTTTTTAAAAAACCCAAGCAACAAAACCAAAACAACCACACATAGACCCCATTGCGTTAGAGTCTAAATGAAAAAAAGAAACAAACAAACCAAAAAGTAGCAATTATTGACCAAAATAATTACAATCTAACTACATGGAATAATATCAGTGCTTTTAAAGAACAGGGAACTAAGCAATAGATCGTATAGTCAAGATTTTTGCAGAAGATTATGACGGAAATACCAGAAGCCACAGAGGGAGGAAATGAAGATAAAAAGTCTCAAATTCAATGTGCAATCTTAATCAAGCTCATCCTTTCCTTCCTCTAAGGGTCCTGATTAGCTGCACAAAATTACTAATTCCAAGCTACAGCTTATTTTGAATAAATTAATGATGTAGGCTGAGGCCACTTCTGTGAATTATGATGAAGAAAAATGACACCCAAGGTCATAAACTCAACCTGTCAATCAGACAAACAAAAATATGGGATTGTTCAGCTATACCAACCCCCTAGTCCTGTGCAATGTTTATATTCCAAATATTCCTAGGACAATCAAATGGTTTCATGAATTATTCACTTACATTGCTGAAAAAAGTTCCTCCAGACTTTATTTCGTATGCCCATAGTATAACTTCTAAAGGAGAGAAGTGTTTCATCCACATATAGATTTTTGAATTCATGCTGTAGTAACTACTAGGCATGGTCAGACATGCCCATGTTCATCTAATTAAAAACCTACCTTTAGCATGATTTAAATTTGTCTTCTATGTTTACAAAATCAGCATGCTGCACTTTAGAAGAGATTTGAAGTATCTGTACCTTAAACAGCAAAACATCCAGAGATCAAACACAGCTATATCAAAAGAAAATGGTCAACATAGTCAGTTCTGTTTTCTAAAGGTCAGTATTGAAATTTTTATATGCAAAACAAATATTAAAATTTTTCCTTTTTTGTGGGCTTTATAGAAGTGTTAATTATAATAATAGAAATATTAGTTAAAACATTAAACTTTGATGATATTATTTTGTTGTTTTGAGGGAGCAGTTATTAAATTAAAAAGCAAGAGGAGGTTGTTTTTCACTGTTGTTTTGTTTCATTTTTAAGTCAGAGACATGTGTTTTCAAGTTTGGTTTGGAACAAATTCCCCCACGTGTCATGGGTCTGAGAGGAACATGGAACAAAAGGTCAAATTTCACTTGCTGCTGCAGGTTTTTGTGTGGAAACCACACACACAATTGGAGAAGAATGTAGCTGGAGAATGACTTGTGTGGGTGTGGAAAAGCCCTAGGAAAAAATACAACTTAAACACAGCTGGGAATAAAACACTTGCCTAAGGGTGCTATGTTCTACCTTTTTGTTGATGCTGCAGTAGTTTTGAGGTTTTTTATGGGGTGTATTTTTGGTGTTTTGTTCCCATTTTTTTTTCATTTCAATGTTTGCCTACATAGAGAAAACTTATTCAAGGTGGTATATTTCCCCTAAACACCCTTAGTTCCATAGGTGTTCAGCACCCATGTTTATTCACTAGTATCCAAAGTACATTTCATTTTTATTTTTTCATACTTTATTTTACTTTTATTTCTTCTTTATGAACTACTTTTCCCAGAACCATATATTTGCTTCAAATTTCCCATTTTCTAGATTATGTCTTCTAGATTTGTGCAGAATTTAATTTCAGAGAACTAAGAAAGCCTTTCCATATTAATATTATCATCCTGAGCCATGGTTCTGAAATTTTTCAGTTTCTTACCTATACCTCTTCTGCATTCTAATGAGGATAAGTGGAAGCTCCTTATTTTTTATTAGAAACTTAGATTCTTGGGACTCAATAATACTTTTGCTGCATCTTCTGAAAGACATTAATATCCTCTCTATAAATCAGTGAGTAATTGTTGCCAAAATTTCTACCAGAGGACTCCTTAAGTGCATGATATGATAACAGCATAATCTTCAGCTTAGAATGCTCTCTGCTAGTACTGGCTCAGATCCTATTTGTGCTTTTAAAGGATGCTCTGCATGGAGCAATCAGTTTCAGTGACTTATTTTTCCCCCTTACAGGGTAACCTCTTTTGCTAATCACTGTGTTGAAAGCTTCCTGTATTTCAGATTGATTTGGAAAACATAAGCAATAGTTTTATGTGAGTGACTCTCTTTTGTTTTTGAGAGGCAGACAGAAAATTTGCTCTTACAGGAAAGAAGTGTGTTTGTTTAGATCTAGATCACCAAATGATTAATCACTGAAATGAGCATCAAAATCAACACTTCATAAATATTCTAACAAAAATATAGGCATTCACCTACTCAGTGATATACAAACAAGACTGGAAGGACTTGAATTTCAGGCTCATTAATTAAAAATGTCTAATCCTTTAGAAAGAAAATAGGAAACACAATAAGAAATGAGGGCTTAATTAATACAGAAGAGGGAAGAGGAAAGATTTGTATAGCACATGACCCATGTGACAGATAATAGATTATAGCACTGTGCATATGAATTTGCAGGCATATATGTGTATATATGTACATATATTTAGACATATATCAGCTACTGTAAACTGACAATGCAATTGAGTAATAAAAATATTAGCACAGACAAAATTCCATTAATTTTTTGACAATAATTTTCCCAGTTTTCTTCTCACTTTAATACTAATAGAGAAATGCTTTCTTGCTTCCTTCCCAAGGTATTATTTCCTGTCATCTGATATTTGCTTCTACCAAAGCCAACTATATATTATTGCTTTAGGTGAAATTAAAAGCTGTCAGCCATTGAGTCACAAACTAGGCTTTTTTATATACATATGGAGGGACAATTTGTCTAGGATTTTAAAAGGACTAATGTGTACAGAAATTAAACTTGAGATCTGAATTTTATGTTGTCTTGAGTGCTAACCATAAATAAGAGAAGAGAGCTTTTATTAAAGTTGCAGAATAAATAATTTCTACCAATTTTCCAGTAGTCAATGAAATAGATCCCTCTTCTTGGTTCCATTTGGTTGTAAAAATCTGCTCACTGTTGGTCATTTCAGTGGAAACATGACAAGAACACCTGAAAGTACCACTAGCTAATCTCTGCATTAACTAGATTTGTGCCATTTCAGACTTGTCTATACCTTAACTCACTCTTTGAACTGAATCTGGACATTACCTGTAAACCACAACAACCTATGGACTACAAAGGCAATGAGCTCCCAACGGAGGAGGCTATGGACAAGCAGGCTGCAACTCTAAGAAACATCATTAGCAGATAAGCTTCTGACACATTCTAGATGTAACTGAAGTACTTTGAATTGCAGCTTCTTCAGCTTCATCTTCCCTTCAAAGAAGCAGAATCAATAAACAATGGAAGAACTCTTCAGCCACAGGAAAATGGCAAGCTGAATATTAATATTTTCCATTCTTTATTCCATCCTAGTTTTTCTTTTAGGTGCTACACAAAATGTCCCAAAACCAAAAGTGAAGTGACTTGCTGTTGTTTGCTATAGTTCTTCACTGTAACACCTCGGCAGTACAAAATATTTCATTGTAGAACACAAACATTTGAAGCCAGATCTAGGATACAGCTGATTAAATAATTATATAACTGATTCATTTAATTCTATTCATTTTATTTTTTGTTTTAGATTTTATTTTATTTTTGGCAGCTTAAATTGCATAACAATATCTTAATTCACAGGGATTGTGACCCTCAGAGTTAATGGATTGCTGAGCCTCCTCTGGATATTGCACTTTACAGATAAGTGGTGCTGTGTGCTTTGCAGAACCACAGAAACATTTAAGCTGAAAAGATCTGTAGGGTCATTAATTCCAGACTTTGACTCATCACCACCTTACGAACTAGTCCATAGCACTGAGTGCCATGTCCAATCATTTCTTGAACACCTCCAGGGATGGTGACTACACCACTTCCCTGGGTAGTCTATTCCAATGCTAACCATCCTTTCAGCGAAGAAATTCCTCCTTACCAACCTGAACCTCCCATAGAGCCACTTGAGGCCATTTCCTTTTGTTATGTCACTGGTTTCCTGGGAGAAGAGACCAAAACCCACCTGGCTACACCCTCCTTTCAGGGAGCTGTAGAGAGCAATAAGATCCCTCCAAGCCTCCTTTTCTCCAAGCTAAACAGCCCGGCTCTCTCAGCCACTCCTCATAGGACTTACTTTCTGGACGCTTTACAAGCTTTGTTGCCCTTCACACAAAGAGGGATTCATCTGATTTAGTGCAGATGCTAGGACTAGTCAGTCTCTTTTCCATCCATGTTAAAAATGGGCATTCCCAGAGCACAATTCTTCTCATCCTCAAGGTGACACTTAAAACAGTTCAAATGATTCATGCCTTTAAATTCTTTATTCCTCCTGACTGAAGAAAAGGCCATTTAGAAAAATAACTCAGTGTAGATATCGTTGCTGTAGACACCTGGACTTCAGTAAAATAAATTAAGCTTACCAGTCAGGTCTGACATAAAATTGTCTTAATACGTGTATACCTCAAAGGATGCCACAAAAACTACTACAGTCACAATATTGTATACAATAGCAGCATTTTTCTCTAATTCTTGTAATTCAAAGGAAAAATGAATAGTGATGGATACACTTCAGTAGACAAGCAAAAGAAAAGAATGGAAGTTAATTTTACTATTCAATATGCATTGCCTGCTACATGAAGAGATTCAACCAGTCTTTGATGGAGGGGCAGAACCTAAAATGAAATAAATGGAAAATAGTATTTATTCTTCTCTGATTTTGTTTTGCAGAGTTTTGCAGAGATCTCAAAGAACACTATAAATGAAAGAATTCTCATGGTTTCAATCAGAGACATAAATGGAAGTGCAGAAAAAGGAAAATATTTAAGGTCACTTATTAGGCTAATGATAAAACTGGAATGAAATTTCCCTTAATCCCATTATAAGTCATATTGGACACTTAGAGTGTCTCAGTCTATAAAGACTTTCACATAAAAAAGGAAAAGAAAACATTGGAGATCGGCAATGTATGTATAACTATTTTGAAGAAAAAGCAGCAACATATTTTTTTTCTTACTATGCCAATAAACTAGTTACCAGGACATTATCAGAAAGAGATTTTATCCAAAATGCATTCTTCTTTTACAGATTAAATAGAACAGGTTCACAAGGTTGATAAATGTTAATTACTTTTTTTTATTTGTTGTGGGGAGAGGGGTGTCTTTACAAGGCAGTGAACTCTTCAGGAATCTGGATTCAATATGTAGCATCTCCATTGCTAAATACAATTCAAGACTGCAGTTATTTGATGAAGCATACTGGAATATTTGTATGAACAGCTTTCTTATATATTTACAGCAAATTATTGTACTGGAAAAATGGTATATTCAGACTCCTGTGCAATTGTCAGACAGATTCTGAAATATACCTTTAAAACTCCCTTCTTCTGAGAAGCAGAAATCAAAATCATGTAGAGCAAGGAGTGAATAGTGCAGCAAATTCAGTATTTCAGAGAGAAAACAATGTCTCTGATGGGAAAAAGCACCCCATCACATCTGTAAATAAGCTTTTAAAATACATCACTATAACATACAACTCTTTCTTCAGATGTTGAAACTTTAGGGATTTTGTGGACTGTAGTGAGAGTGGATAAAAACTACAGAGGTCAGGTGTGTATAAAATTGAGAAGTTATGTGGTATATATGTTAAGTGTTAAGGTAGAGAAGAATTCTTCAAACAGTGTTATGTAAAATCTTTCAGCACAGGCTGCACTTGAAATACAACATTAGCTACGTTAGCAGGGGACTAATGAATTGAGTTATGCCTTGATGATCTTAGCAGGCAACCCATAACCAATGTGGCAAAGAAGGAAAAATGTCTGCAGGTCCCTGCCATGCTAAAGGGAAACACTCTCCAGAATTCAGATGCAACCACACAGCAATAAAGGCATCAGCAGGAAAAAAAATAAAAAAGAAACAAAAAAAAAACCAACAACAAACAAACAACAAAAACAACAACAAAAAAAAACAGTGTTCCATCACAGAAAAAGTCTTGCCTTGTCCTCTGAACCAAGTGACTGAAGAAGACTTTTGTCACTGTCTCCCTACAGGTGCAACAGTTCTGAGCCTACAGAAAGGATCCCAGGCAATCTTGTCACCCCCTTTACTCACTAAAGAAGCAGACAGACAGATATCTTATGCATTCATAAATTCCAACACCATAAGGTAACACTGGCACTATTCACCTAAAAAAATATATAGAGATGCTTCAGGAATCAAGCAGAAGGTGGTCATGTTCAGTGTTTTTTAACAGCAAAATTGCAGCTAAATTTTGTGACTCCCAGAAAATGAACACATTTTTTTGAGGAAAAAACCCAGGGATATTCTTTCTGCTAAAGGATATATGAAAGCAGATTATTAAAAAATCCTGCAGTGAAACTAACTAACTATGCTGATACATGTAAATTTCTCCTGACAATATATACAAGATCTGCACATTTATAAATATCAGATTTTACTGTGAGGGTGACTGAGCCCTAGCACAGATCAACCATGAAGTTTGTGGAGTCTTCATCCTTGGGGATATTAAAAAATTCTCTAACTAGAGTCCTGGATGGCCATGCTTGGGCAGAGGGGTTGAAAAGATGACTTTCAGGGACGCCTTCCAACCTCAGCCATGCTGTTATTCTGTCTGTCTGCAGCAGATGTTGTCTATATTTCATAGTTCAGAAAATGGAGGAAGAAAGGAAGAAAGAAGAAATAGTGTTATTTCATTATACATTTTTTCCCTTATGTTTGTAAATACCTGTGAAGAATTTAAGTTTCAACATTTTAATGCAGCTATTAAAATTCTGTCACAATGAAACACTTAACAGAAATAAAAGTGTTTCCAATCAAATGTAAAATACTTCTTTTACATCGATACATGTTATTTTTCATTTATTTAGTTTATAAAGAAATAATTTTAGTATTCATTGTTTGTTTTAATATTAATTAAGCTAGTTTCTAAATAAATGTTATATTAGGATAGTATAGAAGTGCAAGTATAATAGTGCAATTTCTATAGATAACTTGAGCAAATTAATGCATTATAGAATTTAAGCACATCATTTATATGTGTCAAAGTGTAATAGGATGGGATGCATCGCCATAAATCATCTCTCTCTTATTTAAAATAGTGGAAAGGTCACCTTCAGATTTAGGACAATACTAACCATATTGTTTTTATTGAGTGATCAAATTAACCACTGAAAAAGTGCTATTCAAACTTTGCAAATGCAGACTGTCCATTTCTTTTTATTTTTGTCAAGGATGACTTCCTCTCTGTAGAAAGAAACCAAGAAGTAGAGAGAATCCTAGTTAAATAAGTCCATTAAATAGGATGCTGATTGCACTGTTTCTGGAGTGGCAGGTTGCTATAAATTGAACACAAGCTGTACCTGAAAGTGTGCCTAAAGAATTCCAATGTCTAGGGGGATTGATTTATCAATTGCATGAATATATTGGTTTGTGCTAGACTGGTATACAGACAAACCAAAGCTCACACAGATGCTGGAAACACAGAATCTATTTCTGTAGGCATTGTTATGATGGTTTGACACTGGCCCAATGCCAGGGACCCACGAGAGGCACTTGCTCACTCTCTGCTGCCACAACTGGGTAGAGGAGAGAGAAAAAAATTAAACAAAGGCTCCATGAGTTGAGATAAGAACCAGGAGAAAGCACTCCATGAAAACACTCTCATTACCCAAAAGGAGGATAACGAGAAGTAAAATAAGGCCTTAAAACACCTTTTTGCCCCCAGCCCTCTCCCTCCTCCCCACACTCACAGGGGACGGGGTGTGGGCGTTTTGGTCAGTTCCTTACCCAGATTTTCTTCCTGTACTATGGGAGTCGAGTCCTTCCCCTGTGAGGCTGTGGGGACCCTCCCATGGGACACAGTTCTTCATGAACTTCAGCATGGGTCCACTCTCATGAGCAGCAGCCACACTGCACCTGCTGCAACATGAGTCCTTCCCACGGACAGACAGTCCTCCCAAAACTGCTGCAATGTGGGTCACTCTTCCACAGGGTGCAGTCCTCCAAGGACAGGCTGATCCAGCCTGGAAGCAGGGACCCCCTCTCTCCCAGGTCTCTCACTGGATCACAGCCTCCTCCAGGCATCCACCTGTTCCCAGACTGGGCACCTCGCCCACAGGCTGTGGGTGGATCTCTGCACGCCCCATGGATCCCCATGGGCTGTGGATGTATCTCTGCATTCCCCATGGATTCCCCATGGGCTGCAGGGCACAACTACTTCACCATGGTTTTATCACAGCCTGCAGAGGAATTTCGGCTCCAGCGCCTGGAGCACCTCCTGCCCCTCCTTCTCCACTGACCTTGGTGTCGCCACATTGTTTGCCTCACATGTTCTCACCTCCTCCTCTTCTCTGAATTTTTTTAGCACTCATCTAGTGACAGATAAAACTATTCTCCCTTTAGAATACTTGTACCAGCCTAAACTTGCAGTTATGTGGAATAATATTGCAAGAGTGACACAACAATTTTTTTTTTTCAGTGAGAGTGTAAACATTGCAACAAATTTTTTAAAGCATTCTGCAGGAAGCTAAGCTTCACCAGATAGGAATTGTTTCTCTAAGTGAGATTCAGCTGTTATTCACTCTCACTGTAGCACACATTGGGTATAAAACTGCCCTCCAGGTCCAGAAAAGAAACAAATTCTATTACAGAATATACTTTCTAAAGAGAGTTCATTCTGTTTGTGACTCCAGCTTCTGCACCATCTTGGTTTGGGGTCTTTTTCCGAGAACACAATAAATAAATCATTCTCACTTGCCTGGAGCAGCTTCCATTTCAGTTTTTCTTCGATATTACAAATCAGAGACATAGTTGACAGTTATCCAAGCCTCAACTGGTCATCTATATGATTATCAGTGATAAGGGGATTCAGGCTTAAGGCCCTTATATAAGACAATGAAATCAAGCTGTTTTCTACAGGTGATTCTTTCTATTCACTGAATCAAAGATCAATTTCAAAAAATTAGCTTAGGTTTAGATAATTATATTTTTAACCATGTCTAATGGCACATTTTGCTTTCCGTCTTGAATCTAGATTCTGTCCTTTTCACACTTTGCAACCAAATGTTGGAATCAGCACATTGTCCTTAGTCTCTTGTTTTGAGTTTCAACCAAGTGTTTTCCCTAATCTCGTTGTCCTTTGTCTTCTGTAATTTCATTTTACCCTGGCTGCCCTCTAGCTCTCAGGATCCATCAGCTTCTCCTCCAGCTCCTTTTTACAGTGTTTCTATTGATCTCTTGTAAAAGTCTGGGATTTCTTTCCTTTCTAGGTTACCTTTGATAACCTCAGCTCTGAGCACAAACTCACCCATCATTTTTGTGATAAAATCAGTCTGATGATTCTGTCAATGTCCTTCCTTCTCTTTCCTTCCGCTGCTCTTTGTTTTATTACCTGATGTCAGGCCATAAACTTAGGGCTTGAAGGACAATTGTAGGGAAAAGCAAATGATCATTGGCTCAACTTCTGCTACTAGCAAAATTTAGAGGAGCCTCCTCAAGTTCTGCACTTTCTGCAGCAATTTGGGTTTCAAAAATTTCTGCTGTAAGTTTACCAAAGTACTGTCCCACTCCTCTTTAAAAATATCATATTCAAACTTTGCAAAGCTTGAATCCAGCCATTTTCTTGATATATGAGTTTATCTAAATGCCTGCCCTGACACATTTGGCAAACAAAATAGAAGAGAAATTATGTTTGCTTGTCACAGACAGAACAAAACAAGTAAAACACAAGAATTTTTTGTTGGAGGAATTTTCTCTTCATAATAGATGTATAATGAACAAACATTCTTGTATCAGTAGAAAAACAATCAAGGGAACAATTCCACTAATGTAGTCAGCAAAATGAAGAGATCTCTATCTTCACTGCAATTTATCTTACTCATTACTAACTTGAGTTGTTCATGACTCTATCATTTGAATCAGAAAAAAAGTTCCATAAAATTGTTTTGTTTTAAACATTGAAAATAAGTGAGAAACTCCCCCAGCTTTCGCAGTATAAAATACGCTAGCTACATATTTTTCATTCTATTTTCATCTGGCACACAATAGTGTAAGTTGTCTTAACAGAAGAAAACTGGTCTCAAATAACTTTTTCAAGTGATTAAAAGCTAAGGGAAAGTAATGAACATCTAAAATACTATTTGTATTTAGTAGGTGACAAGGCTATTCATTTACAATTAAATAACGAATGCTCAAGAAACAACAAAAAACCAGTGTTTTAAATGGTGGAAGAAGTGCAAAATCAGAAGAGTTGGTACTCTTTGAACTAAGTGATGATCTTCAAGAAGCTCCTTGCATCAGGTACCTGCCTTGGGGATATTTTTTTTAATAACTTAAATTTAACAAAATTTTCTCATCATGGATATTTTCCACCATGGCTACCAAATCACATGTAGTCCATTAAGTGTACTTTAGACTTTCCTGAATTCTTTCTTCAGCCACAGACACTGAAAAAGCAGCACAGAATGGGGCTTGTCAAGTCCAACTTTCTCCTGGTTTGCCACTTCATTTTCTCTTGTAGTTCACCTGGGATTTATCCCAGCAATATCACTTTGTAGGAATCAACACCTTCACAGCCTTCTAAATTTTCACTCATGCATCACCATAGTAGCTACTTTTGCACCAAAAAAAGAATTTCCCCACAGACTGCTATTGATATCATGTCCCTTTCCCAGTCTCTTTTCTATAACTTCTTATATTTTTTTTTTTGCTTTGGTTTTTCTCAAGGAAGTTCACAAGAGCAATAATTTGAACAATTGAAATTAGCAAAGTTTTTCTAAGACTTCTCTGCTTTACCAGTGTATCTGAGAAGGGCTGAAAGGAATTTTCCTTACATTTCGAACAGCCACAGCTTGGCAGATACGACTTTTGGGGAGAAGAAGTCAGTCTCACAGTCACAATGTGAAGCTACTACAGACTACTACACCAATCAAATACTTTCCAAAAATATGTGCTCATGGGGAAAAACTGTTTTCAGTGGAAGGAAAGCTTCCAGCAGCAAGAATTTCCAAGGAACTGGGTAACTGTCTGCTGCCCAACATCTGTATGGCCCAGCTGCCTTGCTCATCTGTGGGATTTCTGGAGGGATCTTGACAGTTTGCCTTGAAACTTGTGGGTGAGAATGGAGACAGGAATGACTCCAGTTTTTGGTTTTCATTAGGTATGAGGAAAGGCACCTTAAGAAAGAATACAGAATGAAGTGAAACTTTACCATGTAGAAAATTCTGGTGAAATTCAAATTGTAATATCTTAAATATACCCTCTCTTTTACCCAAAGTATTAAAAATTGTTGTCTTGTACTGCAACTCCTGTTGCAGTTTATCAAGCCTTATCTCCCAAATGATAATCTTCAGATACATGAAAATCTACGATCAAAAATGGTACTTCCTACCATGAAATACTGAATTTAGGAGAATATATTAGATGCATATCCAGGTTTTCTTGCAGAGGTATATGTTTGTGATTTACTCTGGAAAAATTGACCTTATTCCATTACATATTTTAAATAGTAATGAATTAATGTGTTTATTATACAGTGGTTTTGAAGAAATGGATTGTCAGTGAACTATGGTAGGTTTTTCCTGTGCTTTTTAACTTTTCATCAGAAGGGGACACTAAAAACAGCCCTTTAACTTAATTTTCAAGTTGTTGTAAAAGAAAGAGAATAAAAGTGAGAAAGAAAACAGATTGCTGAGTGAGGGTCCATACTCTGCAGTTTGGCAAATTTAGATTTGAGTGATTATGATTTGGTTACGATTTTGTAGTTAAGATTACAACTATATTTAGAAAGGACAAGGCAGCCAGTCATTCAAATTATGACAAGTTCATGTCCACATGGTGGGCATGCCCTAAAAGGGTTGATTTCACCTAGAATACTTTGCTAACAATCATTATCCATAACACCACATTGGAAAGGCACCAAATATTGTTACTGCTGCCTACAATTACTGACTAAATGCTAAAATTAAGTAATTTCATGGTCTCCAAAATCAAAGTAAAAGATAGACAATTGTCCAGTTCATCTAATTTAAACTCCAAAAATACCAGTATACAGTACTACTCTCTTCAATAATTCTCACTATTAAAAATATTGTTAGTTATTTATACCAGTGACTCATAAACCTTCTCAATATTTTTAAAAATCTGGAACAAAAATATTTCTGTAGTTCATGTAGAAAATGTGTATTCATTTAGATTTGTGGAAATACTTATTACATTTCCAGCTAATAAATGCTGGCATAGAAAACATTATACATTGCCATCTAGATCAGAAAAGATATGTTTACTTAACACTGCTTCCTACCCAAAAGAGAAGTGAGGATGGTAATAAAAGACTGTCTGTCTCTGAAGTTTCCTTTGACTTATCTGACAGGGCCTCTAGTCTAATCATGCTTCTGCAATCCAGACCATGCATGGACATGTAAAACTTCTGAGTAGCACTCATCAGCTTCCGTAAATAACTAAACAGATTCTGGGGGAAAAGTGGGCATTAAGGGAGCTTATAAGATGTCATTTTTTTAGCAGTGCATTTTAGAAGGTAAAATTGTAAGCATTTAATCTTATTCTTTTGGACTTTAAAAAGGAAGGTATAAAAATTTGGGAGCTTTGGCTTAAGTTTACTAAAATACATAATTTCTCCAAGCCAAAAAGTGGCCAAGATGGTAACTCTATCTTCTTCTTGCTTCTCTTTCAAAAGTCACAAACTCTGTTTTCAAAATTCAAAAAATCACACTGTTTTTTTCTGATTAATGAAAAATATTAATTTTCTTTTTGGATGAGTATTTTTTTAATTATTAATACCTACTCAAGAAATTAATTAGATTATCTAGAATGGTCTCTTGATGTTTTTTGTTATTTGAAGATCCTGCCTGTACAACCCATAAAGAACAGTGTACTCCTAAATATTGTATTCTATAATTCTGTGATTCACAAAATAACTTATCATTGTAGATGAACATACTGTGACTCCCTACTAACGTCCTTGCTTATAGAAATATTAATCACAATTGTTATACCAACACTGATGTAACTTCATGGTTTATCTATACAGGATATACGTAGCAAGAAATGTGTCTACCCTAATCCAAAAATGTCTGCTGTGTTTTGATGGGTTTCTGTTGCAAGGGGTTGCTTGCTAAAGTGAAGTTTTTATGCAGAAATTTAGTAGGTGGGAAGTGAAAACTGAGGACACCTCAACGTATCTCAAGATCAGATAAGGTAGATCAGATGGAGTCTAGAGCCCAAAGGAATAAAAAGTCTAGTGGGAGTCCATGAATTCTCATCAGAAGTAGTTTTACTAATGAATTATCAACTGAATTGCAAAGACAGATGTTATCTTTAGGATCTGAGGACACTGTAAATTGATTGTGCTCATAGGACATATAGAGCGAGTACCTACTCAAGTGACTTTCTTCTTCACTTACTTCCATATTTAAATTTATGGTTGATGAGATGATCTGCAATGGAAATGATATGCAATTGCCCCAATCAGCTATTAAACAGTAATTGCATTATTTTAATTATTAGGGACTCTAGGACATGATCATTCTAGTTTGCTGAGCTTGCTTTTTTCATGTGAATAAGATGCAAAGAAGATTGCTTGCGTGTCATCAGTTGACAATGCCCCTATTTTACCTTGTAATAGTCATTTCCTACATTAAAAAAAAAATCTAAAAAAAGCAACAAAAAAAGCCACACAAACAAACAGAAAAAAAAAAAACACCACCACCACCACCACCCAACCTGTTGCTGTGGAGCTCATTAAAGATTCAGGACACACTTTTATGGAAAAAAAAAAGGCAAAAGATCCTTCTTTTATTTATGTGTGTCTTTATATAGATTTTTTAAAGAACATTCCCGGTCTATCCCCAGTTGATCAGTAACAAATTGTTACCCTGTATTGCTTGGTCACTCAATCCCCAGATGGGTACGCACAGAAAGTGTTGCTTATGACATATAGTTTTCCTTTTTCTACCTAAAAGTGTAAAAAAACACTTTGTACAGGTGGCTAGTGTTTTTCACAGTCCTAGAGTTCTTTCTCAGTGAAAGCAGGTTGTTTTCCATAGTCCTAGAGTTTCTCTCAAGGAGGACAAGTTGTTTTTCACTGCTGCAGGGCTCTCTTCTCATGGCTTCTGTTGGCTCAAGCTGAGGTTCAGCTTTGTAAGACCTCTGGTCTGCTGTTTCTTCACCACACCAATCAAAAACCAAAACCAACAAAACCAAAACAAACTAAAAATTGCCAAATTAAAAAAGTAGACACAGCCCATCATCTGAAAGTTCAGAGAGTCACGAACATTCACTAAGCATTAGTTTGCTCAGCAGAAAAAATTTAAACACAAAATAACTTCTATTTTGGTTCATTCAAAATCTAACTTGAGAGCATACGAAGAGACCATGCACTAATAAAATGTGCTGTCATTTACCAGCTGGTTTTGATTTGTGATAATGAGACATTTCTTATTGTACATTCCTTACTCATTATTTGCACTGTAGGCATCACTTGTAAAGACTTACAAAAGGCATTTTGCTCTATGCCTTTAAAATGGATTCCAGCATGCCCTTTTTTTCCTCACTCCTTTTGTTGTCACTGTTCTGGAAATTAGGAATTATGAAAGAACAGCCTAAATAAAAAGGTAGTGCAAGTAGATTAGAAGTCACAGAATGAAAAACAGAAAATCAGACTCTGAAAACATGGAAATGCCATGGAAATTCCATTTATATAATACCTAATCCTAAGCAAGGCAAATATTAGTACTGATTCATAACTATCACAATACCAATACCAATCACAGAAAAGGCCCCTGCAGTGTAAGAGACTGCAGAGAAAAATCATCCAATTCAAAATGCTTCAATCTTAAGATGGAGTACAAGAAAAAAAGAAAATTCTGTAAAGTATCCTAAATTCTGTCTCTGGTACAGTACCTGCTTAATAATTTATATCCACCCTTATTTGAACTTTCTGGTAAAGGCTACTGTCAGGAAGGCTTTTGCAACTTTTCACAGTTGCAGTTATTCTCTTCTTGCAAGTGTTGACATGTGACTTGTTTTAGATAGCAAAGAATTCTCTTCCTCTTTTAAGTTGTTGCAATAAAGTAAATAGACTGTGGTTTGGGCTGGGTTTGGGGTCTTTCTTCTTTGATTTTGGTGTTTGAGTGAGTCGTACAGGCAGGTGGCCAGAACAACCAAAAACCCAGGCTGAAATGCAAATTTGTTTCATTACCTGGAGGATCCCAAAGCAGCACCAGGGTTGCAGAGACACACGAGGGGCAGTGCAGGCTTTATGTTATCAGATAACCTAGTATGATAGATCACTCATAAAAGTTAGTTAAATGATCCAATATACTTATAAACAAAAAATATTTTCTTCAGTAGGGTTAAGAAGCCAAAAACATACTAAAGATAATTTCAAGACTTAGTCGTTATTGAAAAAGCCAAAAAGGTCAAGTGAGTAATTAAAGGTACATCATAGAAACTCACTAATATAGAATGGGTAAAGCAAAAGTATTACAGGTGCTTTAAAAATTAAGAAAATGTCACCACAAAATATGACAGGGCATCTCTCAAGTGTAAAACACATGAAAGTCAGAATCAAGGTGATCCATAATAGCCCACTTAAATTCTCTGCATTTTTCCAGGTTTTCCATTAATTTTACATTTAATAGCCTCATTCCCATAAACTTCCCATTTTTAAAAAGTAGACTTCAGACTTCTGAAATTTATATGTATATTCTTTCACATCTTAAATGATTATGCATCTACCTATTTCTACACTTTTGTGATTTGTATTCTTTCCATGTTTTATACACATTTACAAATAAAAATATATCATCAACCAGAAGTAATAAAGTACGTGCCACACTAATGATTACAAAATTGAAAATGAAATGTGCTCAAGACTTCAGAAACAGTTTCTTATGTTTCCTATTTTGAGATATGTTACTACATAAGTTATTTGTTCAAACATAAATCATTGCTTTTCTAAATTTAAATCTAGTTTACTTTCCTACTAGTATGTTCAGAATAAATCTAGTCAGTTCTTATAAACAAATAAATGCATTTGGTCTGTTACATTGTATCAGAGCCAAAACCATATTAAAGACAAGTCAATTAGCTTTGCATTAAAGATTTCTGTTATTTTTTCAATATGTATTTGCATATCGATTTTTTATCATTTAGAGGTCTTTACATATTCAGATATTTCTGTTCTGTATCAGAATTATTCAGATCCAATTTTGTAAACCAAGAAGATCTACATGAAACTTATAAACATGTTTCTAGAGAGGGGAAGAGGGACGAGGAGGAGGAGGAGGAGGAGGATGAGGACAAGGACAAGGACGAGGACAAGGACGAGGAGAACGAGGAGGAGGAGGACGAGGAGGAGGAGGACGAGGATGAGGAATAGGACGAGGAGGAGGAGGAGGAGGAGGACGAGGAGGAAGGGAATGAGACCATGGTCAAGAATTTTTATTCCAGGGTATTTAACTAGCAACCACAAATTCAAGATTCTTCAAAAGTGTTTAGAATAACTTGTTGTTCTGACAATACAAGAATTTCCATATCCTGTCTTTTCTTTATGGCAAGGAAAATTTAGATAATATATGAGAGAATGTTTTATGTCCACTTAATGGGAATTTATTTTTAAAACCATACATTAATCCAAAAGTAACCATAAGAAAATGTGTGGACAAATAGTCCACAATTTTTTCAAATATAAAAGCACTTCATATTAAATGGAATTTAGAATAATTAGCATGTCCTATCTTCTCTGTGCTGGTTATGAATGGTTTACAATTTCTGTTTTAATTTTGTTTTAATTTTTGGAGAACTGCAACAGGCATCATGATCAGACTCCTGTCATCACAAAAGGCATTTTGAAGCTCAACCTTTAAATTACAAGTACACATAATGAACATTATCCTTAGGACTCTTGTACATGTTTCTTACTAGTCATTCTGCAACTCTATTCTGTGTTATCTAGTCATTGTGAAATCATATTGCTGTCACAGCATCAAGGCAACTAAATATTTTAATCTGTTCATTTGTTCATCTTTCTACGCAAGACTTGTGTTTGCTCCTTGGTTCTCTTAATCTTATTCTGGTATCACTTGTCTGCTCTTATTTTACCCTTTTTCACATCTTAATCCAGTTCCGACAACATATCTCTAAAACTTAGATTTCTTTATAACTTTTTACATTTGGACAGTATTTTCCTTACCTGTGTATATTGTCTCTTAAAAAAAAAAAATATCTGCAGTCTGAAAAGAGAGGACACTTATTTTCAAAAACATCAAATATTATGGTGCACACATACCTTTGGAGATACCTAAAATAAGAGTACTACTAGTTTCCTTGCATACAAAAAAAATGAGTACTGCAAGCTTTTCTATTGTGATCTAGCAGAAAATTCTGTTGCACCTCAAGGGGAGAATTTCCATATTTAACCAGTCGGTAAAAGGGGAAAATCAGCAGGAACTGACACATCATAAAACCTCCAGTTGATGAAAGAGCTACTTGCTTTCACACCTCCCCTTTTGTAAGCCAGAGACTATTTTTCAAATTCAAATATTTCATTTGAAAATTGATAATATGGACAAAAAAATAGTGGTCACATTTGAACAAAAATTCTTGGCACTAAAGTTTGAAACTGAATTTTGTACATTGCAATTGGATTCCTTTTTAATGAAATTGGCATCAGATATTAAGTAGACCATGAATGCCAGAGCCACTGCTGAGAATAAGAGTGGAATGAAGAATATTAGTAAAAAGTTGGCTAGGATATCATATTTCTAGCCACCATCATAAATTTAAACTGAAGCTTTCATTACAAAGTAGGATTTTATATAAAGGCATAGAGGAAGAATAATCCATACTTTTACAGACTTGATAAGAAAGAAGGAGGTTATGTAATAACTTCAAAATAATACTGAATTTAAGGTTCTGTGTAAGGCAATATATAAGCAAAATCAAATAAAAAGAACTTCTGTTGACTGAAATAAAAAAAATATATATATCAATTCCAATAATTTGACTGGAGAAGGGCACAGAAAGACAAGGCAAGTCAGGGCAGGAAAGTACTTGTAAGTTTATGGTTTTCAATTTTTGCCCTTAAATTCAGAGGAAGTGTGATCCGTGAGTTGGTTTTAAGTCAGCAAGTGTAAATTCACTGCAAAGAGATTTGCCTAGTACATTGAGCTTGCAGTCAAAAATCTTTTGCCCTTAGCTTTGGTGTTGCAGAAATGATAACCATAGATATCAAAACCATTTTAAGTTGAGAAAAGTAGTGCCCAATAACTGCTTGCAGCTAAGGATAAAAGTGTAATATGAAAATTTAATTCAGATCTTGAAACTACTGCATTCGACTATTTCCATGCCGATGGGTGGAATGGAAAAAAAAGTCAGTAAAGGGGCTCTGTTGAGTCTTATTCCATAACAAAAATTCACTGTGGTGATGAGGTCTAGGGAGAGCTGGGCAGCACTTCTCAGAAACTGACTATGGTCAGTTGACTCAGTCTATAGAGTGACAATCCATATTTAATACTTTGCACAATGTTGACAGTGTTTGTTGGTTGTAACCATCAGATGGCTGTGAGCAGACAAAAGCAGCATGCAGGTTTGAAGTCTGGCATGAGGCAGTGGTTTCACGAGGTGGAGGCCCATAGTGTCTAAAGTTAATATGCTAATATTGGATGAGAGATATCCCTTCAGCTCTCTGCACTCAGATCAGCACAGTTATCTCAGAAGACAAACAATCAAGTTTTTCTTTATTACTGCAACTACTACTTATAGCTACGCATTAGGGATTGTTAAACCTGATGCAGTGATTTGAAAACCTTAAAAATAAATACTCTTGCCCTTGACAAAAAGCAAGGATATTTTGCCATTTCAGTCTTTCTGTCCATCTTTTCACATCTCATAAAATCACTTCAGTGCTCCCATCTTCTGTGACTCACAGAAGAATCCTACTGTCTCCTACACATGCATCTTGCCTGTAGGAGGACATGTCACTGGTCAGCTCTATAGCACATGGGAGGTTTTAATCTTCTTTTAATCTTCTTTCTGACTAGAGTGGTGAATTGTTTCAGCATAGCCCAGAATTGCTAACATTCAGTACACTATTCCAAAGATATTACCCCTTCACAAGAATTCTGTCCTCAAGGGCATATAGTTTTGCAGTTCCTTTCTATTTCATTTCAGTGAACATAAACAAGAAAAGGTAATAATTAAAAAGCTAAACCAAAAGGGTTTCCATTTGATTGACTTGTCAACATCAGAGCCATTAAACTGCCTAACAGAACATGAGCCAAGTTAAAAAGGGCAGATTATATTCTTCTTCTAGTTTAGGTAGAAATATGATTACAAAATGCACCCTGGATTACTCTAATAACCAGGTTCCAACTGCTGGAGGTTTTTATTTCTATCTCATTTGGATATGGTGCATTTTCAAAAGCATGTGCAAGCTCTATTTCAGGAATAAAAGTTTTGGTTTGAAGATTTAGATTAAAAGTTCTGATGTATTTGGCTTATATTCAAAGTCTGTAAACCTCTTGGTAATATGAAAAATCTTGCAATAATATAAAATCTGGTATAAAAGTATTGAAACTGAGAAAGTAAATTTTAATTCTATGGTCCATGTAGAACTTATGAAGTCCTGTTTGACTACTGGAATGTGAGAAATTTAAGCTGGATATAAGGGGAAAAAATATCAATATGTTCATAAACCACTAGCTGCCTATAATCATTGTGGGGGGCAGTCCTCATAAGGGGAAAAACTTTGACTGGCCCTGATCTGATTAGATCTGCTTTCAGCAGGGCGTCGGACTAGATGACCTCCCAAGATCCCTTTAAACCTAAACTGTTCTCTGACTATTTTATGTCTTTCCCCTTCAGTGAAGAAAAAGCAGAAGATAATTGTCTTTTCTTGCAGCAAACTGTGTGGACAGCATCTTGAGCTCAGACACATGACTTGTCTCTAAGCATTCTTCTGCAAATCAGTGGGAAAGCTCCAGAGCAGCTCTCTGAGAAAATGTATTTATATGCAAATTCCTAGAGATATATGTAACCAGAGATGGTCACAGACCAGGATGGTCTATGCTAACTGCTTCTGCCCCTGGATTATTTAATACCAGAGAACGTGAATTTATGATGTTATTTAATAACACCATCAATACACATTTTCTTATTTGAACGATTGTTTCCAGTCTCAACAGGTATTTATCTGGTGCTGCTAGTAGAACCTGTAGTTAAACAAGTGTGATCACTGATGTAGCATGAGAACCGTACCTAAATATTTTGAGAAATTTCTCTCATGATGCTTGCATCATGAAAGAAACTTATTTATTAAATTCAAATCCTTATATTTATAGTGATCAACCTCTGATAAACAGCTCAATAAAAGTGAGTCTTCAGCAGGTACTTAAATACATAAAGGCTAATGGTTTGCAACATGAACACAGCATTGGACCAGAAACTGAAAAGATGTAGCTGCAGTGAGATAAGCATAGATCATGGTCTCCCTGGTCTCCCAGCTTGGAAGAGCTCTGATCTGCTGTGAATGCACTGAACAGTGCAGATGGATAGAAACAGTAGGTCCACGTTTCATAACAATGTACAAAACTTTCTGACTAAAATCTTGTCTTCTTATTCAGATGATTTAAGGCTTTTTCTCACCCACATGATGCCTGAACTCAACAAGGACAGAGAACAGCTTGAGAAGAGTTCACTAGTTCTCTGCTTCCACCTTGCTTCATTAGCACGCCAGAGTTTGTAAGCAAAGTATGTCAGCATCCTTATACTGGTTATTAATGATGAAAGCCAGTAGCTCATCAAGGTCTTAAAAAATGCTTCTGTAAGACATTTTTTAAAAATCTGATTAAGTTTCCAGTGACTATTTCAAGGACTGTGGTTGTTTTGAATGGTCAGATGGGATCTGCCTCCTTTATTGACCACACTTGTCAAATGCTCAACACTTTGGTTCTCTGACCTTCCTATTCAGTCAATACTGATTTATGATTTGTTCCTAGCTGGCTTCTGATGCAGCCTATACAAGAAATGTAGGCAATACTTGGACTTTCCTGCTATCAGCAGGAGCTATTTATTTTTAATATACAGAATTCTTATGGCCTCTAAAATACTACCCACTGTATCTGCAGGTCAGCATTGTGTACTCATCAGAAGCTATTTTTAGCAGTAAAAGAGAGTACCTATTTTGGATAAATACAATAAAAGTGCCTGATGATCCCACTATTTTTAAAGTGGAAGACCTCCTGTTGTAGGGTATCGACAGTTGCCAAGGAGCAACTCCAAAATATTTCAAAGGAGGCTTTTAATAGAAATTTCAAAACTTCAATCCTATCCTGGCTGTGCACTGACTTCACTGGTGACACATTCAAAAAGCTTTCCTTTACTTTGTAGCTGCACTCTTCTCCCAGCAGACTAAATTTTTAAAAGGAGTGGCCTTTGGGCTCCAAACAAAAGACCAAATGCAGCATATGGGGATGTTTATCCTGAAGCAGGCACAATCCAGCACTGCCTTACTAAGCTCACTTGCACAGCTATGTGTTTTTTACGAAAGAATAAATGAATTTTGGGATTAGTTAGGCATACAAAAAAAAAAATTTATATTGCTCTGACCTCAGCCAGATTTACAACAGTAAGTAAAATGGTATGAAAGGAATAGGTAAGACAGGAATTTTTGGGTGATGTTGAGAAAGAAAAGAAGCCAATGGAGATCATGTTAGTTGCTATGAAATGAGCAGCATATAACTTTCTTAAATAAGCTTATGAAAGGAATGTGAATGAGGATGATAAGAAATTTTAACATTTCAAACTAGAAACTCAAAAAATGATCTGTAGAATAGATATATTTCCAGTTCAGTAAGAAAAAATAATCTCTTCCTTGGAATGTAAGTGATGACATAGTCTCTGCCCCAAAGTCCTTCTAACCTAGTTTTAAAACACAATAAAGGAGAGTGGCAGGAGGGAGGAATGGTGGGAAGAATTCTAAGGAGAGGATTACAAGGTCACTTATATGTCAAGCACAAACTTCTGGTTCTGTTATCCATAATCAACTCTGTATTATTGAATTCATTTTGCCTTGGAACCTCATTCATGGACACTGACACTGCAGTGTACATTAATGTATCCCCTCAAATCTACAAATTTTCAATATATAAATGAAAAGCAAGGCAGGAATTCAAATTTTATGCTTAAGAATGGAGAAAGTTTAATATGCTGAATCTCACAGCTCTGTAAATTGAACTCCTAAACCCCCACCCCCCCGCCAAAAAAAAAAACAAGTTAAAAATAAGTTAATTCCTGTAAGGATGCAGATGCTAGTATTTTCTGCAGTACTACCCACTGGATATGATTGCTTTCCTAAGATGACTTTCACTTCTTAGGATAATTTCACAGAGCTTCTGATAAGTATTTGATATTTTCTTTAATTCATTAATTTGAATGAATTTTGTTTATATGATCTGAGGAGCATTACACTTTCATTATATGATATGCATCAAATGTAGCTAAAGGTACTCAGGAGTCAATAGCAAGGTCATAATTTACTATCAGGATTCTGCTGACATTTACAGACCATTTAAACTTTGTTCTTCTGCATTATAACATCAGCATCAGCACAAACCTTGAAGTGCACCACTGCCTGCAGTGTGGCTGTAATGAAACTCATATGAATAACTACCAAAAAAATTAGAATTCCTGTTTATGATTTATCTATGCACCAACTGTAAACATTCTAGTAAGAAACACTCCATTATAGAAGAGCTAAATTAAAATGAACATTGAGCTGAACCTTTTAAAAAGAAAACTTTCTGTGAACTATAAGGCTATAAAATTATAAAAAACCCTCATAAATGCATCTAGTATTAAAGCAGTTACTTTTCTCCAGTGAGGACAAGGAATGTTTTTTTCTCATGATACTATAAAACTAAAATCATGCCTTTCAACAGTTACTAGAAGAAGAAATAATATTTTAGATTTCTGTAGATCTGTTTAAATATTCAAACTGTAATTATTGTGCCCAAATATAAAACTCAGGTTACAATTATAAAAAAAATGCCATTCGTGGACAGAACTTGATATATTGAAACATCTGTTACTGGAAGGCAGCCCATAAAAATATTGAAAATATCTATTGTAATAGATAAAATCTACTGAAATTTTAATATAAATAGAAATATATAAATTTTTCTTTAACTATATGTAATTAAACATAATTATATAAAATGTCAACATGTATACATACCAAATGTACAGACTTTCAGAGTTACAGATTCCTCCAGTTTGTTTTTCTTCCTGGTTCTGGACTAACTGATCTTCACCTTGTTGTTTCTGTGAAAGCAGCCTGAGATAGAGGTTATATTCTAAAGTGAGGGAAAGAACTGCTAAATCCAGAGGAAACAGAGGAGGAACAGAATTGGAAGCAGAAGAGAAAGCAGGAATAGGGACAAAACAGAAGAGTCAGAGTTACTCATGGTCTTAAAACAGATTTAGAAGAGATGAACACTGAATAGAAAAATAATATTTTAAAATAAATTTTGAATTATTGAGGAGATAAAGTTAGTCTCACAGCTGGAATACTCTCTTGTTTAATTGTTGTGTACTAGTGGACTGATATAAAAGAGAATGAGCTACCTTGTCATCAAAGTGCCACAACAAGCTGATGTACAGTACACTGGTCATTAGCCAAATGGTACTTTTAGTAATCTGATCTGGGCTTATCAGTTTGAATTGCACATGACATAACTCTTGCAGTATAACTATGTGTTTGGAGTTGGTTTGCAAACAGTTAGTTTGAGGTACAGCTAAAATATGTTCACATCTAACTATGAATAGAGTGTTGTATAGAAGAGTCCTAAGCTACTACACCTGAATATTCACTAGATACTAGACTTACTTGCTATATATCTGGTCTTTTTTACCATATGCTATCTTTGTTACTATTCCTAATATAATTCTTGAAATTAAAATCCTTGATTTCTGGAAGACAGGCAAGCAAGCTCATCCAATAGCAGGTCCCTAAGAAAAAAAAACCTCTAAAAGCCTAACTGCAAAGTCAAAATCAGATCAGGCATGTACCAGGCTTCCAGTTGCCTTTGGCTGATTTGGTTTTCTGGTGAAAACAGATGTCTTGTATAAGAGTTCAAACAAAGAAACATCTTTCTCTGCTAGGTCACATGCTCATATATTTTTTGTATCCTTTTGTATCTTATGTAGAACTTCCAGGTTTCTTTTCAGTGTCTTTTTGTTGAATTGTAAGGAAAATAACTCTAGCCAAGAACTTTGACTCTATTATATTTGAAGTGTGGCTCCTTCAATGTCCATACTTCCATGAGGATGCCAAAGAAAGATGTCAGTCCACTCCAGTGAAAAGAGCACTTCACACTAGTGTTTCTGTCTAGTGAGTCTTGCAAGTCCTTTTGTTTGGACCAGAAGTCTTTCTCTTCACACCTTGCCTTTTCACAGGGACTTTTTATTATTGATTTTGTTAGTTCATTTATTGAGCTCATTTGACCTGAAGTCCAGCTCTAGATTCTCCCTTATTCCAACTCTCAGTATTGAGCAGAAAATCTTTTTCTTTTGCGCTCCTGATCTTCTTCACTTCTAACCTCCAGATGGCAACAGCCTTGTCTAATTATGGCCTTGGTATGAAGCACATTTGAACCTTCTTCATGCATGAAAAATACACTCAGTGGCATGTTTTGAGAGAAAAAAATACAGCTATCTTTGCCAGTAATGAAATAACCTATTGTGTTCCCTGATTATTATGATTCAAGATCCTGTAATGTAGTTTCAGCACTTATGCTAGCTCTTTCACTTTTCTTACCAGTCAAATTAAAAAAAAATCCATAATCATGAAATACAACACCTTTTTCAGTTCACTTAAATGAAAACTTACAATGCAAAAAGGGTCCCTTGCAAGTTGAAAGCCGAAGAAAACTTCCAGAAAAATGAAAAAACATATAGGAACTTTCCACATATCACTCAGATAAATGAGTATTTCAGAATATGGAGAAAAATTATGTCAAGGAGATCCTATGCTCTCCAAGTGTTCATATAGGCCTCTTCTTCATCCCACCATTTCTAAGTGGTATATTAAGGCTTACAGTTTGATGATTTGGCATTTCAGTCTCTAATATTCTGATAGATTGAGTTCAGCTTTCTAAGTAACCTTGCAACTGCAGCAGTGTAATAGCTGTAACTATAATAAGGCCTCTTTTTCTGAGAGTACTGACAGTCATTCAGATTAGTCCAATTGACTGGTTAATATCATACCCTCATTATGTCTGCCAAAATGCTTTGAGCTGTGGAAAATTGCTTCTGGTTCTGGAAAAGAATGAAAGTTTCTTTAACAACTTAACTCATTTGGTGGTAGAGCCTGTATTCAATTTAAATTTTTATCGTGTGTCTAACAAATATTTCAAAGGACACAGAATAGTGATGTTGCTGTTTTAGCAATGTTTTTTAAGGATTTATTACAATTTTAATAGGAACATCTGTCAGTTAGGGTTATTTCCATTGTCCCAGCAAAACTGGAGGTCTTGGAAAGCAGTATGAAAGAAAACAGTGGTTTTTGTCCACAAGCACAGAAGTGAAAATATCTTTCACTTCTGCCAGATCTTCTCTCAGAGGAATGTCTTAGGGTAATTCCACTTAACAGCTTCAGTCTTTTTGTTGTTGTTGTTGTTTTTAACCTTGGAGGTTCTACATATTCACTGGTTATTGTTGCCAAAACAACTGGTTGGGCAGAAGTAGAGGGGTATTATAGGAAGGAAATCACAATATTCACAATGTCTTCCACAATTACTGATTTTTTTTTAATTTACTCACAAATAACACAGAATAATAACACATACACACTATGCATGTACAATTAGTGGCTTATCCTTACCTAAAAACTTACTCAGAGCAGCAGAAGTAATGTAGCATATATACAGGGAATAATAACAACATTTGCAGACACCAATTTAGCAACCAGTTTTGGCAGTGAGTAACCACACTGAATTTTAAAAAAATTGTAGGGTTTATGACTGTGATATGACTTGCTATTAATGTATTTTAATCACAGAATCATGGCAGAGCTGAAGTCGGAAGAGAGTTGTGGAGGACAGATCCAAACTCTGTGAACAAGCAGAGTCATCTGTGGCTGATTGCCACAAATTCAAAAGATACTTATGAACTCATGTTAACAATAACTCACAGAACTGCAAAAAATATAAAGCTGAAACCAGTTTATGCTGCAATAGTTATGTCCTAATTGGTCTTGGTAGCCATGCTCAGGTAGAGCTGGATTTTCACAAGGCAAAAAATTTGAGTACAGGTAGAGCCACCTACAGGCCTTTACCCTGGCTCACTTAAGTTGTGTGCCTTCTCTTTCAGAGAAGAATACTCACCCTCTTCAGTTTTCTCTGACAGTGTTATAAAAATGCATAGATATTTCAGCTGAGGAAAATAACCTCCAGTTCTCTCTACCAGTAACCCGCTTGGATCTTCAACAGGACAGCACAACTTTCTCATTCCATTATTTATGAGACTGGCACTCCTTTGGTAGTCTCTTCATCCTTCCTGCAAGTGAACTATGATTTGCAGTCTGTAAACTGCAATGTTGGCTGAAGAAAACCGTAATATGAGAAATGATTGATTAATCATTAATTATATACTTCTGCAAATCAAGAACATGAGAAGCATTGACAGAGTCTACATGTACGTCATCTGAACAGAATTCTGTGTGAGTTAATAGGCTTTCCATATGATTCCATGTTACCCTTAAAAAAGATTTTTCACAGTAGTCTCTGATTATGTGGACAGGAAGATCTGCTGCAGTGGTATAATACAGGCTTCTAGGATTAGTATGTCACTTTGGAGGCTGAGCCTGGCTGCAAAAAGAATAATTTTCAGACTTGGTCCAGATCGCTGCTGACAAGAACAGTGCGATCTGCATTGCAATATATGCCACCACACATGGGTGTTTTATATTCCTGACCAGATGACACAGACTGTGACTGGCTCCCCAGTTTGGCTCCAAGTTTTTGGAGGGTCTCCATGTGAAAACAGTTGCAAGGCTTAAGCTCAAGATGGCAAATTCCCAAGGCTCATTAAAATATCTGCATACAGAACCATGCACATTATTGTGATTCTCAGACTAGAAACAAGATCAGAAAGCACCATCTTCTAGACTGAGTCTAGGCATTGGCTCATATTTCCCTATGTAATTAAATTCAACATAGGCAGTATGCCCACTTCTAATTAGAAAGGGCAGTCCATGACGCAGTACACATGTGTGGTTGTGACAGCCCACACAGCAAGTACATAGGGCATGTGGCCTCTGGGCCTGCAATATGCACAAGCATTGCTCATTCTAAGTCTCTCTCAATCTTTTCTTATGGAAAACATTTTCTCTTCTCTCTTTCCTTCTCTCATCCCATGAACAGATTCTGTCCCAGACTACAAATGACTGTACAAATAGGCTTCAGTCTCCCTTTTACAGAGTGAATTGCTCTTGTGGATGCACCCAGGCAAACCAACATCACAAAGAGAAAATACTCATTAATTTCCAATACTATGACTTGCACAGTACATCAGTATATCATAGTGTTGACTTTTCAAAAAGTATCTACTCATATTTAAAAAAAAAACAATTTTTATAAGTATTTCTTTTCAGAAAAGAAGAAAATAGTTGTCACATAAGTAAAAAAACAAAACAAAAAAAACCTAAAAAAAAAACCAAAAAACAACCATCCAAACAAAAAACACTCACCAAAAAAGCAAACAAACAAAAACCAGCCAATGGGACAATTTTACGGTTTTTTATTATTTTCATACTAACCCTCAGATATAAAAGCATAGTCAGAATAGAACCATTCTAGTCTCTGTATAAAAAGCTTTAAGGTAAGTCCTAAGCAGCATCTAAGTTAAGCCACATGCCTTTTCTTGATGTTCCTACACATCTCACTTGAATTTTCTGTGGTTTTTAAGAGGTATTTTTGACTGGACATTCAATGTCCATTTATCCTAGTCAGTCCCTTAGCAGCAAAGCAACTCTTCAGTTCAGATGCCAGAAATAGGATGGGCAAAACATCAATCAAACCTGCATTCCACTTTTTATTTTTCAGAACAAGTGTAAAGAAGGAGGGATATAAGTGATGACCAAGCCATGTAGTTTTCTATTCTTGAAAACCCTAACTGAGAAATACATGTAAGTGTTTTAAGATACACATCTATTTAATCTTCATATTATCTCTTACTTTTCTCCTTTAACAACAGGGTTGTACTATACCTACTAAATATTCATAAGAAAAATCACGGCAGGGTATCATGCTGGCAATATAACTAATAGCTACTAATGCATTAATAAGGGCAGGCAGTACCCTTGGGATGACCTGTGACCTTTCAGACATCTAGTTTTAATGGGTCATTATACCTGTCTGATTTAAACATGTCATTACAGAAGATCTGTGCAGTTCTTAAAAATTTGTTAACATATTCATGAAATATAATGTATTAATTATTAGTCTATTGAAACAACAGATATAAAAGGTTAGTCTATTCCCACATGATGACTCAATCCTTTTGATGTTGTATAAAATATAGTTGCTAGTTAGTGCTTGATAGAAACCAATTTAACAGTTAAGGGACTATAAGCCTTTTCTACTCAAGTCCAAATTCATTTTTAAAACTTTCATTTCTCTTATGTGTTGTGAGGTTGGTTACTAATAGTGAAGGATTTTTGATGTGGTAGGGTTTTCTGGTAATCAACAGACTCTCACAAAGTTATACAGATATGGGGTCTCTCCATGGCAAGCTGCAGAGAATACAGATTCACAAAAATCTCTCAGAGCCTCAGCACAACCAGATAGATTTACGGACAATGATTACACTCAACCTGAATTCACATGTCTCATTGACCATAAAGATCAGCCTCAATGCTTAATGTGTAGTTTATGGTGACTTATTTTTGATTTTTTCTTAGTAAGAAGGGAACAGAAGGTAACGACTTCGCTGTTTTCAAATTATAAACAGTTACATAAAAGCTGTTTCCAACAATTTTTCATATAACTTTTGAAGATTATGTAAATATTTAAATAAACTCCTTTTGTAGAAACTATGCCATAGCCAAACTGCCTTGCAGTGGGAAATTTCTATAAATAAATACTATTAAGTAAAAAGCCATGAACAATAAAGCATTAATGAATACTAAATAAAGATGACCTATATAACAAGCTGTTTACTCCTGTTTCAGAAAGGTTCCTGTTCTTTGTCTCATCCCAGTCTGCAAAATGGGAAGCATACTAAAGGAATTAAGAATATCTGTCCTGCTGTCAGACTAATAGGCTCTTTGGTCTAGAATTTTTAATGAAATGTGACACAATCCACATGGAAAGCTTCTAAAATTAGTAAAATATTAAAAAGAAGTTTCATGAAAATATTCACAATGTTTGTTTTAAAATCACAAAACCCTGGCACTTCAAAAAACTCTCAGGAGTTTTTGTCTTCAGAATTGATGATTAAGTGAATGGGGCTGTACAAAGACTGCAGAGGAGTGAAAAAAGGTCAGAAGCAGTTTTACAACTAAAGTCATTTGAGATTAATATATTCTTTGGAACAATTATGGTGCACGGCAGAATAGAAGATATCTGGTTGCTGGATGCATTTATTTGTGTTTGCTAAATCCAGATGTCACAGAAAATACTTATTAAAAAAACTACATATGAAACTACATAATCAACAAAGGTAATCAAAAAAGATAGGAGGGAGAAGAGAAGGAGGAAGAAGTACAGTTTAAATTTCACCTAGAGGGAAAGACAAATGAATCTGGATGATTTATAACATATGAAAACATCTCCCCTAAGTATATAAGATTTCTTCTGTCAGAGACAGATTTTGATGTCCCACGTGTTGACAGCTAACCTTAGGATCCTAGAGCAGGAGACAAAACAGAGAGCAGTACATGTCCAACATGCAAACTGAACAAAGTATAAGAGCTGACTTTTGTGGTGGTACACCTCCTGCCTGATGGGAGCACACTCTTCTCACTGTCTGGTAGACAGTCAGCCACTATGAAACCAGGAATGCAAGAATTAAGAGATTGCAATGGAAAAATGCAGAATAATTATCTGGTGGAAAGAAAGTTGCAGGTCATAAAAGCACATTCAAAGAAGAGCACGTTCTTCTTGCTGGACAGATTCCAGTATTTCTTTTCCCTCATTCACTCAGGCTGTAAAACCAGGCTCCGCAAGGTCCTTGTCTCAGCAGTCCCAAGACTCACGTGTTCTTTTGCCTTTTTAGTGGCCTGACAGGAAGAGGGCATGGAATGAAATTTGTCTCTCCACTGTGATTCTTATTCTCGGACACCCTAAGCAATATGTCCTAAAGTCTGCACTTTAGGGGGTAAGGACCTGATGAGGAGGGGGATGGAGGAACCCAATACGAATCTCTGCACACTACACCGAGGTGAAAGCTAGGACTTTGTGTGCCACCAACAGATGGACTGATATTAGCTGATATGCCATATGGATATTTCCACCTCCACACAGAGATTTTGCCATCTAGCTGCTCCCAAGTCCACATCTCAGGCAACTAAGCTTCTCATTATGCCTGAGTTGATGTTTTCATCCCGTACATGGAGGTCCCTGGTGTGTGCCACAAGCACCAGATTTGTCCTAATGACTAAACCGTTTTACTGCAAACATAGCAATTTTCTGCTCCATAAGCCTGAAAATAACTTGTTAACTTTCCAGAACTCCTGAAAAATTCATATTGTGCCTCAGTTCCTCTTTATTTTTTTTTAGTATTCATGTCTCACAACCACAGCTTTTCATTCTAGAAAAAACTAATTATCCAAATAGGGTGGAATTGGATTTTCTTCCCTAGATTCTGTCACATCTTATCTTGACATATAGTTCAGAAATATGTCATAACAGTGAAAATAGGACATTGAGGTGAGAATATGTGAACTCTTTCAAAGTTCCTTAGATCTCCAAATATAACTGCATTGTTGACTCTGTTAATGCGTGTGCCTCCTCTTTCCTTTACTGTAGATATAAGTTATAAGCTTATCTGTATTGTGAAACTGCTGTGTGTGAGGACTAACAATGTCAGATTATAAATTGCTTTCTGAGAGCCTCATAAAAAAGGTGAAACTTACAGCCAGTGCCAGGAATGATTATTATCATTAATAACAATGAGATGTGCTATGCTGTTAAAGCACTCATTTTTTTTCCCCCTTGTTGGATTAGGAAACCTTTCTGTAGTCTTTGTGTAATCAGAGATATGAAAAGCATTTTGGGATCCTTCAGATGAAAGGGACAAATAAAAAATGTGACACGGATCATCACACCATTAATCATGGCGTTAAATATTCAGTAACCAAGCATTTATAATTAAGTGGGGTAAAAAATTATTTTGTGCTACATTCCAAGCCCAAGTTTGCTGCATGTTGTGAACAGGGCAGAGCAAGCTGAGCAGGCAAAGCAAGCAGAGGTATTCTAAGAGCTCTGATTTTCTCTTTATTGATTGCTGTCCCTGACTAAATGCCATCAGCTGCTTGGTGATTTACAACATACTGGTAATAAAACAGAAAGATATGAGTAGCAAGCCTTTATTTTTTTCCCTCCCTGTTCAACCCTACAGTTTATTCCTCGGTTAAGGCAACACCATGGTGACAATCAGCATGCAGCAGAACATAATGAAAGTGAAGAACCGTGGGCAGATTATGCTGACAGAAAGGCACCTTCCTTCGTTGCACTGTAAGTGATAGTCTGTCAAACAAACACGAGCCAGTGCCTTTGAGCTCTATATAACAACACAAACAATCCAGTCCAAAAGCCTGAAAAGTTTTGATGTTCAGCTGAAGGAAAGTTGCAATGGAATTGTAATGAGAGATGTATCTTTCTCCAGCTCTGCTGAAGACAAGAAACATATCTATGCCAGAAAGTTATTCAATAAGCTGGAAATCCCAATGTCCAGTGTGCGACATTATTGTAGCAAACTTCACAGTTGTTGTTCTTCTTGCTTGTTTATTTATTTGCTGTAGATGATGGAAATTTAGTAGGATTTTGGAAAAACCCCTAAAATCTTACACAGTGGTAAAAACATACAAAATACATTTTTGATTAATTTTCTTCATCAAATCAGGATATTTACTAAAGACCCTAGTAACAATATACTTGCACAAAATGTACACACATATAATTAAAACCTAAAAGGGCATTCAGGAAAAAAATTTGGTTTTAATTACAGGAGAGTGACCTTCAGAAAGTATATAAAAGGGACCAAATAGATTATGGTGGTGTGCGTCCAGCACAGGAAAAATTCTGCAAAATTAAAATACACTTTTTAACTATGTCATGCAGTCAATAAATCATAAAAGAAAGAAGATTAAAAACTCTGGGGTGATACACACTTTAACACACATTGCTGATGTGAAAATGTGAAACTACAAGAACAAGAAGCCTAGTGTCTAGACTTATTGAACTATTTAAGTAATCTGAAGACTGAGATTCTCTTTTAATATATATTATTAAAGATACTGCTATGATGTCTCCACTATTAATCATACTAGAGTCTGTGAAATTTAACTGTTACTACTTTGGGAACTTATCAAATTTTAGCCAAAGTAGTCTTATATTTTAATCAGAAATAGTAGTAGAGAAATACAAAAAGAGGGGTGTATTCAAATATGGAAGGACTTCTATTAACTATTTTGATTGTTTTCCTTGTTTTAATCTTTCTATTTTGGGTTGTTTTTGGTTATTATTGATTTTTAATCTATATTACCAAACTGAAAATATTTCTTTTAAAACCAAATAAATCAAAAGCTCTTACCCCAATGATTTCTTTCCCAATTCTACCTGAAAGTCAAGGCAAAGTGAGGCAAAGAGAAAAAAAAATTAAAAAAGGTTTATAAAGGTTTTTCAGATGCAGGCATAGTCTTGACTTCATCACATTTTCAGCTCAGTCTGAGAGTCCTGAGATTTACTAGTTGAGGTATTATAACATTTTTTGCATTTAACAGTAGGATTCACTGTTACAAATTCAAACAAAATAATAAAAGCTTCCAAGTGATGAAGTATTGATTACATCCCCAAAATTTTGAAAAAAAATCCAAAACAGATTCACAAACTCAGCTTTTAAAATATCTTGTAACAAACACTTATGGAGTATAATGTACATTAAAAGTCTTCTCCATGAATTAAAAATACAATTCATTTATATTCTTGTGATTCTTTTTTACTTGGTAAGAATATTGTTCTTATTTTAGACGGCATAAGATGGATGATGTCCTTAACTACTCAAAGCTTTGCTTTTAACTGCTATTGTAAATGCTATTACAGTATACATCAGCAGACTACATTTTGAAAACAGATGCAAGAGAGAACCACCCTTCCTGCATACCAGCACAGATGAATCTAAGCCGTCTCTAAACTAGATTCTGCATAGCTGTAGTTAGTGTTATACTGATTCTGCACTATTAAAGCCTTTCTGAAAAATGAAGTTTATCAGCTTCATCTAATTTTCTTGCTTATCACACTTTTAAAATTTGCTCATACAAGTTAGTTCATGGCGAAAATCCTAAATCAGAGGAAGTTCTTTGGTGTTTCCTCTATTTGGGATTTAGCTTCATTACCCCTGTTAAATGATAGGATTTTGGTTTTCTTCCCAATTTTTCCAGATTGCATGATTTCACACTAATTGTTAGAGGATGAACTCTAAAGTTACATCTACGGTAATATATTAAATAGTCAAGGGACCATTCTCTATCACAGCAGACACCTGGCACAGCATAGATTGTCCGCATAAAGTTAAACTTGCTTTGTTCTAGACCACTGTTGGCCCATTTTGTTCAACAGAACTGGTCCGTGGCCTGTGCCAACACCCCTGCCCTGCCTGGCACCACTGCAAGAGACCAGACTACACATTTGACACTGTACATGGCAAGACACTAAATGCTTACACATGTCCGGGTCTCAGGTTTCCTAGCTAGCAAACAGTGCTCTTTAAAAGCATTGCCTTTGTCTAAGTTCAGAATTCCTACATGGAACTCCATTAAAACAGTCTTTTACATCGACTGCAGAATGTCTACTGATAAGTTTGCTATCTATCAAATTCTGCAGCCATTGTCTGCAGATTTCATTGTTATTGTCACAATGCTTCTGTGATTGCAAAGGAAACAGAAGGAAACGAAGTAATCAGAGTCTCTATCAAAATAATGACCAGTCATTTGGTATTCTAAAGGGACTGTGTTATAAATACATGGAAATGAACACCAATTTATTGTGTTGCCAGCTTTTATCATACTTGTATATTATTGTTCTTGTTTTCCCCAAAAACAATCTTTTTTGCCCATGCTAGATCCCCATCTGCTCTAACCTTCACTAGTGTGCAGTGAAAAATAATCGTAGATATTGCTTACTGAATACAAGGTTTCACTTTAATCCTATTTGGTTTGTGAATACTTATAACTGAAAACGGTAAAGTTATAAAATTTATTAAATTACGCCTATAAATGCCAATGGAAACTAACTGAAAGTAATTTATATGACCTTTGCCAAAGCTTGAAGTTCTCAAACTGTTTGGAAATCATTAGCAGTTTTAAAAGACATGACTAACTATACGTTTGATTGCTAAGTCGCTGCCTAGGTTCTTCTTCCCAGGAGTAGCTGTCTATCCACACATTCCAAATTCCATAGGATTTAACAAGGAATGTATGAAAACCAAAGTATATATATTGCAAACCTTATTTAAAAAACCCCTAAAGTATAACCACACCATAATTCAGAATATTTTTTCATGAAATCTCAATATCCTTAATATATTTTTTCTCAGAAGTATCATGAGCAGGCAGCTTCACAGACTATTATATTCTCCACAGAGAATAATTTGTTTGAAATCCA
Organism: Chloebia gouldiae; assembly: GCA_003676055.1. Classification (NCBI taxonomy): domain Eukaryota; kingdom Metazoa; phylum Chordata; class Aves; order Passeriformes; family Passeridae; genus Chloebia; species Chloebia gouldiae. Next base: position 37,913,365 of record QUSF01000002.1, read on the forward strand.
TCTTTATTTAAAACAAGATAACAATGATATTAACTCATTCTTTGCCTCATGAATACTAACATCAAATAAATGAAAATAAAATGTGTTTTTTAACAAACAATAGAACATCTGAGATATACAAGTAGTAAGAAAAATAGGAAGAGAGGAAATAAGCTGAAACCTTTTGTCTGTGAGCAGTCAAAACAATTTTTTTTTCCATAGTAATTCAGAAGTTTACATTAATCAATACTCTAGTCCAATTATTTTTCACTCTCATCTCCTGTCTGCCTCAAAAATTTTCAGTCACTGGACATCCTCTTTATAATGATGCAAGTATGGGAAGTAATAACTGAATTTGCTTTACCAGACATCCAACAAAGGACAGACAGCACAAAGATATAGAAAACCCAGCAAAAGGGCATCAAGAATTGCATTATTTCACTGTTCCCTCCAGCAGAGATTGAAAGTATGCTACCCACTGTTGAACGACCATGATTTGTGCTCTTTCTCACACTTCACTTTTTACTGAAGAAATTTTTCAGCTACCTTGATTTTGGTATTAGAATGAGTGAAAATATATAACTGAATATTGATTTGGAAAATTACCCCACTTCACAGGGCATCTACTATTAGCTAAACATCAAAATATTTACAGTAACACTGAACTTTTGAAATACACAATTTATTTGTTCTCTGCACTAGGAATGCAAAGAGAAATAATACATTTATGCTTAGATTTTGCCTGGGTTTTTTTTCAAAACTCAATAAAATGTAAACTGTTTTTCTTATTTAGGTTAATTCTTGCAGTGTCCGACATTGAAATCTACAACAAAGATGTAACCTTCAGTCATGTTAGGTCTGCAAATTAACCAACAGAAGTGCATTATTCTTATAATGATTTGAGGCTTCCTGCAAAAACTTGTGCCTGTGATTAAGTCCCCAGGAAATTGTATGGCCCCTCTTTTTGCAGGGATTAGTCAGGAACAGGAGTGATGCTCAGGCCATATCTTGACAGTGCTGCAATTTCATTCTACCTGATTACAATTCCCATATATATTCACCCATAAAAGATAAGAACAACTGATTTTTGGTCAAGAGATTTAAAAAGCAGAATAATACTTGAATGCAGACTTCAAATATTCAACAGAAGAGTAATAAAAGCCTTAGCATTTTCTATTCTCAGTACCAATTGAAAAGTATCTTGGCCACATGCAATTACTTTACAGACAACATATTTTTAAAATGTATTACCACATTACTATATATAAAACCTCATTGTATACATGTTATTTTGTGGGCTGACATAACAGACAACCTGCAGATAAAGCAAGTCTGACAAACTGACAGAACCTGGATATACATAAGAGAAGATTGACATGTAGAATAGTCTTAAAATAAGCAAGAATGGTCTAGTTTTGAAAATAACCTTGGGAATACAGGACATATTACCATATCAGAAAGACCTCATTCTATCCAAGGTAGCAATTGTATCATAGGGATTTTTTTGGTTTGTTTTTTTTTTTCCTCTCTTTTTGAGGGGAAGTGGAGAAAGAGCTGGTATTTAATTTAAAACCAATAAACAGATATAACTGAAGAATGGTAGGGGTAACATGGAAATAGGGATGGTTTGTGGATACATGAGCCAATGTTTGCAGGCAGAGGCAATAAAATCTTTAGGACAGCTGATACAGCATGAGAAACATTGAGAATGAGGAAACTGAGCCACAGATGGACATGGCTCTTTTGAAATATTTTAGAGAATATGACATAAAAATGCCATGAAAACAGTTTCAGATTATGTATTTCCACTCTACAAATGTCTTTGAAAAGCAAGGAAAAAGCAAATTATTCCAGTGACTTGGATATTTACATGTAAATACCTACTGCAGTCAATAGGATTTGCTGGCCCAGACTTAATACATAAGAAACTGACACTCTTGTATCCAAACAGTGATTTAGAATTAATACCTTCTTTAGCAATATGTGTGACAGAACAGCAGATCAACATTTATAACATGGGGACTAATCTTTCAAAGGCCACTCACAAAACCTTTTCCCCCTTCTTTCCAGTTTTCCACATGATTCTGCACTATGAATCACTAGGCTCAAATCTGTGCTCCTCACAGTCTTTGGAGAAACATTCTCAAGCTGTCTGGGAAAATTTTTTTACACTTACTATTCCATAACATATTTATAGAAAGTCACCTTTAGCTGTAAGTAATATTAAAAGCACTTGCTTATGTGAAAGTCCTTTACAGATCAAGAGACAAGAGTTTCCTAAAAATGTTAATTACTTATTTTGTTCCAGCAGTAAGCACTGTGTGGAAAAAAAATTATGGCAATGTCCCATAAGGATTGCCTCTCCTTCAAAAGCATCTTTGTGAAAGCAGCAGCAGTTCTTATTGGTAACAATAACAACTTTTTTGCTGGTAAGAAGCAATTTGTATAAGGACCATTAAAAGCATGTTTTGTCACATTGCTTCCTTACAGGAAAGAGATTGTAATGAACATGTGATTAATTTCCATGTAGTATAGAAACTTTTCTCTGTGCTTCCAAAATGAAGGTATTAAAAAACATGTAAGTAGGAACACACATTACTTGCCATCTAAAAGGCAGAATGAAGTTCCTGCAGTGGTTGTCTCCCATATTTGAATGCTCTATATTGCAGATCTAGCACCATCTTATAATTATATGCTTATAACTGAAAGGAAAATTTCGGTTGATTTTTCCTCTGTCCTCTGAAATTAAAGGCAAGGCTTCTACTGCAGCGAGGCTGGGTATTGACAGGATATAACAGAGGGTTATATGCAGAGGTTTCCTTCAATGTAAATGCTATTATTTAGCGAATATACCAGCATGAGAACAAGTATTTATAATTGTTTAATTTCTTGTTTCCTTTCTTCATACATCATGTCCCCAGCCAATTTTTAATTTTTTTCAGATTCCAAACATGTAGACATATCATTAACCTCAAATATGAAACTTTGTTAGAAACACTTTTAAAAGGAGAGATAGCTTTGGCATTTCATTAGAAAATTTAGACTAGAGTTCAGAAACAGTTTTATCTGAATCCTCTTTTAGTCATCAAGCTTGCACTCTCTCCCATCATAACCTCAGATTTCTGGGTTGAGGTTAAAATAATTTCCTTTACAGGAAGTCCTGATAGTTGTCATAACATTAATTTAGATACTGAACTCATGACAAATTTATGGGAGAAGGATTTTCTTTCAAAAAAAAAAGTATGTGTTTTATTTGTTTTTTTCTAGAAGGATACATTTATATATTTCAGAATACATTTATATATTTCAGATGAAATCTATTATGTTGTACCTTATTCTTTAAAGGCTTTAAACAACTTCTCCTGCTTAATTGTTTTTATGTATATATTGATTGAAGCTCCTCTTGATTGATATCTAAATCTCCCAAGGCAACAAGGTTATTCAAACAATGAAATACCTCTCTGTCTTTTTGTATCCAGGGTCCTACGTTCCCTTAATGGTCCACTTCTTCCCTAGAATGACTATTTATTGGGGAATATGTCTCTATCAAAGTGTCTTAGGAATCCTTCAGTGTTAGTCATGAAAACTGGATTTAATCATATAGATCTGTTCTCTACATTTGATTAACTTAGATCCTCTATAAAGATGCCTTTACACTCACAGCTTTTATGAAACCAGAACTATTGTGAAGATAAAGAAGCAGTATAGGTGGACTGAGGGCTGACTCCAAATAGCAATAAAGCCTTGTGAATGAAAGCCTTTTGAAAGCCTTGTCCACCCGTGCTCCAAGACTGCTGTACACAAACCAGCTTCTCCCTACGGGCTTTGCACCTCCAGTTATCATGACACTTTGCATGAGGTAATCAGATTGTCTCACATGTGCCTCCAAAACACCATACAAAGGTACTGTTAGAAGCTAAAGGACAGAGACACCTTCCTCCCGGGACAGTGCAAGTGTTGCTGAGCTCCCGGGTATTGAGCAAGCAATTCTGAGTGCCATCCTGGGGGCAGGGATGTGCCTGACTACAGAGACAGGCTGCTGTCAGTGCTGGCGATGGTTGTGAAGCTTGCTGACCCCATTCCTGGTTAAGTTTCTCCTACATTTTTGCACTGCAAAAAGAAGACAAGGACATCTCATGTCACAACACAGAACAGCATTGCAAAGGTGTTCGGGATGAACACAGAACAGAAAGGAAGGTTGCTGCACTTGGACTGCTGTTCTCAAGGTAATAACCCCAGCAAACAGGGAGTTTAGTTTCAAAATCGATGCATTTATGACTAAAAAGAATTTCTGACTTCTTTCTAGTTTGGAAAAATAGTTTTTTCTTTCCTACAAACCACCCAATAAAACAGATTTAATTTTTTAAACAAATAAATAAACACCCCCAAACTGAAATATTTCCTATTTGGCGTCACTGTTATAGTGCTCAATTTAAAAGACCATTCAGATCTCTGGCACTCCCTTTTTCATAGTATGAGAATTTCCTTTTGAACTTTATTATATAATAGCTATTGACTGCTACTGCTGAATATCTTTTCTCCTACCTGATAGCAACAGTAGTGGAGATATAACACATAGAAATGTTAATAAAACAATTGTATTTACTTCCTGATTCCATCCTAGTGTTAAGATTAGTATTATGCATAGTGACAACTGAACATTTCACAAGGAATTCATATGTTGGGGGATTGTTTCCCCCATAATGTTATTATTTTTGTATAATTTTTATGACTACAAATATTAATATATAGAAAATACTAAAAAAAAATTAAATTATGTATGTAAGAAAATATTTTTACAGCTCAAATATTAACACAATGTAGAGATAGATAATCATCACTTTAACATTGTATTCAAAAGGTGGAATTGTTAACTTTTGTAACTGTAGTTGTTAAACCAGGCATGATAAAGAGAAGACCTCACAAATCAATGACAACAACAAAAAAAATGGAACAAGAAACACAAAACTGTGAAGGTCACTCTTTTCTTTTCATTTCTTGGCATTTCTCCCAATAAATCTCTTAGAACTGAGAAATACTTTTAGAGGAAAAGCAAACACATATTATGAAATGTAGATAAAGGTCAGTATGAGCATTTCTGTCTGTGTATGTATGTGTGTGCATTAAATGAAGAACAACAGAAGGTTAGAGATTATCCTCAAACCAGATTAGAATATTTTGTTAGCAGCAAATTAAATGAAACTAATCAATATGTAAATCACACTATTTTTATGTAAACTGAACAGTTTCAATATTCTGTTTGATTAAGAACTGATACAGTACTTTGAGTTAAAAATTACAGTTGTCTAAGTATCATGGATTTTAAGAAATACTTTCTTGACAGACTATGAAATTTTGGGAAAATATTATTTCTCTATCACATTCCATCCTAAAACCACTTTAATAACAGATTTAATCAAAACCTAAATGCTATTACAAAAAAAAATAGTGAAAGGACTGTACAAGAGTGTTATATTTTCTTTGGCTTCATTCATTATAGAAAATGTCCTACGAAATCAATCTGTGATAACACGCAAACTTTGTCATTTTCTTTCTAGGAGAACCAAATCTTTCTCTCTGTCACACACATACACAGAGATAAATAAATAAAGTCTCCTTTTCATTCTTTTTTTATGTAATCAACTTGTCTCTTCAAACATTTTCATAACAAAATTACTAAGTATTGATAACCCTGTTGAGAGGATTTCATCAATGTAATTAAATTTTTTGTATGAAAGAATTTAGTCTTGCTGACTTTTACTGAGGTAATGAAGGACCATCTTCATTCATTGCAGGAAAAGCTATAAACAGCATTTGTGTAGAGTTGCAATATCAGTGTTATTTAAGATGAGAACTAAACAGTCGCCCTTTGAATGTGACAGCCTGTCCACATTAAATTATTACACAGGTGAAACTGGCCTTTCTGCTTTTCAGTGATGTTTCAGACAAATCCTATTAGCGAATTTCATGTTGCTAATCACTTTGGGAGATCGACAGATCAATGCTTACTGGCCTTTTGATGACAGTTACCATGTTAATTAGTAACATGAAACAGGAACACAAAGGGAATGTTGTGGTTTTATACCCAAAAGCAATGCTTAGAAGAGTCCTGGCTGGAAATCAAATGCTACATGCACAAATTCTCTGGTTCTATAGCAACAAGCCAAAGATTGCATCACATCAAAATTCTCTACTTTTAACTCACTCTTGTCTAGAAATTGTAAGAAGCACTTCTCTTTCTCGTATTTCATGATGGCTCGTGTGAACAGAAGTACTGTAATATAAAGAAAATGTGATAAAAAGGGAAATAGAATATTTCTCAGTCTGAAAGCACCTCTAGGATCTTTTCTGTAATTTCTATGATAAAGTGTCCTGATGAGAAAATTAAAAAAAAAAAACAAAAAAAGGAGAAGAAGAGAGTAAAGAAGACATTGCATATTACACTCTGCATCTCTGCAGAGTCTTGCTTAGCACAATCACACCTATCACACCTTGCTCAGAGCTGATGGGCTGACACTGAAGCAGCAATGGTGCAGTTGATGGCAGCTGGAGTCCTATTGAAGGAAAAAAAGAGAAGGGCTGCAACAATAAACACTACTCTTTCTCTAGCCTGATATATGTTAGGTGGAATTTGCCTGGATTCTGCAGCCTGGAATGGAATGTAGAAATCACAAAAGTTCAGCCCTTAGGCTGCACTTTGTCCTGACTGCCCTTACATCAGTAGTAGCAAGTGTGTGGCTTTGAAAGAACAGATAATTCTAACACCAGGAACCATATATCATATTACTAAACTATATTGCTTCACATTTTTAATTTAGGTAATATCCAAAATAATGCACAAGCTCTCTGCTATGTTTCTTACTACTTAACCTTAAAGCAGATCCTGTAGTAGGAAATTTGGAATAGGTTCTGGTTTGCTGAATTTACCTTTTCCCTATGGGGACAGGAAAAATAACTTATTCTCCACCACAGAGGAGGATATATGGACTGTGTCAGTAAATAACTTGGTTTAAAAATGCTCTCAACATTGGGACTGGACTATCCTATGTAGTCTTTATTCCCCAGATTACCGAAGTTTCATTTGCAAGAAAAACCAACGACATTGCAGTGAGGAGGATAATTACCAGTATGATTTTTCTGTGAAAAGTCCTACTTAACAAACTGCCTTTGGGGCATTTGCTGTAGAATTTGAGATCAACAAAGATATTATGAGCTTTGGATGACGGACAAATGTGGTTATTAAAGGCAGATTTGCATTTGCATAACTAAGCAACAAAAGCAAAAAAATAAGTTAGCAAAAGGGATTTGAAATTTGGAATTGATAAATCACTCTTTTAATTACCTAGCCTGAATAATAAAAGTATTGATTGTTCACCACACTCCTCTGAGACATAAAATGGAGATTTTATTAGCAAGTGGATGAAGACTGCTATCAGGAGCTTTGAAAGAAGATCAGACATTGCTTTTCCAGAAGCAAATAATCCCGAGCAAAAGAAGTTTTCCCATCTTACTTATATATAGGTTCTGGCACTTCCTAGTAAGAACAATGAACACCAAGGTCTAGAGATATACTGTTGCCACTTATGCTTTTAACTAGCAGATGAGGCTCGAGAGTCATCTGAGTTTTCAGAGAGAAACTCAGCATGGATCAAGGCAATCAGAAAGGTAAGCATGTAATCAGTATGTGATTGAGATTATTGTGAGACTGATAATCAGCAATTTCACTCTCTCAGGAAAACTGTTGACCTGCGCAGCAGGCATTGGATTTTACTCAAGAAGCAGAAAGGCAAACAGTTAAAAGTAATGAGTATTTAGAGATGGAATAGGGGGATAATCACAAACCAATTATTCTATAAGAATCATAACTCTAGAAGAGCAAATTATGGACCATAAAATAAGAGTTAAAAAGTCAACCTGAATTCTAATGTAAAATATAAAATACATAAAAGGAAATTCTGGAAAAAAAAATCTGTCAATTAGTCTTTCATTTCTGTAGAAATGGAAAGTAATAAGGTTGAGCAAATGTAAGTGATATATAAATAATGAGAAAACCAAGAGCTAATGTCAGACTTTCACATTAAATATTCAGCCAAAATTTCTCCTTTAAGTTTAAAACACCTAAAGGAGGTAGGGATGATTTCAGTTCTCCAATCCACTTACTCCATATCTTCTTGGGTCACCATAAGTAAGACTTTCCAAGGTTTCTTGAGATGATAAACAGCATTTCCCTGCAATGAAATGTAAATCTCTATTACTTAATTCTGGAAATGAAAAACTTTTCCAAGTGATTTGGGAAACTACTTTCATTCCTTCATTTTCTTAGCTCTCTGTCTGACTACAATAAGATAAAGAATGTATTAATAGAGGAATTCTGTTTTAGAGTGATCACAACCAGTGAAAAATATGGATAGCTGGATAGAACACTAGAGGTGACAAAGAAAAGTAATTTTCTCTGATTCATAGATGACACATTGCAAGCTAAGAAACACCTAGAAGTAAACACATGTGAAAGATTGTCTCATCTCATTGCATTTTTTTTCCTCTTATAATGAGAAAAAAAGTCAGAAAGGAAAGCAGAATTTGTAGTATAGGAAATTTCTTCTGTATTAAAGAAAATTATTCTTAAGAAACAGATCTATTCCTGTGCAAACTCAGACATGCCACAGGATTGGTAGATGGGACTCTGACTGTTGAGAGTCCCATCCACCAATACGCTTGGAATACTATAAATGGTAGTGCTAATTGCCCTATTGCTTGTTTTTTAAAATAATATTTATGCTTGGATGACTACTTGAAATTCTGTACCACATGCATGCTCAACCTCACTACACTGTAAAGGTAATCTACTGGGAGCAGACTCAAGATTCACAGAGTTAGCCAGGACAAGCTAGTGAGAGTTCCTGCATAGTATAGTGTTTAGACTACTCCCTGGTTGTTTTTGCATCCTGATCTATCTACCTAGCCCTTTACCTTGGCCTCTTTATCAATTGTTGTGAATTTTCTGCACAACACATCGAAAGGAAAAATTGTATTAATTTAAAATAGTATGTCTTTCTATAAGAATAATAGTTGATTTACTAAGTATAATATTATAGCAGTTGCCTTTACTCCATTTCAAAAGCATTGGCTTTAAGATTTCAAGAAATAACATCTGCAAACCAAGCATTAATTACCACTAGCATGAAACAATTTCTATAGAATTAATATAAACATAAATGTATGCAGGCATACCTGCTATTATGTGGGATGAGTTCTATTTGCAACACCTACACTGCAGGGCCTTGAGACACCTAGACTGGCTCTGAGAAATTGTACACAGGGTTACAGTAAGAAACAAGAAAGGAGGCACCAAACTGGAAATAGTGCCACTGTGACATATAATCATCAGCTACAGCTCTGCCTAAATACAAGACAGTGGAAAGTCAGGAAGAAATGTTGAGAGACATTTCAGGTCTTGAACTTTACAATTTATTAAGCACTTTAAAATCTATATGAGACTTCACAGGTGCCTATAACAAAACTACAGGACATATGATGAGTATATTATAAAATTACCAACTTCATGTGCCAGAAAAATGTGGACAACATTCCCTGGAAAACATTACAAATGCTAGTACACCATAGTTAACCTAGAGATGCAAACTGTATTAACTTCATTAAGATATGTGGCATGAAAAATTATATATAATAGAGGTCATTACATAGGATAAAAGACTATAGTATGAGACCTAAAGGAAATGTAAAATAGATTTGGTTGTCATTTACCTATCCAAGGAAATGATGGCACACTGGTAAGAAAATCAATCCTAGAGCTAGCATCTAAATATTAAAAATACAGAAGACCTACAAAATGTCTTTGAGATGTGCCAGAACTTAAACTATATTAATACACGTACTCCAGATAGGAACAAATCAGTCAAACTAGATTATGAGTGTATCAGTAAGTCCCACTGTGACCTGAGTTATGAAAAATTCTAATATCAAATACTGCCAAAAGAGACAATAATAGCTAAACACTGTTACATGTTTGAAAAAAATGTGCAAATTGCTAAATTTATTTTTTTCTCTTAAAGTAATAAAGTCTCTGATAAAAGGTGATAATATTACAAAAAAAAAAAAAAAGCCCATCTTCACCATGACAGCGTTGCTCTTCCAGAAGGAACACAAGCACACAAATAGACTAGATACTACTACTCCCTATCATTTACCAGTGCTTCCTTTACTGATGCTTCCTGTTTCAGAATTGCAATTTTCATGATAATGTACAAATCGAAATATTGAGGCATATATATTAATTATATTTATTTTTCTATTGTATCATATATCAAATTATATATAGATATAAAAAAGACATGGCCTATCTCCTTATGTAGTTGGCAATATATCACACAATTATTTTTATCAATTAGGGTGGGAATCAATCATTAAATTTGGTAAAATCGTAGAATAGCTTGGGTTGGAAGGGACATTGAAAGGTTATCTAGTCCAACTCATACACCCGCTTGTCTAGATTTCCTCTAAATTCCTTCTAGGAGTAATTCTAAGAAACATGCTTCACCTCACCAACAAGTGGAGGCCTGATTGCAACCATGCCTTTCTCTGCAAGGAGTTAGGTAACTCAGATGCACACACCTGAAGGCAGGTGAAGTGAACCCACTCTGTACTGCTGTCTACACCGGCACCTGCCATGCCCAGTGTTAAGATAACCAGCCTGGCCTTTGAAAACTGTTATTTCGGCGTTGCAGGAGAGTGTGGAAAACAGGACATCATCAAAACAGGAACAAAAAAAGTCAGTACTGTCAGCTGCTACCGACACACCATCGAGAGAAACAGCAGTAGGAAGAGTGCCGAAAGGACTAGAATTTCAGTGAGGGGAGGACAGAAGGACGGCGGTGCAGGTCCCCTTATCTCCAAACATCTTCCCACTGCTCTGGGTACAGCAGAAGTGCATTAATGTAGTTCTGCCTAGACCAATATACTCTGCTTCCTATCGTGAGTCACAGCAGTCTTAACTTGTATAAAGGGGCTACTCTGGTACACAGAGATTTAGTCTTTTCACAGTGAGCATTCCCAGTAATAAGCAACCCTGGATCACTTTGACAAATGTGTTTCAGGTAAGGCTATGAGTTATTCTGAGGTAACAAAAGTAGACAATTTAAGTCTCCCTGCTGTTGAGAAGACTTCCTGAGTACCTTTTAGAGACTTCCTTTACAAAATTCTTTTACTGCCTGCTTCCAAACAGACCTGTTGTTATTATTTTGCATTTAGAATTTCTATAAACAGATAAACCACACCTCTTTATCTGTAGTAGTCTCAAATAACACTTGAGCAATGCTCTAAGTATTAGTTAATGTTGTCTAAGATTTCAAGATGTGTCCCAGATTTTAGGAGCCGCTACCTCATCTTTAAAACTAACAATTTTGAAGTATTTTGTAATATGCATTATTTAAGCCTCACAACACCTTTTTGAGCATAATCAAGGTAATTTCAATTGCTGTCACAGTTTTAGAGCTGTGATGAAAAGCAGCTCAGGGCATTAGATGTCCCAGCTGTAAACATTTGTGGAGAAAGCAAAAAGGTACAGAAATTACTCCAGAAATCAGCCTATTTGTTTTCTATTAACATTAACACTGAATGCCTTTATACTATTTTCTTCCCTGAAAATAAACAAACCACATTTGTAGAGAAGGTCTTTTAATCAAAAGGTATTTTTTTCAGTTTAGAGGAAAAGATGAGAATGGAACAAGGAATCAAGTACAGAAAGATCTATACCTCACCTTTTTTCTTTTTCCTTTTTTTTTTTTCCTTTTTTTTTCCTCTGTTTCTTTTTTTGGGGGGGAAGAGGATCAGAAATAACAGAAGAGGCAACTGGCATGGATTGAAATAAGGATTTCAAATCTCCAGCTTCCTGTGCCTCTCTCTGCTTCCAGTTATTATGTGTGTGAGTTTTAAAGTAGAGTGTATGGTGGCTTGCATAATTAAATCAGCCATCTATGTGTGACGAAAGTGTATACACATGAGGAAAAGGTCATACATCAGCCATAAAGAACCTTTAATCCTTAGCATGTTTTATACTTAGATACTTGTGTGCTATGTTTATACCTGGTTTACTTCTACAATAGAGGATGAAATTGATTAAAACCAGAATTATCCCTCCATAAGAAAAATTTGGGTAAAAAGACTGCCAACTCCAAGTTTTCTCCTCAATGTTCATGCAGTCCAAAAGGTTATATGCTGCTTGTAATCAAAGATAATAAAGAGGAAAAAGCTTTATCCCTTGAGAAGTCATGGGGAATATTTCATAGTAAACAGATAAGAGGATATAGATGGTTTATAAATTACCAGCAACATCATCATACAGCATTATTTTTCCATTACTTCAGTCCTAATGGGATAACCAAGGAAGATATCACACATTATCTACTTTCTCAGACAAGTTGTTAAAATAAAGTGTAACAAAACACTGCAGCTGAATCACAGAATACAAGTTATTGAAGGTACTTTTGCATCTGTCACTTCTACATTCTTTAACCAAGACAACGGCATCATGCCTTGTGAGCTGTTATTAAGAAACATTTGAACAGCAACAAGTGAGAGTTTTACTCCTCAAAATTTAATTTTGTTTAGAAGACATAATTATTGTAAATGCAGATGAACCAGGTGGGAAGAAATGATGATGTCTGACTCCATTTCAATAGGCTGAATGATTTCTTTATTATAACTATATTATAACACATTAATATACTATTTAAAGGAGATAATAAAACTACATACCTCCTTTTTCTAACTACCATATCTAACTCACTAACAACCTATGACCCTCTCTCCTGAGTCCAGACACAGGTGGATTGGATTGGCCATCAGGCTCAAGCAATCCTCACCAGAATCCAATCAAGCAATCACCCCAGATAATTCTCCAAACACATTCCACATGAGAAAAACAATGAGCAGAAATATAAATTGTTTTTCTTTCCTCTGTGCTCCTCTATGAAAAAATCCTGAGAGAGAGAGAAGAATGTGTCTGCCAAACATAATCATCAAGGAAAGCAAGTTAGATTTGAATATAGGAGGGCACAGTATTTTCTCATCAGTTACAGTATTCATTGCTATTCCTCATGGATTGTAAGAAAATAGTGGGTTTATTTCACAAGGAAACTGCAGACTTTAGTGAGATATTATTAACTCCTGTTCACTTAACTGAAACCTTCTTGGAAGCACCAGCAACACAGTCAAAAATGTGTGCCTACAATAGAGTGTAATGACAAATGACAGTGATCATATTGTTATTCAGTATCAACAGGAAATAATTAAACAGTGAATGAACCTGAAAGACCTTTAAGATGTTGCCAAACTCTATATGGATAAACTGAATGTTTGTAACACATCTAAAGATTTCATCAGTCTTAATTGTAAGTGTGATTGGGTGAAAGGTTCACATGCTCTAAAAGTAATGAAGAATGTGTCAAATGATTGAACAGAAGCAATTAACTTCTGACCAAATACTTCTTGTTTTCCAAATAATCAGAAACTGGGGAAAAGGATGGTAGTTGCAAGAGAAAGTGTATAATCTTCACAGAAAAAATTTCCTTACACAGCAACTTTGAGAAGTAAACTCCAACTACACTTAATATAGGGAGTTTCATTCCCTCCATTGAAGGAATATTTAGAAATACTTTGCAATTTAAATATAGAAAATAGTTCCTCAATATTAAAAGGCTCACATAACATGCTATTATTACTGATATGTAAACCATGTGCAATGTTCAAAGCCAGACTGGACCAGTCTTTGAGCAAACTTATCTAGTGGAAGGTGACCCTGCCCATGAAAGGGGATGAACTAGATTATCTTTAGGGATCTTTTCTGATCCAAATAATTATCTGATTTTATCATTCTATTGGTTGTGCTCTTGACTTACCTATATAAAATAGAATTATTCCCCATGGCTTAAAAGGAAGCAACACAGAGCTGAATAAGGTGCTGCTGAATCAAAGACATAATTTAACCAAAAATATGTATCTTCAGAAACTGCATGAACAAATCTGTATTTATGAAAATTTCTGCAATCTTGTTCAGGAAGACAGAGTAAACAGGAACAAAAGGGTATAAGTGATGGACAGTAACCAATCAAGGAACATACACATGCACACAGTGGTGAAAACATATAGAAACATTAAAGAGTTGATGTGGTACTATAATTATAAAAGATTTGCGCAGTTTGAATTTCTGGGCCTTGGTGGTTTTATTATTCATATTCAATAAATCTAATATTAACATTTCAGACAGGACACCTGAACAGAAGAAAACATTAAGCATTGTTTCATTGTGTGTGCTGAAATGTGAACTGAAATTCATTACAGGATAGAGAATCAACTGCAAGATGTCTATGGAAGAAAAAATGCTTCAAGAATGAAGAGCAGTTTTTACTAGCAGACTATGGGAAAACTGAATGTCTCTGATTCAAAACACAGTTAAGAAATCCAGAGAGCAAGATCGACAGGAAGAATTTTGGACTTTGTGAAAACACAGTTCCAATGTAATAAATTATCATACTCTTTTCTGGGAGATTCATGACTTCTCAAATCAGAAAAAGAATTGACTTGGATTTTAATATTTCATGTTTTAAGAAAGATGGACGTTTTTTAACAATTATTTTTAAAAGTCTTTAACACTAAAATTTTCATCTTGCTGCATAGATCTTATAAGACCTCAGATCTTGTAAGAGATTGCAAGTTGGACTCTGATCTTAGAGGTCTTTTCCAACCTAACTGAAGTATAATTTTTAAACAGAAAAAAAAATACATCATGCAGTAGCTTTCAAAGTTTTGGACAAGAATCTTTCAAGCTTGTACAATCAAATCAATCAGAAAATTGTCTTCAAATATTTAATCAGAAAAATCCTGCATTGTTGCCCAGTGTTTCAAGTTGAAATAATGACAATTATGGCTATTAAATGCATGGGTCACATGGATCCCAAGGTTATTCTGGCTGATATGAGGTCCATGGATTTTTTTTTTTTTAACTAGGAACAGTGAAGAAAGCAGTTGGATATCCCCAGTCGAGAAGGGGTAAATCAGCCTGGAAAGTGAAGAGAGTGGGAGGATGTGGACAAAACAGACATTATAATCAATTAAATAACTAAAGGGAGCCCCATCCTTAGGCTATAAAAGCCAAATCCATTTTATAGTTTAATCTGGTGAGGGATGCAAACAGAAACAAGAAGGGCTTGTACAGGAATATTAACAGTATGATAAAAGATGAAAGAAAATTTGGGTCCATTGTTGAATGGAGGAGGAGTTGTGGTGACAAAGACCATGAGGAAGACAGAGATAACTCTGCATTCTCCACTTTGGTCTTTACTGGTAAGATTTTCCCTCAGTAATGACGGGTCCCTGAAACCAGTGGGAAATAATGAAGAAGAAATATTTCTCAGAAGAGGCTGACCAGATTAGGGACAGGTAAGCAAGCAGGATGTACACAAGTCTATGGGATCTGATGGAATGCACCCACTGTGCAAGCGCTGAGGGAGCTGACCAGCATCACTGTAAGGACTCTATTGCCTTTGAAAGGTCATGGTGATTGAGGGAGGTTGTTGATGGCTAGAAAAAAGCTAATATCACTTCTGTCTACAAGAAGGACAAGATATAGGAGCCAGGGAACTACACATTAATTTGCCTAATCCTAAACCTGGGAATGTGAAAGAGAGAATCCTTCTGGAAATAATTTCCAAACATGTTAAGGATAAAAGAAAATGTAGTCCTAGAAGCCAATATAAGGATAGCACTATTTAGTAGTTTCATTAGTGACCTGAATGATGGGACAAGCGTACACCCTAGCCAGTTTGCAGATAATTCAGGAAGGAAAGATCCTTATGCACCTATATATATGCTGGGATTGAAGGTTCAAGAGTCCCTTAGCAGAGAAGTATCTGGGAGTCCTGCTGGACACCAGGTTGAACATGATCTATCAAAGTACCCTTGCAACTAAGGCCAACAGCTGCCTTGGCTGTATTTGGAAGATCATAATCATAAAGTCAAAGAAGGTGATCTTTCTCCCCTTGCTCATCCCTGATAAAGCACAACTGCAGTTCTGTGTCCAATACTGGGCTCCCTAGTCCAAAAGGAACAGGGCTGTCCAGGGGCACATTCAGCAAAGAACTATAATGATCATTAAGGGACTGAAGAATCTGACATACAAGGGGAGGCTCAGAGATGGGTTGATTGAGCTTAAGCAGAATAATTTCAGGAGAATTTGATCAATGTTTATATTCATACATAAAGCAGTTGTATTGGCTTTAGCAGCAAGGTTTGACAGTGGGAGGCTACAGGGGAAGAAGTCCACAGTGAGGCAGCTGTCACTCTGCAGCCCGTGGAGGTCCCAGAGGGAGTAGATATCCACCTCCAGCCCATGGGGAACCCCACACCAAGCAGGCAGGTGGATATATCTTGAAAGAAGCATTAATCTGTTGAAAAGCCCATGCTGGAGCAGACTCCTGGCAGGAACTGTGGCCTGCAGAAAGAAACCCTGCCAGAGTAGGTTTTCTAACAGAACCTGTGACTCTGAGGGAAACCCATACTGGAAAAGTCCGTTCCTAGATAAAAAGCACGCCATGAAAAGGGCACACACTGGAACAGTTTGATAAGAACTGCAGCCCATGGAAAAGACTCAGTGTTGAAATTCATGTGGAAGGGATCTCAGACTGGAATAAGTGAAGAAAGTGAAAAGGACAAAGTGTTATGGACTTACTGTGACAGCCATTTCCTTGCCCCTTGAGTTTCTTGGACAATGTACAGAAGCTGTCAGTGAAGATGAGTACAGGGAGAAGGATTGGGGGAAGCTATTTTTAGATTTCTTCTAATTTCTCATTTTCTTAGTCTAATTTGATTTGTAACATATTAAATTCATTTCTGTGTCTGTTTGCTTGAGATGGTAATAGCTGAATGGTCTCCTTAAACTTAACTCAATCCATGAGGTTTTTTTATCTTATTTTCTCCTCCTGTCTTGTTGAGGAGGGAGATGGATAGAGAGGATTGGTGGGCACCTGGCAGCCAGAAAATGTCAACCCCCTGCATCAAGAAATTAAGGAGAGGATGCCAAACTCTTTTCAGTGGTATCCAGTGCAAGAACAAGAGCTAACAGGCACAAAGAGAAATAAAGGAAATTATTTTAAAACATAAGAAAAAGCCCAATGGTTTTGGGGGCAGCTGAACACTGAAACAGATTGCACAGGAAGGTTGTACAGTCAACATCCTTGGAGATATTCAAAGCACAACTTAACATGACCTGAAGCAACCTGCTTTAGTTAGCCCCATTTTTGTAGAAGGGGATTGAATTAGATGATCCCTAGAGGTTCCTTTCAGCTCAACTATTCTGTGATTCTGAGAAATGTTAAGCTTTCTGAGGTCAAGTTTAAGTAGAACTTGTGTTCTACTTAAACACTGGCTCCCTGCAGAAAGGCAAATTTCACTCCTTTGTGTTCAGCTGTACATGAGCCTGCAGCTTGAGAATATAATTTTAAGATATTTAAACTCAATTTAGGGGTAAAAAACTTAAAAAAAAAAAGGGACATATTTTCTATAACTGAGAATGGTGCTCATTCCGAAAATGAGAAATTTCTATTAATTAGTAAAAAAATACTAATGCCTTAAAATAACAAAAGCATATCGTAAAGACCAACATGGAGAACAAATTGTAAAGTAATAATAAGACTGTAGAATAAATTGCCATAACAAGCAGATCTCTCTAGTGTACTCTTAAATGTCTGATCACAATGAATTATGAATACTTCCTGGTTTTGTTCTTGTCCCAGTGGAAGACTGATCGCTGACCTGCCTAGCACATGTTGGATGCACTTGCTCAAGGACAACCTAATCAGAGAAAATACAGAGGCAGCATGTGTTAAATCCCAACCCTAATCAAGGCTAAAGGCGAAAGGCTACAATTTCTACCATATTTGAAAAATTTAAAGCACTTATCAGCCCTTTGCAGAAGAGGACCCTGATGGCTCTGCATTTTAAAGAGAAGAGTCATGTGTTTTTCAGCTCCCTTGGTTTAGGCTGTGATCATTTTAAACTGTGAAAGTAAAAGGCTACAAGCAAACACAAGAGTGCATATTAGAAGGAAATCACATTAAGAAAACTGCTCAAGATATACTCTGGGGTAAAGACTTGTAACCTATATTGATTTAATGCACAAAATAGCATAACAAATACAGGCATTGAAGATCACACTGTGGTTCACTATGATGATTTAGCTGTATAAAGCAGATAGATAGATATCTGAAAAACTAAATAGATGCTGAGGAGGCTTTTACCAGTAGCCATAATGCCCAAAACTTTCCCATGTGTGAACCTGTGAGACTCCCATTTCAAGAAGTAGTTGTAATGACTTTTGATTGCAAAACCTTAAGGAAGTTGAAAGGACCTATTTGAGGCATCTTTTTCCTCTTTAGATTCTTACCTCATATGGGATCATAGTAATTTTTCATTGTACCAGAAAAGTCACTTGAGGCTACAAAGCTCTTTCAGAATTTATCTAGAACTGATGATTCCAGTGGAGGGGTAGCTGTCAGCTTCATCAGCAAGAGCCTTCTTCTTGCAGTTACTTCAGACTTTTCACAGCTTCTCTGTTGTGCTCTGTTGCTCCTTCTGCAGCAACGAGTGGTAACTTCTGGTAGTGGCTGCAGGAGGAGACTCATTCTCTCTCACATATGTCAATCTGCTTTAATATCAGTGCTTAATGGAAAAAGTCATGTGTGAGTTGCATGTGTGTACTCCTTTATTAAAAATAATCAGCAGCAACAACAAAAAAATCCCAATTATATGCAAATAAAAAGATATCTTTTGTCAATAATTTAAACAGTCTATGCTATTTTCAGACTGGCATCAGGGCTATGCTGTAATTGGAACAGAGATCATAAGAAATATGAATAATAAGAAATAATGATAGGGAGATATTTTTTCCTTCAATTAACTCCTGAATATATAAATGCTGTCATGGCCCACTATACATTTGGATGTCACCACATACGAAAGAGTGAAGAAGGACTGGAAGAAGCAGGACTGCATATAGGCACTTCCAAAGACAAATTGATATTATGCATAGGCTAGACTGTTAAGCATTCCTGAGATATTAAGATGAAAATATTTTCTAACTTCTTACATGTTATCAAAATATACATGTGGGGGATGAAGGCAGGTTGTTTTCCTAGTGGTATACAATCAAACATACCTTGTCTTTATTATAATTGTCATACTCTTGCCAACATTATAAATTCTAGGCAGTCAAATAATTTCAGCACCTAGACTGAAGTCTCCTAAGGTGTTGAAGTGCAAAAATAACACATGTAGTGTTAATTGGTTAGCGTATTGGGTTTAGATGACAGAGAGCAAAGTAGGTGAACCTATCTTTTTTTGAGTCTTTTTTTTTTTCAGAATAATAATTTAGCTTTCAACTTGAAGTTGTATGCTATTTTGAAACAGAATTTTATTTTTACCACATAAATTAACACTGCATGGCAACAAATCCAGTATTCCCTAATCCTTAAGGAGAACAAACAAGCAGCATCCATATAGCTCAGTGACATGGATACTGACCCAGCAATCAGGAGATCAGCACACCAGTCCTGCTCTAAATACTTGACTTTAGTAGGAACATATGTCACTTGCTTTGTATGGGGGTTCCAGAGCTAACATTGCTCTCTCCTGAGTCAGTACTCTGAACATCATGCTCAAGAAAAAGACACCACTACGTATTTTGAGGAGCTCACAACATCATGGGAAACAAGGAAAATCTGGTCAGAAATAGCATGAGGCAAATGAGGAACAGTTGTGTCATGGAGGAGGTCATTCTTGGCGTGTACAAGTCTGTCTGTTCCATACTAATCTAAATCTCAGAATAAAACGAGTGAATAGTTCATACTGTGGAACCAAGAGCCTCCAGCTCCTGTTCACAAAATCCAAAAGCCCTCTCAGTATTTTGGAAACTCAGAAATGGCCACAGCATTCACTGCATGACAAACAAATAATGAGTGTGACTTTAAAACGCCTTTAAAAGAACAAGAGGTCTTTTTTTTAGTTCAGTAAGGTTGCTTAATCTTCAAACCTTTGTTGAAAAACAGGTCAAAATTTAATTTGGGTTTAATATTTCACAGAAGTCTTATATATTTTAAGAGGCAGAGAAACTTTATTCTGAAGACAACTGCTCTGAAATGAAAGCAAGTTCAATAAGTCTTTTGTTTTCTAGTGTTTCATAGCATTAGATCTGAATATACACATGACCTCCATCCCTCTCTCACAAGTCTGTCAGCTTTAAGAAATATTATAGGACTTCGCTTTGTAACTGTATTCAGAAATTTATTTCATTTTACAGATTTAAGTTTCAAAATACAAATTTTTTTCACTTGGCTTTACATACTAATTATTTTGAAAATGGTAATAAAATCTAATAAAAATTCAATAATATTATGAAGTACTGCAGTACTTGACAGTGGTGGTTTAAACTATAACCTTGGCAACAAAGAATAAGAAAAATAGAAGGTATTTTCAAATTATGTGTTGTCATGATGGAGTTATAATGGATATTTTAAAAGTTTATTTCATTAGATGCTTAAAATTTCAGTAATTGTTCAAATCCTACCTATCTTTGCTTCAATTTAAATAAAAATCTATACACATGTTAAATAGCTTGGATAGCATAATCTAAAAAAAAGGTGACTGAAAAAGGATGTGTCTTCCTCCATACATTAAAGATTATATCTCAGGGAAGGAGAAGACCTCTGTGACCTGTATTAGTATGTTAACAAAGGGAAATCAACAAAGGGAAATCAAGGGTGATCATGACACCATCCCATCCTAAGACTGGGAGAAGAAAACTTTCTAACAATCAGAGCAGAAGAATAATTCAGGAAAAATTAAAGTCCCAGCTATAGTACTTTGATGATAACATAGAACTAACTCATGAAAGGAATACATGATGTCCATGAGTAACTTAACAGAAATTAGGGGTAGGAGTAGATACATGAATCAATGGAATTGATGTGCAGTTAACATCCACAATGTATGCATTTCAGTGAGGTGTTTCTGAATCTCCTTACCACAGTGCCAAGGACTGAATGCTCATTAACCATTGCATGAAATGTAATCTGGACATGTATTTTCCAGATTAATTTCATCTAAAAGTATTCCAATTTGTGTTTTCTGATTCTCTTCTCCCTCCAAATATGAGAATGGAAACTTTTGGGAGAATTTCTTGAAAAACACTTTCCTAGCAAAGTACAAATCCACTAAATTTTGCAAGTGAAAGTTGCATATACATGTTTAAATTCAATTAAAAAAAAATTTTTCAATACTATCATAGACATTTTAGAATGTGTGTTCACGTGTACTAAAAGTGATTTTATAATTTTAGTAGCAGGTAAGTGCTCCCACTAACATTAAAAAAATGACCCCCTACAGACTGCTTTTGTTCCCCTCTGGAATATGACTCATGTTCCAAAGCAACATGCAGAGGGGCTCAGCGGTGAAAAGCCATTCCATGCACCATACTCAGCTTTGTAATTCACCTGATGGAAAGGAGTGGTGTGGTTGAAGCACTCTTTCAGATTTGCCCTTATGCTTTTCACAGTGAAAGGCAATATGGCAACCAGATTTGTGTTCACAAGATAAGTGCTGTAAAGCTTGCCATATTTTTTTTTCTGTTTTGCACTACAAAATCTGTATTCCATTAAGTTTTCTCTGGTAGAAGCCAACAAACTGTCATAGCTGTCATCTCTTAGCTTCTTTTTTGACAAAAGAGGAGAAGTAGTAAAGAAAGAAGAGCATGCACCCATACCACTTTATCCCTCTCCAGTGTCCTCACCACACAATAGAAATCTACCTGTGGAGTAATGCATCCATACCATATAATGGCTTGCAGAATTGTTTGTTATGAAATACCCTTGGTATTTCCATGTATGAGTGTCTGATTGGCTCCTCCAGTGCTCAGTACTAAGACAAAATATATGCTGTTATTGCCTAGGTGGAACATTTCAATCAGTTTAATTTTCTCTCTTTTCAGCTGGCATATATATGGAGTTACATGTTAAGATGTGGGTACACAGAACCAGACCCAAAGTTGAAAAACAGTTTTGGAAACAGTTCTTTCCAGAAATAGACCCAAATACACTTTGAAGTTCAGAAATGTTCTTTTTGTGTTGCCCAATATTCCATTTCTATCTGTTAATTAAAGACATAAAAGGGTAGAGATACTGTGGATATATCACTAGATTTGCCTATGCTAGCACCAGTCCCATGGGATAAAACTTCCAAAACTTCTGTCTTTATTGCCTTTAGAATTCATTAAGGGCTAAGAGCACTCATATTTCTGCTTCTGCCTAAGATGTTAACGAATGCATTGGCATTGATCACAGCTACTCAGCATTGTTCCCTTCCACAGGCATGCGTCCCAGGCACTGCACATTTCATATTCTGAGCTGTACAGATGTAAAATGTATAGGTTTTGTCTTGCTGATTTTGTACTCTGTTGTTCTGCTAGCCTGCAGTTTATTTTAACTGCTTCATAATTTATTAATACCATTTTTCTCTAATCCTCCTTCAGCAAACACAGTAGGGTAGCCTTCATTCAAGCAAAAGTCACAGGATTCCTGTTAAACTCTGCACCTACATGAAAATAAGCTTTTAAAACCTCATGGTAGAATTAGATTTAGACTTGGGGGTTTGGGGCTCATTATTCAATACTTATTGAGGCAGAAGTAAGATTTTAAACCAAAATGAACTCTGGGAATCTAATAATTACCTTACTTCTGGTATGACTGTGGAAAGCTATTACACACCAGCCTACTATACTTCTTTGTTACACCACTCCACACTTACTGAAAGTTGTACCTTTTTGAACAGCTAAAAACTCTTAAGCAGATGCATTGAAAAAGAGCAGATGTGTTGACAGAACAAATTTTCCATGCTCCATTTTCCACTACATATGCTTTGTGTTTATGGAAGTCAGAAACATAAAACAGGCAATGAATGGAAAAGGACCTGACTATCCGTACAAATCGTGTCTGTTTCAACACTTACTGGAAAGGACAACTCATTTTAAGATATTTTCTTGGGTTTGCTTTTGCACCCATAATTTATACAACCTTCTTCAAAAATTAATATAATTTAGACCCTCCAGGCACCTTTGTGAGTTGAAACTTGCAGGGCTTAAGAAGCTCATTCCTATATACCTGCAACTACTAAGGGGCAAGAGAAAACCTTCCCTATAGGCACTGCCTAGGGAAAGCTTTCATACAGCAATATGAACCTAGGTGAACATATCTTACTATTTATTAAGGCTTTTGTTATCCTTAAAATGATGTCTTGAAATATTTTTTTTTTTTTTTAGGATGCATGAGAAGTTAAAAACTAAATTCTAAAGCTTTTGAGAGAAACTTTTGAACATTAGCTTTTTTTAGCCTTTTTCAAAATTTTTTCACCAGAGACTGGAATTAGTTCGCAGGAAATGTGCATGTCTTTCATACAGAAAATGTGCAGGAATATCTATCAGAAACACCAAAGAAAGCCTTCCACTCTGCCATTTATTGAGAAATTCTATCTTCTGCATTCATTTTAGAATGTTGTTAGTTAAAAAGATTAAGTTTAGTTTAATATCCCTTATGGTTTCCTGCAGTCACATAGTAATTCATTACCCACTGCAATGTTTTGTGATTGATGCTATAAGGCACAATAGGCTGGATTAATCAAAGAGATAACAAGTAGATTTTCACTTCTTGAATATTAATGAATAACTGAAACTCCTATTCATTGACATTCAAAAACAGATAAAGAACCAGCAGGAAATCTGTAGCAAAGGACAACTGCAACCCAATTTCTCCCTTTAAATTAAAACTGGCAAAAAACATTTCTAGATAAGAGCTGTGTTTAATATTTATGAAGTCTAGTTTGTTTAATAATAATCTATATAAAAATACATTAAAACAGCATTTAGAGATATAATGATGTACTTGTTTTTGTATTTTAATAACTAGAATCATCAGTTATACTGTGGTGGCCAGTTTGTGACTTATGAGCACTGCCTCAGTACAGTGATTCCTACAACTTCCCTGTTGCTGGAGAACACACCACAGCTTTCTCTATTTTTCAAGCAACACTTTACAAGATACTCAAAAAACTCTCATCTTGGGTAAGTCAAGAAATGGATAAGTAAAATATACACAAATTAAATATGATATGCAAATTCTTAATTTGAGTATGCACATTTTGAAACCACAAGATCACAACCTATCTTTGGGATATTCCTTCCACTGTTATCATTACTGATATCAGCTTGGCTTCTCCATAGCCCTGTCTGCATTTCTGCTAGCAGCTATGCTCCAAATATACAAAGCTCTCAGTTCTCAGATTATTTCTCTTGTCTGCTTAGCTCCACTCAAAGACATTCTCTAGCTGTACAATGGAGAGCTGCAGACAGGTCTGTTCTGGCTGGATTGGGCGAGTGCATCCCACCAATCAGAAACCAGTCTGGCTGCATCTATAGCTCCAAATGAGTTTTGGGAAACCTCTCTGAGCATTGCAAGTAATTTGTCAGTGCTTTCATTTTTAAAGATGGTCTTCTGATAATTTTTTTTAAGTGTCAGCATAGCCCAGATTGTAATCCTAACATGTGAGACCTATCCTCAGAGAGCTGTCATTAACACATTCAGTTTCTTAACAGAATACAGTCATGGGCCAGGAACTTGCACCTTGTTCTTAATTCTAGGAGAAAACCTTGAGCATCTAGATATTATTAATGTCAGACAGAGTGCACATGAAATTCTCCTTTGATCTCCATTTAACCTTATTAATATTTAATTACGTAGCTAGTATAGAAACTCTACAGGAGTGAAATGCACTGTGAGAATAAACTGATCTGATGGTTTGGGAAAAGAAAAGGTATTTTATCTTTCCTCCACAGCCAGGCAGGTTAGGGGTTGCAAAAATATCCTTTGGCCATACGAACTGTGCATGCTATCATTAGGCTATTATTCCTGTCCTAGGTTTCATGGTGGGATATTTTGACTATGTCTAAACAGAGGAGTAGAAACAAAAGTAGGTCAGTCTCAGCAGGCCAGGCTCACAGAGATTTCTGTCCACTTGCATCCATACTGTTTGCATCAGCTGTGAGGTGCTTCCCATTTGAGGTTGTCACTGCCTGTGTACCCCTGTTCTCAGGTATTAACTTCTGCTGTGAACCACATTAGGGAAGTTTCTGTAACATAAGAAGTCCACAACTGAGGTTTTAAAGGAAACCAAGTTATCTGCATATGTTTTAATTATATTTTTTGACTTTGAAAGATTCTGTCCGTACACAAATCCCAGTACGTCGCTATAGGACACGTGAAAGCACAATGCGAGCCACTGGTATTGCAAGGTAAAGAAGAAGAAGGTTATTCTCTGACTCTAACTTTTATATTTTTCCAAAGGTAGCAGTGGATTGGCCCCACGTTGGGCCACCTCTCCAAAGACATTGGACAAACCACCAGTACATCAAGTTTCTCCACCCCCATGAAGGAATGCAAAACAATATGTTGTTTACAGAAATTTTGTGGGAAAGTTCTCTAAAACAGAATGTAAACTCAGAAGGCTTTAGAAAATCTTAAGAATCAGGGTGACACGAGTAGATTAAAATTGAAAGCAAACCCAGGAATTTGTGAGTCCTTCTGCAAAACTGCAATTGTATTCCATACAGTT
Source organism: Chloebia gouldiae (assembly GCA_003676055.1). NCBI lineage: Eukaryota > Metazoa > Chordata > Aves > Passeriformes > Passeridae > Chloebia > Chloebia gouldiae. The sequence continues at coordinate 37,939,069 of QUSF01000002.1, forward strand.
GAAATACATAGTTGCTGCTGTGAAACATTAAGCACCTTACATTCAAAATTTAGCCAAAAGAAAAAGTGATCTATGAAAAACAAGCACACAGAAATGAAAATAATTATTTTTGTATTAGCTACATGAAAGCTACAAAAATACCTGTGAAAAAGTTTGTTAGAGCAGAAATGCATCCATCTCTTCAAAATTGCCAGGTATTTTCTATTCATTTTCTGGTATTGCTGAAGTATCCCATCTTAACCTGCATTAAGAAAGGGCCTAAAAAATCACTGTAATAAATATAAGTGCCCTTCACCAATCACTTCACATGCTCTTTTTTAAAAAATATTCATATATATTTCAGTGTATTAATGTATTTCACCAGTTCTGTTTAATCTGCCTGTTTGTTGCTTTGCAGTCTTTAAAAAATTTACAAATATTCCATGCTGTACATGTTTGGCTCTTTTATTATTGTTTTTTTTTTTCTTTTCTAACATTGGAGAGTTAAAATAAGTGAGGGAAAACATAACTTAAAATACATTTTTTAGACTGAGACTGTCTGGAACCTCTTGAAATAAACTGTGTTTAGATTGTATTCTCAACTGACACTTTCAGTGATAAAATGCAAGATGCATGCTGTGAAACTTGTGTTGTTGAAGGCATTCCTGAAGAAATAGTCAGTAGGATTAGGATCTGAGAAAACAAATCTCTGTTAATTTGGGAAGGCAACAGTGAATTACTAAAAGATATTTAGTGTTCAAGATACACATCAATGTGATTTTTGAAGAGAATACCTTGATGATCAAGAGGTAAATAAAGCAACTTCCGAATTTTGTGGTCCAATAAAGATCTTTCAAATGGATAACTCTATAGAAAATATTTTTTAATATTTAAATGAGATTTTTAGCAATCCTAGTATCCATAGTATGCTGATTTTCCGCTCACATAAAATGTGAAATTTCTTTTGCTCTCCAATGAGTTCTGACTGGTCCAAGGAATCATCTACCTTTCTACATATAGATACTTACTGTTAAATGTTTAAGAGTCTGAAGAATTTCTACTGGAAAATTTTGCAAATAAACCCTTCCCTTCTACCTGAATCAAAATTTCAAATTAATTTCAAACTGAAAGGACTTGCTGCTATATCTATCATCTTACTTTTTCATTGTAAGATTTTTCAGGAAGATTATGTTTCATAGATATGCTATCATCAGTTCCAGCTGACTGTATATGGAGCTTGAATTTAATGTACAGTAAGTGGGCAATGCTCTTTGGGAAATGCAGTTTACTCTTTAACATGTAACATTAAGGGCACAGAAATAAAATTTCCATGAGACACATCAATAGCACTGGAAATGCAGAAAGTTTCCAAGCATTTAGGTAGTAAAATTTTTTTCTATGTAGTGTTACTTTGTTTTGACTGTTGCCTTAAATCTGGATGAAAATATATAGGGAAATATCATTATTTACTTGCATACACAAGTCTGCTTTGTTTGAATGATTAATACTTATTCTTTATGCTTATATGACTATTTCAATTCACTAATCTGGACCTGACAGATATTATCTGTTTCTCCTTTCCTGAATTTAATTTTTCTGCACATTTTTTTCTCTGTCAAAAAAGTTATGCAACTAATTTTATTTTTTCCCCTCTCCTTTCCTGTCTTTTCAAAATTCCTATTTCAGTGCATTCTCTGATAACTAATCTCATACCTCCTTCTCTGCTGTCACTCCCTACCATTCAATTATTCTTTGTTGGCTACAAGCACTGATGTCATTTTTCCAACTTGGTTCAAGGTGAACTGCTGACTGGTTGACAACCATAACTTGGGATAAGTGTACTACAATATGCCAGTTATTTCTGGAGAGGAGGAGATACTAAAGCAATGATCATTTGAACATCCAGATTTTTCCTAAGAGGTGGCTTGATTCTTTGAATGGCATTTCAATAATCTGCAGAATTAATCATAAATCTTTGAAATTAACTCTTGCAATATTCAGATTTAATGAGAGTTGATTTTATAAAAGATCAGTTAGAAAACTAGGAAGTTATGCAACAGAAGTATTTGAGCCCATATATTTGCAATATTGAATGTAATTATCATAAGAATGATAATGGCTCTTAGTTACTTCACAATAACAAGGAGAGACCTTCAACAGAATTCAATGTGAGAATTTAAGTTCAAAATAGCTGCTTCAGATTTTTTTATAGTTGTTTTAAAAGTTGCTCTTTGTTTAGATTTGAAAGAAGATTATTATCAAGATCATTTTATTTAAGAAATCTACAAGTTTTTATAATATTACACCGTTAAATAAAATGTGTCAAGTACTTAAAGCATCCAAATAATAAAACCCTGACAGTACTCTCACTAAATGGCAACTTCTCAAAGATAATAAGCTACTTGTCATATTTTTTGATGAAAGAGTATGAAAAATGTGCCTTTCAAGAAATGAATCTCTCAAGTCCCTTCACTTTTTTAATTTTAAAAAGTGCTAGTGGCAGAATCCATAAATCTACAGGATCATACAGGGCAGCTACCATACACAGTGGTCTGAAAAAAATTAGTATTGATGTAAATGGCCATGTCTCTATTGGCATATAGGGAACACATTTATTCTTATAAGTGCAGAATTTTATCTCATGTCTTCATAACACCACAGGATACCCTTACGGAATGACATATTAATTTTTCACCTGTCATGAATATTTACTGATTTCCTGGAAGTCACAATGACGAGACATGATTCCATAAATCATTATTTCCAATGGCTCCATTTTCAATTGCACCACTGATAAAGTAACAAAAGCAACTAAGACAGTGCGAGAATGAAATGGCTTTTTGCATTCAACACGTTTATTTAGAACCAGTCTAGGATCTGAATATTCTGAAATTTTATTAATTCTAGGGAGTATTGGAATATTGTCTTTGTTTTTGATCCTTCATGTGCCTTCCCACACTGACACTCAGTAAGCAACCTGTATTGGCTTATAAACCAATTACATTCTGTAACCAAAATTCTTGATTTTAAAAGCAAAAAAAGAGACTTCAAGAACACAAGGTATGAATTTTCTTCAAGGCTTATGACCCAGAAATTGCAGAATGAAATATCTAAGAGAAATAAAATTCATGAGGAGAAGAACTACATAGCAGAGCAAATAAATAACCTCAAAGTTATAAGATTCATAGAGGGAACCAGCAAGAAAATAAATCATAATCCAAATTGGTCATCAAAGACACTCCTACACTCCATTTAATCAAGGAATTTACAAATTAATAGATGTGTGTAAATAAGACTGAGGCAGAAATAAAAATGGAAATCTAACCAAACAGCAAGAGTTTTTTCTCTTGCATCAAAAAAGGGATTGTAAAGAAAAAAAGGAAAAAATGTAGGGACAGAGTGGGGGAAATCTAGATATTACTCAAAATTTTTATTTTCTTCCTGCTCACATCTGTTGTGTTTCAACTTAGAGCAGTCACCAAAACATTCAATCTTTTTCTAGGAAGATTCAATTCTTCTTGACGAATGAGGTTTTTCATTCGCTTTTAATTAATGTGATAATTAGTGATCAGTTCAAAATTCCCATTCTGAAATTAGGGATTTTGCAATGAAGCAGTGAAATAGAATAATACAAGATATAAATATAGTTCAGCATTCATTCAGCAAATCAAAACTCAAAATTTTATACTGGCAGGTCTTTAAATATCAAAACCTTAACTGGGGTGCCCAGCAAATACAATTCTACAATGAGCAATTTTACCAGTGATGGATGATCAAATAGAGGCAAGAAACAAAGTCCAAGGAAAAGTGATTATGGGCAAAGGAATAAGGAAGATATATTCTCAGTAAAGAAGGACATTTTGTGCTGCTCTAACCTCAGAGTTAGTTGCCCTTCTAACTGATGAATATGAAAGAGGAGCTTTGAGGTTAAGTATCATATGGTAAACTTTGGAAACATTCATATTCACAAGTGGAACAGAAAAGATTGGTGCAGTATTTCACTTCTCTCTGAAGAGGAAAGAAAGGACAAAAAATTTTTTGCATGATCACTGAGAGAGCAAAATATTTCATTTCATTTCTCTGACATGCTTACTGCTAGATCATTCTTATTATGGGTTTCTGAGATTTAAAGTTCTATTTTTGGTACAAGAAGAAATTAAAGTAGTAACATTTTTCTTCAGGAAAAGAACTAATATAAAATAAAAAACAAACCTCCTGTTGGTTTGGGTTTTTAAAATAAATTTAGACATACACATGAGAAATGCTGTTTGCAAAATGATATTAAAATTAAAGAGCGATAAATGATAAAGAGTTCTTACTTACACTATTGTTTTTATATTACATTTCTTAACTTATGTATTTCTTATTAAAATTATTTTATTGCTGGTGCTGGACCACCATGAGCTTCCCCCTAATTTCAGTAATCATGCAAATAAGAATAACTATCTCTTCAAGGGGTTTAGGGCACTTGATGTTTATGAGATACTCCTGGCCTTATGAAGAGCATTGTTGGTGTTACTTGAATAAAAAGAACACAAGAAAAAAAAAAAAAAAAAAGAAGTTACAAAATGTCCCTAAATATGGTCCAAGAATAAGTCTTTGTATAAAAAATTAATTTCTTTCCTCTTTTTAGCACAGAAGACTTTAGGGTATGCTATCTAAACTGTTAAAGCAAATGTACATCCTTTGGGCCAGAAATGATGCCTCATGCCTCTCATGCTGAGGACATTGTCTGTGAGGTGGTAGAGAAACTTCTAAGGGGGAAGGGGTGTGTTCCACATAATTTCAGAGTAGAAGGGTGAGTTATCAAAAAGCACAGGAACCAATGGTTCTGCATCTCCCCCCTAAAACCATCCCATGGTATATGCTGCAGGAATGCAATGCACTATGAGAGAGAAAAATTTATGGGTTGCTAAATCTGTTCTGACTTAGAGGAATACACAACAGGAACCGCGAAGATCACTTGGACCATGCTGTGAACATTGTGTCTTTCAGTATAACATGGTTTACGAGGCCTCTTTTGTGTGCGTGTGTAGGACAGGGATAGTTTGGCCTGAATTTGGGCACAGAGATTTCAGCTCTGCATTAAACGTTTCCCACAGAACCTGCTCACAAGATGCTGCCATTTGAGAGGCTCCTGGCATACAACTAGGCACATCTGATCTTTCAACTGCACTTTAAATTATTGGTAAAAATCTGAAATTACGTTGAGCACGATCAGACAAGGTACAATTAAAGCAATCACATTCCTGGTGGTGCCCACCTGTCATCAGTGCAACAACTGTGCCAGCATCTCTGCCAGCAGATAATGGCACTCCAGAATTCACACTCACAGCCCAGCTTAGACATGCTCCTGCTTCTACACAGTAACCACTCAGAAATGAAATGCATGCCTGTCTCATACTCTCCTTTTTTTATCTCTGCCTCATTTATCTCCATTTTAAGAGCCAATAATGAGATGAATTAAGTGGTGATGCCCTTTCATTTTTCCTCATTAGAGTTGCTGGCTATTTTAGCCTTACCTCTGCTGAAGAATTACTTCAGGGATGCAGCCATCTTGCAATTCCTCTTCATTAAACTGGAGGAAGTAAAAGTATGTAAAAACCACATTGTCCCTGTTGTGTCAGCAGTCTGGATGAAGAATTTAATGGTTATAAATGGGCTGTCTCTTATAAAAATTTCTCATATATTCAAAGGTAAATACCATCTTACATCATTGTTTATGTTTTGCTTTTGTTGTCTCTTAGAATGTTGCCTAAAACATTAAGGTTTGTCCAGACTTGCTGATGAAAACTTGTTTATTTTCTGAATTTTAAAATGTGAAAAGGGGTATTAACTTATTCAGCACAAGAAAGAATAGGAAACCTAAACATATCTCTACACTTTTCTCATGTTTGAATTCCATTTCCGTCTCTAGCACTCTTTTCCAGAACAGCCATCTGACTCACTCCACTCCATTCCTGCTGATGCTACAGTTTGACACAAGTATTCAAAGTGCAGTGCTTTCCTGTGACAAAGATAGTGTTTCATCAAAATAGATATTTTGTAAGTAATGTCTGTTTGGAGAACATTTTTCTACAAGTCAGATGAAAAATAATATTTCAGTTTTTCAAAACAATGTTTTCAAATTCAAACTAGTGGTTTGAGTCAATGAATCTCATATTATTTTAAGTGGATTGCAGTAAAGTGTTTAAAAATATTAAAAGCTGAAAGATAATACAGTGGCAAACACTTTTTTTTTTTTTGCATTTGTTCAGTTCTGGTGTTTTCTATAGCAATTCCAGCCCACATTCATTAATAAAAATAATTTTAAAATAATTGGAACAAAGGATTTTCTAAGGAAAAAAATTCACTACATTCCTCTCACAATCAGAAGTAGTACAGTCATGTATCACATTCCACTAAGAAAAAATACATGTGATTTTTAATTTTAGCTTTATACCACAGCATTATATTCTGCCAACATGAAAAGAAAATTTATGCTTGTTATTCAAGATCATAAAAAATTGCTTTGGTGTTGTTATTCTAATACAATGAGACAGGAATAATTTCTGCAACTATTTATTCTGAAGTCTTTATATAAAAATACATAAAGAGGAATATTATAGAATCTAACATCTATAATAATTAATCCAGTTGAATGTCATGACATGTGTTTGTGTTTGAAGGGCTTTTTGTGCCGGCCCTGTGAAATTTTTCAAACAAAAACAAAGAGGGAAGAAGAGATATAATTAAGAACAATAAAAGGTCCTTCGTCCCTCCAAAGAGGTACCATAATCTTATTCACTTTATGAGGAACTGAGCTGCAGAGCTGGCAGCGAAAATTGCTTTGACTGTCCTGCCTTGCAATGCCAATTGAGCAGTGGAGTTGTTGCCTCAGTCCGCCTTGAAGAGGAGAATATACTGATCCTGAAACTCCCTGTCTCCTTTGTCCCTCATTAGCTACTACCTGTTATAATAAGTAGACACAACCATTCATAGCCTTATAGGCCATGGCACAAGCCTAATAGACACCCCTCACTTGAGTTTAAAATGTGTTTATGAAATACTGTTCATTTTATTATTTCAGGATTCATACAGACTCTCCTACCTTCAAGTATCTAACATAAGCAAGAGAGATTAGAAAAGCAGTTCCATTCCAAAGGAAGAAAAATAAATCCAACCATTACTACTTTTCATTAATCTATACCATGATTATAAATTATAGGCCTGTTAAGTACTGTTTGTCAGTATAATCCGTTATTTCATACCAAACATTATTTGCATATTTTGATTTCTCATTTATAACCACCTATGCTCATTCTTCACTTTTATTTGAAGTGTAATTCATTTGAAAGTCTATTACATGGATAAGAATCTAGTTTGAAATATAGACATACTTAAGCTTTATAAATTGGGACTAGAGCAGTAAAAAGAAACATCCAGCATTTTCTTCTTTTCTGCAGGTGGACTCCAAAAACAAGCAAAGAATTAACATACTTCAGAGAAATTAATATAGTAATTTTCTCTGAAACTAAAGGATTGTTAATGGCATTACAAGGCAAGCAATGCTGAGGGCAATTTTACAAAAGGCTGGGTTTTTTTGATTTTTTCAGGATTGTTAATGGCATTACAAGGCAAGCAATGCTGAGGGCAATTTTACAAAAGGCTGGGTTTTTAAGATTTATTTTTTTATTATGTTAAATCTAAGCAACAATATTAGTCGCTTATATTGATCACAATCACGAAGAAACACAGACCCATTACTTCCCAAGTGTAAATTAACTACATGGCGTCAGATATAAAATGCAGCAGCCCAGGATGAATAGAAGTTCCTCAGGCATCCATGTTTCCACCAGTAAAAAGAGGGGGAGAAAACCCACAAAAAAAAAAACAAACAACAACAACAACAAAAAAAAACTTACTGAACACTTAAACTTAAGTAGCTATCACCAATGACACCTACATGAGTCTTGATAAAGCTGGGCATTCATTATGCAAAACACAGCTAACTATGTGAAACCTTTCTATCCTTAACTTGCCTGCACAACCACTTTCAGCTCACACACTTCTAAAGGAGGGCTGCACAAAACAGTAGGTGTTTTGTGGGTAACACTTCTACACCTTATATGCCAGGTGGTCATCCCATAGTGTGTTACAGGTCAGACTTACATACTTCTTCCATATTAAAGCAGAAGACATAGCCCTGATGCCTGATGTGTTCTACTGAGAAAGTTCTCAAGTCTACATTTCTAGGCAAATTTAAGAGAAAAGTGCCAAAATCCTTACATTTTCGGCTCACGCTGAGATTAATTGATTCCATATCTGTCCTATCCTACATAGATCCTCTTTGAAGAAGATCAGTTGTCAAATTGAAATAATTTCAATTCTGTTATCATCAATTGAGATTAACATAATTTCAGTTAGCATAGGGGTCCACAGCAAGATTTTCAGGTCTCTTACTATCTTGTAGAAAGTCTATTTAGAGTAAATAAGAAGAAATAGATACCAACAGAGAACAGCTCACCTCTCTCAAAGATGCAATTAAAAGCTGATGAGACCAATTATTTTATAAAGGCACCTATTTTCTTCAGTTATAAAGAAAAGCTGTCTGGCTATCTTGGATCAAGATTATTTCATTTCAGGTGACTTAAAACAGATGAAAGAAGAACCCATTGATGGTTTGATTTTGAACTTCTTCTAGGCATTGCCAGACTTCGTTATAAAGTGGCACCTGGCAGTTCTGACAAATATATATGATCAAAGCCAATACAAGCTGCACTTCAAAACACCAGACTGCACTAATCCTAGCAACTGTATGTCTGCTTTGGCTGAGTTTAGCACACACTGTTTCTGAACATCTTTGTAGGAACCTACAAGTAGGTGAAGAAAGCCTTCACATGTGTTCCCACAGTTACCTGTCCCTGTTAACAAAATCTGTTGTCACCCTCACTCTAGCATGGAAAGTGCATAGCAAAGTGCCTATGGAGAATATTTTATAGACATTTCAAGTTCTCATTTAGATGTTCAGCTGTTTCTGTGCTGTTAAAACCCCTTTTTGAAATGCTTGCAATGGGTTAGAGTGGTTTTGCAACAGTAAATAAATAAATAAATAACTTTGCCTATTTAATGCAGAATTTAGTCTCACCATCCAGAAAATTTACCCCTTATGATTTCCTGTATCCTGTCAGAAAACATAGAACAGAAGAGTAATCAGCCATAGGCAATAAAAACTTCTGAAAAGGTTTTTATGTATAATAAAAAGATTCCTCACATGCAGTTTAAGGTCATTACAGTTTAATATTGGATACAATACTTTGAGTGCAGTGCTTGCCAGGATGAGCAATCCATTAAGAGAAGTAGCTTTGCAAACTGAAATTCATTTTTAAAGGCTGCAAGTTGCTGATGGAAATCAAAAGTAAGTAAAAGAGCTTGACTCACAAGTTCAGATTATTATAGCGTGTTTATTTAATTTCTTCAGCAGGTGCTGTGCTTATGTTTTCAGCTTTCTTCAGGCAAAGGACCTGCTTATGAAATGAATTAAATACAACTTGTCAGCAGCATGAGAGAGGCAAGACTTTAACAAACATGAAGAGATAACAGTTATAATTTAAAGGCTTCTTGCTTGGTTTCTTGCACATGGTTTTCACTCCAGAATAACATCTTCCCATTCTACAACCCTCCATGCAGATTTGGGAAATTATGTATTCCCATTTCTTCTAGACAGGTGGTAAAAAATTTAAGGTCAAGTCCCAGAAGAACTGAACTCACTGCTGATGAGTAAGGTGAGAAACAGACATTCTTTGAAAACAGGATACCCAGGTGTCTGAGTTTAGATCATGCTAAATACATGTCTTCCCATGCAGCATAACCAGATTGCCTGATACAGTGAAAATGAGGGAAAATAACTTCATGTAAGCCTATAATTGATTTTGCTTAGGAAAATGTTGACATATAGAGTTCCCTTCCTTTTAGATTATGTTTAGAGTCCCTTCTAACCCAAAGCATTCTTTCCATTCCACCAAGGAGAAGCTGTATAGCACTGGGGAAGGTCTATGCCAAGGATTAACTTGAGTAAATCCTACTTCACACTAAGCCAAAATTTCTGCCTATCTGCACTTTCTAAATCAGTTTATTCAAGACTGGACCATGACACATTATAGGAATTATTGAGGTTCCCCAAACCATTCTTCAGGCTTACCATGAAGAAAGCACATTACCATGTGAGAAAGCACAACACATTAATGCATTCCTCTCCTCCTAACTAGAAAATTATCTGTAGGGTGCTTCATTCCATATAAAAACTATAGAATGTGAAGGAATGTCCGTAGCTATCAAAAGAAGTGCAATTTAGACCACACAAATTTCACAGAATGCCATGTGAAACTTTTTGAATCTATTATACAGATCAAAAGAAAGTAAACACTAAACCAGGCACAAATAGCAGGGTTTGGTTACTCTGTCTGGGGGCGTCCATAACCTGCCTCTGCTGGGCACCACTGGTTCCATCATGTCCCAAAACTCTGCAGGCAGGGAGCCTGTGGCATCTCTTCAGAAAGGTGCCACTGTGAAAGGAGCTTGTGGCTAAAGCTGAGCATGAGGGAGGGAAGGAAAGGTGTTCCATAAATATTTGTTATCTTTCTGGTCTTTTTGTGTTGTTTTTTACCTTTTCTCTCAAAGCACAAATCAGTAATTAAGACTTTGTGTTAACTGACAATAGATTAAATTGCAAGATCCCCAAAGTGAACTGCCTGTTCACTGTGCCTTTTTTTCTGAAAGCTACTCTGTAAACACAATCTAATCACATGGAAATGTGTTTTCAAGATACAAGTATCAAACACTTCCTTACAAAGCATATATACTTTAGCTAGGAAATGCATATGTAAGTTCATATTTTGACTAGAAGGTAAAGGGAGGATATTCAGCAGTCCTCTACATGACTTTTCCCCCTTAGATGATTCAGAAATATAATAAATATAAATTTTCTTATGTCCTTTAGTTTACAGTCATTTATTATTTGACACTCGGCATTCAGTATAAGCACTATTAAAACTAAACTACTTTCAGCAGTTATTTATGTAAATGTAATTATCAATGGCCCTTTAAATTATAAGAATTAAGCATTTTACCAAGATTTTGGAAAAGTATTTAAATTCATTGCTACATACTTAATATAAACAAGGTCAGATCTTAAGAAGAGTCTCTGGGTATTGATCTAACAAAACTGTTGATAGTAATTTAAGCACAATTCTCAAAAGTATATAAAATAAAATTACTAGGGTTTTAATTTAATAAAGTGTACCTTTCTACCATTTCCTTTTTCAGGTCAAGAGATGAGAACATGAACCAAGGTAGATGGGTGGATTATATACATATTATTTCTAGACCACAGTCATTCTTCAAAGATTTTTTTTGTGAATCTCTATGCACCATTATGATTAAACTTTTCAAGTACCAATTACAAAAGTGACACAGATCATTAGACCAACATACAATCACTTGTTACGACCTTCTTAACAGTAAGAGGACCTTTAGCCTATGCAGCATGTCCTCAAATGTCAAGTGGAGCTCATTTCCCATTCACAGCAGTAAGAATTCTGAAACTGTAAATAGAAGCAAAGTAATTGCTTACCATAGTGATTATAAATGTTTGAAACAACACACTGTAACAATTCCCAGTCTCCATACCTATATATACATTATATTTAGGCCAAAGCATATAATTATTTTTGAATTCCATAATTACAGTATTGTACTGCATACTGGTGCACAGAGATGCAGGTGAACTAGAAACAGATATATACAATTTACAGAGCCATTAATCCTTATATAGTTAATTTAACATTCAACACCAAATAATCCAACACTTCACCCGTGCCAGTAAGTGCTAGGAGAACCAAACATTCCTTACATGAGGACAGCATTATTCCATACACTTAGCAACATTTGTAAGTAATTATATATAAACAGTAAAAATGTTAAAAATATTTAATTTATTCATTGCAGTAAGAATAAGCAACTTGCACAAGTATTTTATGTTCACAAATAATTCTGAAAACTGTGACAACTGCAACAGAAATGAGAGGCACAATACTTAAGGTTTTACATATAGTATGAGTATTTAATCGTAATTCATCCAGGAACCAGGCAATAGTCATACCTTTTAAATCTTGTGCAGCACACTCCATTAATAAACAATTCACATCATTCTTAGAAATAGTAGCATTAGGAAGTAACACATTTGGCAAAAGACAGTCTTGTGTTTAAGTCAATTTTTTAAAAATTGCAAATAAAGTATTTTTCTTCTGAGTATGTTATGGTGGCACCTGGACACTACCACCTTCTTTACATAACACTACAGGGGCATAGTAACAATGCCTTTGCACTTAACAATAAAGAAAACTAAGAATTTATAAAATTAAATGGTAAATACTTGGTGTGCTGTACCTAGCATCAGATAAATACACAAATGTAAGACAGGGAACAACAGTCTAGATTCTAACGTGAATTAGTTAGGGTTACAGTAAGTGACAATCTGAACAAATACCAGATGATATTGTATGGTTGCAACATCATCTATGAGACCTGGTTGTCATCTTCAATACATGTTATTCCTGAGCTAGAAAACTGGGCAAGCTTGCACAATATTTAAGGAAAGGTGTAAAGCAGATGGACAGACACCATCCCATAGCTACAAGAATTATCTTGAAAATTTTGTTTATTAGAAATGGCTGAAGGAGTGCTGTTTAATTTAGATAAAGAAAGACTGATGGAAGACGTATTTATGAAAGATAGATAGATAGATACATAGATAGATACATAGATACATAGACAGATAGATGATACATAGATAACGAACCTGCAGCAAGAGGGATGCACTTTAGATGCTTTGCAAGTGTTAGGATGGTGTAATACTAGAATGTGGTGCGCAGAGAGATTGTAGACTCATTAAAAAATTTCAGTCAGTAAAATAGACAACTATAGGGTATGACATAGCTGATCTTGCCTAAAGTAGATAACCTCATCAAGCCCTCTACATCACAGTTTCTGGTGTTTTTTGAAAATACCACATGCAAATTTAAACTGTTTCACAAGCAATATTTTGCTTGGAATGGGTTCTTGCAATATTTTTCTTTCAGGAAAAACATTGTACAAAAATGGTAATATTTCTAAACTGTAGCTCACCTGATTTCTGTCTGATATTCTAGCTGTCTCTAGCTAATAAAATTAGAGACATAATTCACAGACTCTGAGGAAAAATGGCATATGTGATCAGCAAGTATTTGTACAGCTAAATTCTCTGGCTTTCTCAAATAAGATCTCTGTACACATGAAAATCACTGGCCCTTGGGACCCCAACCAGGCTCCTAGAGACAATTGCTTCTAAAATTGGTCAGCACTTGTCAGTTCTGTGTCAGGGACCTGTCAGTATTAAATACATAGAACAGGACAGTGCTCAAGACCCAACATGGCTTTGGTTTGTGTATTTGAAAAGGTCTAAGTTCACCTGGCTTAAAATTTGAAACTTGGGAAATGTTACAATCACTGGAGATGCCTTCTTAACTGGAGGAAATCTCAAGTGCTATAGTCACTGCATCAAGTCCAGAACTACAAAAAATCTCCAGGCCAGGGGTTATATAACAGTTTTGACCATATTATATTAGATGGTATGATGAGAAATGTGCTACTCTTCAGCAGTTTAAGAGACTTAAGAAAGGCAAAAAGATTATTTAAAATAGTATTTTCTTGCCTATCAGCCAGACTTTCCTCACTGAAGTTACAGCTTGCAGAGGCTGAACTAACAGAATTTTTACTTTTTCATTCTATTTTTCCATAAAGCACATAACGTGTGGTGTTATAGCAAGAAAGGATGCAGTGATTTCTGAAGTTTGTTTCAAATTATTCCAAGGAAGCTGTCCTGAAAGCTCATTTGGAAAGGTTTCCAAAGCTCATACAAACCTTAAAAGCAAATAGAGATTATATTTTCTTTTTACCTCAAAGCTACAAGTTTGCACAGGAGTGACATAAAACTTTCTTTATACATTCAAATTATCCTGTTAGATGTTCACTGTTACATTCATTTTTGTCTTCTAAATACTCCAAGGTGTCAGTGACTCAATATTTTTTGTCTTAGTTTTTTTGCTGTCCAAAAGAACCACAAGCTTAGTAATAAAGAACAAATTCAATGTTAAAAATGTATGTCTAAAGTGTATACAAATCTGCTTAAGGAAGATAGAAGTTAAACCCCATTACTGTCAAGTTTATAATCAGCTACATTTTCATGAAGTTAAACTGTCAAGGATTATATACTTGTTTTCTCTCAACATGGTCCCTTCTGTTTTCATTAGTGAAATTTTTCATGATTGTTTGTCAATGAAATTCCTCTTCTGACAGGATGTAATGAGAAGATAAGCTATATAGAATTCTATTAGCATTTGGGAAACAGTTGATGTCTAAGAAACACTGAGTTTATCAGTGACAGTACTATTGTCATAATCATAGCTTAGGTGATTTTATTCCATTACATATTTTTTAATTGGCGTGCCATTCATTAGTGGCTGAAACAGCATGCTGACCTGATTAAGAAAAATCAATAAAAAATTAAATCATTCTTGTTCTGCATAAGTAAAATCCTTTAATTTCTAAACAATATTGCACTGTTGGTATCCAGATTCTTTCATTTCTGCTAAGGAACACATTTTCATTTAAAGTCTGCTAAAGGCTTTTTTTTTACCTTTTGTGATGAAACTAGGCCACGAAGCACAACTGCAATAGAAGGGGTTTATTTTTTAAATAAATAGATCTGAGCTAAGTCTGAAAGTTTCAGGTGTCATTGAATCAGCAATTGTTATTTCCTTCTCTGAACAGGAATTCATGCCCTAGAAAAATTATTTCAACAGAAAAGCAGTACAATATTTTGCTACAAGCCTCAAAAACAATTTTGAGGTTAGCTTTTGCTTGAAAAATCAAAGTAAGGCATATGTTGAAAGATTAATGGAATTAGAATTGTTTAAAAATCAACGGTTTTTAGGCAGCTGCTAACTATATTCATACATTGGTTTAACCCTGACAAAATAGATAATAAAGTACTCTGCTCCATATTCACAGAAATATATAGAAAATTAACTCCTAGATTTTGTGTTATTCAAAGAGTTAACAAAGAAGAAAATAATTTCAAATTAAATCTGTGAATAAACAGATAAGCAGATTAACACAAACTCTTTAAGTCTTGAAAATTAACATAAACTGCAAAGCAAAAAATTTTACATGAGAAAAAGATATTTTCCTGGTGTTTTTGGAACATAAAGTAGAGAAATTATTTTATATTGGAATAGTCTTCCAACACAGGATCTCTGCTTCTATTGAGTTGAGAACAAATACGAAGTGTCCAGGCATCCTAGGAGTTATGGGCATAAATTAGTAAGGTGATAAGCATCGTCCAGTCTTCCAATTTTTTTTCTTTTCTTTTCAGCAACATATTAGCAAGGTATAAGCAAAAAATTCAGCTAAAGAAGGTTAGCAGGAAGCATGTGTGCAAACAAACCTTAGGATTTTTTTGCCATTGCCCTTTTTGGGACTATAGTAAAATGTTTGTTTTGTTTTTCAACAGGGAGCTTTAAACAGAAATAAATAGATGCATAAAAGTTCTTTAAATCAATTTAACATTATAATTGGGGATTTGAATTTTGGAAGATAAATGCTTAATAATTCAGGGGAAAGGAATCAGTGGAAGAATGACTATATAGCTAATCATAGTATGTGCAAATAGGAAACAATTTATTGGTTCAAGGAGACAAGTAAATTAATGCTCCAATTATTATGTTTGCAGAATTCCTTGGTGAGTAGTTCTTCTCATGGTTAGACAACCCAAAATAATTCAGTTTTGCAGAGTAAGTTTTCTAAGTCACTTGTGGGAATTTAACCATAACACTAAATTAGGCTAATGGGAGCCTTAAAATAGATCTCTCTCCAATAGTGTGTCAGAGGTATTTACCTCTGAGAAAGGTTTTAAACGTGTTTAGTGCATGTCTTCAGAGTGAGTAGACTGTAATGTAAGAATGCCAATCTACCCTTGGTCACATATTCACACGTTGAGAGAGAATGGTGATTTTTTTATACAACTGTTGTCTCTCAGCTTCTCAAAGGGAAGGTTCACCTTAACTTATCTGGAAATAAACATGCCTTTTTCCATTATGCTTCCAGTTTTACCTAAAATTTAAAAAAAACTGAACAACATTTTTTATATCTCTTGTTACTTGGGCCAAAATACTTTAGAAGATTGGAGCTTCCAAAAGATTCCACAGCATGTCAGCAGTGATAATAAAACTGTTATGAGAAGTATTCTTAATGCAAACCCAGAATATTTCTTTCATACATACAAATACAAATTGATTTATTCAGTATAAAAACACTTCTATCAGCCATGATAAAAAACCACATTGAAGTAGTTGAATTCATTTTAGAAAAAAACAAAAGAACAGAAGAAGTCCTCAAGATTAGAAGAAATAAAATTATAAGATTCCAATACACTTTCAATATTTCCTGCACAGAGATATATAAAGCAAGCAGATTCATAAAGGGCTGTCATCACTTTCTATTGTTGCACATAAAGGCCATCCTTCCTCTCCTCTTTCATTAGGGAGTCTAAGTGTGTGACACAGGTCATGTAAACCACATAGTTCCAATAAGAAAGAGAGAATGTGGCCATATTTATCTTAGATCAGTTCAGAAGTAAACAGCCAAGAAACCCCCAAAACAACCCAAAACCTAAAAAAAAAAAAAAAAAAAAAAATGGTAAAGACAACAAGGAAAATACTAATATTTGCATCATTGGCTGTCCAATTTTTCTTATGACTTTGCTTATGTCTGCACTAAATATTTGTGCTAGCCAGAGCTAGCCTCAGAGCAAACTGCACTTTCTACTCTGTATGCCCATCTGGAATGCATCCCTCAAGTAACAGGCTTTGCCATCTTTCTTCACTTTTTCCTAGTCTGTCTATGCTGTTCTCCCTCTGAGGGGTACCTGTACATCTGCTTTCTCAGTCAAAAATCAACCCTTTTTAAACAGGCTTGTCAAAAACTGTATATCACATGGAGCTCAAGGAAGCTGCAAGAGAGCCCAGCATGCACATTTCCCTTCCTTCCACCTTACTCTTGGACAGCTTTTGACAATTACACCCAGCACAGCCAAACCTGGTTTTGCTGGAAGACACATGTGTTGTTTTCTAATAGAGAGCTCATAATCCATTCACCCCTAACCATTCCCACATTTGTTCAAAACACATACTGGCATAAATGAGTATGGCCTAAAAGAAAAAAAAAAAAACTGTGGTTTTTGTTTCTCTCTTTTACCTTTGGAAATTTAAGGCTTGTTAGGGTACAGAGACTACACAAGGATCATACCCCTGTAAACATGGTTTCTTTTTCTTTTCTTCTCATAAAAACCTTGACAATTCTTTGACACCACTCTCGTGGTCCATTCATCCCTTCTCCCGCTCTTGCACAAATACACTCACACAGAGAGACTGGTTTGAATTACCTCCATGCATTGAGAAAATCAAATGGTGAATTGAGGAGAGCTCATGATACCTGTAACTAAACAGAATGCATATAACTTGCCTATTATCCTCAGTAATAGATGTTTACAACAACCCAGGGATGACAGATTTACCAACAATATAAATGCTCGGAATGTAAGCTACTGTTTCATCTTCTAATAAAACATATTAGATTTATAAAACTGCTGAAGTGTTCCCAGCAATGATTTTCAGAGAGATTGAGATTCCTGTTTATAACTATCAGTAAGTATTACAGGGGACTCCTGACTGGGTGGAATAGGGTGATAGTGTGTGTCTTGTAGCCACCAAACCATATATTTTTAACTGTATTTGTGTTTTTCTAACTAGAAAGCAATGGACTAAGTGAGAGGCATAAATATTCCTATCATAGAGAAACACAGAAAAAATTAGGGGTCAAGTGGTCACAAATCAATACTCCCAGAGAAAAACAATTGCTGTGGAGGGGCACATTGTATTAATGAAGAGTGAATATTGATTTAGTAAATAGCAGTGTTCCAGTAAACTTTAATAAGCATCAGTGACCTGGTTTGTGAACTCTCCCATGAAGGCAGATCCCATTATCTCTATGGATTCCTCTTCATTTATAAAGGGCTTCTTCCATACAAGGTATTTTATAGGACCAAGGAAAACTAACATAAAAGTTTTGAATAGTTACAATGTGAACTTTTATCAGACCATTAAGCATTACTTCTCCCCACAGCTTCTAGGAATCTACAAATCTCAAACTATTCAAAGTCTAATACTGAATCTGCAAGGAAAACAGATTGATATTTCAGATATTTCCCTGAAACTTCTTTGGAATCTGGTTGCTATTTCTGCTTTCATAGTCACAGTTCATAACCTCACCTTTTCAAGACAGTCTGTATTCTATTTCACACATCATTTGAATCCATAAAAAAAATAAATTAGACTAGAAATAGTGAAGATTTGGACTTTATTGTCATGGGTTTTTTCTTATCTTTTATGAAACTGAGTAGTCCCTTAAAATTCCTTCAAATATACTGAGAAAGGAAAGAAAGGCTGCAGTATTAATGTCTTCATAAATATTGCTAAAATATAGTAGTTTTTTGATCATTCCTATTAAAATAATGTTGTCCACGAAGTTTGTTGAATAAAGCCAGCTGAATGAAGATGTCTCAAATATAGATCTCAACATCACAGTCCAACTATTCTGTTAAGAATACCTCTTGAAATATTAATTATTAAAAATCAGAATAATTTTGATAATATAAAGTTTTTAGACTATAAAGGCAATACAAAAAATTTAGACTATAAAGGCAATACAAAAAAATATGCAATATATAATATTCTGGATCTTTTGAAAATGTTGGTGTATTGTCAAACCAACCCTTTCTTTCCAAGTGTCCCTTGCCAATCAGAAAAGGGAATGTCTTTGCTTCTATTCAAGAAGGCCAGGTGTATGGAAAATTCAGTTTGCCCAACCTGTCTGTCAACAGACTGTTTACCAGCATGCTTATGGTGCTCTTAATTAGCTGACACAGAATTATTTATCTTTTGTTCAGTGCAGCAAATTGGATTCAGCATTCAGCAAGAAATACAGTTATCTACATGTGGGGCAGGTGTTCAAGATTCAATTAAAGTCAAAGGCAATTATAGTCAATATATGCAGCAGACCAGACACTTGGGCACAATTGTATTGCTTAAATATGAGCAATGTCATCACATCTGACATGCTTTAGGGTATACAAGACATGGGAATCAGCAGATAAGGCACAGGACCAAGGTGTGGCCTGGGCCCCCAGATCTGGACTAGCAGCAACCAGGATAACCAGGATAGACACTGCAAATTGTCTATCTCCAGTGTCACCTGTCAATTCCAATTAGGCAAAGGAATCAACACCCCTTGCATCTTCAGTACAGAGGGGCAGATTTTTTTTCCAGGTACTATTTTTTAAGTTTATATGTATTGAATCAACTGTGTAATACTTCAGAACTACAACTCTCTCCAGTGAATCTTAAAATCTGTTGAATTTGCATTATCCTGTTTTCTGCATAGTTACTGGTGGATAATCCAAAGGCTAAGCCACAAGCACTACTCAACATTTCAGCTGAGAGCAGCACAGGACCATGCTCAAGTTCAAACTCTGAAACATAAAGATACTCCCCTGAACAGAGAGTTGTCAGCAGGGTCACATTACCTTTCTTCTCCCACAAAGCCAGGAATCTCCCTTCATAATGTTTTTGGGGTTCTGAAGGGAAACTTGAAGGGCAAGAAATGCCCCATTGAAAGCATGTCTTAATATGCAGGGAGAAAATAGTCTCATTCTGCTTTTAAATCCAGATAAACCTTGGGACCTTCTGCAGTTCATCTAAAACTGGCAAATACATGCAAAAAGCACCCTAAAACTGAGTTGACTTCAGATGTAAATCAATCTCTTTAAAATGGCTATATTTCTCCAGTGATTCCAATGAAGTTTTGGCAGTCAGGTCATCATTTATTTCCTTCAGCTAGGTGGGATAAATTTAACCCTCTTGACTAAAAGAAAATCAAAGATAATAGAGGATAATTATGTTTTCTTATTTCTCCTTCACCAAGCCTGCTAGAATCTTATTTTTGAAGTGTCTGTTATCATATTTTGATGGAAACTAAGTTCTTGACAGACATCTGTCTAATTTTGAGACAGCCTTCTCATCTTCATAATTCAATGAAAGCTAAAGTAGACTGACAGAATAGTCAGTCTCTCAACAAAGTATGTTTTGCTTCAGAAGACACTCATGATTCTTCTAAGAGGATTCCAATTCTATAACAAATAAATATTTTTCCTCATGAAATCATATATCTGGGGGTGTTTTCTTGACCCAGGAAAAATACTCCAATGAAATATACCACCCCTATTATTTTTTTTTAAACTAAGTCATTTTAGACATAGAATCTCTTTGTAATACCAAAGTTTCTACATATTTAACTGCTCTGACTTCAAATACAGAATTTTCTAAAATTCTTCTTCAGGGACAAGTCTGTGGTCTAACAGAGCTTACCCAGATGACTGATACTTGTCCCTATCTACCTACAGCAAAGTAGGTGTTAAACTGTTCTTTACAGAGTACCCCAAAGCTGTTAGTTAAATGCAGCATTTTAAAAAAGTATTTTGATGCTGTGATGTGTTGGAAAAGTTTTCCCTCTGAAAAGATTCCTGTGACAAAAGTTGCACATTGAGATGGAAGAAGAAAACAGCTAAAAATATTTATATATGCCCAAGATGTAGGTTCCTTTAAGATTTAAAAATAATGTATTGTACTTCTAATATAGCATGAAGCCGGTTGTATTTTTCCTTCAGAGGAGATTTTTGGAGTTTAGCCTATAAATACACAGTCCAACTAATTATTTCTGATTTTAGTATGGAATTTAGTCCAATTGTACCAGGAATAAGTTTGTCTAGTTTCACTATTTTGGGTGAAGCAAATTAGAAAAATGAAGAGGGAAACAGGTGAGACTTTGCTTTTGAGATGTACTGTAATGAACAGCTCAATAACTTTGTATGTCCCTTTTATTTTTTTTTTGTGAAATTAGGTTATTGTTTACACACATACAATTTTTAGTCAAGAAAAATATCCTCCAGTCCACTGGTTTTATAGATATTAGAGAAATATCTTCCTGAAAGATTTGATGTTGTTTAGAAGGCATCATTTTAAAACAAATATAGATGTGTTATTTTTAAATTACTTTGATCTTTTTCTAGAAATCTATGTACTATCATTACGAAAGGATTTTAATCTTCAACTAAAACACAGCTTTGTATTGAAGTATCTTGCTTTGCTGTTATTTACAAAAACATGTGCATTAGTGTATGAGCATTTAAAAAATGTTCATACAGAGATTTTATTAAAGAAAAAAAGAAAAAGGAAAATACCATGTACCATGAAAAAAATTAAATTAAAAGGATCATCCTCTTTTTGGAAGAAGGAAAAAAAATTGAAGAATTTTCATTTCATTTAATGACTTAGCAAATCTATTGGCTGTCAGTGAGGTATATTATTTAAGACACTAATTAATAAGCATACCAAAATGGAGAAGGCACAATTTTTTTCTAACACCATTGTACCAACATGAACTAAAAAGCCACATTTTTAATCAGGTGTGACATACTGTGCTCCTCAAGTAGCTCCTAAAATTTGTTCTCTCTGCTTGTAAGAACATTATTTAAAAGGCCTGAAGGAGCTCCAGCAGGGAAAGCAATGGACCAAGCAGATAGCACAAGGGATATTCTGCAAGACTAGAACTAAAACATAATTTCTCCGGTCATCAGTACAGATTCTGCAAGCACTAAAAGGTTTTTCCACGCCTGTGTGTATGTGACTTTGAAGTTATCCATCTGCATGTTGCTATATTGTTAGTAAAGGGAAACAGAAGTAGCTCCAGCACAGCACGTGAAGTTAAATATTTCAGAGAGGGAAACTGATTTTACCTATCTCAAGAACATGTATATTTGTGCATCTAATAAACTCATGAATCTGCATTACATATCTGATGTTCAGTGATCAAACTGATATTGTCTTT
Source organism: Chloebia gouldiae (assembly GCA_003676055.1). Taxonomy (NCBI): domain Eukaryota; kingdom Metazoa; phylum Chordata; class Aves; order Passeriformes; family Passeridae; genus Chloebia; species Chloebia gouldiae. The sequence continues at coordinate 37,961,125 of QUSF01000002.1, forward strand.
CAAATTGAGCAATTCTTAGGAATTACTGGAAAAGTCAAATATTCAATTTGAATAACTCACCATACTTCTTACCCCTAGTCCAGTCAAGAGTTAAAGTATATCCTACTGAACATTAAACAAAGTACAATCTCCTCACTTCTAGTGGTTGATAATCTTACAAAACACATGACAGAAAGTGAAAGTACAGTACACGTGCAGTGCAGTCTCTGCTACCTTTAGTTCCTTACTTAATAATACCTAATGAACTATCCAGGGCCTCCAGGAGGAGGAAGCAGGGTTGGCATGAACAGAGTCAGAATAGAGAAAAATCTGTTACATGGCATCAAAGGTCCTTGCTTCAACTGTTTCAATTCCTCTGCCCCCCTTGATGGGCCCTCTCCCAATGCTCCATGTGTGCTTCCTCTAATAACTCTGCTGTGAATAGAAGGGAAATGACCCCAAGTCTATTCATTTCTTCAACCTTTAGAATACCAGACCCCAATTAATTTATTTTTGCTTCTTTTCAGAGAGTTTTCTTGTTGGATGAATCATACCTGAATGCATGATACCTCATGAATTGTGATTAGAACTATCATTACAAGCATGACTGAACACTTGCTGCCAAACAGATTTGCCTAGACTTGCAAATTCTTTATACAGGGAGGAGAGAGAGAAAAAAAAAATGGTCTATTTCCCATTTAGCCATTTAGGAAATAACAAAATTAATCAAGCTTTATTCTACTGTATGTTTTTAATTAACATGACCTTCCTTTTGTTTAGCTGAAACTGATCTCCTTTGTTTCAAAAAGTGTCCCCAGTTCACAATAGATTAATTATTTATATATTTTAAAAATAACAATTCTGCATTCACTTTATCCATTCTTCATCATTTTCAGGAAAATAAAAAAAAATAAATAAAACCCAAATGGTTGTCATTTCTTCTTGTGCTTAGAGGCACCTTCAGAGAATTCCAACAGCTCATTGTGGTGGGATGTCCCTTTCAAGAGGATATGCTGAGCAACCGTTTCCAGAACACTGTCTGTATTCTTTTCTGCACTGTAGATGCTAGCATGTTACCTGGGAAGGAATTTGAATTTGCAAATAGTTTCACCTGGGGAAAACAAAAATAATGCATGAAAGTTAATTGGGATCACTCACGCTCAACAACTTTTATTTATGAATATGCAAAGCTGGTCAGTTTAAACTTCCATGGAAATTACTTACGAAAGACAGTAGCAATTATAGGCAGAGATGCTGGACTAGACCAAAAACAATGTTTCCTCATTTTTCCAACAGCTATGTTTCAATCACATTTTAAAATAAGATAAATGGACACAGAGCTTGCCAAACCCCCCAGTAGTGTTCTAAGTGCTGTTTGAAATGAAATTAACAAAGTAACCCTGGGGAAAACCAAAGAGAATGGGAAAATTCCCTTAAAATACTTTGCTAGAGACATTAATTTATAATTACAACAGAGGATAACAGGCCCTAAAGAAGCTTTGTTATCATGGTAACTATGAATGCAATCTCTTGAAATCCATTATGACAGCAGGTCAGTGTTTTAACTTTAAAAACAAACAAAAAAAAAAAACCACAATTAAGTGCAGTGAAACTCATTTCTTTCTTTTAAGTTTTCTTCTTGATGTTCCTCCTTTTACAACTATTACCTGGTTTAGATATCCCAACTGTGCATTTTCCAGCATTGCTGTGAGATTGTGACCAGAAAGGCAGCTGGAAACAATGTCTTTAACAGTCTCATTCCAGTTTTGATCTTGCCAGCATGGCAAAGAACAGGATGTAAGATTGCAAATCTGCAGGACGAAAGCTGCAAGTAACATTCAATTCCAGGAAGACAGAAATAATTTTCTCCCTTTACTTTTTCCCCTCTCTGTTTTGTATACCTTCATGTTGGTGTCTTTAGCAAAAAATTACTCTTACAGGTGCAGCAACAGTAATACATTCAGTCCACTAAAGCTTTTTTGTCTTTCAAAAGACAAAAAAAGAAAGGGAAGAAAAAGCCTCTGCCTACAATAGTATCTCAAATACCATAACAATTGGTTTCTCTGATAAACAGTATTGCCATGTAAAGAGCAGGCACAGGTAAACCAGTGAGAATTTGGAATGCTATTGAAAGGACAGCCTTATTTTACACTCTACACTTCAAAGCAGAAAACGTAGGTATGCAACTAAACATCATTTGTAAAGGGACTAAGTAGAGGAGTTAGACAAGCTACCACAATCTGGGTTAACACTTAAACAATAGTTTTAGCGGGAGAGACATACTAGCAGCTTTTGCACTCTCTTTTGTTTCCTATTGATATTAATGCAATAAATGCATCAATTTCAGCTCACATCAGCAGGAATTTGCACTGGGTTTGCATGGCCAAACTTTGGTAGCAGGAGAAGATTACAGTAATGGCTTCTGTGAGAAAAAAAACCCAACACAGCATTATAACTCATGGATTCATAACCATCTTTCAGTACCTTAACAGAAAGGATGTTGCAGCTGGAACACACAAAAATGATTAACATGGCTGCTCTGAAATTTCCACTGGGACAAACTCACCTCCAGCAACCATTTGAAAAATGCATTTCAGCATTGTCTGATCTAAAGCTACCTAAGCGGTCCATAAATATTTCCTATTCTTGGCTGCATCCTAAGGAACACTGTCTGTGATTTCACAGCCTTCTTTTACTCTTCAAGTTCAAACACAGTGCAATGCCTAATGGACATTATCTCTGGAACAGCTACCTTCATATAGTATCTTTTCACCAGTTTTTCTCAGCTAAGTCCCACAGAGCTTAAATTTACACTCATCAATTGTTGCAGACCATTTAAATCTTTGGTCATTAACGTGTTGCCTCCAGAGATTCTATTGAACTGTTTTTCAAGTGCTGGAACTTGCCCTCCAGGCCTATAAAACCAGGAGTCCCTACTGAGGCTAGAGCACTGCCTGACAGTGAAGGTTTCAGCTGTTTAACTTACTGCCTCAGCTGATAGTGCTTGCCACTAGGCATTCTGATTAGGTCAAGTAAGAAAGAAATCACAGCAAAATAACCTGACTCAAGAATAAACCTTTCTCTTTTCTTTCCTTTAGCGGAAAGAAAAGGTCTGAGCCCTCTGATAATGAGACCCTTCAGTTATTTTTGGCCATTACTTCCCCATTTTGTTATCAAGAAATTAGTCTTTAGCTTGAAAGTAGTTCTGAAAAGAAAAAATATCATCTATTGGGAGAATAAACATGGAGGAAGAGAGAGACACAAGCTTTTGGCCTCAAGAGTGCCTCAGTGCTCATCAGGTCTGAAATAATAATTAAAAAAAAAAAAGTAGGTGTTCCAAGTTAAATGAAATTATGTTAATCAAATAAATGACTTGACTAAAATCAAAAAGGTAAGAAGCTGTTAACTCATATGAAGCAGAGGCAGAAACGGGGTTTTAGCATCAGTATTAGAGGTACAGGCTAGCTGGAAAACTGTACAGGTCATTAAATCAATGTCTTTATTGAGTCAATTCTTTTTAGCTGCAAGTAGAGTTAAGAATATTGGTCTGTGTGTTCATCTTTTGACAGTAGTCTGTAGGACTCCTTAGGGGATCAGGAATGAGCAGTCAGAAACAGAATGAAAAATATTGTCCTACTGCTAAGTGGCTATTTCCATCCTTTACAAATTGCCTGAGTGAGCTCATTTTAGCACTCAGGACTCATTTAATTGCACCCATGTTCCATTCACAAGGACATCTGTTCCATCAAATGAGGTACACCACAGGTTGGGTAGAACAAGTTTAGAACCTATAGATTTAAATGCTTTTGTTTTAGGAAGTCTTATTGTAGTAACTGAGAAGAGTGGTCTGGCATTGTGCTGTTCCATTTCAGTTTTTTGGGTGTATGTGAGTTTGTTTCTGAATATATGATTAGTAAAGTAGGGGATGGTTTTAAAATTATGAAAGGAGTCATCATCTGAAACTATGTAAAACAGGATCTGCTAACAGCATTTTCAGTTTTGATTAATTGCTCTGTAGTTTGGAATGGGATGTTCTTCCCAAGGGTACTCAGTGTACAGGGTACTCAGTGCATTTATATAGATGAAATTCTCTTTGGAAAATAAATGTCTTGTACTTTATGTATCTTTTAAAGTCAAACTGGAAGCTGTTACTTTTGAAGTATAAATTATTTACTTGTAGTAGAGTATTATCCTGAATAACTTAGGAAATTAAAAAAAAAAAAAAACTGATAAGGAATTTTAAAAGCAGTAAAACATGGTTTTAGAGTGATTGAAAGTGAAACTCATTCCATTAGGGAGATTCTATAGAAAACAGTGTGTGTCTGTTAAACTTAGTTTCTGCTAGTAGAGAAACCAAGTTTCTGCTTGACAAAGTAGAGTTATTAGCAAGCTAATGGGGCACTATAACAGACATATTATATGTCGTACCAGATATAGCTTCCCAATACCAGATTATAATACCTTCCCAAATGTTCTATGTGTATTAGCATTTAATAGGAAGAAACAACTGTATATTAATAGAAAATAAATCCCATAATCACAGAAAGGATCCTTTCAAATGCTCATGGCAAACTGGGAGTGTTCAAAGGAAGCTAATGTTAATCTTAACACAGCTTTACCATGAGCAAAAATTGAAATTGGAAAAGTAGAAAAATTTTGGGAGGAGTAGTAAGCAGAATTTTTTTACACGCTCCGTTGTCCAGTCTATTGAAATCAATGTTTCCTAAAATTAATTTTACAATTTTGTAGGATTTAACCAAAAATTCAACTAAATAAAAAAATTATTAATCTTAGTGACTTTTATGACATGATACAAATGTGTATGAAACTAATTACAGACAGGTTTTAAGAGTATTTGCTTTCATGTCACGGAACCTAAAAGTCCAACAAATGATACCTTACCAAAAAGAAAGAAAAAAAAGCCACAAATAACCTCCACAAATCCAAAACCAAATCAAACAAAAAAAAAATGTATCAAAAATCAAAAAGAGGTGAATGATTCCATTGTTCTGCTTTGCTTTTGTGAGCAGTTTTATTTTTGCCTATTAATCTGTCTTTGTCTCAACTGGTAAATTTTTTCACCCTTTTCATTCCCTTCCCCATCCTGCTGGAGAATGGAGGGAGTGAGCAGCTGTGAGGGGCCCAACCCAAAACAGAACCCCGACAGAAAAGGGTAAAAGAGGTGTCCCTCGGTGGTTAGTAAACACAGTCAGATGGCAGGGTAATGGATACAATGACCTAAATCTTCAAACTGAGCATTGATGTTATCTAGACTATGCAAAGACTGACAGACACCCTCAAAGTTCATTCAGAGCAGAGAGCTGGCTGAGGGACAATTTATATAAGTGTTTCCAAACAGATAGCTATACATATATATCAAGGATTTAACATAATTTCGGTATCTGTACCAAAAATAATCTAAAGCAGAAAATAAAATTTTAGGATACTAACCTAATCTTCCTAAAATCTTGAGAATTAGGGGTTTTTTATAAGTCCTGTGGTATTACAGGCAAAAATGTTTCTCCTTAAGCTAATTAGTGCTCAGTTTTGGTGGAGGTCCTGAGGTCTGTGAACTTTGCACACAATGTGCTGCCCTTGCAGGACCAAAATAATTATTTTAATCCTATGGAAAGAAGGAGGATATTAACAGTATATTTCATGTTCGGAGGATATGGATTTCATATCTGGCATTCAAGTACTGTCTTAAAGAGTAACACATAAATACTAACTTGTGATGACCTAAAACACAGATAAATAGAACTGCTTTTCGTAGACATAGTAAAATCTACTGTTACATACCTGTTTTCAATTTTTTTTCCCACTAGGTGCAAAGGTATTTCCATCACAAAAAACATTTTCAGCATTCAGAGGTTCATCAGAAATTGAATCAGCAATATATTTTTTATTATTTTGCATAAATTGTGAGAAAATACCAACATGAAAAATAAGTTGCATTTAAGGTTCAGTGCTTTCTGATGTTCAGTCAGTATGAACTGATGTCACACAGTGCCACTGAAGTCCATAGTTTATAGATTCTCTTTAAAAGCCAGTCCACACTCAGGCACAGTGATTATTCCTTTCAAAGCCTGCACATTGTAGACTTCAGATATGAAGCTGTTCTTCCCAATTTAATGCAGAACCTTGTGTCACATGTGACATTTGCAGTATGATGGTCCCACTTCAGGGTGGAAAAAAAGCCTCAAAGCGCATGACTTCATAGCAATAGTTTTCATTCAATTGTGTAACTGACCTGATGTGAATGAAAGCTTCTCTATTACTTACAAAGGAAGGATATTGAGAGCTTTATGTGCCATTAGGCTCTCACACCAGTTGCTGTTGCATTTTCTTGTGACTCCAGCCTGAAAGGGAACAAAATTTTTAGCATTTAGTCTCTTCCAAGCAGCTATTTCTAGCCCCACCTGGAGCATAGCACTTTCTTTTTGAAAAGAGCTGGCAAGGATAAAAGCTTAAAGACCATGGGGTTACTGTCAGGGCTCTGACAGTAACCCCATGGGTATGTGACATGACATGACTAGCAATACACACAGGGAAAATTTCACCACCAAAAAAGGTAACTGCATCCCATAAAATGCCTGTTGGGTGTGGTCCATGCCTCACACTAATTTCCAAATTGCATTTGTGCATTATCATTAAGGTTACTAGTCAGCATGAATAAAAACAATTACATCCTGTAGTCAGAGACCGCACAATAACTGGGCCCTAGTCTGACACAGCTTGGTTTGGTAGCATGCAGACATGAGTATCAGCTGACTTAGGACTACTGCTCACACAGAAGAGTATGTGCTTTGCATCTCAATATCCACTTTGTAGAATAGGAGGATTTGGTGGAATGACATTTTCTTTGCTTGTCTTTGTTTGAACACAAAGCCAAAGGGTGTAAGTTGCTCTCTATTTATGTTTTTGTTAATGAGCTGAAATGAGAATCGGCAGTACTTTCATAAGCTTGAAGGAGGACCCCAGGCTAGAAGGTGTTGCTTTCAGCTAGCAAGTGCATTAGAGGGTGGAATTAGAATTCAGAATTATGCTGAAAAAAATGGAGAACTAGCCTAAAAGTCTAAGATACAATCCAATAAAGACAAGTGCTAAACTTTACTACTAAAAAGAAAGAATCAATTATCCAAACTTTGTGTGGAAAATGTTTCCTGTTTAGAAAAATACAAAGCAAAGATAAAGCATACTATTCTTTCTAGGAAAAAAAAAAGAAAACAACTTACAAGTCTTAAATCTCTGGCTATTAATATGAAGATGTCTTTAAAAATTCCTGATATGTGATTGTTTAAAGCTGTTGCTCTTGTGTCATTAATTATCAGTGGGTGACAAGCTCCTGCTGCCTTAGATAAAATGTAATTTTTTGCCAGTGTTTGGGATTTAAAAGCAGCTTTAAAGTTCCCTGACTCAAACATTTAACCTGATTTATGGGTTGTGTTCAGAGAGTACTAAGGCTAAGTTTCACTATGACTGAAATTACTGCTAAAATTAAGTAAAGAATCAAATGTAACTACTAAAATTAACATATTTTGAAATATTAATTATGAATTTTTAAGTGAAGGGAATAAACAATAAATTATTCAATCTGTAACATATAATAAATCCCAAAATATATCCTTCCTGAAGGCATTTTCTAAACAAATGCTTGTTTTTAAGTCACAAATGAACCAAAGTTGAAACAGTTATTTACTGAGTCAGAAGTCATTTATTAAAACTCTTTTTTTGCAGACACCTGTTAAAATACATAAACATTTCTAAAGGTTGAATACATTGAGAGAAAACCAAATCTGCCTAATGTGAAAGGAAAGAAAAAAAAATCTTTATATTTGGCAATGTCTTTTAATGAGATAAAATTACTTAAGATCAATCACAGCTGCCAAGACAATGTAAAGCATATTTTAAGATCATATAAATTTCTAAAATTTCTGCCAACATATTACCCAACTGCAAAAAAATGGAGATATAAACAAAAAATTATCCTCTCATAGACAAATTATTTGTGACATCTACACATTCCTCATGTTCTTTTCAAGCAGAATGTCCCCTGTGCAAATTAACCTCTGTGCATTGCAGAACTGAAATATCACGTATCATTCAATATCCATGCAAAAAAAAAAAAAAAAAAAGAGCCTGATAATACTAACCTCTCTTTGCCAGACAATCTCATCAGTGTAGCATAAGATAGGTCAGGAAGACCTTTTGGAAGTGCAAAAATTACTACCTCTTTTGGAAGTATTTAACCCTTTCAGTACCTCTTTACAATTTAAGAACTACAGGACCATGTACCAGTTTACTATTGTAGAGATAAAGTGGGTTTTTTGGTAGTAAGTGGTGCAGATATCAGATACATAGAGCCCAGAGGTTGTTATACTTAGAACATTGTAAGTGAAATCCTACTGCCCTTCAAAATACATAAAGAAAATAAAAGAAAGCAAGAACAAATGCATTGACCTCTGGAGTTTTTGTCTCATGACCTTTCTTTAATGTGAGTAACAACGCTATCTCACAGAACACAGCTAGAGGGTATGGAGATGTGCATCCAGAGATGTGAATATTTAAAAAAGAGACATTAGCAACAGCCAGGATGAGAACTGTTCAAACATTCTGAAAGCAACTTCAAGCAAGGGCAGTAAGACAATCACACTGAATTCTGGACTCAGAGGACTCTTTTTTTTTTCCATTCAGAGTTCTACCTTTCGATCTTTATCACCCAGGGTGGCTGCCTTTCCATTTTTATCCAAACTGTCCAGCAATCACTGACCTTCATCTGGATTAGTACACAACACACATCAAGTCCTTCATACAAAAATTTTCCCAGGACCCTTCATCATGCACCTTCCAAAATTCCCATCAGAGTACCAGAAGGAACCACAGCCAAATGCCCACCCAGCTTCTTTTGCTGAGTATCCCATACCTCCCTAGCAGCCCTTAATTTCTTCTAGCTTACAGTCTCAGTAAACACTCGCACATACATACAACTCTGCTGCTGAAAATCTGCCCTATTTGGAGTTTACTTCATACCTGCACCTGCTTGGGCTTCCCACAGGCTCACAGCCTCCTTTGGGTATCCACTGGCTCCAGAGTGGGATTCTCTACTATGGACCTCCAGGGGAGGAGCCTTCTTCACTATGGCCCTTCCACAGAGCACGGGAGAATGTCTTCTCTGCTGTCTGTAGCACCTCTTGCCCTTCTTCACTGACCTTGGTGTCTGCAGGGCTGTTTCTTTCACATATTATCACTTTGCTTGCTCATGCCACACAGCATTTTTCCCCCTTTTTAAATGCATTACCCCATGGGTGCTATTGCTGTTGCTGAAGGGCTTGGCCAGGAATGCGTTCATCTTGTAGCCAGCTGGCATTGGTTCTGTCAGACATAGGAGAAGCTTCTAGTTTTTTAGCACAGAAGCCATCCCTTGCTAGTCACCTTGCTGCTAAAACCTTGCCTAGCAAACCCATCGCCCTGATACACAAATATACTGTACTTGCAAACATGGCAAGGGAATATTTTCAGATCACTCTGGGTTTAATTGTGGGGAGATCTGACTCAGTGAGTTCAGAGGTTGTATTTTCACACCTAGATAAGCTTTTCAGTTTTTCTGACACAACTCCAATGAATGCTTGTATTGGCCTTCTGTCATTAGTCAGACCTGATTATTGTCTCTAGCTCCTTAAGCTATTAAGCTACTGAAATCACTGTAATTCTGAAGTGTAAAACATATGAACTCAGCAACAAATGGACACAGTCTCTACAAAGTTTTAACAAAAGAAGACCGGTATGTCAGCAGGAAGCAGAAGGCTCCTGTGTATGTATATATTTTTTATAAACTGTACTACACACTATGCTGAAATACTCTAGAAAGAGAGTATATCAAGTCAAACAGTCCCTTGAAGCAGAGACACGCGACAGAAGTGCACTGCAACCTCTTTTCAATATGATCTTCTTTCCTGTGGACAAGGGGAAGAGGGAAGATAAGGGAGTGGGGTTGTTTAGTTTTTATAAAAATCTTTGATTCTCTCTCTTATAGCATCCTCTGGACAAAATGTCCATCATGCAGCTAGGCACATACATAATCCTGTGGGTAAATGGTTGTCTGAAAGATCATCCTCAAAGGCTTGTGGTAAATGCAGAAGCACCAGGGTGAAAATCAGTCACTGGTGGGGTTTGCCATGGCTCAGGTTTAGAGCTGCTCCTCTTCATTGTTTCTATCAATGACCTGGACCCAGGAGTGGGGTGCACATTAAGTAGGTTTCCCAACAATGTTTAATTATAAGGATTCATTGATTCCCTCGAGGTTAGAGAGGTCATATAGAGACATCTTGAAAGATGTCACAGGCTGTATGAACTGTAAAAGGGCAAGTGCCAGTACCTGGGGTGATGTAATCTGGGATGCATGTATAGACTGGTGGTGCAGCCCTACAGAATAAGATCTGGGGATTTTGGTTGATGGCAAACTCAAAACTGGGCCCTGGTGATCAAAGGTACCAACGATATCACAAGGTGCATTAAGCACAGTATAGCTAAGTGGACAAAAATAGTGATTGTCCTATTAGACTCAGCATCAGTGTAGCCTCACTTGAATACAGTTTGGGGTTTCAATACATAAAATGTATAGAAAAAACATTAGAATGTGTCCAAAGATGGTAGAATAACTAGAGGGCTTGTATTATAAGAAGCAGATGAATACATTGTTTGCTCAGCTTAGAGAAAAGGTGACTAAAGTGTGACCTCCTCCACAGTGGTGGAGTGGAGAAGAAAGTGCTGATCTCTTTTTGATTTCTGGTGGTAAGATGTAGCAGGATGGCTGAAAGCCGTGTCAGGGAAGGTCAGATTGGGTATTGGGGAAAAGTCCTTAATTGTGAGGGTTTTCAAGCAGTGGAACGAACTCACAAGAAGAGTTGCCATGGACCTAGGTCTGTGAGTATTCCAGAATGATTTAGACAATGCTTTTAGATATATGACTAAATGTTTAGGTTGTCCTATGTGTACACAGGATGTGCTATGATTCCATGATTCTCTAATTCTGCTCTCCTCAGGCAATCATCAATAAATGTTTCATAAAAAGGGGTTAAGGTTATTTGCTCTCCTCCCTCAATATGTTGCAAAACACAAATTGGAAGGGCCACTTTCTCTCTTTGGGGCATTGAATAAAAACCTGGTTTAGTGTTTACACACCCACACAGGACAGTTATAATTGTTGGAAAAAAAATCAAAACAAAAGATCAAAGGATGCAACTACAAGACTGTGTTCTGATTAAATAGACACAATTTGAAACCACCATCTGTGCTGTGTCATCAGTGCCACAGCTTAGGAGAGAAATCTAGAATTTTAGAGGAACGACGTAGAGGCTCTGTTGGCAGCAGAAAGGTGATATTGCTGTATCCCAGCCTTGACAAATCAACAGGGGATGACATGACATTGCCACATATATGGTGTTCAAGTAAGGGTATCTTGGAAGGTATGGACATATAGGGGCAATGCCCACTTAGCTGGAGACACTGCTCCTCTGAAATGGCTGTATTTGTTTCACCACATTGCTTCCAGCCCTCCTTGATGATTACCACTTAGCCCTCAATCAAAAGACAGTGGAGGAAAAGAGGCACCACAGATCAACAATTGTAGCTGAAATATGTACCCCTTTATAGCACCCAAACCATGCTAATATGTGGTAGGACTTCTGACACTACTTCTGACACTGACTGCTTTTGTAAGCAGTCTCTCCCCATCTTTCTTGGAAGTTCCCTGCAGGTGCTAGAAGGACATAATTAAGCCACCCCTAAGACTTCTCTTTTTCAGGCTGAACAGTTCCGAATACACATGTGATTTGGTATCATATATGACAATAATAATAATAATAATAATGATAATAATAATAATAATTTCAACATTCAGAGATGAAATTTAATGTGAAAAGCCATGAATAAGACCTTATCTGTGCCCTGTGTTGTAACCTAAACCATTATAGCCAATTTGTGAACATATACTTTGTCAAGTTACACGCAGACACACAATCAAATACAATTTAATTATTTGGATTTTTCTAAAAACATTTGTTCTGAATTACTAATATGCTTGGTGGTGGTGTGTGCCACCTACATTTCACACAGCAGAAAAAGAAAATTGCTGTCAATTGAAACAGTGAACTTGGGTCAATTAACAACAAGCAGCTTGAAGGATGGGAAATCCTTTTGGGCATGAATTTGTCTTTAAAAATGTTTGCAATTTGTATTTAAGTGGTGACAATTTACGCACGGATGAAAGAGCAAAACATCCCTCTCCTGCTCAGTGATACATAGGGAGATCACATGCACATTCCACAAAAGATAGTGCATGTCCATGCTCTTAAAGTCCGGCCTTTCTACTGTCCCAGGATACAAAACTGTCTCCAGGGAAGGGAGGAGGGGGAAAGCACTTGTGCTGTTTTATTTTTCTCCTGTGTCTATAATGCTTCTCTCTGCAGAACTGCAGCTGGCCACTGTTACTAAGATTAAGAACACAGCCTCCAAGAAATAAAAGCATTAAATTGAATGCTTCTGACGTTTAATCCATGCATGGTTTGCAACACTCAAGTCTTCTATCACACACAATGCACTCACCTACAGTCACACACCCCCATCAGCAATGGATAATCCTTTCAAACAGTGCATGCTACAGCACAATCATGGAGAAAATGATCTCATGCTTTCAGGAACACGGCAGGATTCCCACTCAGAGCCTGTTGACCTTTGCCCAGGTTTCAGTGACATGCTTTTGATCGGGTGACTTTTAAAGGCTAATTTGTCATCACAAGGAACATCATGCTTCTGCCCATAAATGTACAGGCTTAGAAATGCTTCTCTGCTTACACTTGAATCCTTTAGTAGCAGCTTGTATTAAGCATTTTAGGGCTTTTGCTAACATACATTAATTTAGTTTATTCTTCTCTATCAGAAGGATATGCTACCAGGGAAATTCAGAAGCTGTTTAAAGCAAAAAATAGCTTATGACCTATGTGATGTGCTGCTTTCATCTGACTTTCCTTTTACTATTTGCTTTCAGAAATAGACTGATCTATGTGCATCATGGAAGATTCAAAATCATGTTTACTTACTGTAGTGGATTTAAAATTTCATACATAAGGCTGCAGTAAAATGAGGCTTTAGGGGTGTTTTTTGTTGGGTTTTTGGGGGTCTTTGTTTGTTTGGTTGGTTGGTTTTTTGTTATTTCTCTTTTCTATTATCACAATCCCAGCAAAATTCAGTAAGCAACACAAGCTAACAGACTGCATTATTGTATACAAAAGGCTAGAATGCATTTTATTCCTTGTTTTGAAGGATACCCACTTGTGATATTTGGAGCACTCCCTCTCTGTAACATGTGATCTCTATTAGAAATATTGTGTTGTCATAACTATGGCACCTGTCAGATGGCCCCAGGTCATTCAGTATTTTGCATATGGCTGCATAAAACTGTGGTACAATTTTTCATAAGAATATATGAAAACAGGCATAGAAATTCAGAGAAAATGCAGCCAAAACCTTAATGAAAAGTTTGTTTTAAAAAATGCTAACTGGCAATATCATAATTTATTAACTCCATAGTGAATTCAACCCCGTGTAGATATGCAGCTGCCTGGATCTTTGATTCTCAGGAGAGATGTTTTTGTTTCTTGGAGAATTTTTCTGTTTCCCCTCTTGAAGATCTTGATACATTTCATTATACATACACTTCATAAGTGGTAGTTTTCTGCTTCCTGAGGAAGCTAAATGGCCTGATGGACTGAGTATGAGGTCAAAAGCCAGAGGTCCCAAGCTATAATATTGGCTCTGACACTAACTATGCTATGTGGTTTGGGTTCAACCAATGCCATTTTCTCCAAATGAAGGCAGTATGTTTTAAGAACCACAAAGAGAGCAGCAAGGGATAATTATTATTTTACTGTGTTTTGAAAGCACAGAGCACCAAAACTATCCACCAAGCTAGGCATGATTTGCTGAGGTTTTCAGAGTTTTCCTCTCATTACTGTGAGACAGATTTCACGGGAGACTGTGCCATCAGCAGAAGAAAAACCAGTTGCCAAGGGAAGATGCATGTACAAACTGCAGGCTGAAGGCCAGACTGAGGAAAGCTGTTTTCTTTTCTAATCAGGGTGGAGACAACTGGTAATTGCAGCCGTCTGAGGGGAGAGCTGCCCAGGAGGCTGTGCCTGACCACTGCCTCATTCAGCAGTGTCTCCAGCTGGCAGCTGAGAGCTCCGCAGGGACAGCAGGCAGTCCTGGAGCAGCAGGGAGGCCAGGATGGGGCAGGAGCCAGGAGGGAGCCGCTGTGAGCCGGAGGCTGCAGCTGGGTGACCCCCACTGAAGCGCAGAGCATCGGCCACAAGCACTGCCATGGGCAGCCTGGCACCAGCACGGCCCGGAGCAGCTCGAGGCAGCTTTGCCAGCTGCCGTACGGACATCTGCTCCTCACTGCTGCCAGCGCCGGAAAGGTGCCAGTCTGTGAGAAGGGCTGGTTTATCAGCCCAAAATCCACAGATTGTTTTGGGTCTGTGTTAGAGTCACACCAAGCCTGAGCTCAGGCCTTTTTGGTTTGCTGCTCTCTTCTTGCTGGGACAGTTAAGCTTCACCTGTGCTGGATAAACACACCCATTCCACACCTCTCATAAGTTCCCAGGCGTGATGTGTGTTGTTAACACTTTCTCCAAGGTGAGTGGTAGATATGGTGCTTGGGAACATGCTTAGGGACATGGTCTAGGGGTGGATTTTGCAGTATTAGGTTAATGGTTGGACTCAAAGACTGCAGAGGCCTATTCCAACATGAATGATTCTATAATTATAGGTGGCCATGTAGGGGTAGAATCCAGGTACCAGCAGGTGAATTGCCATTTGTAGTGTGGCCCTCAGGCTTCTGCTGCATGGCCAGATGGGCAGGCATTTTGGGGGTGGAGGGATATTTTTCAGTCATAAGAAGAAATATGGTTGAAGTTTATCTGGACCAGAAGTGGTTTGCAAAAATTTCATAAATTAATGAAAAGCAGCAATAGCAAAAGCAGACTTTTCTGGACACAGCTGCAAATGTTGGATCCTCTGAGCCCATTAATGAGATCCTAGGGCTTAGTCCCTAGTCCTCAGAACTGATGACTTATTCTAGGCAGTTCTGTGGGGATGCCTTTCTGTGACATTTCCAATTAAAAGCCATGAAAAAAACAGTATTGGGTTTCTCTCCCTCCCTGCAGTGTTTCCCAATCAGAAACACTCAAACTATTTCACTGCCTGGGTACGTGTTTGGAAGCTGATGCAGAAAGCCACCAATCAAAAGCACTGAAAAATAGCAGGAGGCTACAGTATTAACTTTAAAAGCTATTAGAAATCAATCAGGACTTCAGCAGGGCCTGAGGGGAAGACTGATGTAATGGAAGGCAGTCTATTAAATATAAAAGTCAATTAAGCAACAACTTCAGAACTCCTATCCTCCACCACAAAAACTTAAGGCAAAAGAGACAATGGCAGCTAGGACCCTTGTTTTGTCACAGTCTCATAACATGAGGGTTTGTCTCTAACAGCTGTGGTCACACAGATAGATCCAAGAAAAGGACAATTGGGCAGGCATTTATAGGAGCTTTCAGAAAATAGTGAAGGTAGCCACCATCAGATCAGGCATCTTGGTCTGGTATTTGGGGACAGTGCCTCAATGTTATTTGGAGATGACTTTAATAACTCCTTTAAAGTGCAATGCCAATGATTACAGGGGAAAAAAACACCACCAACAACAACAGTAAAAAAACCGCCCCCCAACCCCAAACATTTACTAACACCAAAGAAAAGCTTAGAGAAAAATTACAAGTCAAGCATTCCTTAAGCATTAACAATATACCAATATACTCCCATCTCATGATCACCTCTTACTAGCACTTAAAAATGTGCTAGATATATGTAAAAATGTATATATATATATAAGGCCATAATTACTTGTTCCCTAAATCTTTACCCTCATGCAAAATGGATGGGAAAAATATCTTTCCCCGTTCTAACTTTGTCGGAAATGCTTAATTCCAGCAGTCAGCATAAGCAGAAAAAAATCCATATGACAAAAGGCAGAGGTCAAATGAATAAAGGACGTGCAGTCTCCAGACAGTTATACAATACTTTTTAAAATCTGGGATAGATGAAACTTAGATTTAGAAATGTCATTTAATTCAAGCTACAGAACACTTAAAAACACAGAAAGGGCTGCTTAGTTTTTTTAGAAATTCTAAGGCAAAAATTCTTTATTTAGAAAACTATGACATAATTTTAAGAAAGAAACATAAATATTGCCATCTTATGTTTTCCTGATTTTTTTCTTACTCTTTTCATCCTTTCTGCCACTTGTACTGCACTTGTACATCTAGAAAAAAGGTATAACATTTACATATATTAATGCCCTGGTCTCTGAAGAGGAAGGTTTAAATTGACTTTAAAATAATTCCTAAGTAAAATATGTAAAATTATATACTTGTTCCCTCCTGTTTGATATTACCAGTTCTGGCAAGAGTCATTACTCCAAAGACCTGACTGACTGAGTGCAGATTTAGAGGAAGGACTGTTAGCAACTGCAGGGAAGGCTGAATGTTGTGTTCAGACTAAATCGGTGAGTAACTTTATGGAGTCATGAAAGTCACCAATTTCATCTGTCTGTTATAAATACAGAAAATCCTGAGAAGAGTGGGAAAAGCTCATCATTGCATTTGGTCCTATTGTGCAAGATTTCACACTGTTAGGACCGCCTATGGTTAGGGGAGAAGAGCAGCCTGAGAAGAGCTCCCACAGAAAAGGCAGGGCTGAGAGAGAAAATATTTACAGCTCACTATTGCCCTCTGGTGTAAGCTGTGCCGGCCTTTGTGGCGCTTCCGAGTAATGAAGGGGAAAATTATGAAGTACATCTCTTTATTTTAAACGAAAAGATAACAGCTCCTTCCATGAATACAGCATTTTATACCAATTCAAATTAACCTTGAGAGAACCTGGTGTAGGGAAGGAGAGGGGGAGAGTTTGGAAAAGTGATGATATTGCACCATACCTTCTCCCCCTGGAATTTTAGGAGAAAAGATATTCTCCTTGGAAAACATTTGTTTCACAGACCTTCTGTCCTCTAATTTTGTTGCATCATATGGCATCAAATAAATTGCTTCTTTACTGTTATAAGGTAAGAAAAGAGAGCAAAAGACATTATTTCCAGCTTGATTTACAGAGTAAGGAAAGAGCTTTTATTTAAAAGAAAAATAATGTGTTCCTGGCCATTTGTTATATATGTTTGAATTGAGAATTTGTTTTCTTTTCAGTTAAGGTTATCTTAAAGTATTTAATGAGTGATGTCTAGATACCAGGATGTAAAACACTAGAATGATAAATCTTTTAGAATAGTTTTTCACAAACAACTTCCCCAAATGCTTTATATCCAGAGAAGCAATACTGTGGTAAAATAATAAATTAAATTTTTAACATACAAAAATATGTCTAAAGAAATAATAAAATTACTAGTGTAATTTCCTACAAAAATCTTACAATTACTCCAACCTAAAATGAGAGACAGAGGTTGGAAGTAATTGGTACATTTATGATAGGTTGGAAAAACATACTCAGAAAAAAAAGACATTTCCCTTGCGGAGGTCTTGATTGTGCCCAATCTCCATTTAATCTTAAATATAATCTGTCATGTGGTTGTACCAATAAAAGAGACCTGCAGATCCATTTCTATGAATTACTGCTTATTCCCCCTGCAGCAAAGCCCTCTGCTTTCCCTGCCAATATTAATACTTTTATTTTTCTGCTTAGTCCCTGCTAGGCTGTTCAGAGCAGGAAGTAGGATTTATCAGTTCATTCATAACTATTTGCAATGGGGGCAGGCAGATTTTGTGTTTGCTATCAGTGGTCTATGTTGTCAGTGAAAATAGTTAAGTACTAGAAAGTGTGATTTACCTTACTTTTAAAGAAATCTTCAAGAATCAAACACTGCAAAGGCCTGTGCCTGAGCCTAAGGCGGTGAACCCATATCTAGCCTTTCACACTGAAAACCTCTATGGTCAAACAAGATGATCCCGGGACCTGGTCTCCAAATATCAAGAACATGTTGAAGTTCCATTGTCTTTGGAGCAAAGAAATTTGGGAAGTAAACTGCTCCTGTCTTTTTCCTTGCTCTTCTGCATTACAAAGTTTAGTCTTACTTTTCCTTCCAACTTGACTGCTTGTTGTGGTGTAACTGCAGCCAGCTGCCAATCCCCATGCAGCCACTCACTCACTCCTGCACAGACAGATTGGGGGGAGAATGAGATGGGTACAAGCCAGAGAATCTGGGACCTGAGATGAAGACAGTTTAACAGGAAGAGCAAAAGCCACACACAAAAGCAAAACAAAATAAGGAATTAATTCCCTGCTTCCCATGGGCAGGCAGTGTTCAGTTATCTCCAGGAGAGCAGGGCCCACCACACGTAATGGTGATTTAGGAACACAAATGCCATCACATCAAATTTCCCCCCTTTTACTCCGTCTTGTCCCACTTCATATACTCAGCAGATGTCATAGGGTCAGGAATATCCCTTTGGTCAGTTGAGGTGACCTATTCTGACCATGTCTCCTGCAAACCTCCCACACAACTGCAACTTCCTTGCCAGCTTGGCAGCATAAAAACCAGAAAAGGCCTTGGTTCTGCACAAACCCTGCTCAGCAAAACAAAAAAATATCTCTATATTATTAACCCTGTGTTCAGCACAAATTCAAAATGTGGCCCTACACCAACACTGTGAAGAAAATTACCTCTACTCCAGCTGAAATCAGCACAGTCATCCAAACTTCCTACTTCAGCTGTCCACAGCCAATTTCTGGAATCTGTTTAATCAGAGTCAGGCACTGTGATGACACTTAGTCTTCATTCTTTCAAATATTCTATTGTTAGCACAAATCAAGAGCAAAGGAACCTTTGAAACCCTGAGGACTGCATATTGAATGTTAGACCTGTGTGATTTGATGAACTGGGATGAAAGAAATCCCTCAAATGCTAGAGTTTATCATGGGATAACTGACAAACTCTTATCTTAAGCACTGCTGGCATTGCATTATCATAGTGACATTAATTGCCACAGCAGATAATGCATGTGAGTTTGACAAGTTCATTCTTTCAGAGAATCTGACTTGATAATTGTTATTTTACAAGGACTAATCTGTAGATGAGATTAAAAATTAAGCAGACATGCTTTGCTCTCTCATGCTCATCAGAAAGTATCCCAATGTACATTCAAGGATCACAGTGAATAGCATATACAGACTAATTTATTCAAAATTTGAATCCAGGAATAACAGTTTTATTCTTATCTTGATCTCATTTGTCTGTTCTCCAGTAGTGTGAGATAACTATATTTACAAAGCAGCTACATGACTCTGATTGCAAACAACTGCACTTTTTCCGTCTGTATATTTCCATTGTCTATGGAAAGATGAGGTATGCTGGTGCTTAATGAAACAGCAGAGAGTCAGACTCAGCAACAATTTATATAACCATGGTTTTAGAGTTGAAATAGTTGCAGATAAAAAATGTTGCTTTGTCTGAACTACACTGTGGAAAAAAAAAATCACAAGAAATCAAAAGGTCTGTGTTTGAAAGAATCCCGAAAGAATGAGAAAGAAATTTTACATAAGCAACCATATATACTGGACATGGATTTGGACCCCAATATTCAGTTACCTTTTTGTAATCAAATAGCATCTTTCAATGTCCTGGAAGAGATGAGTGGTATACTAAGTTATATTCATAGAAAAAACAAATTTACCTGAAAAGCTGTAATCTAATTGGAGTGAAAAAAAAAAAAAAACCAAAAAAAAAAAACCACCCACAACCAAAACACAAAACCAAGTATGTTTTTCCAAATATGCTGTCCAGCAGTTTTCTTCTCACTAACAAGGTTCTCCCTCCAGAAGAAGGTGAACACTTCCAAATTGTGTCAGAGAATCTATCCTAGGCCTTTCTAGCTTTGCAGTCTCACCCGGGGACTGTCCGTAAAGTACTGGTTGGCATGTACTTAAGTCATTCCAAGCAGCCTGCTACCAGCTTACAAGACATGAAGAAGAGAGTGGCAGCAGTGAGAAATACCCTGTGCACTCACACCTTTTGATAAAGCATTGATAGGGACTTCCTAAAAATGTAGTTTTGTCAGACTGATCCCAGGAGAATCATTTTTCCTGTCTTTAGAGTTCAGACTCAGATAAAATAGGGAATGGCAGTGTGAAATTTGACTTGAAGAAAAAAAAAAACAAAAAACAAACCACCAAACAACCAGTTTCATTTATTAATTTATTGCTAACCTTACTGGTTTTTACACAGCAAGAAAATTTGAAAACAACATGTTTTGTTTGCTTTGTTAGAGGGGGGAGAGAAGGGTCGCTCTCTGTAGTAAAATTAAAATTAGAATTTTCAAATATATCACAAATCATAAATTCTGTGGCTTTCAACTGCCTCTGCTTAGTACAAAAGTAAAATGTTGAGCAGTGAAATAGCAGCAGCAGGGAACTCATTCAAAGGCAAAAAACATGCTACTGCATGACCCAAGAAGAGAAGAGTGTTCTGATTCTTGATGAAATTAAGAAGCCAAGAGAAGGAAAGAAATTTCAAGGTGATCCAGAGACAAACATTGTTTATATTCAATTAAATTTCAAAGTTAAAATCCCAACCGAACTGTTTTCTATCTACAGTGTGTTTTATGCCATGGTGCCATATGCTACAGTTTGGAGTACTGTCTCCCTCAGTCATATTTTAATTGGCTTGACCTATGGAAAAGATGGCAAGAAACCAAATTAATTATATCAATTCACCTCCTGCTCTATAAAATCTGCTATAGAATGACATGTCAGATGAAAAAATAACAACAGTAGAAATGCAATTACAGTTCCTTAACATAGTTCTACATGCTGGACCTTGTTTGTTGCTGTATCACCTTACAGATTTCTAAGGATTTTCTTGACAAATTAAGCAGATTCAGATCTCAAAGTGCAAAAGTCGTTTTTTGGTGAAGAAAAAAACCAAAAACAACTCATAGCACATTTCCATGGAACTCTTTTAAAAGTAATTAGCACTACTTGCAAAAAGAGCAGGCCCCAATCCAGAACAATAAGCTCATTTCAATTAAAAATAGATTCAGTGTTTTTATGCCTTCTTCTCAACATATATTAGTGTTACTCTCCATTTACATTGCTTTAAATTTAAAAATAATTTCTAAGCTTAGAAACTGGAACCTAACGTAAAAAAAAAATAAAGGAAGTCTCCTGGGAATTCTGCTTTTAACCCCTCTGTGTTCTCAGAGGCATGTCCACCTTCAGTTGGTCACTCCAAGTGCCAATATCCAAACTGACCTCTTCCTGCAGAGAAGATTCTTTTTCCTGTGTCAAACCACAACACTGCATAATTGATTTAACCATCAGCGACTTCAGATTGGTGAAATGAGCACCACTTTAAATCCTAGATTGGATCCTTGGAATAGATTTCTGAGAGATTGAATCAATGTTTTTTGACAAATAGCATACATAAATATTTGTATATTTGTCACATCCCATCCATATATTGGTTTACAAATATGAATGTGCACCCTCAGTATGCATTCAAGTACATGTCTACTTTCGAACGAATTTTAGGATACATTTCTATCAGTGTCTTGGTTTTGTAGATAAGAGAAAAGTCTACAAACAAACCTGCTTAAACAAAGGGGTTCAGAGAATAACTATAGAGGCTTAATGAAATCACTGGGAAAAAATTAATTACCTGTCTCTACTAAACAGTGTAACTTAAATACAAAAAAGCCCATGGATATATCTTTAATTTTGAAAACAGAAATAAGCACCTCTTTAATAGTAAAAGAAAATTCAAAATAGTCTCAGCTATGGAAAGAGTACGTCAACAACAATATTGTGCAGAAAGTCTGTGGGTGTCTTCCATGTGGTTTTCTGGAAATCCCAGCATTTTCATTTTCAGAAATGCAGAACACTAACAGTTTTCAGCACTTCACAGGATTTGATACACACGGCCCAGTCTCAAACTGAGCTCATATATCTGTTTTGCTAGTTTGGTTTTAAACTTACTATCAAATTTTCTTTCTGATACACTGCTTGCCAAACTCAATGTGAATTTTATCACATGTTACAATGACACTGTGTTACGCTGCTCCTTATTTTAAACTGGATATTCCAGGGTTTTAGCACAGATGATTTCTGATAACTGTACAGAGATGATTCCTGCAAATCAATCACAAAATGGTCCTGTATTGTTACTCTTTTGTACAGGAAAAGGTTGAGAAAAATTGCTTTTACCAATGGATCATAAGAAACTTGTATCTATTTTTTTTCTATTTAGGCAGTGGTTTACTCCTAAAGCAATTACAGAAAATTAGTCTATCTGAAAAAGTAAAAATAAAACAATAATTGAGTAAACAGATACATTCAGAGCAAAGTATTTATATTACTCTTCACTCTCTGAGAACACCTAATGTGCATTCTGGAGAGATAGCCTGCACTCTGCAGACAATAATCTGTAAGGTGCTTACCTGAAGTACAGTTCTTGGCTGAAAATGTGTTTTTTATTGTCCTTTGAGCACCCTCCATAGTAAACCATTCTCACAGATGAAACTTTTTCACGCCTAAGCCTAAAAAAGAAGATACAGAAGCTATATTTGACCATAGTAACTTTTTTTTTAAGTAATAGAGTCCAATAAGTAGTTTTGTAAATTTTTAAAAACAGCAATGACTGACTGAGCTTAAATCAACACCTATTTGCTTTTTTTACAGCTCATTTAGAGTCATAATCATCTTAGGGCAAGATCACAGCAAGCTGCTGCTAAAGACCTTTATGATACCACAGACCTGACACTGGTGGAGCAGCAGAGAGCAAACTTCTAAAGTACAAACAAGTTGTTTCCATGTAAGGACTTTCAGCAATTCAACATGCTCTAGTAATTCAATCACAAGCTGTTACGTTATGTGCAAGAGTCCCTGGGTGAAATGGTGTAGTTTGGGTTATGAAGCAGTTCAACCAGGATGATCATAATTGTTCCCTGCAGCTTTTAGATGAACTAACAACAACAAAACCCAAAAAAGAAAATAAACAGCTGAAACTGCCATATGTGTGGGGAGGCTGAATTGTTCCCAAATCTTGTTTCTCCATTTATTTTCCTCAAGTGTTGCTCTTGACCTGAGATTACATCTTCTTTGACAGAGCTGATATGATCTGACCAATAAATCATTGTGCTCTTTTCCTAAAATAAATAAATAAATAAATAAATGGGATTACATAATTTTTAAAGTGAATTTTAGAAAAATGAGTGGAAACATCAAATGATCTGAAGTTGAATGTGAATTAAGAATTTTTATTTTTCTTTAATTTACAAAATCTCCTTGCATTCATATAAAACAGCTCTTTAAAAAATCAAGAACTGATCATAGAGGAGCCGCCCTTTGAAAGCTGCTTCACTGACCTGTCAAGGTACTAAGGCCCTTGAGACCAATGTGTATACAAACCATGGAGAGAGCTTATTTTAATATGAAAAGTACAGTTTTTGGTCTGCAATGTAAAAAGTAGGAAGCAAGTACATGATTCTTGGGGAATTGCAATATTCAAAATACTATAGCTTGCCAAATTTTGATTTCCAATATCAAATTATTCTTTCCTTTTAGATATTAAAATAATTAATAAACCAAAGATCTTTGCATTACAAGTGAATGCTGAGTGCAAAACCAAGCCTACAATTGAAACCAGGAAACTCAGATGTCTCATGACTAACGAGCACCATGGGCTGCAGGGGAATCTCTGTTTTGGCACCTCCCCCTCCTTTTTCACAGGCCTCGGTGCCTGCAGAGCTGCTTCTCGCACAGTTTCTCATTCTTTTCTTTTACTTACTGTGGGATTTACCCGTTCTTAAATGTCACCACAGAGGTGCCCTCAGCATCACATATGGGCTCAGTTTTGGCCAGCAGTAGGTCTGGTTTGGACCCACATGGCTGTGACTTCTCACAGATGCCACACCTGCAGCCCGCACCATCCCCCACACCACTGCCAAAGCATTGCCATGCAAACCTGTTGCCCTGATTTTTAAAAGTGTAAAGTTTTCTTTTATAATTCTTTTGAATGTTTTAAAGTTCATTTAAAAGTTTCCTATGCCTTCTGATGTTTACATATTTCTACTGGAGTTCTCATGCCCTGTTAATGTAAATAATGATTGTTTTGCATTCTTCTTTGTGAGAGGAGAGATTTGATGGACTGTTGGTTTGACCAGTGTGGTTGGAGAGGTGGCAGTTTCATCCTCCAATCCACTGTCATTGTCACTTTTGGAATTCTATATATTGCAAAGTCAGAAATAAAATTGTCTCTTTTTCCTCTTTTGAACTTACCAAGCTTCTATGTACTCATTTCATATCCAATAGCGACACAAACCTGCCAAGCAGAAACTTAAGCTAAGAAACGGCTTACCCAAAGTCTCAAATTACATCTTAGTCTGAGGAAAAAAATAAAAAAAAATTTAAAACCAGCTGTCCAAAATGCTAGTCTATCAGTACACAATCCTCACCTGATTTTATGCTGCTGCATTAAGGATAGCAGGGTACGAGTGCTTTCATCAGTTTGGTTTATGCTGAGGATATTATTGCACAGGATAGATTCTTGCTTTCCTAATGCTAATTCTAAATGGAAGGAAAACAATAGCTAAATAAATTCTGTGAGCTTGAATTTCTCCCTAATGTCCTAGAATTATTTAAAAGACTGACTTTCTCTCTTTTTCTTTTTTTCCTGGATAGGATTCCAGCCCCATAATTTCATGCTGCCTTTAATAAAACAAGTTTTTCATTTAGAGATGTACAGTATTAGAGATCTTAAACCCACTTGCAAAACCAGATTGAAAAACAATTTTACATCAGAGGGGGAAAAGGGTTTTTCATGAAAAACAAAAAATAATTAAAGCATGTGTGTATTAATGCATATTTCCAAATGCAGACACCACAAAACTGTAATTAAAATAATCTTAGAAAGTAAAATCTTATCCTAGTGGATAGTAACCAGTAACCATTGCTCATAATGAGAGGAGGAAGATAAAATATGTGATAAGTAGGGAGGTAGTGCTGTGCAAAAGCTCCACTATATTTGCACTGAATCATATTTTCCTTTTCTGCTTTCATCTAATAGTGTGTATACTAAAAGATGGTTGCCACTGAAATTTGATGTTCCAGTGAGTATGAGCAAACATAGAATGTGATCTGGAGCATCATTTGTATTGGCAAAATTCTCAGCTGGAGTCCCACAGAACTACAAGATATTAAATAGATTTATTGCCTATCAGTTTTATACCAGAGGGAGAATATCTGCTTCTCACAGTGAAAAGATGCATTATAAAAAAAGTAACTGTGATGTGATGAAATCATCATTCAGCCAAGCTAAAATAAATGATAAATTCCCTCTGTGGATGATTTTTATCTGGCTGCACCTGACAGCAAAACTTTTCAAAGACTGATATACCCACAGATTTTAAAGAGATTAACTCTAAACATTTCCTGGTATCAGATTAACCCTCTCCCTCCTCTTCCCAATTTTCCCAAGCCATTGACTGAAACAGAGACTTTTCTTGAGTTCATAGGCAAAACAAAAGATAAGTCAAGGAAAACATAGAGAACATAAATTTCAATTACCATTTTACACCTCCAGCAAAGTAGAGGTGGATACTGTCTCTGCTAGAATTTTCTGCCACTTTCTGGAGCTGCACAGCCTTCAATAAGATTTGAAGGACTAAAAGGATTCAGATGTTCTACAGCATGTGAAAAATATTTTTCTGCATCATAATTCTGCAAGCAACATAAACTAAGGGAAAGACCCTTATACATGCTGTGCTAACATAAAATCCAAGCTCAAAAAATAGATCTCTTGATTTTACAAGTGAAATATAAGGACATTCTCTATTAAACAAGCATTTACTGCATAGTAAAGGTATTATATTATGTCATAATAAAGCATTCAATAATTCAGGCCACTTTTGTTTTGCCAGGGTCTATAAATCAAGAATTATAGGAGATGGAAGCACACCAATAGCAGATATAAACATCCTTTTTTAAGTCCCATAGATTAAATAGGAAAGCCGCAGATCAACAGTCAATCTGAAGTGGTAGTCTCATCCCTTAATATAAAGCTGATGCAAAATACTTATTCTTACTCAAAAGTTTTATACTTTTTTATCAGTGCAAATAACCAATATATAGTGTAGCATGTATTGCTTTACTATTCTGAACTTGTTGAGTATATTTTTTCATTCTGTACTCCCTAATATATGTTTTTCATGTGTGTCTCTTGGCTGCACATCTCTCTCCCTTCTTTATCTTTTCTACCTTGTTTTTTTCTTTTTGTATACAGACATTTACCTTTTGCTAATGGATTTTAGAGTGGGAGGTGGAGTACACTTCTCCATACAAATTCATTTGCCAATATTGAAATTCACATCCCTTGCCTTTCATGAAATGTGTTTCTTCTGAGAGCTGAAATTAATTTTTACTGTGAGCACAAGGCTGTTGTTTATAAGGGATTGCTGCCCCGCCTCATGGGAGCTATTGTCTGTGACAGTGAGCATTAGGCTTTGAGCAATTGTACTATGGGTTCCAGTGAAACTGTGCTCCAATTCTTACTCTGAAGTCCTCAGGGCAGGAAAATGTAGACGCAATTAGGTGTTTCTATAACAGATAAAATATCTTGTAAATAATGAAAAGAGCCTGTACTGTTCTGGTCAATATGTGCAGCCAGAGATCACCTCCAAATTAAACCAAACACATCCTCTACACAAAACAAACAAACAAACAAATAAAACTTAACACAAAAAAAAAAAAGAACAACAACAACAAAAAAACTAACCAACCAAAAACAGTGAAAGGAGCTACATTTGGCACAAGGTGACTCCTGGAGCTGGAGGGCAAATTTAGTACACCTTGTTCAGGGGTGATAGACTGAACAAAAAGGAAATAAAATTGTATCTTTGTGTATCTCTTTCTTCATGTTTTTCTTTTGAATTGACTATGTTCATTAATTTGATTGGGAATTTTATGTGTATGAGTTTTAATAAATAGAATTATTTCCCTTGCCAGGAGAAGGTGCCCCTACAACCAGGGGCATGATTACATTACCGAGATGATTAGAAACATTTTAAACTATGTTCTAGTTCAATTCTTTCCCTCATTTCTTTCTTCATTAATTTTTTATTCTTTGGCCAAGTCTTCTGATAAATATTCAACATCTGGGTTCATCTGGAATTGTGTTACAGAGTGGCCACAAAGGGAATGTTAGGCCTTCAGTCTTGCAATTCATTCTGTGCAGATAGAAAAAAAAATAGGTTTAATGATTTAAGTGCTGTCTCTTATTTAGACTCAAAAAGGCCCAAAAAGAGACAAGATATGGTATTGTTGGTCCTGTGTATTGAAACAGCTAGGTACCCTGGTTGACTCAACTGATCTGAGCCTAATGATAGAATTATAGTTTAAAAGAAAAAGATTTTAAGACATCAAAATTATGTGTTAGGTAAAGTAGAAGGGCTTATAATTGGGGTCTAAAACTCCCCTATTTCTTTGTTGCTATTCAGATCAGGACAGTATAGATGAGTAAACCAGACTTGAAAACAAAATGTGCTCAGGGCCCTGAGGCTGGCTGTCACAAAAGAGCAATATCCATAGTCTGAAGGTCCCTGGGTCTCTGAGGCAATGTGGCCACACTCAAGACACTCATAGGAATGCTCCACAGATTGTGTCCTGAGCTCCCAGGCAGCACTTGGAAATTAGTGGCATGGTGACAAATTCTCAGGCCAAAGCTGTAGCAGGAATTCTTCCAACATCAAGGATGAGCAAATACCAGTCCTCTGCTCTGGCTCTGCTCATATTAGTAATTTAAGCATGGCTATAAAGTTTGAGTACTTTGGTTTCTGTTTTGTGAATGGCTGAAGCACCTACTCCTGCCAGCTGAGCTATTTGAGACCTGCTTCACATATCAGCACAACTGAGTTCTGTAAACCGTGACTTTGCCATCTGTATACCATAAGTTCAGTTCTGTGAGGTTTCTAAAACAACAGTTCATAGCTTGGGGTGACTCCTGCTTTATTTTAAATCCTTTGTCAGGCATTCTGAGGATATAAGGACTGCTTTGATAGGGAGAGTGAAAATGTGTGTATGTGTGTATGTAGTGGGAGAGGAAATTAGTGAATGATCACTTTAGTTTCAGGATGCCAACCTTTAGAAACACCTGTAGAAACTGCACATCTACATTTCCAGAGAGAGTTCAAATATCCATGCCAAATCATCTGCAAAGCAAAGGACCTGTATGTGATTGCTCAGCATATCAGGACAGGTGAAAGTATTCAATTAGAATGAAAAGCCAAGGATTTCCATCCCTCTGGAAATTCTGCTTTAAATATGTAAACTATCCTGGAACAAACCTACAATAAGTGATCTCCTGAAAGTGAGACTTTGGTACTTCCTTACCATTCTGCCCTGTCACTATCTGGCCCAAAGAAACTTTTGTACTTTTGGTACTTTTGGTAAAGAGGAAAAAATTGGAAGCATGATCCCAAGATCATGGTCTTTGCAGCCTGGCAGTTAATGCTGGAGAGGGCTGAAGTGAGGTGAGATCCCAGCCACGCTGTTAGCCCTGAGAGGTGAGGCACAGCTTACTGGCAGGGCTCAATAAAACACCTTCATCATGGAGGAGGATGTACTTCAGTAAACATCTCTAAAAATTCACACTTAACATGCAAAATGGTACAGAGATATGTACATGTGCACAAGCTGGCACAATAGCCTACCTGCTCTCCTCATTCAATGTGTTGTTTAGGAATCAGTATTCATCTCTGGGATACGCTGTTGCTCTCTGGGATACACTGTTCGACTGTGGACTTCAGCTGAACACCATACATATGAATTTTAATGGTACCATTTGATACTACATTAGCTAAGTTATTTTCACATTCTGAAAATTTACATTTCTGACTTGCATAAGAGAATCTCATTGGAACCCTGGTCATAAATCCAGAGAGGAGTTACATGTCCTTCAAGTCTCAGGGCAGGAGCTTGCCACTGAAATTACTGAAATCCCAAGTATCTGGGCATGTGCAAGCTCAGAGTAATGAGCTTTCTCTCTCCTTATTTCTCTGCCAATTTTCAGAGTAAAGCAAACTAGTTTCTCACATGCAGATTTATCAAATAAGTCTTCCATAGTCAAAAAATGCCAAAGAACTCCCAAGAATATAAAAAGCTTTTTTTTTTTTTTTAATGGGTCAATGTTTAAGAAATTTTAAGCTAAAGCAGAATCAAGAATTCATACCCTTTTTCTCAGAAAGAAAGAAAAAAAAAATCAACTACTGTGAACAGGTAGGAATTTTCATGCAAATGTAAGTGAAACAAAAATTCAGGAACCAAAGTTCAGTGAAATATTAGCATCATACATGGGAAAATTATCAAAGAGTTCATGTCCCCTTCTGGTTTATATTGTATTCATGTCATCTGAATATAAAATTTTCACATTTGGGACTGAAAAAAAGTTTTTTGGTATTATGATGACATTATAATTCTTGATTTACAGCCACGGAACCAGTTCCTGGAGCATTTTCAAGCAGCAAAATGTCTCAACAGCACATATTTCCAAGCTGTAGTTTTAGCAGATAACAAAAATAGCTCTCACTGGATAGTGTGTGCTAGACAGCAGTCAGAGTGTCCCCTGCCAAAACACTCACTGCCATTTGAGCACATCCAGGGTGGAGGGAGGCCAGGGAACATCCTGTATATAGCACAACATGCAAGATAATAGAAAGATCTAACTTTCTGCTTCCTTTCACTTCATACTGACTGTAGGCTATAATGCTGGCCACTGTTTGGCAGTTGCAATAGCACATGTATAAAGTGGTGCACTACATTCTGGAAAGGCAGGTATCTAGTGTGTTTCTGCACATTTTTGATGATTCTCTCATGCTCTTGAGCTGGTGAACCTGTATGTTTGTTAGTGCAGTTTCTCAAATTGTCAAAACTTTCCTCACCTAAGTACATAAAATGTGACTTGCACAGTGTGACAGAGTACTTTTCCATGCTAACAGGTGAGATTTATGTTTGCACTGCTTTCTTCCTCTTTTCAAGTGACAGGTTTGATTCTTAAAGTTCCCACCTCTCTTAAAGGTGGGACCCCCACCTGCCCAGGCTCCCTGACTGGAGTTTTGTCTGTTTTCCAGCTCTGTGGAAAACCAGACAACCAGCAAAGCTGAGATTCTCCAGGAGCCAAAGACTCCAGCTGATTAATGACTCAGAAAATGGATCCTCCAGGACAGAATGCTACCTCTCCACAGGGAGAGTATAAAACACACCACAGAATATCAAAACAACCGATTGTTAAAGAGTATGTTTCCTCTAAGAACACAGGAATATTACCTTGGAACATGTGTGAGGCTTTCTCATCATAGCCAGGCTAAGACTGGTTGATCTAATTACAGCAGTTACCCTACAACTCTCTTAAAACAATCCATCTAAATTTCAGACTTATCTTCTGTAATTTACTCCTGTTCATTAGACTGGGATACCTAATTTAATATTTTCTGTAATTCTGCATATTTGGCATGGAAAGACTACTTACTAAAAGACCAGCTGTAGAGTTGTCAAGTAGAAAGTATCCTACAATAGCTCCTCCACTGTGTTTCTGATACTTTCCAGGTGTTTCCATCTCTAACTCCTACTCTCCTCTTAAAATTGTTTTGATTTCACTGTGTATTTCTAATAGGTTATTATTACACAGGCAGCTAGTCAAACCCATGATATTTATTAAAATATTACTGAGAATTTTCTTATTCAATACCTACCATACTTTTTGAGTCTCGTTATGAAATTATGCCTCAAAATTTCTCTTCTACCCTCCCTCATCTGCTTTTCCTGACTCTGCCCACCACCCACACTGTTTTATATATCCTTCCTGAGAAATGCCAAGTACCATGAGAGTAATCTAGGTGAAGCTTTCCTTTCCCTAGTTCTCCCCAGAGCGTTAGCCCCAGCATGGTTCCCTCAGTGGCTTCTACGCTGTTGGCAGCAGGGGATTAAGGACAAGTCCCTATTGTGGCTGAAGCTGCTTTTTTAATAGGAGTGCTGGCTTGTATCAGTTAGACATACACAATGCCCTTAGATTATGGTAAGAAAAAATACCCAGATCAGCTATATTGTAATACCCTTAGTTCGTGAATATAACAGTGCAGAAAAGATAAAGAAGCGAAAAGTGAAGAGTAGACAGCAGCTGCCCTGAATATTTATGAATAGAAACCATTACCAGAAAATTTTATTAATTCCTGAAAACTTTGGAAATTATTTAACATTTCCTTTAAATACCAAAAATATTCTATTAAATTTTCATTTGAGACATATCCCCTTTTTGTTGCATTCTAATCTGATAAATTTCAGTAAAATCCTTCAGACAAAGAAAGAATTTTTTTAAATCTACTTTTTTTTTCCCATGCCAAGCAGCAAAGTAAATGGATTTCTCTGTAGTTGGAGTAGAATACATTTAAACTTCACATTTTATACATACATTGACAAAGATTATTGTGCTTTCAGGGTCATTTGAAAACAAGTGTTCACAAAGATAAAATTTATGAGGACTTTAAAACACACCACGTCCCTTGAGCTTAAATACTCTTAATTAATAAGTGGCAGTCTCCAACACATACAAACAGCTAAGCAATCTCTGTTAAATTCCTAGCTAGCTGAGTTAAGGTGCAGGGATTTGGGAAGTACACTGCTTTTTTTCATACTACAGGACAGAGACATGGATTTATACCAGCTGCACATACTAATAATTCTGTACTATACATTTCAATTTCAAGTGGAATTGCTTCATCCACTTTCTTCATATATCTATTCTTCAACAAAGGAAAGTGGGGGTAAGAAATCTCATGCAAAAAACCCAGCATGGAGGACTGAAGCTAAAGCAGCAGATATACAAAATCTTGTAAAATGCAGAAGTAAAACAAAATTTCACATCCGGCCTATTTTTAGCCATGTACAGTGTCCCTATCATAATAATTACTTCCTTATTAATACAGTGCAAATCTGTTTGATTTCTGCTAATACAGCTAGTCCTGTATAGTTGCCCTTTACTGTATTTCAGTATTTCAGGGAAAGGAGAAAGCTTCAGTGCTTCCTACAGCACAGGAGGTGACTGAGAACATTACAGCCCCACTTGAAGATAACAGCCTGCTCTGGAGAGCATGGTGACTATGAGATTATGATGTAATAGAGTCATCCTGGCTGCACAGTTATTGCATTTTATGCTTCTGTCCAGATGTTTAGATCCAATCTGCATATCTCTTCACTCTCAATTGCTTTAAAGTAAGAGGATGAATATTTACTTATTTTAGTGCTTTCAAGCAAACCTATAGAGGAGAGTGGAACAATTCCAAGAAACCAGAAGAAAAATGGCAGATTGAGTACTCTGTCTAGGTTTTCATTGATGAGACCTAGCATTTTTTTCCTTCTTTCCACTAAGTTTGCCCTAGGGCCGAGCACCTTTGATGGGTCTGTGCTTTTGCAGCTTGAAATTGCTTAGGCAAAACCGAACTCACCAGGCGTTTTCATTGAGAAGGGAAAAAAATTTGTCTCCCCTAGCAGTGTTTTATCTTAGGAAATAAGAGACCATGTTTTATTTTTTTTTTTTTCATCTTCTTTTTTAATTTTAAATTTCTTCAAACTGTCATTGCTTTACTGTCTTTTTTTTTCTCTCTCCCACAATAGCAAAGTAGAGAAACAAAATAAAATTAGTAAAAGAGAAGCATAAAGGGTAAGAGAAAAATGAAAACAAATTTGAAATCACATAATTACAAAATGGAAACATAAAAATTTTCCACATGGACTTCACAAGAATCTGAAGTTTGTTGGGTTTTCCATCCAAAAAAAATAAACATCAGCTCAGTTAAACTGATTTATACTGTCTCTTTCTGTTATGCAACATACAGTTGTGCCATATTTGTGCCATAATGAGAGAACATGCCTCAAGTTTCTTATTCAGGGAACAAGAGGCATACAACTTCTGCAAAACTCTTAGACAAGATTAATTTGAGTATTTATTACAAACTACAAAAAAACTTGGAAACACCTTGGAATTCACTTTGACACAAGTCATATGTGTGTTGCTGAAAATCAGGGCATTTAGGGGATTAGTTTCTTATGTAATTGTAAGGAGCAAGCTTATTGCTATTTCAAATGAATTAATTATTCTTCATTAGGAAAAAAAGGTTTTAGGTCAAAGGTAATGTAAAATAATTTAGCAACACTGTGGATTCCTGTGCATTTTGTACTAATGGGGTACTCGCTGTGAGTAGCTTAATAGCTACTTAATAGCTCTCTGTGTACAGCAATTATTTTAAACAGATGTCTGTTTCTACATCTATGAAGCCAAAATAAATCTAGAATCCAGTGACAAATTCATGTTGTTTTTAGCATCACCACCTGGAAAGCCTTATATGGAGCACCATAAATGTGCTAGTGGCCTCCTACAGTATTAGATCATGTTTTGTTGGTTCTTTCTATATTTTTATATGATACAAAATGCAATTCTATAACACTTTGACAAATTCCCACTGCAGCATATTTTTTATTTCAATTGTTGCTATCTATCCATAATATTAAGGATTAATATTAGTATTGATATGTTTCTTCCAAAATCCTGTCAACAGTTCTTATCCAAAGATAGCATTACATTTGACTAAGACTGAATAGTTTTGAGAGTTCTTTAGGCAATATGAGGATTAAACATCTGTAGAAGCAAATGTGAGATTTTGCAGATAATTCATTCTTATCATAGGTTAATATTTTTTCCTTCACTAAACCAGCTTCCTTTTCTTGGATATTTTTCAATAGCTACTTTTTCTCCCTCCCCTCCACAAAAAAAAAAAAAAAAAAAAAAAAAAGAAAGAAATTTCAGTATTTGATTTCATCTCATCACAACCCACACACAGTAGGAGAAAACTGACATTTTCCTACTAGATATTCCTATGCAAATTGCCTGTCTCCCTTCTCTCTGCCTGTAAACTTTTCCTTTTTACTGAAGTCATCCTCTAGAGAAGTTTTACAGGAAGTTTTACAGGTACTGTGTAGTCTTTGCCACACAACTACTGCTGTAGCCAAACCTACAGCCTGCCTGGGGGCCTCTCCCAACAACATTCCCGACATGCACCAACAGCTCTCTCTCATAGAGAGCCTTGGTACAGTGGCACTAAATTATATGTCTCATATGCCTTGGTACACTGGCACAAAATCAACATTTTTTTATGTCCTACATGTAAAATAAGAAGACAACAGATATCAATCCTATCCCTATGGGGATGTAATCTGGTACTAGTAATTTTTGAAGGATTTTCCTCAGTCCTGGTGTCTGGGGGGTTATCTGGCCAGTCATTCCCCCTGCCAGCAGCAATGGGCTGGATGGAGACATTAAATAGGTCAGGTGTGATCTTCAGGCTGTCATTTTGACCTTATGAGTTAATGTTACATTATGGAGAGGTACAGATATAAAACCTGGATTCAGGGTTTATAATTGCATTTTCTGTTTATGAAGACTCCAAGAGTACCTTTGAGATCATAAACTTTTCCTGTCTGTGGTATGTTTGGGCTTTTTGAAATCCTCATAGGGGATTTGTGTGTGTCTGTATCTGGGTTATGAAAGCATGAAATACCTAGAGAAAAATTTTTGAACACTTAACCATGAAACTTTGCTGATAAAAGTAGTGCATAAAGCAAAAGCTGAGTTCAGTAAGCCAGAACACATTATATAAAGGAACAGGATGTCTATAGAATTCCTTGGCCACAGAGGATTCACATACTGACTGGCTACAGACAATTCTCACACCTGTTTTTAAATAGTGCTGCTATGAACACAACTACAGTTCAAATCACTTTGGCACCAGAACAAGAAGCAGAAATTAACAGACAAGCATGGTAATGACTCAAACTGTTTCACAGAATCCTATCCCAGATTTTCCAGCAGATAAAAATTGGACAATCTCCTTTCCATTGTCCATTGATGGAGTCCAAATTAGCAATGCCAACACTGCAAAGTGAGAGGGAGTAGCATGCTAGTCAATATGAATGAAAAATAGATTATCATTGTGTTGATTAAGGAATAGAATATTCAGTGTGAGCACCTATCAGAAACTGTGCTGAGCTGACTGAATTTTCCTGTAGTTGAATAGCACAGATTCAGTTAGCAACCACTAGGCATGCTCATTTCCAACTTTGTTGGGTTTCCAGATAGGTCAATGCACATCATCCTTTGCCTGAAATTTCCAAGTATCAGATTCCATTCATACTCCATGTTTAGGAGGTGGGATCGTGGGCATTTCCTCTGGTGTTTCCTAACTGCACTGATACTTTTAGCTTCATACTGAGATTTTATTTCTTTGCTTGGTAACCACGATTGCATTCTTTATAGATCTGTCAAGCCAATTGCTAACAATATCTGCTTTATTCCATTCCTATGTAGAAATAGCCATACAACATTATACAACCTCTTGCCACCCAGTAAATAAGTTCAAAACACAATTTATGATTGATTTTAAGGAGATTTATGGAAGAGATTGCTTAATATCAAAATAAAAACAATAAAACAACTAAATAAACCCTAAAAAAACAGCTTTGACAAACATATTATGGACTATGAAAATATAGGGATAATTCTGGAAAGACATGGGAAAATAATGTCAAGTACCATGCAAAATTTTGCAGGAATCATGAACTTTTAGAGGAAGAGCAGATACATGACTGTAATATATACATTATTTTTGAAGCATCTACTTTTTTGGGGATTTTTAATAGCAGGCTTTACCGATGGAATCTGAAGAGAGGGCCCAGAGCTTCCCACTTTACCCTGTAAAGCAGGAAGACTCCAGGGGCAACTGCCCTGATATTCTGCCACTTTTTACCTTTCAAAGAGACACATTATATACAGCAGTGCACTTGTGAGATGAAGCCAGAGCCACTGTATCTGGTTATCAGATGCCAGCCTCAGCCTGCAAGGACTCCCAATGGTTTTATCTCAGTTCTCTGAGTCTACACTATTTCAAGTGTTAGAGAGTAACAGTGGTATCATTTAGCCCAAACAAAATAAAATCATCATCCTTCTTAACTGTCATCAACAGCTTATTACAAAATTTAATTAGCTGAAGTAAATTTTAGAGGAATTTTGTTTTGTTGCCTGTTTTGGTTTTTTATTTTCTCCAGAGGAGCATCACAGACTGAGATTTCATTGACTGGCAGCTCCAGCCACAAAACAGAATCTGTTCAGATCAGAGTTATCATAATATTATTAGTTTCAGTTGTGTGAAGTCGGCATGGGATTGCCTTTTCTGTAAAGGTACACTAATTATCTCATGTTATCAAGAGATTTAAAAGCACTTTCAAATATGATGCTAAATAATTACATATGTCAACAGTCCTAGAGCAGATAACATAAGAATTAAAAATATCTATCTACTATCAGTCCATTTTGCTCACCGCAGAAGAGCTGTGTAAAACTCAGCTCATAATTTGATAAACCTAACCCAGAGAAAAGGGAGGAAACAGATGTTTTATTTCATCATGAGAAACATTTTTTTTCCTCCTCCATTATGTTATTAGTATAGATTCAAAGGCACAGAGATGATAATTCTGGCCTGGAAAATGAAATTCTTCTCCAGGGACCCTTTCCAAACTGATTTGCTCAATCAGAACTGTCTCCTGCTACCTGATCCTGTCTGTGTTGCTTCAGACTGTCTAATCAAGAGATGATTACAGCTGATGACATTAAGAAGGTTCAGGTTTACTGCCATCATGGTGGTCAATCAATAATGTGAATGTCCAACTCAACACGCAAATCTGTGTATGTCTTGTTATTTATTAACTCCTCATGTCTTGCTATGAAAACAAAATTGATGTGCTCTTACAGTGTAGGAATGCTCATTCTAAGAATATTTTGTCTGGCATAAGCATTAATATTTCCAAGAAAATTCCTTCAGTCTCCTTTTGGCTTTATTAAGATTACAGCTGTTTCCATACTTCTAGTGACTTTTCACTTTATCCATGATCCATGTGTTTCAAACCCAAAATCAAACCTGGCTGTCAGTACAAAAACCTCTAGTAAAAAAACCCTTCACAATATTCAGACCCCTTTCATACTGGTTTTGGAAAGGGATTCTTATCAAGTACATTCAAAATTTAAAAGTTATTTTAAACTAAAAAGCCTCCAAGAAAGCAAAAGGCGTATTGTGGAATAGCAGAGAGTTCCCCTTCGTACACTGTAAAAGTAAATTTATTTGTTTCTTGTGATTAAAAACTACTAAAGTTATTCCTTTGTTCAAACATAGTTTTACCTGGAAAATCACGATATGTAAGGTTCTCCTGATTTCTGTATCTATGTATCAGATGTTCCACCTCAGCTGAGAAGCAGCAGAACCCAAGATTTCTTTCAAAGTTCTTTTAGACAGAAGGAACTATTTATGTTGATTAATTAATGAAGATTCAGACTTATCTAGCTTTATTTACTCTGCTGCATTGTACATTTTTCTTTTAGAACTAAGTACAGTGTTTTTATATCTTCCTTCAGGATTTATCTGTAAGGAGACAGTTTGCCATTCACATTCCTAGGAGGCTACACTCCTGGTCATAGTCTCTATGCCATCAGTAGAAGTCCAAGGGTTTTTATGTTTTGGCCAGAGTGACTCAAGTCTGGATGTGTCAGAAGATTTGCCAAATTTTAATTGCAATAGTTTGACTTCCATTCTGCAGTGTTTCAGAAGAAAAATAGGTAATACTGCAGCCATATAAGAAAATGTCTGGCAAACATCAACTTTCTCTTGAGGAATAAGTATACAACTGTGCTGTATAGTGACCATCGCAGCAAGAATTGCCAAAACTGCTCCACTTCTGAATTCACCAGGGCAGAACAAGATTGTGTGATGCTGTAGATCAAAGCACTTTAAACAGAAGCACACTTGGCACGATATTTTCATCAATTAATGAGAGAATAAATAAATATTCAGCTATTACTTTTTTTGGTATCAAGATTTGCTGCCTTGCTCTATCCTTTCTATCCTTACAGTTTGCAATTTGATCATCAGGTTAGATCAACTACTTCTTATTCATAGATTTTGCTAAAGGATTTTTTTTTTGCACAAGGAGTCAGACTTAAATATTTATTGATGTATAACATCTATGTGAAAGCCCAAAAAGCTTCTAAAGGTGAAACTAGAAGTAAGAGTTGAAATTTAAAGCTACCAGATTTAAGATGTTTCAAAGATTTCAACCTGCTATATGTAATGGTTTGCAAAAGTGCCTTTTGAAAGTAGTTTTCCCTAACACTTTTGAGCTATGAGTGAAATCTCTTATGTTTATTATTTTCATGATGATCAGACACTTATCTGATATAGTGAAGGAATTGATCCTGAAAAAACACCTGCAAATATAAATAAATCAACTTACTGTGACCAGGGTTAGCTAACAGGAGCAAGAAAGAAAGTAGTCAGCTCTTAAGTTCTGCACTACAGAGCATATTCAAGAAATTAATGAAAAGGCAAAAGTGACAGAGAGAAAAAAAAATATCAGAGATTATTTTGAAATAAAGTGTAAATGAAAAGCACACATTTCATATGAAGAACTAAACCATGTTAAAAAGATTATAGTACCCTAAAAATAAGAAAGGCTTGAGGCAGCAAATCTAGACCCTGATAATAATCAAATTAAATTTAAAAAATAACAGAAGGAAAAGGCAAGAAATAAATAATCATTTTCAACTAAAGACAAATAGGTTGAAGAAATATAAAAGGCACATATTGCTTGGTAAAACCAAAGATGTTTAATTTGTCATAAAAAAAACAGTATAAACAATAAAGCTATACAGACAACAAAAAGAACATTAGAGTTATCTGTATTTGAAACAAGGATCCAAGCATCAGGCTTATGCAGGAAGGGCTGCAACAAGATTTTAAAGAGTTTTCAAACCACTGATAGTTTTATTTTCTTGCTTTACTTATTTTTTACACAAACAGTTGCAAAGTGATAAACTACAGGATAAGCACAAAGTGGTAATAGAATTTGATAAGACAGAACTTGTTCAGTGCAGTATAATTCATGCCAGGTGGTGAAACTAGCAGAAGTTAGAAACAAATAAATGATGTTGCTCATTCAAGTCTGAAGCTGACCTCCCAGAATTCACAGGGGGAATGTCAGATAAAAGAAAACATCTTTGCCCCAAAGCACGATTTGATGGCAGCTACAGTACAAAAAAGCTTATGGCTAAGCAATTACCTCACTTCCACATTTACTACTTGACCATATTTTGGCCCAACACCAAACCTACTCCAGTTCTAGGACCTCAGCACAAATGCTAAATCCCCTCATTCAGGATATGTATTTCCCCTCTCTTCCACCACTGCTTGATGGCTCCTTTTCCTAGCAGGGAGGCATTCCTAGTTCAGTCTTAATCCAAGACTTTTGCCGACTTCTGTTGGACTCTCCGGGGATGAAAAGGGCAGAAACAGCAAGATCATCAGAAGCATTAATTCTTGACAGCCACAAAGGCTACCCATGCCCCAGGCCTGATTTGTTAAAATGCAAGTTATTCTATTGCTAAAGGGGAATTTCCACGAGACAGACTCCTGCTAACAAACCAGTCCTTCAAGTCTATTGATTGCCATCAGAGAGACCATCATCTGGTACAGTTTTTCCATTTCTAGTCTGAGCAGCCTTCAAACTAGCAGCTAAAAGAAAAGTCTTTATTATTCCGTGTCAGCCACCCACTTCCCTGCAGGCAAGATAAGATTTGCCAATACCTTCTGTAACACATCCATGGGCATAACAAGAGTATTGCTGGCCACAGTACTGACTTCACACTTTTTAACTTCTCAGATCCCCTCTTCCTCTGTTCCCAGTTAGCAGAGGATGCCTGGTTGTAGGCTTCAGCTGGGAGCCCGAGCCCTCACATCCAGTTGGATGTGTGGCAATAATTCCTCCAGCTGCAAAGCTGCCTTTAAGATCAGAGATCCCTCCAGCCCCAGAGGCTTTCTGCAGCTGTATGCCCTTCCGTCAGCCTGGCTGCTGCAATGGAGGCTCAGCCTTGCTGGGGTGGCTGCTGTGTTTCCACAGCTCTTTGGTAAAGTGTAAGGGCCTGACTCCCCAGGGCCTTGGGCAGCATGGTGTCATTTACTTCTATGCAAACTGGGTGCAACATACTGCTGGAGCAGTACATTAGACAGAAGAAAACTACTAAGATCAAGCTAGAAACATGAAATGGTTTCTTCTCAGCATGAGACTTCACTAAATCTCTTTAAATTTAAGTGTAAAGTTCTCTTTCTCTTTCTTTGTAGGTTCAGCACAGGCTGATTCTTTCACAAGCAAGCTTCTAAGTTGGTTTTTTTTTTTTTTTGCACTTCTTGTTTTTCTCACAGCTCAGCAAACACAATCAAGGCTGCTCTGTAAAGGTATCTTACCAGGCTTACCTGATTCGCACAGCAGGTTGCAATGACAAGAACAAGATATCTGATGTGAAAGCAGATGGATCTAGAGGAAAGGAATAGTAATCAAAGATAAAAATGTTAATGGAAAGGAGAAAAAATTTAAAGATCTATGCAAGCAAAAAATGCTGGTAAGGAACAACTGAATTGTTAGCTTTAATTACAGGAGAACAAGTAAGAAAAAAAATGAGGGAGGGAAAAAAAAACACATTACTATCTTCTAAAGATGAAAACAGCGCTTCCCCCTTTCCCTTACACAGTGTAAGGAAATAATCCTTTAATGTAGGTGACAGGATGGATTCAGAAAAAATGCAGGAAAAGAAGGCAGGACCATCAAAGTGCTAAAAGTGAACGATGCAATGCAGTACACAATGATGACCTACAACCTTTAATGGCCCAGAAGAGAGAAGACATACCTATTTGCTTACTTTGGGGTTTGTTTCTGTGCTTACTAATTCTCCAGTCCATTTCATTTCTTCTCCAGGTACTTTCACAAAATATGTCTTTACTACTATTAAAACGGAGTGGTTTGGGGTTTGGCTGATTTTTTTTATTGCGTGTGGGGGTGGGGTTGTTCACCTTTTTTTTTTTTTTTTTGTCTGCTGTAACATCTTGTGGAATAAGAATTAACATCTTGGAAGAAAGTGTGGCTGTGCAGCATCCTTCCCTCTACCTACAGGGGTAGGGGCTGTCATTACAAAATATTTGGAAAGCCAACAGTGCCTAAGTAGTTCAAACATTAACTGTGTAATCTATCCAAGCATGTCTGAATTGCAGTCAAAGGCAGAACTGTACAAACTAGCTCTGAATTAGACAGCTTGTGTGCCAAAAGCAATGTATCTCACATCACCACAGTGTTTCCTTCACTATTTCAAATTAATTTCCTGATGTGATCTATATGAAGAGAATTATCAAGTTCAGCACATCTGTCACTTCAGCCTGGGACATATGAGTAACAATAGCATTTCTTTTGTAGTAGAATTACAGTGATGTATAAGGGGAATATACTTAATCTAAAAAAATCCAAAAAACTTTCAATTAAGCCTCATGTTTTTTTCATAGGGGAACATCATTTGTCCTCCTCTAAATATCAGAAAAATCTATTCATAACATTTGATATGTACTCTACCCATCCATCCACCTGTAGACAAGAATATCTCACAGTATGATGCATTTCCATCTCTGTCCATGGAATCCCAATATTTGCTGTCAAATAAAACAAAGACAGGGTCCAGTCTCTGGGCAAATGGTTTGGCTTAGCTGTATCCACACTACACAGCACTTAGTATTCATCTTTCCCTGAGCCTCAGTCACCTTAAGTCATGCTTATCCTCTCTATATGTTTTTTTTTCCAGTTGAACGTGTCTAGATTACAGAGAAATCTGTGTTGCAGTCTGCCAGTGTTTCACTGCCTGATAGTGGGGGA
Organism: Chloebia gouldiae; assembly: GCA_003676055.1. Classification (NCBI taxonomy): domain Eukaryota; kingdom Metazoa; phylum Chordata; class Aves; order Passeriformes; family Passeridae; genus Chloebia; species Chloebia gouldiae. The sequence continues at coordinate 38,003,047 of QUSF01000002.1, forward strand.
TTTCTGGGGGCTCTGAGTGTGCCCTGTGTGTGGGCACATGGCAGTGCTTGAGGATGCCAGTCTTGCTGGGTATTGGTGGAGGACTGTACAGGACAGAATTGCTACGCTGGATATTGCACATGAGTGGGGACATGAAAGCCCCCTGGATCATCCTGTGGCCCAAATTTTACCCAGACATTTTTTCAGAAAATTCTGGTGCCAAAACTGTGACTGGGAGCATGATAACATTTAAATAACAGGCATGATGACAGAGCACATCCTCAAACCCATCCCTGAATCCGATTTATTTAGCAATGTAGATAAAGTTACATTGCTAAATAAACCATAGATTTTTACATAGATAAATACAAAAGAAGAGGAAAAATTTTTCCACTTCTTTTGTATTTTCTTTTCCTAGAATACCTTTGACAAAGGGATTGTACAATGCAACTGAAACAGTGAAATCTTTTAACAGGACCTAGCGGTCAGCACAGAAAAGAATAAAGTCAGGAAGCAAGTATAAAGGAACAAAAAAATTATTACAGCAGGACATGACATGTAATTAATAATAATAAAAAGGAAAAAGAGGCTTGGATAGCCATGTCAGCATTATTTCCATTGAGGTGGTGACCTAAACAAACATGCAAAATATTTTGTCCCCTGTGTCACAGATCCTGTACATAAAAGCTACAAAAGGTGTCTCAGGGTCTGAGGGCTTGGTTTTTCTTACTCCCTTAAAAAAATAAAATAAAATAAAATAAATCAAGCTTGAAAATTCAAGTGCAGAAAAAGACAAAAACAAACACCTTTTACTGACAAGCTGCTCTAGCAGTTTAGTTGGTTTTCTTGCTACTTTAGAATGAGTTATGAATTTTTGAAGCCCTTTTCTCCTTGCATAGGAGGCACAGTGGAGATGATGAGGGCTAATTGTGGTGTGTGAGCCAACACTCCCATTAGCAGGGGCTATGATGCACTCACAACTGTGCTAACTGCATCTGAGCACTGCCTAGTCTCTGGCACAGAGAACCTGAAGTAAGAAGAAATGTAGACTGCAATCACATTTATAAAAACACCTACATAGAAAGAGAATGGTGCAAAAACGATGTGCCCTGTTTTCCCAGGACCATTCACATTACGTTTCATTTTGCTGCAGTTAATCTTCAAGTGAATGAAGGCAAAATCATTATCTGCTGACCAGTGTAATTAAAAAAGTGATTACTTTAACAAGTAGTTGGTAAAAAAAGTGCATAACCAGTAATCAGAAACACAGACCATATGTTCTTAAATATGACCAAATCATTTGAGTGGTGTTTATGTGCAATAAATAAAAATCAGATGAAAAATCTGCTTACAGGGAATAAGTAGCAATGAGGGTAGAGAGATACTTTAAATCCTTCATTCTGGATCATTTGGGTAATGTTCCATTCGTTTTAGATTCATGAGTAGAAGCCTTTACAGATTGGGCATGCATACCATAAATCTCAGGTTATCCATTATTAGGTGGCATTCTGCTGTTTGCAATTGTACATGTTTATTTTGTGCATAATTAACTGCATAATAGCTGTCTGTGTTCTGCACAGAATTTACACTCAGGCTCTCATCAAAACAAATGGCTCTAGAAAGTAGGCCAGTTCCATTAAGCTATACACAATCTGAATTTTCTAATACTGCTCCTCAGAAAGTGCAGTTGAAGCTCTGATTTTCCAGCTTCAATTAGAGCAAAATCCAGGCATTCAAAAGGCCCAGTGTTTGTGTTTTCAGGGTATTTTATTAAATCTTACAGAAGTAGTTGGAACATCAAGGGGTAGAGACAGAGCAAAGCTTGAGTATGCATAACAGAAGCTGGGATGATACATTTCCATAAAAATAATAAGTACAGAGCAGATTTGGACAGGCAATTGATCAATGCACAGTTCCATGCTATGGATCAAAAAGTTCACCCTGCAGTTCTTCCATTTCTGTGCATGATTACCACTATGAGATCAACTACCTCTGCCATCCGGTTTCTTTATTCACTCTATGTCAGCAAAAGCTCCCAGATTTCTTTCTCCATAATGCAAAATTAAATGGAAAAAGGAAAAAATAAAGTAAAATAAAATCATGCTGACAGAAAGGAGGGAAAGCTACTAATAACATAAAAATAAGGGCCAAAGAAAGAGGGGAAAGCTGCTAATAGGAAGGCCTACAGCTACAGATTAAAATGAGACAAAATATAGAGAATTGGTGAATTTGACTGCCTCATGAATCTGCAAGATGATGTCCCTGTATTTTTAAATTATCTAGATGCTACATAAAGAACATTTAGTGCATATGCAGAAATGCAGTGAATATTATTTTACAGCTTATATTCCAGATAAAGAAAGTGTTTTATAATAGGAGTTGTTTGAAAAGTGATAAATAAAAATGTGTGGGGAAAAATCTTAACATCTACCCTTTTGTTTGAAGGATGTACTGTGACAAAATGTGGTTATTATGGTGCAGAATAATATAAATATTCATAATAAATTAAATCTCTGAAACTGGGCAGATTTAAGCTAAAAGCATGAGGTATATAAATGGCCCACAAATGCTATTGACCTTAAAAGAAGCTGCAGTTTTCTTTCAGACAGTACTGAGAGGTGCTTTTAAAAACTATTTTCTCAATTATTTGCTTAGAAGGGATCCCCCTCAGTCCACATTCCCAGAGAATTTTGGTATACCTGATTTGTGTAATGTCAAAATATAGGATTTTTTTATTTGAGAAAATTCCAAGATGGCATGAAGCAATTGACAGTTCCAAAATTCCAAAATTCACATTTAAACAGATATATATTTCTACAGGCTGGCATGGTTTCCTTTTTTTTTTTTCCCAGACTCTTCACTTTTGAAAATTAAATATCAAAACATATCAAAATCAAAACCAAAACCTGCCACATTCTGTGAGATGATGTCTATATATTTTGAAATTATCTAAATGGTATGTAAACAATAATTAGAACCAGCTCAGGTAGGCAGTGAATATTATTTTACACTGATCTTCTGCATGAATAAAATGCTTGAGAACAGGAATTGCATTTAGTCCTCATGTGTATTGGTTCCAATGTATTTTTCTCTTCCCTTTTGTTTTTGAAATACAAGGGATGAGAAGCTAGGGAAAAAAAAAAAAAAAAAAGGTCCTTATGGTAAGATTTTCCATGCTGGGATTTATTCATTTCTTCTCAATTCAGACATTGTAACACTGCTGCTTTGTAACCTTCTTTTTGCTAAACTCCTCATTATAAACATTGTAGCTTCTGTACATTGCAGGTTTGTATTCTTTATATAGATGATTTACTAACGTATACAGTTACCTAAATTTAAAAAAGCAGGTCAACAAAGGCTCTTAAGAACACAATGGAAGGCAGTAAAACTTTCTACTTATTTCCTATTTACTCCTTTGAGAATCCCTACCCTCACCCCTGTGAGCAGCATTGTACAAGTTGAAATAAAAGTCTGCAGTCATCAAACAGCTACTCTGGTAGAGTCATCCTTTTCATTCACAAGACCTCATCATCCTTCTTACAAAAAAATAAAAAATAAAAGAGGGAACAAGAAAAGAGATGGAATTTTTCAAAGAGAAGAAAAATAAAGCTTTGGACATTAAATGTCACCAACACCCATGCATGTCCAAGGGGTATATGTATAAAATCATGTACAGGTGAGTCTTAAGCAAACATTCCATCTTAGCTACGATCAAACTCAGCACTTCACTTTGAACACCTGATGCTCCTGGCTTTCAGGTGGCTTGTTGATTTTCATTAACTGAGGACTTTGTTCTTTTCAATTTGTGTTTTCTCTAGTTATATTTAGGTAGTATATACACATTATCTATGTAAAAATCAATATATATGTGTCTTCACTACACAATTTAGAAACACAAAAATACATACACATGCTATGCTGTGAAAGATTATTCCCAATCTACTTTGTAACAATATATATAAAAGTAAGAGTCTTGGTCTAAAACCTATTAGTTTGTGATTTTAACAGCCTCTTGAGGCTATTTTTTGCCATAAGAAAGGTCAAGGAATAAGAGAAAGAGAAAAATATACTTCTCGACTTATATTAGATTTTTAATGTTGTTGATTTTTAGTACAGTACTGAGAAGGTTGCTTGAACAAGATAAGATTTACTAACAAGGTTTTACTAATGAGGTAAATGTTCATTAAATACTAAATATGCACACTAGATATACTTAATTTATATTCTAAATATAAGATATGTATATGAACATATTCTATTAATATATTTGTAGAAAATTAATTAGATTATGTGAATATATGTAATTATATAGAAAATAAATACATGGGAATATATAAATATAAGTATGATACACATACTAAATGTGCATAGTAAAAACAGCTTTTTTAAGCTTTCTGTATTTAGTAATTTTCTTTTTAAACAACAGCTGATAATTTTAGAGTAAAAATTATTCCCTTTCTTCATAACACTCAATGATGCATAAGTTGCTCCTTTGTTAGGGCTCCAGAGATCTGGAAGAATAAAATTGCCCACTTTGGCACCTTCTACTTCCTGGAAGTAAGCAGTGAACCAGGGATTTGTGTAAAGATGTATGTCTACAGTTTATAGCTAGCTGAAATTTAGCTAGATGGAATGGCCAGAGTGGGGAAAAGTAAGTCTGAGCAGCTTCAAAGAGCTATGTCAGACTTGAGCCATGGATTGTTTTATTTGCAGCAGCTCAGGACAAAGAGGGAGTAAGGACTTCTTTGCTCCTTCTTGGTCTCTGGGCTACATTCCTCTAAGCTGATTGACCATAGTCAAAGGCAATAAACCCTCTACATATGGACAGGTAATGCCTGCTTTCCCTCCCAGGTGACAGAAAGACAGAGGTGCCTCTGAGGTTCAGCGGCCTATTTTTGATTGTTCCTGTGTGATGTACCCTATAAAGCCTCTTTCTCTGACAAGGAAATAAAAATGATACACACGTTGGCAGTAAGCATACACATTACAGATGTCAAATTTGGTCAGACAAATCCAGCCTCTTTTGCCTACTCTAGTTTCAGCATCTACATTAGTGCTGCTTAACATTTGTCTTTAAGAGTTTAGTTCTCTGACACAAATGTTTAAAAACTTGGGGTTTTTTTTCTGAAAGCTTGTGGAGGTAGAAATTCTGCAGCACCAGGATTTAATCTGGTCTGGTGATCTGAATCATTCTAGAAAAAAATCTGGGACAAAGCTCAGAATCTGAGTAACTAATCAGGTAACATTTGAATCCTGGCTCAGTTTTTTTGGTTACTCTTCTACCTTGATAATATCTGTCAAATGTAATCTTCACTTTCAAACTCTTTCCATTCTGTTGAAAGGGCTCTAATTTATTTTTTTCTCCAGCAGTGCTTTGTGGTGGGATAGACAACTGTCCTACTCTGCCTCACCTGATAGTCTGTATTACTGGGAAAGCCAAGCTCTGGGAAAACAGGCTCTACCCAAGCTGCCAGTCATGAGACTGTTGTTGTACATTGTCCTGTATGAGGTCTTACTGCAAAGGGTCCAGTCATTCTTTTACTCCAGCAAGCAGGCAACAAATTTTAGTCCTGTTGCAAACTTAACAACTACATTCACTTCCAAGCTGGTCTTACAATTTGTGGAAGGAACTCTACTAGAAGCTCTGGATAGCTTTAGTCACTTTCATCTATGCAAATTTACATTTTGTAGACAATAAAAATGAGGCGTGAATTTCAATTCACTGGGTAAGAAGCCCTATTCCCCCTGTGAGCCAGTGTATTTTTCAGGAACAAAGAGAATCATGAATGTTTAATATATAAAAGTACAACACAGGAAATAATTGAATATAAATTTATTTCATCCAAAACATCCATTATAACAGCAGACATTTTTTAAATGAACTGATTTTACATCATGCATGTCTGAACCATCCTATTTCTCTCCACGGGCTACAAAGTAAGATCCCGTGAGAAATTGGGTGAAGATACCTAATCAAAAGCTAAACAACAAAAATGCCAACATTCCTGTTTCTGATCAAATTTTCATTCTTGCAAGTTGTACAGGTAAGTTTAGAGTTCAAAGCCAACTTCTCTAGTGAGTCGTAAATATTTACAGTTATTACCTGCGATATCATCCTGGGTCACAGCTACATTTACCCTGCTGATTTTTTCTTATTCTAGGATTTTGATCAAACGCTTGATGAGAAAAATCATCTTCCAACCTGCTAGTTTTGCTTACTCAAGGCAACAGAATGGTAAAATATGTTCTCGTCTCTAAATTGTGCTGTGTTCAGAATAAAACCCCAAGGCTGGTTTTCTCAACAAGAATGCTAAGCTCACATGGGTGAAAGTGATGACTGCCTAGGTCTATATTCCAGCACATGTATACAGATGCAAATAAAACAATGGATATTTAAACTTCATGTTACTGACTTCCTTTTTAGTATGGAGAGGAATTATAAGGCATTTATAACTGTTCTGCAAAGGATTCGATTATTAAAAAAAAAAGCTACTAGCATTGACAGTAGAACCTTTTCACAATGTGTCTTTACACTGTATTATGCAGAATTTACTGAATTTTTGATGCTTCTATAGGTTTCCTTCATACTTTGTAGGTTAATTTGCTCACAAAGCCATAGAAAATGAGCACTTTACAAATTATCTGATACAAAGAACCTATGAATATTTTTTAAGTATTAACAGAGGTTAATATGTAAAGTTATGACTGCACCTGACAGGGTTACACTTGAGTCCATACTTAGATCTCCTTAAGTTGCTTTGAGAATATGGTCATGGTTAATATAAGAGGAAGATATTTATAGCATCAGGAACTGTTACAAAGTGAGCTAGAGCCCCTTCTTCAACTGCTTTCTATAAATATCAAATAATGAAATTGAAAGTGCATACTCAGTTCCACAGTAAGCACAAATGATTCTCAAATATGCTGCCTCACAGTCAGATTCACTGACATTGAAAGTGCTTTTCACAGCCATAATCTCCTAACTATTACACAATGGCAACACTCTGGTGTCCAACAAACAATTTCTTGCACACTTGAAAACTCAGCCAAACCAGACCCTGTATTAATCATATAAGTAGTATTGGCTGTTTCATTTTCTCATCTAAGTCTCTCAGACATACTTGAATAAGAAGCAGGTTAACCCATAATTCCTGGTTTCTATTTAGTAATGGGGATGACAAATGTATAGTCTGTAGCAATTTGTGTCAAACCAGTGTCATGTTATTTTTAACTGTATTTGGTAGGGAGTTTGAAGTGTTGTGAATAAGGCTATCAGTCTCTCTCCCACCTACAATATCTTTGGAGACAATTTTCATCACATTTGAATAATGTTTTGGCACAGGAACACTTTAAGATTTGGAAGCACATTCATACACCGTTTTCTTACATTTATCATGTCTCATACACTCTGAAAAAGAAAGAAAAAGGTAATTTTCTTTTCCATCTCACTGGAAGTTCTGTTAGTTCTTGTCATCAGTAGGGTATAGAGGCCACCAGAAACAAAGCCAGGCATTCTGCAATGCAAAAGTCAAAAATAACATGATTGCTTCCCTAAAAAAAGAGACTATCACTTTCTGACATTGGTGCCTGCTAGGTCTTTAAGAGTTAAAAAAGGAGGCTAACTTCAGTCTCCCACGGCCTAGTAATGCATGATCAGAGAGCCACATACTATATACAATTGAAGATGGACATACTAGAGGCCATTTAATTAATAAAAGAGAGAGAATTTTTTTCAAAGCTCAGTAAAGACATTTCCCTAATATTTGAGAGACCCTTTTATACACAACAGTGTGAATTACTATTGGCTGTACTCTGGTCTGCAGAGCAGTCAGAGGCTTATCTACAAAGTGGCTGATCACCATGACAACTTACATCAGTCTGGATGTTTCTGATTAATTGTTTGTGGTAGAAGTTTAAATTCTGTTTCTTCCTTAACACATGAAAACTTAACTAAGAGAGTATCTACTTTTCTTTATTTTCTGTTTACTATTATTTATCTTTGCTGATAGCTCTTATTGATGACACTTCCTGTCTCTGTTGCTTGCATTACTTTTCCACTAACAATAATGTGAAGTAGATATTGCAAAAGGAACCGTGAAAATAAGAATTAAAATGTTGCCCTTAATACAGAAACTTTTATAAGTAGTACTACTTGATAAGACATCAATTTTATATATATGGCAGAAACAGAGAAAGCATGTTAAGACCAGAAATAACATAAATATGTCCTATAGTAATCAGAGTTCATGTACTGTTTCTTCCTAATGAAACACTAATGAGCCATCAGTTGCACAAGCCAAACAAAAGCTGCAAGTTTGAAAAAAAAAAGGTGTGAATTACTCTGTTTTAATTGTTGAATAATTTCTATTTCTTCTACTGTGGATAAGTTGCTGTTATAAACAAATTATGTTTCTTTCAGATTATGAGGGTTTTTTCCTTAATTCATCAGGAGACCTTTCCAATTTTATTCTTTAATACAGAACTCTGTCTCTTAGAATTAATGGGATGAGATTGGATCAAAGGAATTCGAGTCTCCTACTGTGCACGTCATTCTTCTCTCCTTACTACAAATAGAATTACTGCTATTTTGAACAAAGAATTGATGTGATAAATTCAAATTTGTATTCATCACATTAATCACTACTATGTAAGAGTCAGATCCCATGCTTCACTTCTGTCCTGAAACATCCCCAAATACACCTTTGAACTTTTCATGCTCAAAATTAATATTTAGAAAAGAAATATTTAAAGTAATATTTAAACTAACAATTACCTGATCAAACACATTTGTTTCAACTGAAAACAGAAAGGAAACAGGAAGTATGTAAAGTCTCAGTACCACAGTGATGTTCTGCCATACACAGGCTCTTTTTGAACAGTCAGTGTTTATGTGAAAGGGAACAAGAGATCCAAAGGTCCATCTAGATCCGGATACCGTCCCTGACTATAATCACAACGTGTGGTCAGCAGGGCTAGAGAAGTGACCATTTCCTCTTCCTTGGCACTGCTGAGACTGCATCTTGAGTACTGTGTTCAGTTTTGGGCCCCTCACTACAATAAGGACATTGAGGCCCTGGGGCATGTCCAGAGAAGGTGAAGGATCTGGAGTATAAATCCTATGAGGAGTGATGGAGGGAGCTGGGATTGCTTAGCCTGGAGGAGACTGTGGAGAGACCTTATCACTCTCTAAAACTACCTGAAAGGAGGGGGTAGCCAGGTTGGCATTGGCCTCTACTCCGAGGTAACAGGTAACAGGATGAGAGGACATGGCCTGAAGTTGCACCAGAACAAGGTTAGTTTAGATATCAGGAAAACATTTCTTCACAAACCATTGGAACAGGCTACCCAGAGAAGTGGTAGAGTGACCATCCTTGGAAAGGTTCAAGAAACATGTGACTATGGCACTTGAGGACATGGTTTAAGGGTGGTGGGGCTAAGTTGATGGTTGGAGTAGATGATCATAAAGGTCTTTTCCAACAGGGGTCATTCTTTGATTCTAAGAGTGAAAATGAGGTAATGCTTTCCTCTGATCTACTGCTTTCCCCGATTTTCAGCTACTTTCAGTCCAGCTCCTGATTTAAAGATGAGATGTTTTCTCTGATAAATATAGACATTAAAAACTATAGAGAAGGCTATAGGATTCTCTAGAGATAACAAATGACCTACCAATAAGCTAATTCAATTATCAAAAGTAATTTAGCCTATGTTTTGCATAAGTTGATTTAACTTAATTATTACTGAATTATGTCATATGTATTTGGGCCAGTTGGAGAAATAAATATGGACATTTTGGCACAAGATATAACATTTTATGCCTAGAAATTTCAATATTTAATGCAAGGGAAAGCCTAATAGTTTACCATAAACTCAGTCAAAGATATTGAAATATGAAACACACTTCTGCTGTCATACGCAACCTTAGTCACCTCGAATTTTGACATACCAAGAATCTAGGAAAAGAGCTGTAATACTGCTATCACGAATATTTACTGGCCCATAACTGCAGCTGTGTTAGAGATATAGACATAGGTCATCTTTGAGATAGATCAAGACATTGACATTGTTAGTATTTAGCCTTTTCAAATCCATTTAAAGGAGATATAATTAGAAATCCCCTCAGCAACCTTTTCTGGTTCATAGCCTGGGCACGGGACAAGTAATTACTGACTTAATTTTGCTGTATTCTCTGAAACCACTTATTTAAATGAACATAGATAATCTCTTCTCTAAAGACACTAACTTTGTAGATATTATATGGCTGATATAGTTCACTAACTTGTTGCTGAAGGTACCAAATTATTTCTGTGGAACCAAATAAGCAAATCAGTAACCACGGTCTTTGGCAAGGTACTGTAGTGTTAGAGTTGTTATCCTTTCAATGAGGTGTTACAGGAAAGCCACATCTGCTTGCCTTTCTTGACAGATGGAAATCAAAAGACCCCCAGTAGTACTATATTCATGCTTATCTTGATGTCCTTGCCCGTGTTCTTTTAGCCAACAGTCTAAGAAGTCCTGATCCTGGGTCCTGTAAGCTTAAGTCATTGCTGAACGTAATTTATGTTGTAATAGACTACGCTGTCATTGCACAAATCTTTTAAAATGTTATTTAATGAAATATCGTCAATACTGTGCATGTGAAATTGACTTTACAGAGACAAATCTTTCCATTTAGAGGAACTTTTATTTCCACTCTTTACAATAACCTTTCCCAGACCAGTCTTTAGAAACAACTTTCACATAAGTAATTTAGGGAAAATAATAATTTACTTGCTACTTTGTGAAATGGGTGTGAAATGATAAGCAGCGCCCCTGAATCATCTGCCCTTGATAGATGACCCAGAATTCAGTCTCCAGAGAGCTGCATTCTGATCTGAATTCAATGACTGAAGATTGGTTTCTAATGTAAGTCAGACTATGCTGTAACCCAGCATGCATAAAATGAGTAAAGGACTTTATTTACTCTTATCTCTAAGTAAAGCTCCAGCTCTTCACTCTTTTCTAATATACATTTAAATTACTTCAAGTCCTCTTTACTTTCCTGTCTTAGAATGATACTTGATATATTTCTGTATTGTATGGTTTATGCTCAAGGAAAAAAAAAAAAAGAAGTTTCATTAGATATTCACTTTGACATTCTGGCCCCAGAAGAAATAACATTAGTTTCATACTTATCCATCTGCTTCTCTGTTTCGGCTGGAAAATCTCTGCTTATAATTTTCTAGGGACATGTGGGCGATTTTCCAGTTGTGCCATTAAAATCCGCTACATCCTAAAAACATGCTAATTAGTGTTCTCTGGTGGTTCTGCCTGCAAAACTGCAGTGGAAAATGTGTCCCAAAATGAAAAACTTTGTAATTCATGAGCAAATTTCAAGTGATACATCTTACTTTTTCTGGCTGAAACCTTAGTTTAACATGTCTGCAATCATATCTAAATACAAATTGTATGAATCTCAGACTAGAATGCATAAAGTACTTTTATAGCCAGCTCTCACAAGAAAAGAGCTGACCACTCATATTGCTTAGCAACTCCATTTTGTTACATCCAGTAGCCGATTGTAATGATTTGGGCAGTATGAGTTAGAAGTAATAATTTGCATGAGAATGCAAATTCTCTGTTCTCATTAGGAACAGCATCTCTTGTCTATAGCGGTCAGCAGTAGTTTGGAGTCAGCTGTCTGCCCAGAGGTCTTTTGTCTATATGAAATGGCAGGTGAACATTGTATGATCAGCAGCGTATTGATAGAACAATAAAGTGGTTCAGAAATAAACAGGGGAAAATAACAGAAACTTGCTTGGTCCTTCGCAGTGCTAAGGTAGTAACATATTGCACATTTAATATGTCCTACCAAGGATTTCAAAGACCTTTACAAGTATTCAAGTTAGAAATGATATCAGTCCTCATGGGTAGGTCTTCCATTGACCTCTTGCAGTATTTCTGTTTGTTTGTTTACTGTATTATTTCCCTTTAAACAATTTTTAATTCTCTATACCCCTACTCTTCTATTTTGTCTACACATTAAAATTAACATTGAAACATGGAATTTGTATATGCTTAAGCTTTGTGTTCTTATGAAACAGTCCTGTGATCAGAGACATTTTAGACAACATGCTCAGACAAATTGACCAGAAAGAAACAGGTCCTGCTGGGTTGCTGTATATTTGGTTTTCTTTTTTCCTGGATATTAAGTTTTGTTTTCAATATAGGTCTTTAAAAACTCACAAAGACAAAAACCACAGGCACTACATCAATGTATCCAAGTTAATTGATTATTTGAATTTGCTGAATTCTCACTTTTGATGTGCAAAAACTTAAAGTGAGTTCTGTTCATGAAGTTTTGTGTTTCTGTCTGTCTTTTTTTCTTGAGGAATTGTATTTATGGACTTCTCCCAGAGGAATCATTACACTCTGATATATTTTTTTTTAAAATAGCATCTTTTAAGCCTACAGTTCATGTTTGTGATGAATACAAGCACAGCAGAAATCAATTCCATCCAGACTGTAAGATGCTGGCTTGGATTCAGGAATCAGCATTTTCTTCAATCACTAAGCACCAATTAATATGCTTCATTTTAAGCTTGCAGATACCCCCACTGGAATATGACCTCCCTTGAGCTCTCTATAACTAATTTCTGACAGAGGTTAGAAAATACTGAAAAATGAATATGCTGTTGTACCCTCCCAGTGGTTCTCAGCTAATATCAGTCTAGGGCTGCATAACATACTGAGAGAAAAGTTATATCTGTATGTCCATATTAAATTACCCCTTTTAAAGTCCTCTCCCTTTAATTCATTAGCTAACCATTAATTTCTGTAATGACATAATAGGTTTTTTTACTTGTTTTATTTCTTTCCTAGCCAAGAATTCTCAAATTCTATTGACAAGTCGATTGCTGCAGACTACTGAACATAGAGGTAAGTACTCATTCATCTAATGCATAAGAGTTCAAGGACCTTTGCATATTTTATGAGACCAGGAATAAATAAAAAAAGGCTATGGCTAATTCTGATTAAGTGAGAAGTTATAAAGATCATGTACTTTATTCCTTTGGGATAGTTATATTCTACTCGATAAGTTTAAAATCTAAGCCTGCAAAATTCAGATGACTCCAGGAGCTTGTTTGAACTGAACACCAACCAATAAAACAGAGCAACTAAAATGTTAACCCAGAATTTTTTAGCTGGTAGCAACAGAACACATGATCTTGTGCACAGAGATTTGTTCAGGGACATATACATCTGTGCATACCTAAGAGATCCAACAAAGGCATTCAGCTGAGAGGCCTTTTGCTGCTCAATGGGATAGTCCAAATATTCTATCACTGGACAAATGAATAATTAACAAATAGGATATGCTGATGATTGAAGAGATTAATCTCAAGAAAGATCAAAATAAGCACCTTACTCTATGGCTTCCACTCATCACAGTCATTGAAAAATCAGCGTTACAGGCAAAGAAACACCATCTCTGTCTTTTATTGTGTCAGTCAAGCTAACTATTAAAATACCACATCATTATTGTTTCTGTCTGCATCTGCATGCTTTCTCCAATGACAGCTACATCACATTTCTCATTAGAAGTTTATCTCACTATATATATCTCACCATAACCCTATGGTTCATTACTCTTTCTGATCTGATTTTTTTGTGGGGAACTATTGGTAGCAAAATGAGTCAAGTTCAAATATACATATTCCTTTCAAAATTAACAAATGTACAGCTTCTGGCTCTTGATGTAGTGCCCTGATTTCAGTTTCTCTTCCCATCCCAGCATCAGGGAAACATGAAAAGACTTATGTTTACTTCCCCCAATTATTAGAACAGTCATTATAATAGACTGCAGAGTGTGTGTATTCAGAGCTTTCTTATAACATGTATATTATAAAAAGCAGCCCATTTACCTAGGGGCAAAATTTACGTACAAAAGTACTAGACATTTCCCAAGTTTAAAATGCTGCTGAATAAATGTTCATTTAGTTTCTCAGAAATTCATTTTACATGCCAAATTTTTTTAATGCATTACTTGTGTGTCTTTCCAAACATCTGTGGCACTAGATGTTAAGATCCCAAAGAATATTAAATTATATAGATGAACGCACTTTATTAAATTCATAATGATATTACAGATGATTCCAAAATATGGAGATATACATAATTACTTATATTTCAGCTTCCTCAACATGGAAGAACCTTAGAATCTATTTTCAGGGGAAGGGAGAAGAAATATTTTCAATACCATCAACAGCTTATTACATATTCCCAACTGAATTATAGGAAAACATTTGCTGATGGAGAAGTGACAAAATTCATAATTTGAAGCCCTTTACATGCTGTTTTTCACACTAAAGTTTCCATCACCATACAGGGGGTTTTTTAGGAATCTTACCAAAAACTTCAGTTTTGGCTTTAGTAATTTACATAGCTAATGCCATAATTTTGAAGGTATAATTTCTCCAGGAAAAAAAAAAAAAAAAAAAACCCAAACCAAAAGTAAAAGCAACCACTCAGAGGACTGGACTGGTAAAAAAAAAGAGATGTAGCTAAGACTGTGTTTCTGCAATGTCATCAAGTGAGCATATTTGCTTAAGAATAAGATTTTGTTAGTACTTTGTTAGTTTTGGACAGTTCAGAAATGTTAGCCAGTTCAAATAAAAGTGGAAGAGTTTTATTTATTCAGGGAGTATGTAAGCAGTGACCCAGGTACCTCCCTCCAAGGTGAAGACAGAAACTAAAGAACACCTTCTTTTGTAGTCAACAACCTTCTTCAATTCTGATGCCTCACCTTCTGTTGTTGCTTTACTTTGAAATCATATTCCTACATTCATGACAGAATGGGTGAAAACAGTCTTGAAAACATTGACATTCAACAGTTATTTTTAAAAACTTTTTGCAAAAGTGAGATGAGGAAACACTCCTACAGCTTGCAAAGGTAGCTGGTGTGGGCCACCGTAAGGGGGTAAATAAAGTAACTGCCTCTACTGTCACTTCTTATCACAGGAATAGATGCAAAGTGAGAGTGGCAGGAACCTGTTAAATGAATAAAAATAAATCCTGGACTGTGTTTTACTAGTGCTCACTTCACCAACTGTGTAAAATATTGCATGGGTCTAAAACCATATATCCTAAGTGGATACTCAGCAAGCAAACCACAGAAGCAGCAATGCAGTCTCTCTGCTGGTGAGGATTCTGTCTGGAGCCACGGAGTTAGGCGCTACAATAGAAAGTTTTGTTATTCCCAAACAGAGCTCCCAAGAAGGTCTGCTCAGCTACAGCTACATAATACACTAATTAGCTTTCAAAGCAGGCTCTCATTCCCATCAGCAAATTGAAGATGTTCTGCTTCACAACTCCTGCACCAAGGGAAGCCATTTCTTTTCTTTGGAAAGCTCATCTGGAGCTCAGTTGTCCCTGCTTCTCACTTTCTCTCCAAAGGATTAATTAAGCATTCTCTGTGTTTCTATGCTTTAGCTTGATAAAGTTTATATTTTTCCAGTGGACATGACTTCCTTCAGGATTAGATGAGCAAAACTGAGCCAATATCTTTTGAAAAGTATTTTTCTTATAAAATGATTTTATAAGAAATCATTTGTGCTTTAGCCTTTTTTGTGGGCACCTTGGTTTTTTTTCTGGTACATTTTCTAGTTGCTGAAAAAATGATATTTTTTCTTTAAAGATATAATAGCAAAAAATTTCTTAGTGAGGCATGAATCTGGGTCACTGACAAAGATATTCCCAAATATTAAGTTTTCTATGTAAAATCCACACCACTGTTACCAGCAGGTATTGACTCCTTTCTCATATGAACTCTGGAAATAATCATTCCTGATTCTCGTCTAACATGTCTGCTCAACAGCAAGTAGTGCTTATACTTTCCATGGATATGGTTTCAGCATATGGAAAGATTTGCTTTCATTTTACTGTTTTTATTTTCTGGCTTCTATGTGCAATTCTTCATCTTGTGTTCTGCTCTTTATTTCTCTCTGTTATTAATTATGTCTGAAATTTTCAGTCACATGGGAGCAAAATACCCAAATCCCATTAATGCTTAATTAGACAGACAGGTCTAATGGACAGCCAGTGAAAATTCAGCCATTACTTTTGACTCTGTTCTAATTTAACACAATACGGCTCATTCTTTAAGCCCAAACTATTATTTCTTTTCTTTTTCTTCCTTTGACTATTAAATATTGGCAGGACTACCCATTTAAATCTTAACTAGGCATATCTTTATGCAATAATCTTTTTGTGGTTTTTAGATGTTTTTATCTCCTTTTTACTATATTTCCTACATTTGTCTGAATCAATACATTTAACTTTTCACAGCATTTCTTTCTAGTCATACTGAAATTCTTGCAAGAGATCCAAAATTCATTTGGAAATCACATGGCAGAGTTAATATTTCTTAAGGCAAATCAGTCTTTAATGCAGGCTGATGTTTTTGTGTTGTTTGCTTTAGCATACAACAGGGAAGAGGTATAGAAGGAAATGTATCAACTTGAACACAAATAAATGCTCTTTCGAGACAGTTTTTTAATATGTATTTTATTTATTTTACCTACTTACTCCCTAAATATTTCTTTATCTTACTGGCTAAAATATTGTGGTATCAAAATGATGGTGGCTATTTCAGTTTCTTTTAAAATATTGGCTTTTCCCAAAAATGTGTCACTACGTATTATGCTGCAAGTCTGAAAATATATAAAAATAATAATTAGCTAAGTAAGATTTGTCCTGGTATTTCTTTGACTAAACAGACCTTTCATTTCTTCATTTTCCTTTCCAAAGGAAAAGATAGTTTTCAAGATAACAGAGAATCATCAGTGTTTCCTTAATTCACTTCATTTTAATTAAGAATTCATTTCAGTACTGCCTTTCCCAGCTTGCCATGAAAAAAGGAAAAACAAGAAAGGCATCAAAGTCATAACAGAAGAATTTCATATTGCTCTTATACTTGACATGGAATATTCTTCTTACCTTGCTCTCTTTAGAAGGAATGGAGGAATTCTTCAACATTTTTTTGTGCTTTTTCTAAACTGCAGTCTAAACTGGAACCTATTGTCTAATTACAATAACCATGAATCCTGCTTTCATCACTGTAATTCTCCATTGAAAACCCCCTTTCCTTTTTATATTTTTTGATTGCAATTAAAAAACCACTAAGTGCATTTCAGTGCTGAAAATTACAAATGCAATAACAAATAGTAACTTATTTAGACTTCTCTTTTCATCTGGAAAACCATTTAGATGACTCATATTTCTATTGCTGATGACTCCAAGCTGAGTGGTGCTGTTGGCACACCTGAGGGACAGGATGCCAGAGGGACCTCAACAATCTCAAGAAGTGGACCCATGGGAATCTCATATGGGTTAACAAGACCAAGGTGCTGCACCTGGGTAGAGGCAGCTGTCATTATCAACACAAGCTGAAGGCCAGACAGGTCGAGAGCAGCCCTGCTGAGACGGACTTGGGGGTGCTGGTCAGTGAGGGGCTGGACATGAGCTGGTAAAGTGAACTTGGAGCCCAGGGAGACAACTGTGTCCTGGGCTGCATCCAAAGCAGCGCGGCCAGCGGGGTCAGGGAGGGGATTCTGCCCTGCTCTGGTGAGATCCCACCTGCAGGGCTGCATCAGCTCTGGGGTTCTCAGCACAGGAATGGCATGGACCCGTTGGAGCAAGTCCAGAGGAGGGACACCAAGATTATTAGAGAGATAGAGCACTTCTCATATGAGGAAAGGCTGAGAGAATTTGTTCAGCCTAGCAAAGAGAAGGCTTAGGGGTGACCTGATTGTGACCTTCCAGTACCTACCTGAAGGGAGTCTGCAAGCAAGATGGGGAGTTTTTACAACATCATGTAATCATAGGAAAAGGGGGAGTGAATTCAAACTAAAAGATAGTAGGCTTAGGTTATGTATTAGGGGGAAGTTCTTTGCTGTGAGGGCAGTGAGGCACTGGAACAGGTTGCCCAGAGAAATTGTGGATGCCTCATACTTGGAAGTGTTCAAGGCCAGACTGGGTAGGATCTGAATAATCTGCTTTAGTGGAAGGTGCTCCTGTCTGTAGCAGGGGAGTTGGAACTTGGTTGTCTTTAAAGTCTCTTCCAAACCAAACCACTCTATGATTTTATGGAAGAATGAATAAATATTTTAGTGCAATTATATCCTAGAAAACCTGTAACTAAGCTCTCTCCCTCTAACTCAGGCACTGTTATATCTGGTAAATATTGACCCAGATGGCCAATTTTGGTCATAACCAAATGTAATACTGCATTTCCCATTGTCTCTTTCATTCAGCAGGCCACACACAAAATGCTAGACAATGTGAAATGCAGTTAACATGTTCCTTGTGAGAAGAGACAAAGTAGGTGGTAGGTGGAGAAGTTAGGTGTCAGGAATTGTGAAATTGTACCTAGGAAAAAGAGGGATTGTGAGGAAAAACATTGTTTTAATTTGTCTTTGTTTCTCACTTTCAATAAATTGACAAAAGATTGACTTATGTTTGCCTGTGACAGTAATTGGTAATTGATCTGTAGCTGATCACCTTGTCTTTATTTCAGCCATGAGCTGTTCCATTATTTTGTCTTCCTTTGTCCAGTTTAGGAAGGGAGTAAGAGGTGGGTGTGTGTCTAGCAGCCAGCCAGATACCAGCCAAGGTCAACCCACAGAAAGCTTTTACATATCCTTGGTAAGGCAATTTACCAAACTTAAGGTTCTAGTTTAGGAGCAAGTATGTAGATTTTCCCCAGATCAACAGATAGTTTATGCTTTAGGACTCAGAACTTTCAGAGTAAGGTGCAGACCCTTTCTCTCTGTTTCTGATTTGTTCGGGGTTTTTTAACAAGTTGTAAATTTGGTTTGAACTAGTTTAATTAAGGATATTTTGAATTATACACTGCATCTTTTTTGCTGAATAGCATTATGTAAATACATAAAAAATATGATTTATTGTATAATAGTGATTAAGTGAGCATAATGTTTTATAATAAACAGGTTCATTGTATTAGTAAAGGATAATTTTGTACATACTGATGTATCACCAATCTGCAGGATTTTCTGTATCAAGAAATGAGATAGTTATTAGCTTCTCCTTTTTGCCATTTTATCAAAGTGCATCCACTGGAACGCTGCATACAAGAGGAAAGCACTTCTACTGGAATGTGGCAGTATGAAATATTGTTCGCTAACCATTCCCATTACTCATGTTAGATAGAAGCAGGATGACATCAAAGAAATCCAACTGCAGAGACTCCAGTGGTGAGTAAAACTAATTAGAGTCTCATTTAATATCTTTATGTGGTTTATGTCAAACTAACAGTATGTCTGTACTTTCTATGGCATGTAATAGGCCTCCTAATTTTTCCACAATAAATCACCAAAGTTCTCTCCATCTCAGATAATACTTGAATAATGTGAAATCACAAGGATTTTGTTAGAGGAGTATTTTAATCTTCAGTCTACCTTGCCAGAAGGAATGTTAATGTATAAAACCAGTTTTGTGTTAATGTTTCAATTTGAGGTGTGAGATAATAATAACTTCTATTTTCGGAACCAATGTAGACTACTCAGATTAAAAAAAAAAATAAAAGGCCTATGCTATTTATTAAGAAGAGACAAGATAGACTAGCTTGGAAAAAATTCACTGGTAATGGGAGAGAGGGTTTTCTTCCATTTTCTATTAGATATGACTTATCCTATGAAAATAGAAAAATAATTAATTATAATTAATGAAGTCACTGTGTCTATAATGCATTTAGACCATTACCTGTCAGACTAAAACTTGCCTCATTTAGCATAAATACCAGGAAATAAACCTCAATATTTTTCTTTATGCAAATTCAGGTGATCTGAATTATAGACTTTTTGATGAGAATAGTTCTCCTATGTTTAAGTGTACACAAACACAAAATCAGAAGGATGTAAATATGCTATTCACTTCTTCTCTGTTAAAATATATGTTATGTAAGATATATGCCAAAGGTGATTCCAATTTACCTCCAAAAATCCAGACCTGTTGAATACTATGAAGGAATTTTATCTACATTAAATTAGGCACCTTAATAATAAGCATTCATTTGAAAGATAAGCACATCAATAGATTTTAAAGATCATTGAATGTCATAGGTTGGAAGGGACCCACAAGGATCATCAAAGTCCAACCCCTTGCCCTGCAGAGCACAGCCCCAAGAATCACACCTTGTGCCAGATGGTATTATCCAAATGTTTCTTGAATTCTGTCAGGTTTGTGTGATCACTTTTAAACAGGCACATTGGATCTACCCTACAGTAGAACTGAATACACACTTAAAACTGGTGAAATAAATAGCAATATCATTATCAATATCATTATTTTTTCCCTTCCAGAATTGAAAAAAAGACTAAGAGGTCTGATATAGAGTTAGGTAGACCAGTTGCGCCCAGATGATATAAGTGCTGTCCTGTGTCTTTTCTAAAAAAATAAAACAGAAACCAATTCCATGCTCGCTTGTTTTTTTATTCATTATGACTTAAGTAACACACATCTAAAAATAAAATGTCAGGCAATGCCCACATAGCTGAGGATCAAGCATATAATGTTTGCTTCAAAGTGCAATTCTTATCATCAATGATAACAGAACCTTCATAAGAGCTGTCACAATTTTACTCTACAATACATAAATTGCAAGTCAAAATTAGTTCCCATTCATTTAAAAATGAGATATATGACAACCATGTCTATTATGGATCATTATTTTAAATAATTTCAAATTAGTACTTTTATTTTGTACTAGTAAGCATTAATTGATATTAATGCAAGGAAATATTAAATGTGTGCAAGATAGTAGAATAAAACCTACTTATTTGAAATTCTCACCAAATCAGAAAATAACCTATGTTTATATCTGAGCAATTTTGTTCTGGTTGTAATTACAGTGATGAATGTTGTGGATGAAATCCTCCTCATTTAGAGATAAATTATCATTGTCAGGAGGGAATTTGCTTCTGTTTCCTACTGTTCACCCACACAAATGCAAATACATGTTTCTCAAGTGTTTTCTGCTTACAAAACACCACAGTTGTGCATTTCATAAAATATATAAGCAAGGATCTAACACAGTCACTACCTATATATATGCTAAAGAACTAACATTATTTTTAGCAACTTTCAAAAAGATTCTCTATAGTAATTTGCATGTCAAAATGCCATATATCAAAATTGTTAACTCCTTATATCTTCCCTAATGAAAGGTACTCCTGTTTTTTTCCCAATATAGTGAGTTTAAAAATAATCACCTTCAGAATGTCAGTTGCATTTTGAAGGACACCTATATGTAGATGATGTGTGTTTGACATTTTAAATAGTCATTAAAATTAATTTCAAGCAGCTAATTAAAAGCAGCTTAACTATATAACTAACACTTCGTATTGTCCAATGACAGGCTTCTAGATAGTTAATAACTTTCTAACAATTAGTTAAAATTTGATTCTGATTCATTTCTTACACGTTTACCTTTTCTTCTAAAATGTGTGAGGCCATTTTTATTAAGTTCTGTATTTCAGACAGATACATATTTCTACCAGCAATGCTGGGAGTTGAAAAAGCTGATCTTGTAAGAACAAGAATTTGTATTTGTCAGTAAGGAAATTGATATGATGTTTTCTTGTTCGAACATAGCGAACATAGTGAAGCTAATTTAATAATCCACCACTATAGAAGAGACATGCACAAGACTTTCAAAGTATATTTGCTACATTAAATGAATTTTTCTAAAGAAACACTAAAGGATGCAGTAATAATTCATAACAAGAAAAAAAATCTGGTATCCTGACAAACTAATCTTATTTCAGCTAATCTTATAAGCAAAACAAGCATTTTTGGAGACCTGTGTAAGTGCATTACTTTCAGATGTGTTCTACAGCATTGTGGTATATGTGGAGGGCTTTGGAAAATATATTCTTATTCAAATGTTCAATAGTTAGACGTCAGAGTTTGAGGAGAAAGACACAGATGTGTTCTTATTCTGAAAAGAAGTCCGTGAAGCTATTACGGGAAGATACTAATTTTTTAAAAGTCCTTGAGTATTTAAGATAACAATATCATGTTTATTAGGCAAACCCTCAAATCTAGTTAGCTTTCTATTTATCTGTGTCTTTTGCTATTTACCCACTTAAAGTTGCCTTAGAACCTCGCTACACCCTGGAACAATTCAGACATCCATTGTCCTAATTGTCTTTTTGATGAGGCCTCTCACTTAACAACACAAATGCATGGTTTATCTTCTGGCTGGAGAGGTTTTCAAGCAAGTGGAACATACTAATCATTTTCAAAAACCAATTGCCATGTCATAAAGCTTACTGGAAGGTTTTTGAAGTCTACAGAGGAAGAAGTAGATTTAATGGCATTCCACTGCCTGTGTGACCTCAGGCATGACACCCAAGTGAAGAGCCCTGACATCTATTTTTGCTGATGAGAACTGCTCTGCATGAGCTTCTCCTAAGACATAGCTCTTTAAAAGTATCTATTTTCCGGAAAAACCCTGATCTCCCACAAAACCCATAGGAATTTGCATGTAGCACCCATTTTCTTTTAGTTTAATGCAATTATCAGGTTTGGATATTTATTTCAGTTTCACTGTCGTGCTAAAAATATCAAACTGGGATTACAAACCTTGAAGATGTTCTCACAGATGGGCAAACTGTAATCATGAAGAAAACTCAAGACTTAGGAGAATTTATGAAGAAAAGAAAACAATTGCAAATGCTGGGCATGTTCTTTAAGTTTTTAATTTTGATAATTTCCTAGCATGTTATTTTTTTCTTTTGGTACTAGATAAATGTGACTCAACTGGGAGAAGAAAAGGAGAGAAATAAAAGAATAGGAAGTAAATAGGTTGGTTTGCCACTCAAAGATGAAGTGCACTACGTCAATGAAAAAGTTAATAAACCTTAACACAGTTTTTCTGTCAAATGTGAGCCTCTAAAATATTAGGTGCCTAATGGTGTCACTAACAGTAGACTGCAAAATTGCATTCCACCATAGAAAAAGCATTTTGCAGTCTTTTTACTTGATACCAAAAACTTTGTTGGCACCTGCAATAAAGTACCATCTACAAATAATTCACAATGTGACTCACCACAGTTTATGCTAGGTGAACAGTAGCGCATCAGTATTACTCTCTAATCAGTTACTTGAATCTCTACTAAACAATAAATTGACTTTGTGTTGCTCTTTCATAAACTGTTATTACATTGTACTGATCCTTGTTTTCATTCTAAACTGCTCTGTTCTATGTCTACACTTTTTAACTACTAAAGATAATAATGTAGGCATCTATTTCCTTGACATTTACTGTTCCATTACATATGATTGATAAAAAGAAAATACCCAGTTTAGACTGGGATTAAAAGTATTCTCATCTTTTTGTCATTTTGACTTTGGCTGAGCTTTATGCATACACATTGCCTTAAAGAAGCACCTCTTGAAATGTCTGGAATTGATCCTGGCAAAAGAGAGGAAAAGTAAGTAGATTTATGCTATCTCATTTTGCAAATAGGAAACCCAGAAAAGTTAACTACTTTGCATGGGCTGTCACACCTCTGACTCATGAGATTCTGTTCCTGTATCACAAAACAAAGCCTCTTTGAAATGCTGTGATTTCTAGCATGCTTCTTCTTTACAATGCCAACTCCCATAAGCCAATTCCTCACTTGGAAGGAAAGTTGAGAAGTTGAGTGTTTTTTTTCTTTCTGATGGGAAAGGGGTTGGGTTTTGGGGATTTTTAGTGTCCTTTTATGGTGAGTCATAACACCCTGAACAAACTCTAGAGTAACATAAAACAAGTGTAAAAGTCAGGTTCATGTGTGTCATATTCAACATCTAAGGTATTACTCATGTTTAGAGTAGTGTTACAGAATAACAGAATGGCTCCCACAGAATTTTTCAGAGGATGAGATGGAAGCTGTGCACGTTCAATTCATTTTCCTTTTCTCATCTTGTCAATATTGACATAAAACTTTTTCATATGGAATATGAGACAGACAAGACCTGCTAATTGGGAGGGGGAGGGAAAAGGAGGTCTTTCATTATCAGCACAAGCTGTGCTGCTCCATAAACAGTGAGTGAGCAAATCTATTAGAGATAAACACTTGAATGCTTGCTGCTCTACTGCAGCAACACACTGTGAAGGCTTCAGGCATTGGTTTGGGGGAGACTGAAACCCAACATATGGAGGGACAGCCAATGGGCATGTAGGAGAAAAACAAAGCTGAACTCCTGCATCTCTGTTTCCTGCTGCCTCTCTCTGCCCTTAGGCTGCAAAATCATTTCACATGCTGATTTTTAACAACACATAAACAATGAAAAAAACCTTAAAAATCAGTCCCGACATACAAAGACATTCTCTTTAAAGAAGCCTGAGAGTTTGGAATGAGGTAAAATGAGAGAAGGAAGCCAAGGTAGAGAAAAGTTAAAGAGAGGGTGATTAACCACCTTTTCTCAGCAGAAATTTCCAGATTTAGAATTCAAATATGAGAACTCCAGTATGTATGAAAATCTTATTTCTAATGATGAAAAAATGTTTTCCTGAGAAACTCAGTATTTCTTTACTATTTCTGTAAGGCATGAAAGGCACAGACTTCATGATACCCTCCAAGATATCACAGAATTCCTAGGTTTCTAGAGGTGATACGGTTTCAAAGTTTAATTTAACCAATTCTGAGTCCCTAAGCATAATTGATGAAAGAAAGAAAAATGTAAGGAATTTAAAGAGGATGTATGGGGGAAATAAGTCACAATAAATATATGGCCCTTACATTTCCATCTGTATTTCAACAGTTGTTTCAACACTGGAAGTTGAATTATTAAAAAAAAATTAAGAACACTGAAAGATAAGAAGAATGTTTGGACATGAATAACTATCTTATTGTATCAAAGTACAGGAAGAAGTTTAGAATCACAAATTTATAATTCAAACTGTATATTTCTATTTTTTACACAGCACTGGAGTAGATTATTTAGTAGTTTGAGTGGTATCTATTCCTGGAAGATTTTAAGATAAAAAAGAACAAACCTCTGAGAGTAATAATACAGGGACAGTTGATCCAGCCTTCAGAAAGCTGGTTTGTTTTCAAGTTCACTTCACTTTGATTCACTATAACACATTGTTTATTAAATGCAAACATTTCAGAAAAATGTAAACATACTTAATGCTGTACCATAAGGAGTATAGCACCTAAGCTGCATCCCGTGTTTCTGGGCACAGTTGCCTTCTGACCTCAACAAAGAACGGCAAAATGGAGTTCTGTTTCTCTTACCTATGTCTACAGTTCTTATAATTCATCAGCCTGGTCATGATGTTGTATGAGCAGAAACAATATATGTCAAGTGCTTACTTGAGTTTTGTGACCCTAATAACAAAATACTTCAGTATGAAATTATGCTACTGTATAATAAGGAGGGCTTCTGTCCATGAAGAATTTCATAGAAATGAAAAATGGTGAAAAGCCACTAATTCAAATATTGTAAGACACTTGACAAGTGTGTCTTTTAAAACATCATTGAAACCAGTCACTCATTGTTTTTTGCTAAGAAAAGGTCTGCTAAATAAGACCTCACAGTTGGCAAAAACTTTTAGAGGCAAAATCTGTTTCTTTCTGTTACTGTGAGAGAGAAGCAAAAAGCCTTGGGTTCTGTTTGTTGGGGCTTTTTTTCCTATTGGTTTTTTTGGGGCTCTTTTTCCCACAAAACCAGCAAGTGTTGCTATGTTCTCTTTTAAGTTCAGATATGAAAATTTTATTTCCATGTCAAATAAACCTCCATCTAATTACACTTAAGGGTAAGCAGAAGAGGGAAGTGACATTAGAGAAAAGACAAACACTTGAATCTCAAAATATCTATATTAAACTGGCTTCACTCATCCCTAAACACTGGTACCTACTTATCAAGTCTCTTTCTAACTAAATATATCAAAGAAACTGGAGCACTGCCAAATCTAAATACACTAAAGCAGATATACTTGATTATACTGAGACAAGAGACAGGATTTTGTGGGACTTTTGAAAGAGATTATATCCACTAATGCCACAGAAGAACATAATGATTTACATTATTAGAGAGCAGTGCCGGATGAATTAGCATTCATCAGATTTTGTTTCTGAACTGTCACAAGAAACTCTTTATCAGTCACCTACTACAAAAGCACAAGTTTAAAAATTTGTCACATCCAGAAAATGTCATAGTACATAATGAAAAAACATAAGTTATCTGCAATGTAGTTACCTCTGTGCTAACCCATCACACTATAAACTTGAACTCCACTCTACTTGATACCTGTGATGTCCTGGACACCAAAACCTACAACTAAAGTGATAGCCTGTGTAATGTTGTTTGTTCAACAGAGACAAGAAAAGATGTGAACCATCCTGAGCATTTGCTGTTATTTTAGGAAATAAGAATAGATTCTCACCTGACAGAAAACTTGTTAGTTTTCCTGTGGCTTGACATCTCTTTGTACAATAGGCTGGTAAGTTTTGGATTGGATCACTTCCCATTTTTCATGTTGTCATGGGATTATTAGGAAAGAAAGATTCATTGAGGAAATGGAGAGAGCAAGAGCAAAGCAGTATAAGCAAGTGCTTTGCTGGGAAAGACACTGGCCCTGGGAGCGCCAAAGGGCCTCACTGTCCCCTCCCAATCCCCTAGAATTCGTCCACAAGCCTAAAACCCATTACCCCATTTCAGTTCCCCAGCTCTTGGCTGGGATGGTGGGACTGGTCCTGGCTGTCATGCCCTGCTCCATTGCCATGCTAAACCCCATGGGAAACTCCCTGCACCCCAGGTGCCTGTCCCCTGGAAAATATGACAGAGATCAGGGTCTGCTTCCATTTCCTAAACCAGATTGAGATAATTTTTTCAGTTTCATTTCATTTCAATTTACATGTTCATGAAAAAAAAATTTGAGAGACAAAGATTGCATGCTTGACTGTGAGCTCCAACCTCTACCTCACACAGATGTGTTGTGTTTCTCCCCTTCTCATTTTTCTAACTTTCAGTTCTCTGTTGCACAGTGGTGCAGCAACATATCTAAGAATTAAGGATGAGCCTTTTCCTAAAATTTACTGAACAGAATTTTGTATGTCCTGTTTTTCACCATTTCTTGCAGGTAGTCTGTAGAAGAGATGCTTGCTGCTCTGCACCCTCACTTTCTCCAGGCACTGCAAAGTGCACAGAGCACACGTACGTGCAGAAACAATTCAGACTTTTCTCTAAAACCATGTTTCCTAACATAACAATAATATGTTATGTCAAAACATGACCCAATTCAACATATCAGACCCAGACCAAAAATCATCGCTTCACAGTAGAGGACCAAATCACTGGGACCCGGATGTGCAGTTGGTGTCAGTTGTTTTAAGGATGATGCTATAAAATAAAGCAGGATATAATTTTTACCACCCCTCTCTCCTTGTTTGAGCTATTATGTATTCAGTGTCATTATTCTAAAAGACAGTTCCACTGCTGGAGGAACTACAGATACAACTGTATTCCAAATTTTAAGTGAAAAAATAGATCTGAAAACAGAAATTGAAAAGTATAATCTGCACCATTCTTACATTTGCATTTATATACTTAGATAATAAGGCCATTAACTCAATTTGTGTATAAATATTTGGGACTATGTAGGTTCCTTCTCTGAACAAAATATTTATGTCTAAAATGCTTTAGCATTGCATTTGTTACTAGCACAAAACCCTGTACCTAAATGTCAATACTGCTTTATTGCGCAAACCAAAAATAGAAAATCTGACTTAAACATGTTGTCAGGTATTTTGATTTGATCTTAAATTCAGATGTCTTTCTTGGTTAAAAATAATGGATTTTAAATAGACTTTTAATTGAATTCATTAAGTCTTGTATAAATTAGAAAATATGATAGTTGAAGACATGCATAAAATGCCTTACTTATAATCCTACAACATTATGGCGAAAGTCATTTTAAGATGGGCCTCATTTCAGTCTTCATGTTTTCAAGATACTAATGAAAACAAGCTGCCAAATAACAGGTGTTTTATCTGGATTTATTGCCTATATTAGAAACAGTTGTCTAAAAGCCCTCACTGAAGCCCATACACCACCCTCAGGGAATAGACCAGTGCTGAAAGTTTTACAGTTCCAAACCAGAATTTGATGTGGTTATTCCCACCAACTCAGACTGTAGAATCAGGGAAAGCAGCACCAAAGCACTAAGGTTCAGATTTAAGGAAAAACAATTTATTTTCAGAACAGATACCTGCTGCTTCTAACTTAGATACTGGATAACCTGTCTTAAATGAAAGCAGCAGACTGAAATTGAGTATTTTCTAACCTCCTCTAATTAGAATCAGCTATTTCAGTACATCTTTAACCAGAATCACCTTTCCTTGCCTGATCAGGTTGACCTGCCAAATGGGAGGGGTGAATGTTGTCAAGGAACATCACAGATTTCAGATAAGGAATTAAGATTTTGAAGAAACTGAAAACCTTGTGTGGAAGAAATTAGACCACTTGGAGAACTTGGAGGGGAGGAAAAAAGTATGTAAATGGTTTAAATAAGAATTTAAGACACAGATCAACAGGGATTTTTCTGAATGGAAATCACCTGCTGGAGAAGAAATCAGTTTTGAACACCTAAAACAAATAAATGGAGTAGATAGGGAACATTTTAAATTGTCAAGAAATCCTGATTTCTATCTTCCATGCCCCCCTCTATTCAAAATGAGTCACCAGAAAAGTATAATCTGAGACAAACTGCAGTCTAATACCAAGGAACATAAATTTAAGATTAGAGAAGAAAACAACTTATCTGAGCAAAGGTCCATGTAGCATTTATCCCACTTCTGAAAGAGGGCTGTAGACAATGTATGATGCTTAGGTATACAAAAAAAAAAAAAAAAAAAAAAAGATACTGCTACTTTCTCTCCCTATTTCTTTGGTTTCCAGCAGTCTGCCATTTGGGGATTTTTTTCCCCCAGGTAAAAGCCATATCTGCATGCTGTTTTATAGTCCTTGATTGATTTTTCTTCCATAAATTTACCTAAGAGTTTTTCAAACCTATTTACAGAGCGAGCCTCCACAGGAGCACTAGTGATGAGTTCCAGACTTTTCCTGCATGCTGTGTGTGAAAGCTCTTCCTTTTCTTTGATTTATACCTGCAGCCTGACCATTTCATCTGATGTTCCAATGAACTGTTATTGTGAGAAAAGGGGAATAGTTGTACCCTGTTACAGTTCTGAATGCTCCTCTATCAAATCCTCCCTCAGCTGTTTTAAAAACTCTTCATATCTTGAAACTCTATTCATATTTTAACTGGGTCTTGCTGGGATGAGTTAATGTTCTTCATAGCAACCCATAGGTTTCTGTGTTTTGGATCTGAGATCAGAGTTGACAGTTGCCCTACATGACTGGTTTGGGTTCTTCCCAACTGAAATATTCTATTCCATTCTTAAAACAATGTTGATAACACAGTAATGTTCTAGCCAGTGCTCAACATAATTTGCACAGTTCCAAGACCCTTTTTCTTACTTTGCCCTCACAGGTATATTGGAGATTGGCAAGAAACTGGAAGAGGATGCAAGTAGAAGAGTTGACTCAATATCTCTCTTCTTCTGAGAAGAGAGGTATTCCACATCATAAAACATCATGCTCGGCAATAAAACCAGGGGAATTTTTTCCCAAGTAACCAGTGCTCAGAGGCTGGCATTGGTTGACTGGTGGTTAAGTTAAATTTTCACCACTTGTTTTTTTTCTTTTATTTTTTCTCCACTCTACACTTAGTAAACTGTCTTTAGCACACTCCTTGAGTTTTCTCACCTTTGCCCTTCAAATTCTCCACCCCATTCCATAAGAGTGGAGCAAATAAAGACTCACTGGGGGCTTACCTGCCAGCTGAGGTAAACTCCACAAACATATGTAAAATGCTTCATACTTTTATTCATCACAAGAACCCCATGCATTTTCTCATTTTCCATCTTCCATTCCTTTATGTTGATGATGATTTAAGTGAGTAGTACATTTCATCTTGCAGAAAAACATTTAATCAAAGCAATGGATTTTCTAAGACCAGAAACATTACCAAATGTTAACCTGAAGAATTTCAAGCCTGAGAAAAATTGTTATGTGCATGACATGTTATGTGTCATGGTTTGCTGGCCAAATGCCAGGCATCCACAACAGCCACTCACTCACCCTCCCCTGCTACAGTTAGGCAGAGGAGAGAAAAAAAATTAAACAAAGGGTTCATGAGTTAAGGACTGGGAGAAAACAGTCCAAAGGCAAAAAAGGCTCATCTTAGAGAGTGAGTTTATCACTAACAAAATCAGAGGAGGATAATGATAAGTAAAATAAGTCCTTAAAAAAAAACCTTTTCCTCCCACAACACCTCCCTCCTTCCCACTGACAGCACAGGGGACAGGGCATGGAGGTTTTGGACAGTTCATCACCTGAGGTTTTCTACTACTGCTCCAGGAAAGGAGTCCTTCCCCTGCAGTACCATGGGGTCCCTCCCATGGGACACAGTTCCCCGTGAACTTCCCTGGTGTGAGTCCACATCTCATGAGCAGCAGTTCTCCCAAGTCTGCTTTAACATGAGTCCATCCCATAGGCACACAGTCCTTCCAAAATTGCTGCAGCTTGGGTCACTCATCCCACAGGGTGCAGTCCTCCAAGGACAGGCTGCTCCAGCCTGGAAACAGGGACCCCCTCTCCACTGGGTCTACCACTGGATCACAGCCTCCTCCAGGCATCCACCCACTCCAGTGACCAGTGGGTCACTGCATGCCCCATGGATCCCCATGGGCTGTGGATGTATCTCTGCATTCCCCATGGATTCCCCATGGGCTGCAGGGCACAACTACTTCACCATGGTCTTATCACGGCCTGCAGAGGAATTTCGGCTCCAGCGCCTGGAGCACCTCCTGCCCCTCCTTCTCCACTGACCTTGGCATCGCCACATTGTTTTCCTCTCATGTTCTCACCTCCTCCTCTTCTGCAGCTGGAAAAAAATGTTGTCCCACTTTATTTTGATTTTCTTATTAAACATATTATCGGAGAGGCGTTACCAACCTCTCTAATTGACAGAGACTTGGCTAGCAGCGTGTCCATTTTCAGAGCCATCAGGGATTGGCCCTGCCAGACATGGTGGAAGCTCCATGTCATAGAGAGATCATCCAAGCAGTCAGTGCACTGCGAACTTTTCCTGCCTGCCCCTCCTGCCTGCTCCAGTGTTCCCTACTCCCATCCCCCTGTTCTCAGTGCCTGATTTCTGAAGGCCCTTTTGTCCAGACAAAAAGTTACCCAGAATAGGATACAAGGAGATGAGAGACTCTGTTTGTTTCTTTGAGTGTGCATATGTGTGTTTCTATGTGCATGAGAGAGAGTGCACATGTGCTGAAGACTTACAGAAGAATAGGGAATTTACTAACTCAAAGTGCCTGCAAAGTAAACTACAACCTAGGCCACAGAGGAAGGCAGCAAAAAATCTATCCAATGTGAATACCTTAATCCTTCTTGACAAACCCAAGTCTCAGTTTAACTAAGCATACAAGCAGGACACCTGGTATCAGGCAACCATGGCAATGTCCCAAAATCTGTTATAACAGTAATGTACCTGCAAATCATCTTCTGTCCAGCTAAGGCCATCTGCAAGGCACTTATGGCTTGCAAAACACCAGGATGCTCAGATTCAAAATTACTCATCCACTGGAGAGAAATAAAAAGGAACTATGCCAGCATCCTATGGATGCGCTGAACCATGGAGAAGAAAAGAATTTATTTGGGATGATGTGGGGGAATTAAAGAGAGGAGACTTTTTATCTTAAAATCAAAAGAATAATAAGTGCAATTGCTCAATCAGATAGTCTTATAGCACTCCATCAAGTGTGTGAGTCAAGATTTTCATTTACTGAAGCTAAATGAGTCTTTCCTAATATCCCTTGCTTTGCCATGTGCTCAATAGTCTTGTCTTTTAGACATGTCTACCTTGCCAGAGTGGAAATTGGCCTTTGTTCTGTCATTATGGTTGCCCTCTGTGGTTCTCAGGCTCTTTTTTTTTTTTGCAAAGGGAGTTATTCTTTTAGCACAGTAGAAGTTACATTGCACTGTTTACAGTTACAGTTTACAAGTCTTTGCCATATGCTTCACAGTTTCACGTCTGAGTTACTCCAAAGATTTCTCCCAAATGCCACCCGGTTCTGGAGACTTAGCTAAATTTTGTTTGGTCTAATTCCTCCTGCATATTCACAACAAATTTCTCTAACTCCTCCAATCCCTCTGCTGCAAAGAATGGTGAGGAAGTGAGAACTATCAAAGACGTAAGCAGTAGACTAATACAAAAATCTGTTACACTACTCTGCTGTGTGTTGTTCATCTTTGAGTACCCTACAACACCCTGGTCATCAAATTTTATATTTGTCTTCCTATACCTGATGAAGAAACAAACAATCTCTTACTAGCAACTTCAGCATTGCAAACCACTCCTCGAATTTTATTGTAGACATCAGACTGTCTTTAAGCTCAAGCTGTCACGTTTCATGGGCTTTTTTTTTCTTCTCATTTAGACAATCTTTCAATTTTCTATAATGCAGACCTTTCCTTATGAGAGCATCTTTAAGTTTTTTATCATGACAAGCAGGCCTAGTAAAAATTTGACCTTTCTTTTTTTGTTTTACTTTGTACCTTACATATGACTATTACTAATAGCACACATTTGTATAGTACTTTTCCTCAGCAGACATCAGAGTGCTGTAGGAAAGAGATAATCAGCACTAGCTCTGCTTTTGAGAAAAGGAAACGTAAGTGATGAAATAGCTGTCCCTAAGCCCTTCAACAGACCACTAGCAAACCAGGAATAAAACCCATGATTTATTGCACACTAACAGCAATGCAGACAAACAGAAAAGGATATCTAGAATAGAATAAAAAAAAAACTTTACTTTTAAAATTAAAAAATATCTATATATTGTAAAACCAACTGAAAAATGAAGCAGTTTCTTCAAAATTCTTTTGTTACTGAGGAATAATGAACAGCAATGGCTAAGCTTGAGTCTAGTAAAAGCTGAATTTACTTTTCAGTACTGTGGCAAGTTTTCAGACAGGAAAAGTTTCACACTGGGATATGTTATATACAGATTTGCAGTGTTCTTTGGTCCACAAAAAAAATTGAAATATTATATAAAGTGCAACCTTTAATTAAAAATAAGCATAAAAGAAACTAAGAAGGATAAAGAATATAACAGGGATTTGTGCTAAATGATAAGCACTGACAACTGACCGAGGTATATTGAAATGTGCTGGAATTCAATTTTAAAACAATTCATTTGGCCTCATTATCTATTGCATGAAGGCTCCGCCACGCTGCTTGGCTAGAGAAACAGTCATAAGGTAAATAAGAATAAAGCTATTGGCATTAGATAATTCTTGTCACTATCACTTAGTCAAAACAGTGTAGGGAATCACTTCAGTGTGAGATCTATTATAGCATGAGTCGCACTTGAATTTAGCCAAACTGCAGAGAAAAAGAGTCAAACTAAGAACGAAGGAGAAACTGGTGCAGCAGGGGAGAAAGTCATACTTAATATTAAAAAAACACAACCAAACAAAAAACACAAATAAAAGCTGGAAACCAGAAGTAACTGAAATACTACAGTAGTTCAAAGAGATGTAATAAGGATATCTTCATCTTGATTTCAGTATGTTACTTGATATCCCTGTATAAAATTTTGTGCAATAAACAAAGGTTTTGTTTTTATTTCCTGAAATTATATTCTGTACAGTCACAATGGTATACATGCCAGCTGATTGTTAGAATAAAAAGGAAATTTCCACAAAATTTTTATTTAAGAAACTGTGCAGTTAGGTTTTTTCCTTTTTTTTTTTTTTTCTGGTCCAACCTCAACTAAAGAATTTCAATCATTACAACAGGCCAGGTCTTTTTACTATGCCAGCAACTAATGCAGAAATTGTATTTCTAGGAGACTTTAGCCTGTATGCTTCTGAGACCATTGAGATCATTAGTACATTACAGTTTTATTCTCACTGCTAAAAAATGTGTATGTTCTGAGAATATTCATTGTCAAGCAATAAATATTTGAACTTAAAGTCTTTTGAAGACACTCAGTTTTCCATGATTTTACCATCATTTACCATCACAACCCCCAAAGACTTGACTCTTCGAATTCCCCAGGGTACTCTCAAAGCACTTTTAACCAGACCACCCTCTCCCACTTCTACTTACATACAGCTTTTCCTGCTTGAACTATTCCTAAATAATCATGAAATAGCACATACAAAATTCCAGTCATGTTACAGACATCCCTATGTTTTGTGTGTGTCTTTGATGACACGTTTTTAAACTACAGTATAGGGGAGGGAAGTTATGTTTTTATAGCCATTAACACCATAATCTCTGTAAGCTGTACAAAGATGAGAACTAAATATTACTCTTGCTGCATCCGTCATGTTCTCATAAACCAGAGCTGTGATAACAAGGTTTACTGTTAGCTTAGCAGTTTTATACTGCTAAGAGTATGCATACTCATAATTTTTACTTCTCCCTAAAATTATTTTTCTTTCCATGAGGCCATTTACAATTTCCATTTTAAATTCCATTGCTTCTGTGAATTCCTGTTCCTGAGCAACATAAACATGTAGCTCATTGCAACAAGAAGTGATGAACTGCAGCATGATTTTTAAAGTTTTGTATTTAAAAAAATACTTGGCATAAATCCAGTTTTGGAGTTTAAGTCCAATTCAGAATATGTGTTATTGACTTTGAGACTTTTGAGCAGTGAAAACGCTTGACTGATGCATCACAAGAATTATTCCTTTCTGTTCACAGCAGCTGTGCTGAGAGAAAACACCATGGCTGATGGGGCCCATGAGAGAAAGCTGTTACACTGTTCTCTATTCATTACTGAGCCTAATTACTCTCAGATTACAATGCAAAATGCATCTGGTTTGAATGACATTCTAGTAATAGACATTCAGAGTGAATCAAATAGCTTGTCCTAATGTCATGCAAGTGATTTCTTCTTTAAGAGGGTGAATGGCATCGACATGCACATATATTTTATTCACAAAAATTTAACAATTTAACACTAATTATTTACAGCAGTTGGATGGGATTTTTTTTTCATGTATCCAATAAAACCCCCACATTATAAGTAACATCTATAGTACTGTATCCAGGAGCACATCCATGTTGTCTGGTCCAGGTACTCTCACAACAATGTGCTTGCAACCCAGTCTTAAGGACTGATGGTGGCTCAGGTTTTCATTCCTTCTCTGCAGTTCCTGGTGTCCACACAAATAAAATACAAGCATGTAGGCTAGATGGGAGTAGTAGAGCCCTTCAATGAATTACCAGATCAGGGCAATTGGGAGATTGTGTTTCTTGCACCTGCCTGCACAAGTTTTGCAACAAGGAGAATGGATTCATTTGGAGGATCTGGTAAAATTGAAATTTAACTAATTTCCACTTCCCAATTTGCTTCTGCTCTTGGGTTTGGTTAGTTGGTTGGTTGTTTGGAGCCTTATTCCTTTTTGTTTTTTCCTTTTTACCTATTGTTTCAGTTTGCCTAAAATAACAATAAATTTCATGTTCCACTTTAGAGAGATTTAGAATGTCTTCTAGAATAGTCAAGGGACAGCTATTCTACTACAACATCAGCTAAGAGAGAACATAGATGCAATGTTTTTTGAAGGACGTTTCTTTGTCTTTTTCTGTTCTTGGTTGTTGTTTGTTTTTTTGGTTTTGTTTTTCTTTTTAATATAAAGATATTATGTCCCAAAGAAAGAACAAAAGTAAGCAGCATCATTTTCCACACACACACACAAAAAAAACCCAACTGGTGTGGGTCCTGTGACTTGTTAAAAGCAATATGCTAGAATAAAAGTTAATTGTGGATTGGAAAGTTGTATGTTACTATTTAGCCTGCATTGAATTCATACTAATGAATTATAAACCCCTCAAAATGATAGCACAAACTGTAATGAAAATCCTGATTTCAGAAGTTTAGTGTCATATGATACAGTACCACTGTAATTAGGCTTCTACATTTGCATAGCTCTTCAATATTTTATTTTAAAAAGATGAGACATGCTGTAAAAAAACTTAGCCACTCTTACTACAAATATATTGTGTTCTCCTTTTTTTGCAGAAATAATTCTGCTTTAGATTAAAATTACCTAGGTAATTTTACCACAACTACACTATAAATTGCATCTCACTTCATACTTCTCATATGACTTCTTTCCACCAAAAATATTATCTATTACTCCTAATCTAGTGCAGACTTTCAATGATTAACTGAAAGTGGCCCTTGAGAAAGAATATTTTTGGGGGGGTAACTGCAGAACCCCTGTGTTCAGCACAGGAGGTTGGCCTTTTTTTCCTGTGCCTGGCATTCAATCTCTTCCATTTCCCTCTGCAATTCTAGATCCCAAAGATATGGGAATTAGTTCTCTCTAACTGCATTAACGAACATGAGAGTAGTAAAAGAGGAGAGGAAGAAAACTGCTTGTAAGACTTAAAAAGAGTAGGTAATGTTAGAATATGTGAATGCAAACATGGTCTATAGGAGAGCAAGATACTTCTACAGCACACATTTCTTTCAAAGTTGACTCTTGTCATGCCATGGAAGTAATGGGGGAACGCCAGAATGAAAACAAAGTTACAAATTGCCAAAATTAAAGCAAGATCTAGAAAAGAAAACTTCAGACCAAATTATTTTCCAGTTCAATATTTACTGTCATTTAACTTGTCTGGGAATGCTGAAATATAGACCCATACATAGAAATAGGTGTTTCTGCAGAAGACAGAGTACTGAAAAGCCCAGATAAATAACAGTTTCTGGCATTCACAGATTTTAATGTTATATTTTACTGGTCTCCCAGAAAGGAAATGAAAAAGAAGGTGTACATCTGAAATGCAATTTTCAGCATTATTTTTTGGCAGCAGAAAGTGGACAGAAAGGGATCTGACTGACAATAAAACCTCCTCAAGCAGTGCAGTGTAGGGGGAGAACTGTGTGGGGCTTATGTAGTTTCATAACAGAGAGGACTGTAAAAGGCAGTCTGTGATAAAACAATCCGAGTGGAACACACTTCTAAATGTACACAACATCTGACGTGAAGCAAGAGTACTAATTCTAGAGATGAAGATGGCATTGGAGCTGAACAGGGTCATAGAGTATCAGAATGTCTCAGAGAATCTTTCCTATGAAAAACAAAGCAGTGGCTTTCCTTTTTATAATTTATCATCCTATTTAGATATTTATACCTATTATAGATATCTGGCAAGCAAAACATTCTGGAATGATTGTTGACTATGAAGCATGATTGCTGCATAAAATGTCACATATTGCTTCATTGTTCTCCTGAATAAGGGCACTTTTTTGTTTAATATTTTTAAAGAATGTCCAAATCAGTGCAATTGGAAGAAAATAGACAAAAATACTTTTAGAGTGTTTGCCTCTGACAAACCCTGATGAATCAGGAGAATGCACTTACTTATGTCACTAATTTTTTTCCAATTAATTTTCAGGAATATAATTTAAGAGATTCTATGTATTAAAAACACATAAAGGAAGAAAAATGAACAAAAACCGAAACAAAAAAACGAACCAGCAAGGGAGGAAAAAACAAATAAGTGTGAGAGAATCTATTCTTTTCCACTCTTGCTCTCATTCTCGAACTAGATTCTCTCTCTAATCGTTCATAACAATTAAAGGTAGAATGGTGACATGTCAGGTTTGGCAGATATATGAGTGGATACATGAATATAAAAAATACAGTAACAATGTGCTAATGAAGAGGCTAGCTGATAATGAACCATAATTATGGTGTTTTAAATATGTCTTAGCATCACTGCTCCTATTGACTTGAAAGTAAACAGCATCTTCAAGAAGCATAATACAACCTGAGGTCTTGTTGGAGGCACATATTTACCACTGTATGGACAAAAACCTGTTGGCAATACAGGCGTTCAGGTTTAAATTGGCAGTAGCCAAATAGTGTTTGCATTCAGGCAGCAAAATTTCTTGGTAACAGAGATAGAGCAGAAACATCAGTTTTACTACTAAAAAGAGGTCTTAAAAGGACTGTTATCTGTCCTCAGAACCTAGTGCTTGTTATAGTTTAAATTCACTTCTGGGTTCCTCATAGGTTGGACTCCAAGTCTATGTCTTCATTAGATACTTATTAAGTTTGCAGATGACAGAAGACAGACTGTCAGCAGACCAAAGGAAAAAAATGTTTGTGTACTCCACTTCCTGCTGTTTACAGAATAGGGCCAGATCTTGGTCATGCTAACTTAAATTTGTGTCTCAGCTGCTGATAGACAGAAAAAGAAATTTACTGATTTTGAAGTATGGAATGAAACAAGGTTTTATATTTTTGGTTTGCCTGAGTTTAGTAATTAGCTTATTACAGTTAGCGGTTATGCCTAATCATATATTTAGTTAAATTAGGGGAAAAAATGGCAATTAGACATTCAAAAAGAATCTCTGCATGCATCTAGCTATCCAGAAGGAGCTATTATTAGAAAATTACTTACTGAATTATACTTGGATTAGCCTGAACTGCCTACAATAAAAGACCTTGAGAGAAAAGCACCCCACAATTCTTGCATTACCAAGGAGAGAGAAGACATACACTGGAGACAATTGCTGATTGACAAGTTGCTTTTTTGGGAAATTTGGGGTTTTTTCTTCTGAAATCCAGAGCAGCTATTTCCCCAGAGGAGAAATCAAATCTCTTAGTGAGCCATACATGAACACAAATTCAGTAGCAGTGTCTTAAGGATCCATGATTATATCATCTCATCAGAGAGAAAATTGTTTAATTGTTCTTTTAATATCGGTTTACAAAGATTTAACTAATTGATTTAAGGCTGCTGTCCTTTACTCCTCATGGCATGGCAATAGCTTTAATATAGTTATATTTAAATTATTGCCCACAGTTTGTCTCTTTTCCTGTGAGGCTATGCTAGACCTGATCTCAGCCTGAGGCATGAGCTGTATATAAAACCTTACTGAAGAACACAGTTTTCACACAAGCTCAACAGTGGAAGGGAACTTCAGGGAGACATTTGTCCCTTGAGATTGCAGCCCTGCAGCTGCCACCCAAGCCTGAGAGGCCTTTGCTACCCTGTAGGGAGAATACAGTCAATACCCAAATAGCACTCTGTCAC
Organism: Chloebia gouldiae; assembly: GCA_003676055.1. Classification (NCBI taxonomy): domain Eukaryota; kingdom Metazoa; phylum Chordata; class Aves; order Passeriformes; family Passeridae; genus Chloebia; species Chloebia gouldiae. Next base: position 38,042,222 of record QUSF01000002.1, read on the forward strand.
AAAGGTGCCTTGACTGAGGTTTTGGGGTGACCAAACTATTGCATATTGTGAATGAAGGGTTCACCCCTAAGTCTGTTTCTCACTGTGTCTCAGTGTCACTATGGGAGTAAAAGGATTGACTTAGGTATCAAAATCATGGGTTTCAGTAGAAAGAGGAAAACTTATTTTCTCTTAAATGACTCCTATGGTTAGTGAAAACCTTTTATATAATGAACTTGTTGACACAAGTGTAATTTGTCAGCAAAGTAGCCTGTGATGGCACCTGCTTTTACAGCTTTCCTGGAGTGAAAGAAAGATTGCATTCACTGCTAAGATTTACAAAAATCTCTAAATGTTTTTGCCATCATATCAAATCACTGAATTTAATACTTCATTTATTTGGAAAATTTTCAGGCAAAATTTGCATAGTCATGGTTTTATTTTCCTCTCAGCTTTCTGTTCATTTTTTACAAATCAAAGAAAATACACTTCACAAAGAGCTGGCCTTGTATTACTGCCTATAAAAAAGGAATTGAGGTAGATTTACTATTTATTTGCCTCTAGGACAATGCAATATTAAAAATCAACAAAGTTTTCAATAGTGCGTCATAAAAACAAGCTTGGTGAAATACTTAATATTCCTAGGCTCTAAAACAAATTCTGTCCTTTCTGATATTCCTGTAATTTCTATAGTATTTTAATGAAGTCTAAATTAAAAGAGACACTGGGAAATTTTACTGTCTTCTCTAAAATTTAGTTGATACATTTCTTTTGGAGATACCAGAAAATCTTACTAGAAGTTGCAAAGCATGCGCATAAACTGTCCAAGCTCCCAGGTATTGAGAAACAAAAATACTTAAAAACCAGTCTTCTGTTTCAGCTGTTGGTAGCTTTTACTAAAGAAAGCTGTTGCACACCTAAGTGTAATTTCTATTCAAACAGATCATGCTAAAAAGTGATCCTGTTTGACACAAGAGCAATGAGATATTCCTGCCAAGGGAAGGAACTGCTGTTCCCCCATGGTAGCTCAGAAAGAAGCTTGCTGTCCTAAGAAGAACATAGGAGGTGGCCAGGAGATAGACAAAAATCGTGTAAAGAAAACAGTGGTCTAGAAACCAGTGGCAGGCACTAAGCCGTGGTCTGGGTTTATACAACAAAAGAGCAGATTGATATTCTGTGTAGGATGCCACATTGAACAAAATCGGGTGTTAGCATGGTTGGTTCAAATCCCCCGTGTGGTTGCTGAAGGAGCTGATGGTGCTGCATCAATCTGCAGGATTAGTGCTGGCTTGCTGCATTCTGCACTCTGGGCCACACACAGCACAGAAGCTGACAGTACGGGCAGATAATTTCCATCTCACTGGCTATTTTTTTTTGTTCAAATAATGGCCTGATCCTATAAAAACTGTCATTAATTCTTGTAAAATACCGAAGCATTTTGAATACACAAATATATGTAAAACAGATACCAACAAATGTTATTCAGCATAAGGGAAGGAAGCTGTTCATTTATCACTATGGCTGGTCTTAGGAGCATTAACAAATCTCATTTCTCTTCTTTGTAAGTCAAAACTTTCTTTGACTCTGTTTTGTCTCTGTAACTTTGAGAACTTAACCTAAAAATAACTGTATGACAGCTGTGACTGAGCTCATGGAATGCTAGTTTTGATTTTCCTTCATTAGAGTTTCATGGCTGATCTAGACAGACGCTGAAAATGAAATTTATGAAAGCTGCTTCAAAACTGCTTTACCTTTCACAGGATCACTCCTTCCGTGCCCAAACTTTGACAACAAAGCCCTCCTCCTAGAAGTCTTGTCCAGACCATTTTTCTAATTTTTTTTCTCCGTTAGCAATGAGCCAGTTCCTGTATGTTGGAAGCTTTGAACCTGGTGCAGCCCTGTTGTCACAGGATGAGCTGCAGTTTTCCCAGCCCACAGGACAGACTGCATATCAGAGCTCTGCTCCCTGTCTTCTGTGCAAAAGCTGTGCAAAGAATAGGGAGGGGGGAGATTAAGCCAGGCTGTTCAGGCCCTGATGTTGTTCTATATTTATACAGGTCTCATACCAGTAATTTACATGATAAAATGTTTATGCTTCAGTATTTATGTGCATTATGTCAGCTAAATTAAGGGGTCCAACAGTTCTAGCATAAAATAAGTAAGCACAACACAGCATAATGAAATAAGGTCCTGTTTTAAAGTGCCTGATGTCAGCTTGATGTGCTATCTTTCATAAATAAAGTAATTACTTAATCCTTTGCTATATGAGAGTTCTGACCTCTGACTTGACTGTATACCTTACTTCTATATCTTTTGAAAGCCACTATACCTTTATACCACATAAAACAGAGACATTCAAAATGACACAGAAGAGCTTAAAGAAAAATATTTTCAAAAGATAAGGTCAAAAGGTAGACATGATTGTAGTCCTATATGCTAAAAAAAAAAGGTATAATGGATATTAGCATTCTATTTTATTCTAGTGGAATATTTGTGTCTAAAGCATCTGCACCCAACTGCCTATTTGCTCATTGCTAGATGAAGAACTGGATATAAAGACTATTCCTATGAGGACTACAGAAAGCTACATCTAAATATCTTTGCTACAATGCAGTAAAAGTTACTTCCTCTGTGTTCCAAATTTGTATTCCAAAGGCAACAGCTAGCTAAAACAAAGTAAAATAACAATACCTAAACAAACAAAGCAATAACTATTCTCCTAGGAAGAAAAAAAATATTAATATATTTAAAATAACAAAACCAAAAAGTACAAAGAGATGATCCAAAACCAGAAGAAAATTTTTGCATAGCTTAAGATTGGAATAAGAACCAGCTCATCCAGCTGCTCTCAGGGTAGTATGCAACACACAGAAGGACTTGGCCTGCATTCCTTGATTTTCTGGAGAGGACTTCTGTGATTGCTGAGCCATCCACAGCAAACACAGTTTAGAATCCGACTTAATTTCAAATTTTCACACTAGAAAATTTTAAAAATTAAAGATAATGAAGTAGAATATATGAATACTAAGATGCTGACAGAATATTTGTATGAATGCTATTGTGAGCTCGACAAAACAACTGGTTTGCATATAAAAGTATTTATGCACAATACTCAGATCCCCCACAAGCCACTTCTTGGCTGAGGAAGCTGAGCTTCCTCAGTATCTCCTTATGTAAGAGAACATTCAATTCCTTAATTACCTTTATGGCCCACCACTGGACTCAGTCCAGTAAGTCTACATCTTAAATATCCTGAGGAGCCCAGAGCTTGATCCAGCACACAGATATGTCTCACTGGAGCTGAATAGAGTAGGTAATCTCCAACCTGCAAACAACATTTTTCCTAAAGCATCCCCAGGATGCTGCTGACAGTCACTATTTAAGCACTATTTTTATTTTCCAGGTATGTATTTTTATGATTAGCACATTGCCATATTTTAACTTTTCTGTTATATTTAAAAGTTAATTGGCATAAAATGGAAAGAAAATTGTAGCAATTAAAGGAGTTTCATTCCATAAAAGATGACCACATTATTAGTAGTAAGGATGAAATAGAATAAAAGAAAATATAGCTATATCTGTTCTTGATTGTATAAACCCTAGCTTGACATCCCTATCCACTGCATCTTTTATTTGCATAGTATAAATTTATTTTCCAATCATGTAGTCATAACATCATTTTTGGAGAAGGAGAAATTTCTTTAATTTTTGAGTTGTCTTTTTTTTTTTTCAGAAAACATGAAGCATATAAACAAAATGTCTCTCTTCCTCATTTTTTGAAAAACATTAAATATTACATAATCCATTGTAACAACGTACTCACACATTTACAACTCCATTACATTTATTACAAATGCTTTTTATGACATGGAACATATTTCTTCTTAATTTTAAGAGGTCAACTAATCAGCAATTATAGTAATGCATTAAGAAAATTTGTTTTAGTATAGGATTTGGGGGGGGGTAGGCTTTTTTCTTCAAATTTTACTATTCATATTTGTTTTTTGTTTTCCTTAACATCTATTCATCATTATTTTTGTTTTTCTTTTAGGTAATTGTATTCACCTGTTTCATCAGATAAGAGAAATAAATGGAAAGCAAGTCCTGAAAAGAGGGGAAAAACAAGAAGTTTCCATGTAAACCTTTCTTACTTGTCAGCAGCAGGGGGACAGAAGTTGGATGTACTGTAAGGCATTGTGGTAGCTGGATGTGTAATGACCTTTTCCATGGATCAGACTGCTCTCCTTCTCCATAGTGCCAAAGCTGCTCCCTGGATGGTACTGAGAATCACCCAGATCACTTTTTCTGTGCATTTTTTCTTCTTCTTTCTTTTCTTGGGGTTCTTCTCTGGGACTGGTTTAAGAAGACTGTTTTGACACATCCACAACCTCATACACACAATCAGGTCTAAGAAGAGGTGAGCCAAGGCTCCCAAACTGAGAACTTAAGGAAATGTTTCACATTTCCAGTTTACAGCTGGTGGACAGTGTGGAAAAAAAAGAAAAGGAAAAAAGAAAATAATAAAATGGACTGAAAGATTTAAAATATTCCTAGTGGATACATCTACAAAAAAAAGGAGATCTAATATCTTTACACAATAATGACCTCCTATACCACCTCTTCTCCCCTCATCTGTTTGTGAGGATCAAAACCTGAGAGGAATTAGAAAAACTGATCCGTATCAGAGAGCCTGAATAAAATAGACTGAGCTCTATGTGATAAACAGCCTACAAGCTCCACCTATTTTTTTTTTACTGTAAACCATATGTGCTACTACCACAAAAAATAATTTACACTAATTTCTGCTTTACACCAGAAGATTCTGCAGTATAATGTCTTCTCTTTGATTCTGTCCTCTTACTTTTTTTTCAGAGGGTTTTAATTCCTAGTAAATTAATAATGAATACAAGAATTAACCTAATAGCAGGATAATTTGTGAAGTTCTTTGAAATTCAGTGTAAAGCATTTCAAAGGCTATTGTACGATTTGTAAAAATAAAAAAAATACAAAAAAAAACCCCAAACAAACACATATTTCTGAATTGGGCTTTCTATTATTACTCTTCGTAGTGGTTACACCACAACATTGTTTTTACTTCTGTGACAAGAACATTTCTTGCTCCTTTCTTCTCTAGTGTCCTTTCAATTGTTTTTCTGGAAATTATATCTTGAAGATATTTACAAGCTACTGAAGAAAATGAGAACAGCAACAACAAAAAAAAGCCTTTCCCAAGACTGTCTCAATGATTCCATTATCATTCTTTTGTTTCCTCAGAAGAAGTAAATAATTCATTTAACATTGATCTTTTACACAAATAGCTTTACTTATAAAACCTATTCTATGGCTTGGCATACAATGACATGAGTCAGACTGCAGCTGCATGTGCACATTTTTGTTGAGAACCCTGCTCTGGATTTCCCTCTACAAATGCTATAAATCTCTGTAGAACTTTCTATAGGTTCTATGCTCCTTGCAGCAGTACTAAGTTTCCACATCAGCTCTGGGTCCCTAAGATATCTTTTTAGCTTGGCAGTCTCACAGGGTTTCCCAACTAAAACATAGTCCAGATTTAGAAAATTACTGAAACATAAATTTAATTATACATTTAAAAGCTGATTTAAAAGCTGATTAGACTTGGCTTTTGTGATAATAAGCTTTAGTGCTTAATATTTCCTGATTATCACTTTAGCAAGTGATAATGCATTTATCTTTTTATTACCAGCTTAAAATAGCTTTCCAACTTCTGCTTAAGCTGCAGTCTCTATGAGAAGTTTATGCCCTCTCTGTCAGAAGGTGCAAACACACACAGTGAGATTGTCAGTCTGCAAAGGTGGAGCAACAAGCAACTCTGGCAGAGGAAAAAGGAGTGAACGACTGAGTAGAGGGCAAGAAACCCTCTTAGATTTGTTTTGCCTTCTGTGTGTGTGCAAGCAAGGTGCATTTGCCTGTTTGGAAACAGCCCACTTGTACAGCCACGTATCTCCCAGTTCTCAGTTCTGCCTTGAGTTTTCTACCATCACATTTTCTACCAGTGAATATGGAAACTACCCAGGGAACCTTAAATCTAATCCTCTTGTAACACGAAGAGGGTGGTGATGTTGTGATATATTTTAGCTAAGAAACAATATCAGTGGGAAGATCTGATGAGCAGATGGAAATTCTGCCCAGAGCATCCATGAATAATGATCACTCTTTATTAATAAATTTTCTGTGTGGCAGTGGAAAATAAACCTGATGGAACTTGGAAAACACAGAACTGGTAAACCTGTTTTATTTTAAAGTACTTTATTTTTCTTCATGTTTCCGTTACAGCAGAACCTGTAGAGTCCTTACAAAGAATTTTGATCTGCCAGACTATGGAAAGAAGCAAACAAAAACAATCTGTGGGTGGAATTGTGGCATTAAGGGTGGACATCCCAGGATGCACTTCTAAAAGCTTAGACTGAATTTGTTCACCTTTTCAGATGAAAAGATTTACTTGCAATCTCCAAAGGATTAGTAAAGGATGGCTCTTGCTTTTTCAAAGCATAGCTACTGGGAAATTTTAGTTGGACAATCTCAACAAGACTGTTCAACAAGATGAATTTAAAAACCAAGCAGAAAGTACTCAAGGAGGATAATAGCCACAACTCAACTGAATGCATCATTCCCAGCGGTGAAAAATCCATCAGGCAGAAAATACATTAAGGGCCTACAAAGATCAGAGGTACACTATAAATTCATAAGGGACTGCTGTTGTAAAGACAAGTCTCACTTCAGGATGTGTCCTAGGAGGTCCTGTACAGAACAAGAGAGGTAGCTTTTTTTGCCCTGTTTACTGGAAGAATAGAGTCCCTGAAGGATTCAGGCTCATTTTGAATGTCTTAAGAATGATGCTGGCAAACTGCAGATTCCAGCAGGGAAAATTGAAGAAAATGTGAACATGCAAAGGGTTTTATAAAGCATGACTCAGGAGAAAATTTGGGGATATGTTCAGTCCAAAAAAGAATGGTCTGACTGGTAGAAAACATTATCTTAAAAGCAGTTAGAAAAAAAAAGGAAGATGGTTTGTTCTTCATAAACATTAAGGGAAGGACAAGTAGAATTCAACAAAGGCTTCAGGTCTGGAGCAGTAAAAGCATTCTAATGAAGAGTAATGAAGCACTTCACCAGGCTACCCAAGGATGTGATGAACAATTCTTCACTGTTTTCCAGAACAGATTAGACAAACATATGGTAGTTTTACATGATCCAGCTTCAGTGCAGTAGATGGAATGAAATGTCTTGAGCTCTGGAGATTCCTTTTGACAGCATATGTCTATGATCCTGTCTTCTTTTCTTGTTACCCTGAAATGTACTTTCAAAACATCAGTGATTACACTTTTTTTCTAAAAGGATTATTATCAGTAATACTCAGTATACAATGCTAGATTAATTTTGAAAATAATAAAATCTAAAATGTGCTTCTCTATAATATGCTAAATTTTTTAATTTGAAGTATAGGAAAGGAAGAAAAATTTTAAATGTCATACATTTACCTAAAGCATATCTCCATTGCAATGCCCTTTTCTCTTAACTGGAACAAGAAAGGATTTTAATCAAATATCCTCAAAAGGAGATCTGATGAGTAAACTGTATATATTTAAATGTCACAGAAGCAGGCATGATTAAGTACATAAAGAATTGAGGTTAAAAGTGGCTACAATAAAAGATTGAATAAAAATTAATTTTAGCATGTGCATTGTATAATATTGCATAAGGTACTCTTTTGTTTCTTTGGCTTTTTTTGGGACCTTAATTTTCCATTAGTCACTGGCTTACATCTTATCTCACACCATAATGGCTGAAATTAATGGGATAAAAGTACTCCATTCAAAGACAAATTATCATTTCACTGATCTACTTCACTGAGTACAAATTCCCTCTGCTCCCAATAAAAGCTTTAGAGCAGTAGAAAAATGCTAGTTAACTAAAAATGTGTTTCTTTTCTTAGACCATAAAATTTTCATTTATTCTGTCAGTAATACCCTTGTGTAAATACAGTAATTTTGAAGCCTTTCAGTATAGTGCCATACATATTTTGGCATTGTTGCATGTCTGGATTTCTTCCATGGTACTTCAATTTTGTGGTTCAGTGAGCAAACGTAAGAGTTCTCCTGAAGGGCTTGTGCTTAAAACAGTGAGGGGTGTGCTGCCTGCTGAAACAGTTAATCCTTCCCCTTGATGAGAAAGTCCATCCACTGTTTTTATGAACTGCATCTTTGTTTAAATTTACATCAGTTCTTAACATCAGCTTCTTTCAGGACAATAAAAAGTTGAAGTAGACAGCTAAACAAGAAAAAGCATTTTCAAAATATGATAAAAATATGTAATATCTGTTGGAATACAAAGGGTTATTACTTAACATTTGGACAGGAAGCTTGAATTTAACAAAAAAACTGAGAAACTTCTTAAGATATTTGAGGTTTCAGCTCCTCTAAAATGACAAAAGAGTTGATCTTTGTATGTGGATTAAGCTTGACGATAAAGATCAAGATTTCCTTTGAAGGAACAGAATATAGATTACCTATAATTTTCCAAGTACAGGAATTACAATTCCTTCTGCTAGGGGAAAAAATATGTTCCCCATTGTGATTAGAAGAGATGAGGTCTTTGATAGTGTTAATCCTTCATATCAATCCATAAAATGAAGCATTACTTGATAAAGGTCTTACCATGCTCTGGAGAGAACATAAAGCAATGCACACTCCTCATGTAACACAGAACCAGAGCTAAACAAAACTGTAGCTAGAGCAAAGGAGGATGCAGCAATGGTCAAGTCTGCCAGAGCAAAAATGGGTACCAAGCCTTCACATTTTCTATGCAACTCATCTGAACCAAGGGGTGTTGGAAAGCCACCAAGCAAATTGCTAGGTCAGTAAAAGTAAACCAAATTTTAGCCCAGAAAATAAAAAGGATGTTTTTCTGTCATTTTTGGCAGCCCTGGAAATTTAGCCACTTGTCATAAGCAAGAGCTCATGTTAGGGAATCCTGTGGAAACATGGGAAAACTCAATATCCTGACACAAATATTGTCTCAGCTGTTGCAGTCCAAGCAGCAAAAGAAAACACCCACTGGACTAAGTAGATTTGAAATTAAGTTATTTCATTTCAATGCTGTAAGTGGCATAGGATAGGTCTGCAATTAACTTGATTTAATTAATGCAGCACACCTAAAACTATAAACACAATAACATTGTTTTTTGACAAATAGATAAAGTAGAAACTTTTGCTGAATCTTTGAGCAATGTTTAACTACATAGAACAGTTAATGTGGTGACACGTAATAAAAACATATTTCTGTACATGCAAGCTTGGAGAAATTCAATCTTCTCCACATAATGACCTTCTATGTCCCTGCTCTAGGTGGAAGTCGATCAGAATAGATGGAACACTATATACTTGCCAAGGAAGGGCCTTCAGGCTGTTCTTCACTGAAACAGTATTTCAAAAAAATAATGCAGATGTATAATATAAACTGTATTTCCAAAAATAACATAAGTTCAGTCTTTATAAACTATTAATCAAGTCTGATTTAATGGGATCATTATATCTGGCATTCTGCATGTGCTAATAGCATCTAATGCACAGATGCTTTTTTTGACTGTTGAATGAATAATGATCTGGGATTCAGGTTTCCTTAATGGTTCCTTAATATCAACCACTTTGCTAGAGCTGCAAATAAAAATATATGACATTTATTTTATATTAGCAGTATGGAAAATGTGTACATTTGTAATCAAGGTAAGATTTGACAATGTAGACTTAATGACTTTTACTGAAGAGGGAATGATTATGAAGAGCACTGCTTCCAGCATGTATATGGAATGCTGTCATATTGAAAAGTGATGAGAGAATAAGCAAAATGTTGATAAGACACTATGAATTTACACAGCAAAATTAACTGCTTCTTTCTGAAACTACTCGTTAGATACAAAACAAAAAAAAGGCTTGAAAACAAGGACAGAATCAGAATTTCATATGTTTTCTGCCATGCAGCACAGTAGGTAGAGGAAAAACAAAACAAAAAGGCAGAAAAATAACCAGACTGTACAACTTATTAACTCTTATTGATTGATGAAGTTAGAATTATTAAGTCTGTTAACCAAAATTCCTGTCTGTGAAATTTGTGTCTGTCATCTGTATAACACATTTACAGTCGTATTAGCTTTACTGCCATGGAGAAAAATATGTAAACAAACCCCACCAAAATCACAAGTAGAAAAAAATGCAGATCTGTATTTCCACTAGAAATCTGATTTCAGCATGCACAGGCATATAAAAGAGCATGAATATAGCTAGGCAAGTATGAACGAGCCATCTGTGAATGAGACAAGACAATTCAGTTTGTATGAGCCTAAACCTAAACCTCAGTCCTCAAGAATTCATCCTAAATAAAAGATAATACAGGGTATGATCACTTACAGTATGAGCATAAATTGTGTAATTGCACACAGGCATTGATACAATCTTAGCAAATGTTCCTAAATTCCTCAGTTACACTGATTTTATGTAGATGCAAGTATCATAATGAGATAGGGTGAGCCTCTATTTGTGGGTAGACCTTGTCAAGATCAGTCTTAATGGTGTAACTCAACCATTCAACTGGTCTGCCCATTCAGCTCACTACAAGGAAGGAGGGAAACTTAACCTCCTTTGAAAATCATTTTAGAGAGAACTTAATTGTGAACATACTCTCATACTCACCAGTGAGGGTGTCCACACAATGAAATGACAGAGACATTGAGAGAGTAGGTGACAAGGCCATTCCACTTGTCTTCAAAGCTTCTCCATACAAGAATTGAAGCTATCAGTACTGGGATGCGACTTGATATACACTCTGTGTTTTTTACATATTGGTTTAGGTTTATCACAAGCAAATACAAGACCTTGGTTTTTTGCTACGTGTGATACTAGAGATATAATCAGAATAAAAGGAATCATTAAAAATCCTTAGTTTTGTCACTTGAATAAGTAGTTGTGACAATATATCCAAGTAAAAGTATGAAGTAAGAGCAGTGACAGCTGCATTTTTGAAAACAAAGCATGAATAAAATTGAAAACAGCAAATTTACATTTTGAAAGCAGAAAGACGTCAGATTTGGAAACTTTAAGTGGCAGTCTAAAAGCAAACTTTTTGAGAAGTTAAGAAATGTTCTTACCTTGGGGCTTGATTTCACACAGACATATATACATACTCATCTCAAGAAAATGTGTCTTAATGTTAATTAATTTTGTCAGACTGAAAGATTGTTCAATCTGGGTTCTGTTAAATTTATGGATCATTAGTCTCTTATCTTTTCATTATGGTCTCCTGAGAGGAACCATCATAAAGTTAAATGAACACAGTAGGAAATTATTACAAGCCTCCTTTCCCCTTCACCCCACCTCCCCCACTGGAGGAGACAGGGTATAAGTGCATTCATTCCATATAACAAATGTTAAATATCTTATATGATTTAAAGCCTCTAAGGATCTGATTTTTTTGCCATTTTTTAAGTGCTGTAATTAATGAGAGAGATGCAATACATGGATTTTCCCAATCCGATAAATGAACATTAACAACCCCACAGCCCAAGTTCACAACTAAATCTAAAGATTACTGCACACAACTAAAATGTTTGTGCCTAAAAATATATGTTTCAGTCTTTAGCTCCAAGCTTATTTTCTTGACTAACTGGAAGACTATTCACTACTTCAGAGAAGTGCGCAAGTATACGAGTGATAAAGTAACCACAGAATTTGTTTCTTGTACATCATACTACCTGGCAATAAACTCCAAGAAACAGTGATTATTCATAGACTAAAATGAGCCCACAGCTCATTTCTTGTAAATGTTATAATACATAACTTCTAGTCACTCTAGGAAAAGAAGTAGCTTTTTAAAATGCGGAGTTCCATTTTCTTTGGAATCGCATTTTCACTCGCTAGACTTTTCAGCTGTATTCATCAGAAATGTTTCAGGGTTTTCTTTGTTTTCTTGTTTTACTTATTGTTTCCATTTTTGTTTGTCTGGCCTGCTTTAAAATACATTAAAAATATCTAAAAATAGGACAAAGAAGCATTTCACGCACAAAAAGTTCAGCAGCCTGAATGCTTGTGGCTCTGCATTTTATCTCCTGCAAACAGTTGCCTTCTTGACAAGAGGCATAATTCACTGTATTAAAAGGTACAAAGTGCAACTGCTAGGAACATGGAGAAGAAAGCAATTAAATGTTCACAAATGTAATTTGAAAGGTCCATGGCACACAAAGGTGATCTATAGTTAATACTGAACCAAACAGACACCCTTGACTGTTAGATAAAAGAAATTATATTTTCTAGTCATAATTTTTTCTGCTTACCACATGGGATAGGAGAAAATTTGATTTCACTCATTGTCCCAGAGATTTTAACACTGAGATCAGCAAGAGTCATGCAATACCTGATAAGCTGGCCAGTCCTTTTCATGATCATTTGATGCAGCTTGTGGCAAGATACTGCAATCAGAAGTCATTGCTGAAACAAATCTTGGCAGTCAGCTGTAATCAGACATCGTCAAAGTCAACACCAAGTGGCTAAGTGGATATATGATTTTTAAAATTTCCCACTGGGGTCTCAGTAATGCTCTTGAAGGGAAATGACAATCAACAATGACAGAATCAAGTACTTTGGCTGGATGCTGCATGTGATTGTATAAAGACAGTGGTCTTAGCTTCTACAAATGCAGCTGTGGTTAATGACTCACCTGATGTGCAGATAAAGTACCTCCTGACCTTGAACCATAAAGAGAATGCACTGTTTAAAAAAATATAATATAATTCTGAGCCTCCTTGTTTTCATGCCTAGGGAGTGTTACTAATGTAATTTATTTCAGACTTCCTATATAGAATTGAAAACAGAAATATTTCAGAGAAACTGAAATTTTTTGTTCTTATCAGGGTAGTGCCTTCCTTCACCATGTGACAATACTTTTCACTCAAAGGAGCTATTTGATACAATCTTTTATTTTAATTTTTTTTAATATGAGAGAAGAAGCAAAGATTTTCCAACTTCTTGAGATATTTAACTGGTAAAGTTCTCTTTTGTGCCACAGCTTAAGTTTGAATTTTAATTTACTTAGATAAGTAAGAATTGAAATCTGGTGAATCTTGCTGCTGTATTTTCAGATGGTACTGTGCCTGTGATCTGGTGATTTGCAGCACATGCATGTACCTATGTACTTCAGTGCCTCAAGTCCAGACTTCTACTTTAAACTACCTTCTGCAAACATCCATACAAACCTGCAAGACATGTCACTGACAGAGCAACAGTCACACAAACTAAATAACACTTCAACAAAATTTTGGTCACACTGAGTTGAATAATGCCAGGAACTGGCTGAAAAGGCCTTTGCAGACAGGAGATTTAGTCTTAGTATCCCAGTTTTATAGTTTTACTTTAGCACCCAACTCTTTAGAGCTAGTAAGCATGGTGCAAAAATACCGAAGTATCTAACGTCTCATGTACTTGAGTCTTTTCACAAAACTACAAAGCAGCAAAGACTGATGAATCCAGGAAAGGAGAACATCCTCATGATCCAGGAAATCTCTGTAAATATGAAAGTGATGTGACTAACTCCTGATGCAGCTTATCTGCTGCTCCCGCTGCCGGGACATGAAAGACAGAAGTCTCTTCCTTCCCTCCTCTCTTGAGCTGGTAGTGGGTTTATGTCATTCTATTTGCTTCACCTAACCTTGCAGAAAGCAAGGAAAACTGCAAAGGGACATAAATAATCTACATAAATATCTACCTTACTTAAATCATCTACACCAAATGTCTATCTTAGTTCACTCCCTAGAGCTCTCACGCAGGACAACTGGGCTCTTACTTTTTATTACCTCAGAAAGATGATAAAAGAACCTAGATAGAACTCTTAGTCCTTTGGCACAAAGGCTGGTGACATTTTTGTTTAAGAGACATCAAGCAAAAAAATTAATTGAAGGAATATACTTGGGTAAGTGTCAAGATCTCTAGCTTCACAGGTTCACAGTTTTGTGAAGGATACTCATTGGTCAAGGAAAACTTGCCAATGTGGATAAGGTCCAAATGTCCTACCCAAATGATTTCTCTGAAACAATTATCAAACTAGAAGGCACTTCTACATGCTCAGTATACCCTTCCTTCATAAAGACAAGACTACTCTTTAGTGGTCTATATTTAATTATATTTATTTTTTAATTAATGTAGAAATTCTGTCTGTGAGGAGAGGTGTTGGCTGGCTTTGCTCTAACTAACCCACCACAGGGAAGAGCTGAACCCTGCAGCTAAGGAGATGGCACGTCTGGGAAAACATATTTTAAAAAAGGCAGGAAATCCCCTCAAGCAGAGAGAGGAAAAGGGGATAAAAAAACTATAAAAAACAGCTGCAAGGTGAGAAGAGAAAGAGGATGAGGAGGAGGCAGCAGAGCAGAAGCTGGAGCAGGCATTCCCGCTGCAGAACACTGCAGATCTATGGTGGAGTGGGGTAGCTGTGAGAGGCAATAAGCAGCAGCAGCAACAACCTGCTGTGGACTAATGCTAGCCCTCCCCATTCTCCTTGTGCCACTTCTGCTGGGAGTGGAGGACTCTGAGTTCAGCAGGGCTGAGAGGTAGGAAAGCCCATGGAATCCTGGGGATTCCATCCCCTGTCCCACAAAGGAGAATGATATTAACACATCCTGGTGGGCATTTGGCTGATAGGGAATAACCACCCTGAACAGGTGGACCAACAGAAGAGAAGGAAACTGGCAATGAATGCAAAACACCCATGTGGTAGTCAGAAATATCTTTACTGTATGGCTCAGGATAAATCTTACTGCACTTCCCAAGAGATAGGAAACATTTAAATCAGGTTTGTATATTTGTAAGAGCATAGCAATTGTATATGCTCATCTTTTTGTTGGTAGCATAACATCAGGAAGCAAGGTAAGAAAATCCATTGAAATAATAAATTCTTTGAAAATTCAACTCAGTTTGAAGAGAGAAACACCCCATATGCAAGTCAACAACTAAAAAGAGTCACTGAAATATTACACTGGGAACCTGGTTGTACTGAAGCAACTCTTTGCACACATTGGAGGGTAAATGAACAGGGTCATATACACCTATTGTTAGAGTGATAAATGCTATGAGTGTACAGAGCAGAAGGTATTAAATTTCCTTGGAGGACAGAGAGCAGCTTTAGACTAAGGTTGTCAAATTATGATTACATATAAATTATAGTGGCAACAAGGGAAGGACTAAGTCTGCTCAACTGAGATTAGCAACAAAAAAATCCTATTAAATGTGTGCATATGATGAGAATTTAATGACTGCATAAGTCTTCTAAAGTTTCTAAGATATTCCTTACAAATAGTCAGATGATTTTCAGGGTTAGGTTCAGGCAGATTATAAATCTAAGATCAATATAATTCACACCACTTATGATTGCCGAACATTGGTTAGGTACATTTATACTGAAAATGAAACTTTCATTTGAGTCTCTGGGGAAAAAACTGTGTTATGAATCAAGTCTAAAGTAACATTAAGAGAGACAAGATATTGCAGCTTTATAGTCATGAATTTCTTAGCATGCTGTTCATTCCAGTGATACTAAGAACCAGTTTAATTAAAAAAAAAAAGTGTAGAATCATGTAAACCTATGCCTAACACACATAAGCATTGATGTGTTGGATTTTAACTATAGCACATTCAAAAAAATTTCTTCTAGATGTAGTTTCAAATGAAAACCTCTGTCCAAATTTCCTTTAGAAGGTGACTACTCACATTATAAGAATCATAAATCAGCATACCATTACCAATGCAAAGGGCACTTTCAACTGACTGACAGGTTGTTCTACCTAGGGACAATGACAAAGAGCCACAGAACAGTATTAGGCAGGAGGCAAAAATGGATCTTGATCTAAGGAGTCAAGACATGAACATTGGCTGTACAGTAGGACTGTATTGTATTTGAAGAAAGTTTTTGACCCTTCTTCTATGCTTGATAATTTTTATCATTAAAAAAATCTACTAATGTCAGGAAACATAAGCAGGACTCCTAGAAGCAGAGCCACTCACCTAATTGAGACCAATGTGTGAGCCATGCTTTTTACTGTTTACCTGATTTTGATTTTTTATATATTCATTTGCTGTGAAAGGATTGACTTGGAAAAGGGACCCCAGGGCAACAAGGTCTGGAATAGCAACACAAGATTCATCAGAAATACAAGTCCTTATGGCTTGGTAAATGTCTATATTGACAATAAATGTATTTAAAAATAAATCCTTCTAATAAGAAAATTACCTATTAGCCTAAACTACATCTGACCATCTTTCAATGTGTGTACACTAACTACATGTCTGTAAAACAAAAGATTTTTTTAAATAGCTATATGACCTCTGTTTTAATACTTTTAACAAAAATTTACTTGCCATGTATTAAATTATCATGTGTCCTAGTTGCAGCTGAGACAGGGCTAATTTTTGCAGTAGCCAGTAGCATGGCTGGGACCTAGACATTATTCTGTACCACCTGACATCACTGCTGGTGGTGAGGGAAGGAGTCCTTTCATTTTAAGTAGCAAGAAGTGAACAATCAGGCATTTTTGGGCTCCACATGGTGAACACTGACTTGTGAATTGTTTGACTCCTTTGTATATTGTTTTATTAATATTGTTGCTGTTAGTCTTTGTTTTCTTATCTAATTGCTGTTTCCAGTAAGTTGTTTTTGTCTCAACCCATGGTCTTCACCTTTTGTGCCTTCAATTCTCCTCTCCATCCCATGGCAGGGAAAGAGGGAAAAGGATGAAAAGTGAGTGATCAGCACATCATTTGGAGTGCTTCAGTGGGAACATTAAGTTGGAGAATACTTAAACCACCTCTGAATAAGATGTTAGAAACCAGTAAAATCTATTTTTCCCCCCTTAATTGCAAGTTTCTGAAATCTTAAAAAGAATAACTACTATTTTGATGCAGTTGTGTTCCCTTGGTAAGTTTGTTATTATTTTTCATCTCATTTAACTTTCTTCTTACTAATTCCACCAATCAAAAATATTGAAATTACTGAAGTTATAGAAATCTCCCAGAAATCATTAGCAAGAGAACCACTGACTTGTTGTACTTTCTGTTCAAAATGAAACAAAACTTGAATAAAAGGAGGAACTTATTACAGAACAAATTCCAGCCTAGGCATAATCCCTGCCAACCATAAAACAAAAACTATGCCTTTGAAATTCTGGAAGAAGGGCATTAGTATTTTAAGCAGCATACATGCTCAAATATTCTAAGACAGTATCCTATCAAATATTAAAAAACATGGTATAAATATTTTTAAAATAACAACAGAAGAATTTTTAATTTAAGCAAAATCAAGGATTGGATAAAGTTCTAGTTCTAGTATCAAAAACCCAATTATTACAATTAATTCTGTAGGATTGGGGTTTTTTTTTTCATTTTCTAGTTTTGTATTTTCTAGTGACTATGTATTCTTCATCTCATGATATCCTTCAAAATTGATGTCAAGATGAATCTTTTTACTATTCTTTTCTCTCACACAAACATCATTATTACTAGCATTCACTGAAATGACACCTATTATGAATTCTGCCTACTTATATACACAACTCTAAATTTAGCCTTATGCTTTGCCAACTGAAAATCCTCAATAGACAAAGTATTTTGAATCACTGTAAAAGTCTTCTCTCATTTGTGCTCTGAAAACCTCCTACCTCTCCTTTTTCCTTCAGATTAAGAGAGACCTTTTTTTTTTTCATCATCTCTGGATGGAATGAAAATGCAGAGGTTTAGATTTCAAAAGTCTTTCTATTGTAGGCTAAGATTCAGCCATGAGTATTTCCTGTTATTCAGTGTGAAATAGTGGTAGGCAGTAAGTGGGTTCTTTTATATTGTGATTTAAGAGGAAGGTTCCAAAAAAGAAAATAGAGAATAATGTAAGGATATATAAGGATATTATGTAGCCTTGACATGAAGAAAAGACCAAGCAGAAAAAAAATGGAACTCTGAACAAACAAAATTGACAAGCTCAGATAAGTTTTTTTTCCTCAAAGCCAAATGTGACATGCAGTAACAAAAGCTTAGTAAAATCTCAGTGCCTATGCTGATTAGACAACCTTTTTTATTCACACTTCAGGCAGTGCCCATTCTCAGCTCTTTTTACAAATTATGCATATGGGGTTTTTTTGAAAAATGTGATTTCATGCTGCAATGGCAAGTTTCTTTCTTGTTGTTGTTCTGGTGTATGACAATAATCTCTGCTAAATCTGAACGATCAGAGAAAATAATTAAGACCTTAATTTGCCTTAAGAAATTAAGGCAAATCTTCTATGGCAGAAAACACCTGGCTAAGTGCCACATGTAAAACAGAGTCATACATACAAACATGTATTTCCAAATTATTTGGTTACTCCTTCAGAGAAAACCCAGGGTTTGGCTTTTTGTGTCAAACAGAGCAATATTCCTGCAGGGCATCAATCCTACCTCTACTAATTATGGTTTGTCCTCAATGAATCTCTGCATTGCCTGTTTCCCTCACCAGTATCTGACACTCTCCACGCAACACAGCCTGCCTTACCCCAGTCCACAGTTGCACAGTACCAGTGATATTTGTTTCAGCCTTCAGACCATGCACCTCTTCACCACGGATCAGTAACACACATCATGCATTGCAAGCGATTATGTGACATTTACTGCATGTTCAAGACATTTCTCGGTTTATTCTCTATAGTTTAGTTGGAACCATGAGTGTAATCAATGTAAATGCAAAAATCAATGTAGTAACAGCCAAAAAATGGTAAAATAATTGTGAATTTAGCATGCTTTCTATTTTCAAAGGGAATATTTCCTAGAATTTCCTACCAATTTTTCCCAACTTCAACCACCCAGAAGAGAGAAATAAATCTGTCAGATGCAGCATGGTGGTTTCTTCATTTTGAGACAGAGGGTCAGAGGTGTGAGGACTCTGTGCAGTCCTCTTATCTCATGCATGTAGGAGAGTACCTCATATGCAGCAGCATTTGTGTGTGATCAGAAAAAGGGCCTTGGGAAACAGAATTATTCAGATTCACTGGCTCACACTTATATCTGTAAAAGTTTGATCCACAACACATTCACACAGGAAAAGAGTCTCTTTTGTCACACAATTGACTCATAATATCAAGTGTTGGGCTGTAGTTTATTCTCATGTACTCTGAAAAGGCAGTTATTTCAAGCTTCTCATGCATGTATTTAATTATACAGCTGAAACAGAAGGTATCAAATGACACTTAAAATTGGTTCTAAAACAAATATATAACAAAGGAAATTAGTTTAAATGAAAGAAGGAGGAAGTTCAATTGATTTCAGGAATGTGTAAGATTATAACTAATGATTTTTAGGCCATTATAGGATAATTATTATTGTAGGTTTGCCTTTAATTGACATCCCTCAGAAATTTTCAGCATATACCCACTTAACTTGCAATTCAATTTTGGGCTTAAATCAAATCTGCTAGAAACATGAGACAAAGCTCTTCTCAGCAATAATGTACATAAAAGTGTTTTTACAGTAAAAAGTGCTAATTTTGAACACAAGGGCAAAGTATCATATACAGCAATATTGAAGCCTTCACAATAAAAAAAATTTATCCACAGTGGCTGCTTGCTTTGGGCAGTAGTAGATTCTCAATCTCACTTCCTAAAATGGAATTTGTATGGCCTGTTGTATTTTACATACTTTTTCCAGCTTGTGAGACAAGGAAAGAATTCAGATACTCATCATTCCTTAATCAATTTATGATGAATTATAAATACATAATAATTCAGCTCCACAGAGCCATTAAAAATCCATATGGGTATTTTTAAAAGAAAAAAAACACATCTGAAGAGAAATTCAGACCAGGCAGGTATATATTTTTGTGCTAGAATCTTTAATAAAAATAAAGTTTCCCTCACATTTTTAATTCCCTAGAAAGTTGATAAAAGGTACAAGACATCAGCCTACATAAGCTATTTCCCTGACCTTCCTCCTTTCATCTCTGAGCCTTGGAACTTGTAGTTAAAATAAAAAGGCAAGCAAGGACAAAAAAAATTAAAAACCAGAAATACACGTACAGATATGGCTCCACAGATGAGAATATTAGGAATAAACTTACACTGTTCCCTCAGAAATGCTGTTACTTTGATGTCAGAGCCCCTGCTGTGATGGACGTCTTCTTTGAAATGCTTACGTTGATGTGGTTTTATACATCTTTGTAAAAAAGTCTTCTTGGAAAATGAGAGGTGTTGAAAGCTGAGGTTAGAGGTATTTGGCAGGTAACGGGCTGGACTGCACATCAGGCACTGAAAAGACACCCGCCACAGGTGACAAGAGGGCCAAACCATTTATTTTGGCATCAGCATCAGCTTTCAGTAGCCTTTGGCTCCAGAAGGTAAAGCTGACTTTCTTTGCATGGTTCTGTAAAGGAAAAGTGATTCTAGATGTCAGTACTGACTATTGTAATATAACATATTAGCAATTGGGGCTAGACTGCTTTGTTTACAGCTGAAACCATTATTTTTTCAATTAGTCACTAGGCTATGCTCTAGCAAGAATGACTTGACAAACCTTATTCAAGCAGCTCATCATGCAGTTCATGAGTAGTCAGGTGCTTAAAATTCATCATGGCCTTTGTTGAACCATGGCCTTACTTAAGGTCAATTAAGTAGGTGCAAAACCAAGCAATTTTTCAGCACTATTCATTAAAACCCCACTTACTAAAAGATTTAATTTATAAGGATGGAAGAAAAAAATCCTGTGATATAGCAGAACACAAAAGAATGGTACCAGACAGGTGGGTACAGGTTTGGGGGAGTATTTATAAAAGAAGGCTTCTGCAGGAACTACATATAAGACAAAACCAAAAGCTCCAAATTATACTTTAAGAAGTTTAATCTTGGATGCAAGATCATCATAGCTACCTGCAAATAATATCTGAGGGACTTCTCATTGAAAATACTAAATTATAAATATGCTATTAGATTATTTATATTTATAATGCCCTTTATTTGCAGGAGTCAAATACTTTCAGTCCTTTATTTAATTTCACAATAAAGAAAGGAATAAGGCTGGCATTTATAAGCAAGATTGATAATTGATGAGTATGTTGCCAAATGCACAAGGTAATAAAGTCTCACATAATACAAACTTGAATTGACATATATAATTTAGAGGGGATATTCCCTAGAAATAATATTTTCATTTTCTGAATAGTCTCTTTTTCAGTGGCTATCAATACAATGTGTTATTATTAATTATCATATCTAAATTTCTTATTTTTTGTTATCTTTTAATAATATACTATTACACATTGCTGCTATACATACTTTTCATTTTCTCACATCCTGCTTTTATATGTTGCCTGGCATTACCTTTAAAATCTTAATATAATGAATGCACCTTTTATAATTTTAATAATACTGAATACTGAAAGCATAATATTCTCAGGTGTTTTGAAATCACATACACCGAAAGTGGTGCAGAATGCTCACAGGCAGATCACAGCTCCTTATATACATATAGCACATAGTTGTTGGTGCCTAGTGAAGTTTCTAATTATGGTGAGCACATATGTATTGCACTCAGATACCTAAAATAGTATCATATCTCTTAGAAAATATGCTTGATTTTGTTTTCCTTTACATATATTTAAGTGACTCATTTTTCATCTTTAGGCTTTATAAATGGTTAGAATGGCATAAGGAGCAGATAGCCCATGTTCTGAGCACTTGTCGGATTTTAAGAAAACAACCCAAAAGCTAATGTTCAAAGATATTTATTTTTTAAATCATATTCTTACACTATGCTTAGACAAATCTAATAGAGATATATTTTATCCCTTATACCTAGGATACATTGTAAATGCTATCTTAGTTTTAGAGGGGAAAAGACAACCGATTTACATTTTTCTGTGGGTTTAAATGACAAAAGATGCTTTGTCTTTCTCAGGATTTTATAGTTCTTCTCTCTACATAGGGGTGGATTTGATCGAGGCTGCTCAAACAATCTCCTTGGAATGAAAGTAATAGTATTTTACAACCTTGTTGAACTTCAAACAACTACATTACCTTCCAACCCAAAGACACCCAATATTGCCAGACAGATTCCAGCCTGCCTAGTTCTTATTTATTTACAGTAAAAATGAATATTGAGAACTGGAAGTGGGTTTGGAGAATAAGCAATTTAAGGAGCTCAATAAATTCATTTTGTACAAGAAATTGAAGCAGTGACACGATTCTGACATAAGCAGAAAAAGAACACTTCAAATTGTAGAAGGAGAACACAGTACAATGACTACACTTAGAAGAGGAAACCTTAGGTATAGTCCTTTAAAAAATATTGAAAAATAAATTAATTATTGATACTTCTTGAAAAACTTGGTAATATATCTATCACTGAATCTTTAAATCAGCACTAAAAAACTTTATAATATAAGCATACTTTCAATTCCTTCCTGAAACTATTTGGAAACATAGGCACTGAAATTAAAGGTCAATATTTTTTACTGTAAGTTTCCAGCTGTGTCTCAAAAGAGTCACAAGCCTGCGTTGAGGTTGTGAGTAAGGCCTGTGAAGGACAGCAAGAGGGGCAAGAGTCCAGGCCAACCTGAGCACTGTACTTTTGAGGGGAAAATACTATACCTTTCTGCTCTTTCCTCTCTTGGTTTACTCACTGTTGGGTAATTTCATGCTTCCTGAAGTCTTGCTGTCAGTAGTGCATGAGAAGTCTGACTGAATAATTCTGCCTAACACTTTAACTGCATTTATCTTAGGCTAAAGATTTATTTAGCAACCGGTAGTTTAACCTGGAAAAATACTGACAAGAACCTTGCTCTCCCTGCACTTACTGGATTATAAGCAGGGTCTCACTAATTAACAAAATTCTACAGCTGAAATGGAGAACAGGATGAAGAATGAGACGCCTGTCCCTGTGGGTTTACATGGCTACCTCATAGGGTGGTCAGGAATTTCCAACATCAGATTATTTTCCCAATCAATAATATATCAAGTGTGTTTCTCTTGTCAGACAAATATTGATCCAGATCTGCACCTCTCTACCTCACGGACTGAAATCACAGCATATGTCTTAATTTTTTTTTTCTCTCATGTACAAAAAATAGATGTCTGAACTCATTGGTAAATCCATTAGTTCTAGTCCCTTAATTGTAATACAGCTTTATTTGAATGTTCCTTTTTAATTAATACCTTAAGAGCTCAGATTAAGTGTTACTTAAATCATATTAATGAGTGCTGATTTCTTAGGGAAACAATGGGAAAAGCAGGAAAAGTACCAAGCATCATTCCAGTCACTTTTCATCCATGTTCAGTGATGGCCTTGTTGACATCACAATCAATCATTTCATTCTTCAGTGGAAGTATCAAGAAATTCTTGAGAGTATGCCTCATTATACAGCCCTCAGTACATGCACACCTAATCACACACTTAATTGTAATTGTTAGAACATTTTAGAACATTTAATTTGTATGAAAGTTCTTAGATGGAAAGGAACTAATAAACTTACATGCAGTGGAAATGTAAGAAAATTTCATATTTATATATATTATAATATAAAAATATTCAGAAATAAATTTATATTCTATAATTCATCTTTGTACATCACTTTTTATGTCCATTATATGCATAGATGTTACTTTACATACATCTTGGCACTACTTTAATATGTTTTATTGTTTGGGCTACTACAAAGTATGCATGGCCTAATTTTCAGGTACCTGAACTTAAAAAGAACTTTTAACGTATTGCAAGAAGTTTTCTAGATGCTTGAAGAAGGCAGTTGATTTTTCAGGTGGAAACAATGACATTCAATTCCTATTAAATTAATTCTAGGGAAGCTATTTTCTCACAATATTTTCAAAAGATCTGATTTTTATGACTTGTGCCCTAGAACTACAGTATTACAGAACTGATTTACAGGAGTAAGAGTGTCATTGATGAAAAAATTAAAACATGAGATTTTAAAGTTAGGAGCTGTCCTGGACCATATACAAGGACAGAGAAGTAACCTGAGGGGCAGATGGGGGCAAAAAGCAGCCTCTTAGGGATCCTTTTATTCTCACCTGAAGGATTGGGAACCACAGTACCATGGAATTCATTGCAGCAGAGAAGGACTCTGGTCATCAGAGATGTTTCTAGATTCAAAAGGACCCACAGAGGGTGCACTGTTTCAGAACTCCCTGCTTCAGCACCCCCAATTGTTCTGAATGGATTAAATTTAGCCATTCCTTTTGTGACAATATTAAATCCTCTTGTAATATTTGCATACTTAAGGATAAGGCAGCTCTGAAGTAATTTTTGAGTGTAGGTACTCCTTGAAAACAAATAATTATTTTGGACAGGAAAATGTTTTAGATGAAGAAAGAAGACTTCTAGAATTCTACTGAAATGTAATTTCTTCAATTTACAATTGATTGGATGAAATCTATTTTTATGAGGAAGAAAAATCAGGTTAAAACACCCAAGAAGCTCTACATAATATTTAATTCCATTCCCATGAGAATTTTATTTGATAAAATGCTGAGACAAAATTTCAGAAAGATGGAAGGAAAATTTGAGTCCAGGACATGTAAGAAGTTGGCCAAAATAGAGTTGCCTTAGAGGATGTACTACCTCTTTCTTGCAACTGCCAATCTTCCCTCTTTTAAAAAATGACAAAATACCAGTTTTCACAGAATAAACTTTCTACTTAAATGTATAAGATTACAGACTTATAAGATTATAGCTGACACTTTTAATAAACTGAATTACAACAATACACAAGATTGTCACAGCATTGTTTTATCAAATGTATAGTGCACTATCTGCACATCAGTAGCTACAGTTAACCTCTAATGAAGTCCCATTATATCCATTTTGACCAGAGCTGCACTGTATCACAAAATAATTTAAGGCTAGAAAAATTAACTACAATTGTATCATAATTCCAAAATCTGCTGAACCTATAATAGGAAATAAAAAAACAATTTTTTTGTACAATACAAATTACTCAATACACCAAAGCTATGAATTCGATAAGAAGCAAATTCAAAGTATATGAAGTTCAGACATTATATGAACCACAATGTCTTTAATTTCTCCTCAAAGATGGTTGTGGAAGATTATAAAACATTCCATATTTCAAATTCTGCTGGGTTTTTTTTCTTCTTTTTTCAGGGGTGTATTTGAGTTTATTCAAATTCTACATACAACCTTGATCACACTGATACTACTACATTTTCTGCCATCCATCTCAACCTTATGACAAAATATACTCTTTGAATATATATGTGCAAGACCTGCTGCCAGCTACCTGAAATCTCAGTAATTATAGAGGTTCTAGCGAAATGTCCTCCCTCTATGCTCAAGTCGTTTCTCATATAAATAAGAATGGACACTGTGAACAATTCACTACCAGCACTTCTCACGTAAATTCCAGGTAGGTAATCAGATTCATTAAATGTTCTTCATTAGTTATTCAGAGAACATATTGTAATCTTTACACTGATTATCATAAAATTTTCTAGTCATTTTCTTTTCAACAAAATAAACTTAGTTCATAAATACCTAGGACAAATACCAAAGGCATTTGCAAATGCTATTTAATTGATGTTTACAATGGAAACAAAACCAGAGCTAACCAATGCCATTAAATAACCATCCATGAAAGACAGGCTTGGAATATTGGGAATTCCCCCAGTTTAATCAGACACTTCCTGAGACTTATATTAAGTCAGCTGATTAGGCTGACAGACACCACCTTCATAGTTAAGTAACTGCTCTCAGTAAAATGTCCCAGAGAAACTAAATTAAAAAAAAAAAAACAAACCAAAAAAACCACACCATTCCACATACCCAAGTCTTCTTTATATATGGCATGATATTTTCCTAAGAAGAACAAGTTTTGAAAATAGTAAGATAAGTTCTGAGAAGCACAGATGTAATGGTCATGGTTGGGTGAAACAGAAGAACAGCCCCCATGGTAAAACCAGTTGTATAAATTAAAATTTAAGAAAAGTTGGGCAGAGTTTTAGAAATGAAAGCAATTTACCACTGAACAATCTGCCAATGTGTCATGGTTTGACACTGGCACAATGCCAGCATCCCCATGAAAATGCAACCCTGCAAATTATTTGCTGTGAGATACAACCAGGAACAGAGCAGAGCAGGCCCAAGCTTAATAACAAGGGAGAAACTTTATTATATTAAACTACTACTACTATAAAAGGAAAAAGAATGAAAAACCACACACTGAATCCAAAATAAAAACCTTCCAAAGCATTCCTCTTTCCCCCCCCCCCCCCCCCCCCCCCCCCCCAGTTCCAACAAACCACAGTGAGACACAATTTGGATCTCCAACCAGGTTCCCACCCTTCAGATAATCAATACTCAGTCCATCAAGGGAGAGAGGAGTCTCTCCTGTGCCATAGACCCTCCAAGAAACACAGCTGGCACCTCTTGTGTTTCCATGTCACACATGGCACTACCCGGAGAAAAATCTGCCAGGGTGACAACTCTCCATGCACAGTGCTCTCACCACAGTGCACGGATAGACTGAGACTAGTCCTAGGATTTCTTTTCAAGGATGCTTTGCCAAGAGGAAAAAAAAAAACAACAGTTCAGTTTTTCATTTTTGGGACCGCAGTCCCCCCCATTTCCCCCTGGGGCCAAGGGTCCAATAACAGAGATCTTCTTCTCTTCTCCTTCTCTGAAGACAGGGGGCATCACCACAAACCCTCCTCAACTTTTCGTTGTTCACTCCACTCCTGTCTTTCCTCAGCTGCTGAAGCAGGTCTCTTGGCCCACCATGCATCCTCCCAAAATGTAGTCTCTCTCTCTTGGAGGAGAAATTGGTTCAGTCTATGGCTAACAAGAAAAAGTTCAGCCAAAAGCCATTCCATCATCTTCCTCACCTATCTTCTTTTCCTAACATCTCAGGTCCCAGGCTGTCTCTCTTCTTCTCTTTCAAATCGAGAAGTAAAGCCCTCATTTCCCAAGAAAGGGTTAAAAGTCCTGACTCCCTGGATGGCTCTCGGCCCAGGCTCCAGCTCCCACGCTGGGCACCTGTTCCCCCCACTCCCCCTCTGCCGGAGTACTGCTGTCACCATCACTATCTCTTTCTCTCTTGAGAGAGAGAGACCCTATGTGCGGAAAACGCAGACATCCCAGATTTTCCTCCACCCTTCCATCCGCAGGGAGCCGGAGCCGGTTCCGGTCCACCCACCCTTCGGCCTACCTCAGCTTCCCCTCCCCCACCCAGCCATGGGCTGGGCAGGGAGAGTCTGCACTGTCTGATGACTGGAACCAAAGAGAGAAAGTTCCTCTGGGAGTTCAGCTTTGAACCCCTCTGTGTTCTCAGAGGCATGTCCAGCCTTCAATTGGTCAGCCCAAGTGTCAATATCTAACCCCAACCACTGATTGGTTTGACCGTCTTCCTTCCAAGAAAATTCTTTTCCATGTCAAACCACGACACAAGGGAAGGAATCTTTTCATCATTAGAAGCATCAAACTTATGAGAAAACGTGTTTCTAAAATGTGTGCTGTATTTCAATATGTTTTTTCAACTTAGGGGGAATACCAGGCAAAATATTCTTTCTGGTGTGGCATAGACTGCAATGACCACAGCATATCCTTCTGGCCTTGAAATCTTTTGCCAATGAATTACAGCATCTCAACTGAAAGCAACTATTTTTGTGGCCTCCTTGAAATACTAACTCTCAACATAGCCATACTCACTCCCCAGAGGTATATGTATCAAAAAGATTTGAACTGAATACAGTGACATCGCGTTCTCAGGGTCAGGCTTTGTCTGCTGGGCACAATCCTTGAGGAGCTAATTGCACAAAGGGATTATGAAAGCATACCCGTATTGAGGGCAGAAAAAAAAAAATGTTCCCTACAGTATCTCCAGCTCTCTCTGGGTTTGTCCCTTGTTCTCAGTGCGCATTGAAAAGACCGGTGTCTGTTTCCATAAACTCAGTCACACTGTCTGGAGATATCCTAGGTAAAATTTATAAAGGACATGACAGAATATGATTTATTTCCCCATATTTCTTTTCCTAGAAATTGCAACATGAATTTCACTAAATCCCTCAACACAATACCCTCTAGGAGAATCAGCATCTGTGAAAACTGGTAAACATGACAGAACAAATCCTGGTTGAAAAAAAAGAGAAATCTACTCAGTCAAAGCTTAACTGATGAAACTGAAGCAAAACTAGATTTGTAAATCATCAATAACTTTTGACGTAATTGGATGAATTTGCATAGAAGTCATAGCAATTGCACCTGCTCATACCACGTCTCGTTTTCTTCAAGTGCTTTTCACAGCTGATGTGCTGTTAATTATTTTCCTTCCATAATGCACCAGGAAGACCCAGTGTTCATTGCTGAGCCAAATACTACACAAACTCAGGAAAGAATGAATTGCTTTAATACTTGGAGTTGCTTCAATTTTGTTTTTTACCAATAATCCTAAATTTTAGTTCCAAAAATTATATATATTCTATTTCATTAATAAAGCATCACCTCTATCTAATCATGACAGTAATGTTATCAGCATTATGTACAATCAGCCAATTATTCTCTTTAGCATTCACTTTCCAATGCATATCATAAATCTCAAGATTCACAAAAACTGGGACGAAATTAACTTAAAACACAATAAGAAATTTCTGGTCTACTTTCAGAATCATCATTCATTCCACATTTAGTTATATCACAAATCTGGCTTCATAAGCACACAATGAGCATGAAAGAAAATTGTTGCCCATAATAAACTATATTCCGAGCTGTGCAAGTATTTACTTTCAACATAAATTTACCAAAATTAACATCCAACAATACAATGCTATTCTCTTAATGACCTTATGCCAAAGTAAAATTAATTCTTTCCTATTGTAAGTAGCAAAAATATATCTCTAGCCACTATCCTGTTTATTAACATGTGTCTTTTTATTGATGCAGTAGCTGCGAATTATACTCCCTCCACATACAGTGATTGGTATTTCTAATCAGGATGTGACAAAGACCTTCAATATCTGTATACAGACAAGCTTCATTTGCAATACTTAAAAATTTTACTTGGCCTTTTTTTTTTTAATTTTAGGACTTCATTCTTAATCAAGACACTAGAGGAGGTATTTGCTAGAAAGCTCTTCAGACTTTTACAGATTAATGTTCCTGAAGAAGTATTCCAAGAATGCTTTCTGATTTTACTATCTTTCTTTTAATCTTTAAGTACTGTCTGATCATCAGAAAATTTAATGAAAACTTCTCAATAAGTCTGAGCACTAATATGTTTTCTGCTTTAATATGTCCACAGCCCAGATTCTGGAGTAAATGTACTTCATTGACATCTTTTTTAATTCAGTATGAAGTCTGATATATTCAAAATTATGAAAGAATTCATCACTTGTGACTGTCTATTTATATAAATTCAGAAATCTAAATTAATTATATACCAATTCATATGCATAGAAATTCTGATTCTGCAATATTTATAGTACTAATTCAGTTCAACCTCTTTTTGGTAGTAAATGTATATAAAGGCGAATTTAGTACAGTCAGAACAAAAGTGGTAATTGGAAAACAGCTGTTTCTTGCAGTATTTTCCCAGAAATATCAAATAATAATTTTAATTTTTTGTATATGGGCAGCACATTTTTAACAAGGCCACTCTCTTGTTAGAAGAGGATTTTTTTTTTGTAATATCTTTTCAATTTTAAGTGCTGATTTAATGAATTTATTTTTAGTTTTGGAAGAGGATTGGTTTTGTTATGAGTCAAGTCAGTTAGCTATTAATAATGGCATAAGAGGAAAAAGGCCTTACTTTTGTAAACTAAAGGAAAGTGCAATTATTATTTTCAAAGTTAAATGGAACAGAATTAATAGTTGGGATCTAAAAACAAATAGGAAAAAAATAGAAGCAAATGTTTAAAATAAAAGTAAGAACCATACTACAACAAGCACCATGGTCCAGTTAACACCAGTTCAGCTGGTCATAAGTACCTCGAAACCCCTATATTTTTTAAGCTTTTTAATAACTATTACTGAAGACAAATGCTTCCACAGTGATCTCTGCTCCCTGGCAAGTCTAACTGGTTTACCTAATCTAGAGTCTATAGCTACTTTATACTTCATTTTTATAGTAAGTACACCCTAAAACAAGGGGGAAAGGGCTAGACGGTGGTTAAAACTCTGATTTTCTGTCTATAGGCCCATCCAAAATTAAAGACTTGACTTTTTTTTCAGTTACTGTGGCTTCCAAAAAAAGATACACTGCATTTATGTCAACTGTATATTCATTACTTATGTCTGAAATATAAAATGTTAATATATCTGCATGGTTTCACAGAACAAATATGACAAATAGTATGGCAGAAATTTCTATGGCAAATCACAAGAAAAGATTTTGCACAGCACATTTATATCTGCACTGCCAGATCTACAAAACCACCAGAGACAACTTACAAGTGATTTACAACCACTGAGCTGAGCCTCCCTTCACTCCTGCTTTTGCTCTTCCATGTCCCTCTTGGAAGTACATTTTACTGCATTATGTGCCATTGGATGATGGATCACTGGACACTGAGTATATATTTATGATTTCAAGCTGATTTTAAAAAATAACTGAATAAAATAAAAACAGTATGTATCCTTGAATTTCTTTGCTACAGAAAAATACTATTCCATCCTTCAAAAAGTATATATATATATATATATATATACACAAAAAGAAATTTAAATATACGTTTTCCAGGGTGAGCATTCCACCACATGTCACTTATGCATCAGAGTGTGCTTTTACTGAGCAGTAGTTTTGATGAACCAAAAGGAGCTTACAGCAAGATCAGCACATGTAACAGGAGCCATGTGGAAAGCACAGAGTTACAAAAAAACAAAAAACAATAAAACAAAAAAACATTTTAGGGAGTACAGCTATAGGTAAACTAATTTCATTCTTTGAAAATCCTAGCTAGTTTCAAGATTAATTTTCCTTGCTCAAATGAAGAAATCTTCATGCTGAAAACAACAAGATTTAGGTAGGACTAAATGCTAAAGAATACACCATTACAGTTAGCCCCATACTATCAAGAAAATACTTAAATGATTGAGTCTTGATCTCTCTAGTTTTTTTGGTTCAGAATCTATTTTCTTCCTGTTGTCCTTACATTTTTAAAGAATACAACATTAATGTATTTCAGTCCCAAAGAAGGACAGGCTTTTGAACAGAAAGGCTATGAAAACTTGTATACTATGACTGGGGCTGTGTAAGGATTCAGCTGAGGCTTCCAGCCTCATCAGGCCTTGTGCAGAAGAAGGGCTTGGGACAGATCCAGCACAAATCTGTTCATTTGCTATGTGAAAGTCAGAAATTGCTGTTTACTGTGAAGGTAACCAAGCACTGACACAGTCTGCCCAGAGAGGTTGTAGAATCTCAGTCACCGAGGTATTCAAAAGATGCCTGAATACAATCCTGGAAAACTGGCTATAGCTGGCCATGCTTGATTGGAGGGTTTGGATAAATGAGTTCCATCCAGCCTCAACCATTCCCTGTTCTGTGGTTTTGTGACATCTGTATTCAACGGACACTGACTTTGCACCTGGATTAGGTGCTGTAAAACTTTGTACCTGTCAAATCTACCTTTCCTGCATTGATAAAGGAACAAAACTATATTACAAATATAATTTATCTGTCAGTTTTTATGTGATTTCAATATATTCCTTTTCTATAATGAGTATGTTATTTTAAATATATAAACATGTCATGAATATATCACAGCATAAACACAATCAGAGGCTCATTTCAATACCATTCAGCAGCAGAGGTCCCAAGTCTTTGCTGTCCTCCTGGTCCACTAAGCTCAGACACTTTATATTAGTTAGAACCTGTTCTGCCCCTCCTATCTAAAACTTGCTTCACAGAAGCACATTAGAAAAAACTGCTGTCATCTCAGATATGCATATGATATTATATCAAGGTGAAGGCTTTTTTATGCCTTCAAACTGCCAACAAAAATATTTACCACCAAGGATAAATCCCATAATAGGCTGTATTGCTTAAAGACCTGCAACGACAATTTACCTGTAATATCAAAACTTTCCAAGCAGGCTTAGTCAACTATTATTCTGCCCACTGATATATCACTAGAAGTACAATCTGGTATTATTTTTTATAAAGTGATATTTAGCAATCATAGCATGCACATAAAAATTTATTTTATTTCTATGTACATTCTACAAAAACTCTGCAGTTAATTATTTTTATGATACCTGTTGGCCATCTTTTTCCTTTAATTGATGTTCACTAAGCACTTCTCAATGATGTTTCATGGTTTACAGAACATGTCTGAACTTAGCTGAGAAATTATTTCAAAAGTGGGCTTCCACTGGGAATGTCAATGAGGTAAGGACATTTTTGACATATTATCTGCATTACTGAGCTTTATTTGATTTGCAAGATTAAAAGAGATTCAGTTGAAAAAAGCAGTGAGCTGCACCTTAACGGAACAATGGTCTGACATCAAAGATATATGTGATTTGAAAGAATGAGTGGCAGCTGCAACGAGGAGATTATAAAATCAGAATCCAGGCTTAATAGTGCACTCCAAGTCTTGGTACAGAACACAAACCTGCAGTTCAGTTCAGGAATAATTTTAGTACATCAGACGTGATCTAGGCTGACTACTTTCTCACTTCCATCTTTTACTGTTAGGCAATTAGACAACAGTCAACATTATACTTGACTGTCTGAAATATCCATAGAGAATTACTTTGTTTTCTACATGTGAGAGGTCTATTTTTAGTCTATTCTTAAACTGTCTGTCCTCATCATCTCTGGAATGATTCAGTGAGGTGAGGACAGGGGTGGCAATCCAGACAGAAGTTTACTTCTTCAGAAAGGAAAGCAGAAAGAAATTACTTGTGTAGTTTCCCCTGTATACAGGGGGTACATAGCATTTGAACCTACAATTCTGTACTTGGTCTGGTTCCTCAGTAATGTATCTGCCAAAGAATGCAAACATATTTCTTCTTTGCCTTTTTATCCTCCTTTTAAAAGAAGTGTCTGACCTGGTTTTGACACTGAGATGTAGGATAGGTTTGGCAGCTGTAAGTTTCTCTGATCATGAGGTATGCTCCTAAATGTTTGCATGACTGGGATAAGGTCAGGCTTTAGCACTTCAGCATTTTCCAGTGACCAGTTAACACTTGCTAGCAAATGCCAGTTTCACTCTTAGGCACTTAGGTCCCCTTATGTGGAGAGCCTTGGCATTTAACTTGGGCTCATGAACTCAGCCGCGTGGCAGAATGACAAAAAGAAATTGAAATATTCTGTCATACAAATCCCAAGCAGTGGCTTTTAACTCAGCAATAATGTAAGAAGTATTCTGAAGTTGGTATAAAAGACTAAAGGTTTTAAAAGCATTTTGAAGGGCAAATCAGGATGCACTCAGATTTGGGCTGTGTTGGTTTTGGCAAGATAAGAGGCTTGAGGGAAAGGACTTGGCTACAGACGCTCACATTCACCTTCTCTGGTAGCTGTTAGCTTATCCAGAGGGTTGTTTCCCTTTATAAATGTGTCAGCTCATATTAAGAAAAAAATGCATAATGCAGAAGAATAAAAATAATCTTATATATGACAGGATAGAGAATTGGTGCTTGTATTTCATTTGGACCATTGGATCATCCCAGTAATACTGCCATACAGGGACACAGGAAAATAGAAACTGCTCAGAGTGCCTGTAAGAGTTATTTGCATTCTCCTTTCCTCAGTTATATGCCTAAGTCAAGGAAGATTTTTCAAGCACTCTGGAACTGAAAATGTTTATAAATGAAATTTTTATGGAGTCCAATTATGCATGTTTGAAAAGAGAATTTTCTGTATTGTGAAATCCTGGATGTCCAGAGCCAACATCAGCTGTGAAAATTTGAATTACATTTAGAGTGAAGAGGTAGGAGGGCAACAGTGCAAAAAAATTCAAAGTTTCTGAAATATTGTTTCCAGCACAAAATCATGCATACTAGTCTTTTTCTCATTTCACTCCTACTGCAATTCAAATCTTTACTGCAGCATCCCTATAGTGAAGTGAGCCTGGCTGTGAAGACAAATTATTTTTAAATTTGAAGTCTTTTGTGTTCATCAGTGGTGTTGATACACACGTAGGTCTGCATGATCAAACAGATGTGACAAGTGACACATTGTTATAAAGATGCCAGATAAAATTGGATGTAGGTGTCATCCCGTTGTAATTCTGTAGACACCATGGCTTTACTGAGGATGCTTACTGTATGGAATAAAGAGAATTTTTCTTTTGTTTTCTGTAAGGAACAATTCCAAACAAAGATCTTTTGTAACAGCTAATTTATCAAAAATCTTGTCTCATAAGCATTAAGAACCAAGCCCTTGACAAATTAAAAGCCTAGAAAATAAATTCAGAAGATAATATAATAGAAATAGGTAAATGTAATTTTTAGAGAAGGAGAATCATTTTCATTTAATTACTGTGCAAGTTTCCTTCCCCTGGCATATTCCAAGACTCAGTCAGGAACACCACAAAGATCTTAATCAATTAAACTGAACTTAGTTAATCTTCTCTACTTGACGATCTTAAAGTTATTCAATTCATTGTGTATTTGTGCACTATTAAATGTCCCTCAGAGGCAAAATCCTGTATTTGAGTTAATAATCTCTGAGCCAAGCAGCAGAAATCATGACAAATTTTTGTTTTTATGATTTTTTTAATGTGAAATTTATCACAAATACTGTAATTAAAGACTTACAAAAGTACAGTAACCCCCCATAAGTTAAATATTAAATTGAATATGTAGATTCCTCTTTATCTTTTTGCTTTTGACAAAATAATAATTTTATAACAAAACATGCAGCGAAAATATTTGAGTCAAAATTAGAAATTAGCTTAATAAGTTGCAATTACTGCAGATGTAGAACCTAATGAAGCTGTAAAAAGGGATAATGAATACTACAATTATTATTGCTGACCCAGCATCTTTGCTTCCAAGACTCCTGACCTTGTTCCAAATGCTGAGCATTCCTCCATCTGGTACACACAGTGATAAGATCACTGTCATCACAAGTATTAGATCAATGGTCCTTCCCATGTGGCTGAACTCCAAAGAGTCTCATACTTTATCGTTAGGGGCAATGGGATGCAGAATATTATAAACTTCCTATGAAGTACCTAAGTGCATGTAATTTTTTATTTTAGATAATACACCATCAAATCTTTCCACCTGTACCTTCATTTACTACAAATTCACTGAGATAGTTTATCTTCATCCTAATCATTTTTTAAAGTTCTTTACTAAAAATTGTGCTGTGCTGTGTTACTCATTTGTGGAGTCATTTATTGTTCCATAATTTCCCTAAAATATCTGTTCCCTGAGAATTTCAGAAAAATATTAACTTATGTAAACATTCATTTCTCTCTCATAAATCAAACTTTTCTTGGATTAACTATCAGGATTCCAATATAAATAGAAAGAGGACTGTCTGTTAACCCATGGATATAATGCTACCTCAAAAGTTAAAATTTAAATAAAAATATGTATATTTTTTAACAGAAGAGGTACCATGGTCAGATGGTGTCCTTTTATTCCCCACCAAATTTTTTTCAAATCACCAAAAATTTCAACAAAATACTGCTACTTTTGGCTGAAGTTGGAATGGTTATATTCTCAATATTAAATCCTTAATGTACCCCTCTCTGACAGGCCAGTTGTTGCTGGGTCATATAATGCTTGCTAAGTGCTTGCAAAATTTTGCAGTTTGGCCATGAGAGCACAGCTGGGGAGTCTCAGGTGTAGGTGCAGAGCAAGCATCTGATACCTTACAATGACAAATATAAAACTTTTTTTTTATATGCTTCTATAAAAAATTATTAACCCCAAAAAAGATTTCTCTATGCTAACCATGAAAAATCTCACTTATTCATATCAATAAAACAAGCCTTGAAAGAGATTCAGTAATGTGTTCTATCCCAGGAAGAAAAAGGCATGTGGGAAAACTGTAGCAGATGCCTCCTGTGTTACAATGTAAAATAAAACTATGACTAATGAGGGATTTATGTCACTTTTCCATCATTTATGTCATGATAAACCTATTTTATTGATATATATATATATGCATAAATCAGTCATAATAAAACTCCTATTTCAGTGCTTAAATAGGTTTCAAAGTTGTGAAAATTTAAGTATTTCAACTCTGCATTAATAATTTTAATGTACAATGGATAAATATGACTTTTTTGTGTCCTGTATCCTTTTTGTTTGTAAATATTTTATTAAGTGCATAATCTTAGAAAAACTAGGCTAACATGAATATGCTGGAAAAGACCAAGGAATAAAGCTGAAACTGGCATTGACAAGTATACCAATGGCAAGCACTAAATTATACATAAATATCTTCTGAAATAAAACAATTCAACTAGGAAAATAATGGCATCCTTTGTTATAAATAGAAGTACACATTTAATTTTCCACACTGATCTAATCCTCTCAAATTGCTCTCGTGAAAGACACATAGAACTTTAGGGTTATACAGCATGTATCTGTTTGTAGGGAGCCTACTTCCAGGTGCTCAGAAAGCATTTACTGCACACATTGGTGCATCCAAAAGTAAAAAAGAATAAAAATCAGTATCGTTCTTCTGATTATAGCATGTTTTTTTATAGACATTTTGATACCAGCATCTCAACAAGTTCTACCAAAGGCTACAAAGGTATTGACACCTGAAAATGTTAGTATCTTCATGTGATCCTAAATTGGTGCATGTCAACAGTAGGAAATCCTGATCAGTGATGAATGGGCTTA
The DNA here is from genome assembly GCA_003676055.1 of Chloebia gouldiae. NCBI lineage: Eukaryota > Metazoa > Chordata > Aves > Passeriformes > Passeridae > Chloebia > Chloebia gouldiae. Next base: position 38,079,055 of record QUSF01000002.1, read on the forward strand.
GTAAGTACAGGGCAAAACTTCTAGCTTTTCCTGAGATCTCAGTTTTTCTATCCAAGATATAGATCTGGAATCATGCAGGTAAGCCTTTTCAATCACCTTGCTTATTCCCAACAGTATGTAGCACTTGGGGGAGTTTAACTAATAACAGTCAATTAGCATAATAATTTCTCTGGTCATCATGACTCAAGAAAAAAAAATCAATAAATAGAGAGGTTTTGTAAAGTGAATCATAACTAAAGAAGCGGGGGGAAAAATTAAAATTGAAACATTTTTCCTCTAGAAATGACAAGCAGAAAAATGACTAAATGAAATTAATAGTTCAGAGAAATTATATGGGGTATTTGCTAAGTACCCTTTTTCATGAAAGAAGAACACAAGGGAATTGTACAAAATTGAAGGCTTAAAAGTTAGTCTGGTAATAGAAAAACCTTTTCACCCAACAGGAATTAAACTACAGAGTCTCCTACTGCAAATTATTGCTGGTGCTAATAAAACAGCCAGGTTTCAGATGAGGATCAAACCTGTAAAAACATTATAATAATTATATCAGTTACAGTAGAATAAAAACCTAATCAGAAATTTTGCTAGACGTGTTCTCATACACCAGAGCTTGAAGTGTCCTTCAGGAAAATGTCCAGCCTTTTATAGCTGTAGTTACAAGTTAAATTTCAGTTGTAGGATCTTCTCAAAGATCACATGTTCCCTCTAATCTTTTAAAGCTCATATATAAGCCTCCCCCCTGTCATCTGGGTATAGTAGCTACAGCTCAGCCTCTATGCACCAGTCTGTTTGCTGGGATAGGAGGAAGTGCTAGACTATTAGGGGGAAAATATTTCTTCCAAAATCCACTGTCATCTTTTGTTCTATCTCATATTTTTTTTTTAAACAGGCAGTACTGTCCACAACCAGGAATAGGTTAATAGACTTCCATTCTGAATCTGTGTGGCAAATTCAGTGTCTGCATCTGTCAGAATCTGGCAAACTTTCTGCTTTCTCTGTCCAGACAGAAATAAATATAGACAAGGTTTCTGTAAGGATGTTGCTTGTTTCCCACATTTTTAAACAGTTCTAAAGCTGCATTTTGACAGCAGAAACATAGCCACTGTGCAAATATACTTGATTCAGTTAATGTCAAAATCCTCAGTATGAAAACAGAGCAAGGGCCCTGTCATATAAATGCATAAAACTGAATGTTCTGTTGCTATTTGTGATTTAAGTACTATTCATGTCTTGTTTTTGGAATAAAAGTGTAGCAAGAGAAATTCACATGAAAAAATAAAAAACCCTTATGCAAAAGACGAAAGACTCAATAATGGCATAAAATCCTTTCTGTACATAGGACTTATTAATATTTTCCTGTTGGTGGCATTCTAATTTAGACAGCTCATTAAACAAATGCACAACTATTTAATAAAATAACTGATGATAACAAATTAACAGCTTATTCATGATCAGAATAGTTTTGACCACACAATTATCTCCAGTTCCCCAAGGCTCTCACTGTAGTATAACCTTATATCTGGTAAACCAAGCAGTACTTAAAGAATTTTTAATGATAATTATATTCAATCTTTTGCATTTTTTCTCTTTGAGGATCATGCTAAAAGGTTGTGGACTTCATATAATGGGTTCTAGAGGCAATAGTGACTCAACCATAAACCATAATAATATAATTATTATGCTCTAGAAAGGATGCCAATCTTCCATTTTCCTGTTTTTAAAACCACAATTACATGTTAAATCTATAGCAAATTACCTTATTGAGACAGTTCCACATATATAATAGCATGTTTCAGTTAGAGCTACTCTGAAACCTGCACAACTACAAAAAATAATAAACTGTCAGTGTGCATTTGAAATGATGAAAGCACCTTTTGCAGTCTTATAAATGTCTGAGGACATCCTTCTCACTGAAGCACCCCTTTGAGTAACATTTTCACATGCATCTCCTTTGAGTAACCACTTTGCACACCCCTACAGTTCATCCTGTTGCAGCATAGATGATCCCTAACTAATGCCAGAAATAAAGTATTTGGATTTTTCTCTATTTCATATTTGATATAAACCTTATTGTGACAAGTCCATTGTAAGATCCAAAGCATACGTCTGTAAGACAAGTCACAAAAGCAGTGTTTATCACATCTTAGGAACATCTAAATAGGGTGTCTGGTTTTGACCCATCCAGTGCCAGCCAGAATTTAGTAAAACAGAGTCACTTCAACAGAGGGCTGCCAGGCAACGAAGGGGGCTGGAGCACTTCCCTTATTAACAAAGGCTGGAGAAATGGGGCTTGCTGAGCTTGCAGAAGTGACTCCAGGAGGTCTTAATGAGAGCACATATGAGAAGGTCATCAGGAAGATCTCATTGAAGATGTGCCAGGATCTTCTCAGTCGTGCATGGTGGACAGACAGGTAAAAACAGTCATAAGCTGAAAATTAGAGAAATTTCCAATGGATATAAGGAAAAATATGTCTTTTCTGTGTACCAGTAGTGTATCAGGTTGTCCTCAGAGAGCTTGTGCACTCTTCATCACTGAAGATTTCCAGCATCTAGCTAGATAAAGTTGTGATTAACTTGGTCTGATCCCTGCTTTGTGCCAGAAATTGGAAATTAGAAATCACCTGAGGTCCTTTCCAACCTTTCCCACTAGAGTTCTCACCTGATTCTGCAACTAGCTTTTTGCATGGCTAATCTGTGGGTCAATCTATCAGGTAATCCCTGTGTCTATTAGATGTGAAAAACCTGTTTTAAATTTTAATTGAAATATGATCTGAAAGAAGAGTTAAAATTTACTATCTTATTTCAGTTAATAAGTGTATCCTCACAGAATTAACTCTGGGGTGCTTTTGAAAAATCTGATGTCTAAATTTCCAGATTTCTTCACATTTTATCTATTGTTATTTTTAAATTCTGTCTGTATACCAAAAAACTTCTGTTCCTTCATCTTTGTTTATTATATAATTCTCATTCTGATGATTCACATCACATGTCAAAAGGATATGACCTCCATATTAGACGTAAGACGCTGAAAGTAGACACTGAGATTATGTCTTTTAATCAGAGGTACCAAAGTAATATTATACAGTATTCTCAAATTACTTTGGTCTTCAAAACCATAGATCACATTTACAGATGAAGAGGTTAATTAGAACTTCCATAAACTGCCTAAATATTCTGTAAATAAATTCCTGTCCTAGGTGCTAACCACAGATATATTCCATATACAATTCCCTCAGCTCTCTAATCAAGATTCTTTTATGATGCTGTAATGAAACCTGTTATTCATGCATTTTATTTTCAGATTTACATTCATTTTCTATACTAATAAAACACCAACACAAAAACTAAGTCCTGCATTCTCAAGGACCACTCTTTAATGAGAAAGTTGGCAATCTTTTGAGGCAGCATGCCAGCCTGCATTTTTCTTTCTTAACTTGCACATCAAAGAGGTCAAAGAGTAATATCAGTGAGGACCAAAAGACACTGCCTCTCAGAAACCACAGGTGTCTTATCAGCAAGTGCATCAACCTTTCTGAAAGGCCCAGATAGCAGGAAATGAGGATCTCAGCATGTTGCTGCCTTTCACTGTCTCCTTGCCCAAGATGCTGTGGCTTTCTTAGCCCTTTAGCTAAAATCCTTTTTACCAGGCTTTTGGTCTTCTTTAATAAGTTGCTGATCCCCAGTTGAGCATTATAAATTGTTGCATTTGATGACAAGTTAGACATACTTAATAAGAGCAGTAGCCTGAGTTACAATCTTTTCCATAGAATGAATAAACCCTTTCTAGCTCTACAATCTAGTGGACCCCCCTCTCCAGAATTTCATATGAATGAGACACACTTCATAAAAATTATGTGAACAGATTAAGACAACCAAACCCTGATCACACATATGGAGGTAGAAATACACACTTCAATAATAAGGAATTGTTTGCCAGAAAATGGTTCTCAGCCATTGCCATTGAGAAAATGCTGAAACAGTAAAACAGCATGAAAACTTTATCATATTATATTAGCTATTTCTCATTATGCATTATTAGGAATGGTCATCTTACCCTAGAGTCCAGCACAATCACAGTTCTCCATTAACTTCACAGAAGGGCTTTCTTCTCTCCCTGACATAACTGCTAAACTATACAATACTACTCTTTCCTTCTGTCAGAATGTAACTCCATCAGATTAACCATCTGGCCTGAAATACTTTCCTCTCCTGTTCAAAACCTGTTCCATATTCCACCCAGAAGGGTTTTTGACACAAAAGGGCTATTCAGGCCTTGACATTTATCTGGCAGAGCAGACTTCTATCCAACTGCAGATAGACTCACAGCTGTGATGGGGTGTTCTGCAGTGTGTCATTTTCTATCCATGAGAGAAAGTGTTTAATAATAAAAACCTGTTTACTGATTCAGAAGAAAGGTCGTATCCCACAGACACAAGGGTGTACCATAAGTGTGATTTCTCATTATTAGTAAATCAGTGTCAACTAATCTCAATTTGTACTAGATTAGTTTAAATAATTGTATATAATATATACAACATATTTCAAAGAAGGAAGTAGGATAACAGTTGTGGAGTCCTCCTGCTCTAGATTACCAATACAGACATTAGCAGGCCATAATAATTACTGTGCCATTTTAAGCAAAATAAAGATCTGATTTGTAATAAAAGTTACTAAATCCCCAAACAGACCATGAGATCTTTGAATGAAAGACACATACAGAACTCTTTGTAGATTTATACTATGTATAGTTCTTGCTATACCAGCAAGAGAATCCTCTTCTTTCTTACATTGACCTAGCTCTAACCTAACCAAACCACAGCAAATTCAATTATCAACAAAAAATTAAAAAAAAAAAGTGAGGGAATCTTGCTAAATTCAACATGAGTACAGACATTCCCATTGTGGAAATTTTAGTCATTGTATATAATATTATGCAAATTCTTCTTTGCAAGTGTATTTGAAGTCCTAGATGAAAGAAGACAAACTCGTTCTAATTTGCTTATACAGTACCTACACAGCATGATTATTTCCCTACTCTTTTTCACTCTATTCAAGCATACTGGACACCTTTTATTTCAAGTCACCTTAATTTGCTGGTCTTTTGTAGAGCAAATAATCAAGTACCTTTCAATAAACACTATTTTAGCTCAAATGCAAGGAAATCTGAATCACAAAATGGAGTCAGTAATAATAATCACTGCTTAATAATCACTGCTTGCCTTCTTCAAAGCATGCATCCAACAAGGAGATAACTAATTGAACATCCAGTTACTGCTGAGCTCTATGAGGAGCTAGGGGAGAGCTGCTAAAATGTCAAGAATCCAAGTAACATCCAGAGTTGCAGTAAATAGGTCCATTTTTAGGAAGTAAAGCCACAGGTGGTGTCTGGAGCTTGCTGAGATCAAGAGTGCAAACAGAATAGTTTGAGCACTGGGCTGCCAAGCCACAGGTGTGCTTTCACTAGTTACAGTCAGTGGAAGCTGTGCAAAATATTGAGACAGAGGGTGCAACAGACCTCCAGTAACACTATAGACCTGCTTCACACTGCTGGTGTTGGTTAGATTAGAAACATTCAAAGATTACCAGTGACACGTCACTGAATCTGAGGAGATCAGTGTTTTAGCTTTGACTTCTTCACTGAGATAATCCTCTGTAATTATAAAGCAATACAATTATGCACAAGAACCAGACACCATCAGAGCCTTTGTAACCTGCACATTTGCCTGCAGAGAAAATGTTTTGGGGAAGCAGACAGGGCTGATCCATCCTGTTGGCTTAGGGACAGCCCACTGTAGCAGAAATACAAGATGGGTATTAAATGTCATACGTCGCTTGTCTGTTCAGGTGGTTAGTTGCACCCTACATAATTCTTGGGTTGGTGTTTTTCCTCTCATTCCTTTCAGGCAGAAGATAACTTCTAGAAACCTATCTGACCAAAATTCTGAAATCCACAAAAATTAAGATTTTGAAACACACAATAGCCTCAGGACCTACTATTTTTCATTTTCTTACTTTTATTTTTTTAAAGTGTACACCTCTTCATATGTTTTATTTCATTACAGGTTTCTTTCTGTTTCTCAGACCAAAGTATTCTCCCTTTCTAGCCTTATTCATCTTTTGGCAGGCTATGAAATATTTTACTTCCACTCGATTAGTCTATGGGGTTCTTTTCTTAGTACACTGTGGTGGTTTGATCTTGGCTAAGTACCAGGTGCCCACCAAGAAACTCTATCACTCCCCTCCTCAGCTGGGCAAGGCAGGGGACAAAATAAAATTGAGAAAAACTTCATGTGCCAAGATAAAGGCAGTTTAATAAAGCAAAAGCAAAGGCTGCAACAAAGGCAAAAATTATTTATTCTCTACTTCCCATCAACAGGTTTTGTTAAACCACTTCCCGTGAAGTAGGAACCACGTCATGGTCTTTGTTCTGACTTTCTTATGAAATTGTGAGGAATTTTTCAACTAGCTCAAATGTGTATCATTTGGCACCTGGGGATGGGGAGGGTTTGTTTTCCTAAAAAAATGCTTGTTCATGATAGTTGTGAACAGTAAGAGATTCTACATCTTGGCTCAGGAGTTGGAGTCAGGGAAAATAGCATTTGTTTGTTTGTTTGTTTTTAATTCATGGAATTAATTGGTAGCTTACTCCCCACATTGCTTCTGGTCACAGGTTTTTATGACTCTCACCTACAGTTTCCGTTTTCAGCTTTAGGCTGCATTACAAAGCACTTGTCTATTTGTGCAGTAGCAGTGGTTGCACTGTCTTTAGTGATGTTTTGTCCACACAAATAGTACTTTGCTACTGATGTTGTGAAGATCCTAGGAAGTAAGTTTGTTCAAATTCACAAGCTCGGAGAGGGAAATCAACAGGGGAAACATGTAAAGCACCTGCCATCATTGTAAGGGGTAGCCAAAAAAGTAAGCTGAAGCTGGGCGTCTGTATAATTTTGATGGTTGCATTTACTATAGAGTGCTCCAATGTTTAGGACTTGTATGAAACTTACAATACCCCCTGCCTGAGTAATCTCTGACTACTATAATAAGATATATTTTGTTTGTGTTCTTACTATTTATCATCAAAACAGCATATATTCTTCTATATGATTGAAAATCATAAAACAAGAGCTAATAAAATCATTAAGATGAGACCATGGGTCATTTCTAGAAGTGAGGTACATTATACACGAAAATAGGAGCAAAATTCTAAATTGAGAGCTTCTGTAACCCATGCACCAGAAAGCAGAGGGTTCTAACGCAGCAAGAGAAGCTGGAGAAAATATGTGATAGAACAACGCATTCTGTACAAGTAATGCCATAATAGCTGCATGGTATATCAACAAAGCATATGTCAGCTTTTCAAGATGTGTATCTTTTCCAAGGGACAGAAATATAATTATGTCAAGCATTAATCTGCAATCTAAACATTCTATTAAGAGTAAGCTGCTGGGAAAAAAAAATCAGTTAATCTTTTCCTTTTCCTGAAGTAGTATTGAAATGTTTCTTACTATATGGCATCCTGAAGGTCATTTGCTGAAGGAAAGCTAAAACCTGGCAGGGGCTGTGACTGTCATAAGTGCCTAATCATTTGGGATCAGACCAAATCACTCAGGTTTCTATTGAAAGCATCCTCTGTGGCTGCATGCAGGCCAGCACAGCCCTGGCTGCTTCCTACACACTCCATTGTGGGTTCAGCATCTCCTACTTTCCATTAAAAGGCACTATTTTTAGGTAGGCAATCAAATGCTCTTTGCACTTGTTTTAGGGGAAGGTATTCAATAGCAATGCAGGTGATCTGAAAAGTGAGCTGAATACTTAATACAGTCTGAGACTTTCATCACTTCTCCCAGCTAAAATACTACAGTTACAAGAAAAGGCCTGGTACCTCTTCGATTTTTTCTCCCCTCTCTGCAGACAGACAAAAATTTAGAAAATAAGCCACAAGCCACTTAGGAAGGTGACAGTATGATTTATAAATTTAGGGGGCAAGGGAAAAGCATTCAGAAAAACAATATACAGCTTTTTCCAGTGGGTACACTGTTTAAAACATGCCTGTGCCATATGGAACATAGATGATTTATAACCAGGGCACTTCAAGCTTCCAAAATGTATAAAACTATTCCCAGAATATTTATTAAGAAGAATAATTTACATGCAGAAAAGCATATCCTATGCTAATTTCTCCTGTTTGAATGGATAAATAAAAGAAATAATCCATAATTTAGAGGGTCAACCATTTGTTTCTTTGTTCTTAACAACGCACTTTAGCACATCAAATTATCATTATTTATTAATTTATTTATTTATTGCTTATTTGTTTGTTTTTCTTTAAGGCAAGCCTGCGAGTCTGGAAGATGTCAAGAGGTATTAGCAGAGAGCCGGAGGTCAGGGGCGTGAAGCCGCCAGCCGGAGCCAGCCGGGCTCGCCGACAGACGGGAGGGAGGCGGAGCGGGGTGACGAGCCGCCCGCTCAGCACCGCTGGCCACATCTGCACTGCACGCGAGGCAAGCGCGCTGCAAAGCCGCAGAATAACAAAAGCCAGAATGCACGAAACAGAAACAGCTGCGTGCGCGTTCTCCCCAAGGTGAGGTGGTGTGGGTTTGGCCTTGGTGGGCAGCTCAGCCCCACGCTCACTCGGCTCACTCACTTTACCTGCTGATGTCATATGGTGTGGGATATCCCTCTGGTCAGTTGAGGCCAGCTGTCCTGGCTGTGTCCCCTCCCAAATCCCTCTGCAGCAGTGGGATGGGGTGTGAGAAACAGAAAAGGGCTTAACTCTATGCAAGCGCTGCTTTGCAGTAACAAAAAAAAATAATGAGTTATCAATATTTTTTCCAGCACAAATGCAAACTATAAATCCATACCAGCTACTGCAAAGAAATTTATCTCAGCCAAACGCTGACGAAAATTATCTCAGCCAACCCCAGTGCTGAATGGCAGTCCCATAACATATACTGTCAGAAAAGAAAATATATACTAAAGGCAGAAGAACAGAAGAAGAAACACAAAACAAAGTTCCTTTACAATTCTCTCTGTGGCAGTGAAAGCAAATCTTTCTGCTCTACCCATTACAGTTAACTGGATGGATTTTGTAGGATAGAACAAGTAAAGGAGAATACTTCTGAAACTGAGATATGCTGGCCCTCACCCTGTTCCCTCCTGCACAGACACACAGACACATAATTTGAGCTTGGCTCCTACAGACCTGTACGAGGGATGATCTGATCACTAGGGCAAACATTACAGACCAGGAGTATTCATCAAACAGAGATGGCTTTACCACCTTCCATGGTGGTAAACTCTACCATTTTTAGACACTACCAGTACTATAGTTCTGAACATTATTTCTGTTATATGCGGTGGAAGGTTACATTTTGTACTTATTATGCTTAGAAATAATTATTTTATGAAACAGTCCTTGACTGACTGTTAAAAGTAGGGAGTAAACTGGGGAGAGTGAGGGAAGTTTAGGTCTAGAAAAAAAAGAATTACATGAACTCTAGCAACTTTTTAAGTGTATCTATTATTCTTGCATTTCAGGAATGTTTGTTAGTGTCAGTGAGCCTTGTTCTTTCTGTGGGCTATCATCACAAATAGTACTGCAATTTTGGCTTATTTCAAATACCTAAGAGAATCTAATTGCTATGATTAGGGTCAATTAAATAGGAAAACAATCCTTTTTTAATATAAGTTAGGGACTTCATATTTAGACTTCAAACTTCTATGTTGCTATTTGAAAAAAAATCTGTAAAATATCACTGTGGCAAGCACAGTTTGCCAAGTACTTAGGACCACTGATTTCTCTACAGAGTCCCAGAGTTACGGTGAATCTTCCTTAAATCCTCTTCCAACTCCTTTTTCAATTTTCTTACAGAGGAGAAACCTGTGATAGATCAAGCCTTTATAGCACAGCTTTAAGACTTTAATATTCTGTCTTACATTTGCACTAACTACTTTGATTGCCTTTCCTGAATGATTGATGCACAGGATTTTATGTGCTCTTGAATGCCACCTGTTGTATAATCATTTTAATTATTGAGTTGCATCATTGTACCAGCACATAACACCTTCACCTTATTTTAAAATGACAGATCTATTTATGATTCTGTATGATGATCTTTCCTTGCCATTAGCATTTTAGCTGTCACAATACAGAGACCCTTATTTAGGAGCTAGAGCAGGTCTTCTCCTTTTCTTTGCATACTCTGTGAGGTGTGAAGCAGAAAATAGTCAGATCACTTCAGGGCAATTTTGGGGTTTAAGGTAACATCTAAAAGTGTGGCTGGATTAAATAAAGTATCTTCAGGTTTTTTGTAAATCCTGTTACTATGTGGGGTTAGTTGCAGAGAGAACAGTTTTGTTTTCTTTTCTTTAAATGTGGGATCAAAGCAAACCATAAAACTAGGGAAGTAATTTCATACATTTCATTCAAAATATAAATTCAATTCTTAGATCACAACAAGCAGCTGTGAATTGAATGAACATGCTTATAGCTATGGTTGTGATAAAACCTTTGAAGAAAATCACTTCTGTAAGCACATCAGTTGAGGAACACTGAATATCTATTCCACATCACTAGTCTCAGTGATTTTTCTTTAACATGATACTGTTTAATGTTTATCTACAAAAGCCTTTGTAAACATATTTTTTAAGATGCCACTTATGGTCAGTCTAATGACTTGAAGGTACAAAATAAGTATTGCTCAGGATATGCAATTAAGCCATTATCAGTAAATCACTGATATGAATACTACACTTTTTAGACAAATTAACAAGACTCTCTTTCCAATGTATTATCTTGGAGATTGAGCTGTTCATCTCTTAAAGCAAATCCCTCTTCACAGTAACCTGAATATCATGGGCAGACATATGCAATACAAAAAAACTCAACAATAAATAGAAAGGCATTGAGCATATTCCTCAGTGGTATTTGCACATTATTTTAAATGAAGTTTTACAGGAATGAATGAATAAATAAATTAATACTCCATTTTCTCAATTCTTACCGTGCCCTTGACTATATAGGTTAAACCACAGTCAGACAGAGGTAAAGAATGCTCCAGATTTCCACATATATCGAAATGAAAAAGCTTTCTGGAAATTGAAATTAAAATCCTCAGCTCAGTTGTCTATTTTGTTGTTTCATATGACACCAGAACAAGACATAATTTCTTTATCTGCTCTTTTACTGTATCATATATTCACAGCACCAGCTTTCATTTTATCTCTGAACTAAAATAATATATGTAGCTTTTATGTTGTGACATTAAAATAGGCTTTCCCATGACTGCTACTATTTTACAGCAAAATTTTATTTCCAGATGTAAAACCCTGGAAGTGACCTAAATCTATAACATAAATCTATTGAGTAAGGCACAAGGTAGCTAAGCGGAAACAAAAAGCATTTGAACAATAGAATGAAAAAGAGCATTAGCCTTACATCCTCATATTACTCAAGACCTAGACTCAAATCCAGGCTTGGATCATAAAAGAAAATTAGCTTGATCTTCTCATTTTAGCATCCATTTGTGGAAATCATAGTACTTCAGTGGAGTTAACAATCCCTGATCAAGAGAATCATGAAACTGAAAGTCCCTGAGTGTTCAAAGCAAGCAGATGGAAGTTGTTCTGGGATAAATTGCCTTCAGCTATTCCCTTCCCTGGGACCATATCTGACACAAGCCAGTGAAACTCATCTTTATTTTAGAGAGAGGGTAATAGACCAGATAAGTCTCGGGATGATAATTGGCATAAAAATTATTAGCAGAACAGACCCTGGTATTGACCATGAAATGACAATAGTGCCTCAAGAATATTGAAGAACTGAACACACTTATTCTTTAATACTAATTTCAGTTTAGGATTTTTAAGGACCGAAAATTCCAGTTTCTTCTCATTTGGAAAAAATGTCTTTAAACCTTATGGAATGATTCACATTAAATGGATCAACTTTCATGATTTGTGAGTTTGAGAGGGTCAGGTTGACTCTGTATAATGCAGCTAAGTCCATTGAAATTTATTAATAAAATTTTATTCAGTCTGGGCTTCCATAGGGAATCAAGAAAACAGGCATTACATTAAGAAAAGCCCCTACAAGAAGTGAAATGGAAACCAAAAGACCCCAGCCTCATTCAGTTAAGAAAATCATTTTTACCTTCTGGGCCAGAGTGTATTGACCTCACTGAATCATTTTACTTGTGTAACAAAAGTTAACAATGTGAATTCAGGAAAGGAAGAGGTGCATTATCCCATAAATAATGCTAGCTCCATTTTCCCATTACTATAACTGAATTTCCCCCATCTTTTATTTATATACTCTAGTGTAAGATCCAATCCTGCATCACCATTTGCTGGGACTCTTCCTTGAAAGGGTTTAGGGAAGTATCCATCCATTTACAAACAGCAAACTATGAAGCCAGATATTTATACCTCTTATTCATGCTAAATGGGCCTGTAAAGTTAATTTCTAGATCTCAGAATTTTGAAAATGCAACTACAAAAACACTTGATATAAATAGTTCAATGTTATTTCAAAAGAATTTTTAGGAAGTATGTTCCAAATAACAAAATGGTAGTACAATACCTTAAATAACACATTAGCAATAGACCTGAAATTGAAAATAACTTTGTGATGATAAAGAGAATCTTTTTGAGGATAAAGAGAACAAAATTCATCCATAAAACAATATTTTAGACATTACATATTAAAAAAATATGATACTGGAATACCAGCAGTTTAAAAAAAATTATACAATCCACTCTAACTTGAAAAGGTTTGTTTCTGTTTTTTCCTAGTACTTTACAGGAGGTATGGTGCAGAAAGATCATGATAGAATCATGCAGTCTCAGAATCAGAGAATAGGTTGGGTGGGAAGGGACATTTAAAGGTCATCTGGTCCATCTATATGAGAAGAGACATATTCAAGCAGGTCTGGTTGATCAGAGCTTCATCCAGCCTGACCTTGAAGGTTGCCAGGGATGGGACATCTACCACTTCTCTGGGCAACCTATTCCATGCTCATAATAAAAAAAAAAATTCTTCCTTATATCTAATCCTAATTTATCCTCTTTTAGTTTAAAACCATTAGCCCTTGTCCTATTAAAACAGGCCCTACTAAAAAGTCTATCATCATGGTTCCCTTTAGGTCTTGAAAGATGTCATTAAGCTCACCCCAAAACCTTCTCTTCTCACACTGAACAAACCCAATTATCTCAGCTTTTCCTCATAAAAGAAGTGCTCCATCCCTCTGATCATCTTGGTGCCCCTCCTCTGAACTCACTCCAACAGGTCCATGTCTTTTCTGTGCTAGTGATCCCAGAACTCAATGTTCCAGCTGCACAAGAACAGAGTGCTGAGGGCAGAATCCCCTCCCTTAACTTGTTGGCCACACTGCTTTGGATGCAGCCCAATTTGGATTTCTCAGCTGTGCGTGCACTTTGCTGGCTTCTGTCCAACCTCTCACCTACCACCACCCCCAGTCACTCCCAGCAGGGCTGACCTCAATCTGTTCATCTCCATCCTGTACTGATACCAAGGGTTGCCCCAAACCTGGTGCAGTATCTTGTGCTTGTCCTTGTTGACCTTCATAAGATTCACGTCGTAGCATCCCATGAACTCTCTCGCCTTAGCCAACTCCCAAGCACATTGCCCTGGAAAGACCTACCACAGAGTTCGTTCCTCCTATGGGAAAAGACAAGACTCCCACATGGACTTCTGTTTCACTGATTCCAATATTTCACAACTTCCCCCGGTTTTCCCTTTCCCTGTTTCCTCACTGGTTTGGTATTCCTGGTGGCTGCCCCCTCCCCTGGAGACCAAACCCCTTTGCCCTGCCCTTAGCTCCACCCCTGACCCCTTCCCCTTCTCAAGCTGCCTACTCTGCACGGCTGTCCCTCCCTCTCTTGCCTGGGTGTCTTTCAGCCACCATGTGCGATATATCTCGCTGAAATAAAATCTTGCAAAAGAAGCCTTCAGCCTGTCTCGCTGAGCCAGCTGCGGTGGGTGTTGTGTGTGGATCTGACTGCGTTGCCTGAATGTTAACCCAACCTGCTTTTCTACAGGAGAGGTTTGTTGGGAACAGTTAATAGGCAGCAGTACCCACCATATAACTCTTGCATTTTTATCACATCTTTTCTACAGATCGTCCAGGTCCCTCTGGATTGCAGCTCATTGCTTGGCTGTGTCAACAGCACCACTCATCTTCCTGTCATCTGCAAACTTACTGAGGGTGCACTTGATCCCACTGTCTATGTCAGTGATGAAGATATTAAATATACTGGTCCCATTATTGGCCCCTTAGAGACACCACTTGTCACTGATTGCTATCTGGACATTGAGCCATTGACCACTGCTTTTTGTGTGCATTTACAGCATCTGACTCACTTCTTAGAGTTTAACCAGAAATTACATGGTAAAAATGCTGGAAGTGTTTCATGTGCTTGGTCTTGTTGTCATTGTCCATTGTCTCTTCAAGGGCTGTAAGTGCTATTAATATTATTTTGTTTACCACTGCTGACAACTCCAAGGTGATGTGCACTTTCATTCATAACTCTATAGTGTATGTATCATTATTTTTCAAGAATTCAAGTCCTGTCAACCCTTTAGAGCTGCTTCCTTTTCTCCCAAGACAGTCTATACCAAGAGTTCAGCAAAATTTTCAAATATTTTTATATTTTAAAGGAAAAACAGTCCAAAACTGAGTATTTAGTATTTTCCTTTGCAAATAAAAATAAAAAAACTAGCTCCACACAAGAAAGTACTGTCATGAACTGTGATCTCTGGTCAATATCTGCCACTAACTTCTAGAAAAGAAGTTTTCTTAATAACAGAAGCTCTTACTTGTGTAGGAAGTAAGAAGAAAAAGCATAGCATTTTTTACTGTGATCAGCTCTTTCATTTTTACTGTTTCACTTGACATGCATAAATGGGTATTTCCTGAGCTGAGTAACTCCTGCAGGTGTTGTTGAGCTAGCAGGAAAAATACAGATTTAAAACAGACATATCACAGGGAAGAAAGCAACCATGCATCAACTGATCCATGGAAATTATCCCTGTATGTGCTCCTATCCCACAGCAAAGTCCAGGTAATTGGGATTCTAAGTTACTAGCACTCAGTAGGATGGTTGTTCACACAGATCAGCAAATGCATGGTAACTTTTTCTCTACCATTAAATCAGGGGCCTGTTTCAGTCCTATATGTGGTGGTGCACCAAGACTTTGTGTAGAGCAGTACTTTAATACATAAAATTTTGTCTGTGTTTACATAGTAGGCCAAGGCTAAAATGGACTTCTGAAATTAAATGTCATAAGGTGCAACATAAATTCTAAATACTAGAAGTAATTTTGAGCATGGAATTACAGTATTTCACTTATGGAGGCAGAGCTTTCCTGATTTCACCACAGTCCAACAGATTTTCATTAGAGTTAGACTATGCTGGATATACACTGATTGCAAATAACCTACTTTATATATAGACTCTTGTATCTTTCAGTCTGTCTGTGAGGGACAGACTTAGCACAAAAAGCCTTTATATCATGTATATGTTTATCATAACTAACACTCATCCTTGAGGCAATGTAAGAAACATTCAGGAGTAGAAGGGGTATTTTGATATCAACAATACTAATCAGAGAGAAATGTGATGTCATTTTCAGAGGAGAACATATGAGCTGAATGTTTCTGAATTCACTGTCCAACGTGAGGGGAATTTTGAGAGATGTGACCCTGAAACAAACTTATCTGAGAGAAACTGTGAAATACATGACTTTATGTTAGAAAACTGAAGAGTTGAAGAGAGCAAATTCTGTAGTTGTTCTTGCAGACCCTTTGAAACAAGTCATTCAGATTCTGCTGGTTACTTCCCTCTGAGTCCCGTAAGTTGTGTTTGACTTTCAGAAAGGACATTCAGCCATGATTTGAAGAATGCAATACAATGAGAATTCAAGCACTTCCTTTGTTCCAATGGTTAATCAATCTCACTTTAAAGGATATTGTACCTCATTTTAATTTTAACTTGTCTGTCTGCAGCTCCCTGTCATTGGTTCAGTGTTCTGTATTTTTCCCTTGAAGATACTTAAACACTATAATCAAATTATCTCTCAGAGATTGTGCAGTCTCCAAAGGGCATTTTACAGTTCTTTTCTGTACCACCATTCCTACATCCTTTTAGAAAATGTCTATACCAGAGTAGCACACGATATTTCTGTACCAGGCTCACCACTGCTGCGAGTTAGAATTAAAATCACTTTGCTGCCTCAATTTGTGGACCCCCCTCTATACACCAAAAGATCTTATTGCATAGCACAAAGACGAGTTTAGTTATTCGTCCTCTATAACCCCAAATCGACTTCCAACACTGCTTCCCAAAATGTCATACTGCACTCTGACTGTTTTTCTGATTTTCTTATTCTCTCTCTTGTTCCAAGAGGCTTTGTTTGGCAATGTATCTCTTAGATCAAAGAATATTAAAAGTACAGTGTCAGCAAGGTCATTATAACCTTAATTTATAAATAGTGAATTTAATTGATGCCAGTTGACTTCACAGACTGAAACTCTGGACAGGAACTGTGTATCTGTGGTCACATTACTATCACAACATAAGGAGGTACAGCTGTTACATAGACACAAAGACAAATCAATGAGCTAAAATATGTAGGCATGGACATATACATACACAAACACTCAAAGATTAATATATTGCAATTTACAATAATATTTACAGCTTGATGCCATTATAATTTTACTGTTTTGATAAATTTAAATGAAAAATTCTTCTTCCTTTTTTCACGCATCTCAGATTTTATCATGCCATCTGCACTATACAAGAGCCTGCATGCTTCACTGTAATTCTGTTTTCTGTGCAAAAAAAAAAATACATACACTGAAATTATATTATCTGTGTAGCTGCTGGAAGTTCTGAATCTGCAATCAACAGCTCTCATTCAGGCAGGACTCTGCATTTCTAAAGCCAATCTTAGCGCTTTTGATTTTTGATGTCAGTGGATAGAAGAGCTTTCTAGTGCCTCCAGCTTATGATGTAATGTAGGAAATTAGACCATCTCAGTGTTAGAAAATTACTGAAGTAAAATAACTGGCACTATTGAAACTGGCACTATTGAGGTCACAGAGTATTTGGGGTTGGGAGTTTTGATTGGTTGGGTTTTTTTCTGGTTTTTTTTTAGAAGTTTTTTTGTAGGGTGTGTGTTTCTTTGACAGTTTTCTGGGAGGTTTTTGTTACATTTATGTATTATTTATTAGGCTTAAGAGTTTCTTTACATTCACTGGGTTGGCCTTGTGCCAGAGGAGGCCAACTGTGTCAGATGATTTAGGCTGACATGCAGAGAGACATGAGTTTAAACTGTGACTTCAAGATGTTTTCTGTTGTATTATATAGTGGACTCAGTACAATGCTCATGCTCCACTGAGATTTTGAGGTGAACTCAGATTTATTTGATTCATTCATACTGTTCAAGTTCTTTAAGAAGACCCAGAAGAAAGGAACAGAAGATACCAAGAGAATCACCACATAATAAGGCATAAGATAAATACAGCCTAGACTCAGTCCTTGAAACTGCTGTTCCCCATGTGTGTGGTTAGATGAATTGCCAAGTGATCGTGTAGCATAGCTCTTACCATGCTACAAGGTGACAGTGGAAAACATCCCTACTAATTTGACAAAGGGAAATTCCTTATGGGTTCCAAAGCTGACAAAACTGATAGAGCTGTTTCATTACTCCACTATCCTGCTTCAGACAAAGATAAGTTTTATTTAATTTCTTGCAAGGAAGCCAACAGGCCATCTTAATCAGATAAGCATGTTATTGCAATGAATGAGTGTGTGAAGTTCTGATTTTCTGGCCCAGCTGGAAGAACCAGATGAGTAAACATCACTGCAAAACCTAGGGCTGCACCTCACATATCAAGGACATAGATATTTGAAATGGCTCCGCTGGTCTGACCCCAAAAGCAGGATCTTCAGCGAGCGCAGCTTACACCCAACCCTGAAGACACTGCTAGGCTTTAAAGATTTAATGGTGCACAGCTCCAACTGCTCAGGGACCTTTGCAACTCCTTCTCTCTATTGTGCAGACTCACCCTCAGGTCATAATCATTCTTTATCCTAGAAAAGGCTCATTTTTTAAAGTTTAAAATATAAAACATACCAAAAATTAGGATATAAAAGTATAAAATGCAGAACATAGCTACCTTTACCTAATCCAATACCACAGAATTTCTGTGTAGACAAAAATAACTCATTACATGCTAATTCTGTCCTTTCGCATTTTTAGTGACCATCTATTTATCTCCACAGCTAATGCCCAACAGATCTTCCCCTTCAGGATAACTGAGCTGTCTGGAACTGTCTGAAAAGCAGAACACATTTGGCAGAAATAACCATAATGAAGATAAGTGTTAACAAAACATGCTAAACTCGGTCCAGGACACAGGCTTTCAAACTGCTATTTCCAGCTTCCAGTTGAGAAACTGTTTTGGACAACGTAAAAAGCTGTATCTAATACTTTCTGACAGTGCCATATTGTCTGGGACTAGCACAAAAAGGAGGTGTACATGAAAAGGCAAGGATGAGTTCACCTCCATTGCTACTAAAACTTCTAAACCATCAAAATAATCAGAAAATTAAGAACCAAAACACAGGGAGAAAGTAGCCAGCTTGCCTCCCAGCAGTTTCAGTTGGAAGATCAATGGGATCTTGACAGTACTGGTGTCATCCACCCTTTAAAGCTATTCAGATGTTTGTTTAAAATTAATTAAAGAAAGGCAAACTTTAAGAGTGAAAAAAGAAATAGCAATACTAGGCCAACTCAATCAGGGGAACAAAACTGTATTATAGTGTACAGAGAGTCCAGAACACAAAGTTGTGCACTTACCATTGATTGGGACAAACAAAACACAGTGAGTAAAGGTTAATAAAGAAATCAGAAAGGTACCAAAACCCACTGAAAATGACAAGAAAAAGAACAAGCTGAAAGCCTACTCAGTCCTTTAAAAGAGGGCTACCCAAGCTTTGTGTAACTGATACATATATTAAAAACAAGCAGAGAGCTAATCTTCAAGTAAAGGGGGAATTCAGCTTTCCTCCTTACTTTTTGCTGAAAAAAAAATAGATTTAAAATTGGTGTTGTGTGGTCTGAAGAAAACAGCAAAACCATCTCAAGGTCTGAATGCTATATTTGCCTGCATCAATTACTTTCACAATGTGTTCACAAGAACAGTCCTCAGCTGGGGCCAAAACTGTCTCCAGGTGCAGTCCCCAGGAGACCTGAATTAAGGCACCATAAAGTTTTCAGTCTCTCTAACTCTCTTTGTGCAATCAACTCCTCATAAATGGACCTAGGGAAGTGTCTCATTTTCCTTCCTCTCACCAAATACCCATAATAGAAGCTACACCAAATTAGCCACATCACCAACCTTAAAAGTCTTGAAATTTGATTTCAGGTGAGAAAAGGTGTTGCTTAAAAAAAACAGAACAACAGCCTTTTTTCTCTTTAATCCAATAAAGTATACAAAATATTATTTGCTTGAGTTTGTTTCATATCCTTTCATGCAATGTAAGGCCATTTCACTCATTTTCTAGAAAAAGCTTTCATAATATGCTCAAGCTTTGCTCATAACCCACACTTGCAAAACTAAAAACTAATTTTATAAGGTTACATGGGATTTGGTACAATGATACCTTGAATAAGTAAAATAAAATGTCATTTACAGGGGTCCTAAAAACCAGTATATCTGCAGACTTGGTTCTTCCTCAGCTCAGCCCATAGGCAGCAGGAGCTCATCCATCTGTGCCAGGAGGGCTGGCAAAATTGCTCAGGAACTTGACATGGTGCAAAAAAACAGAGTCAGCAAGGCAGAAAATTAAGCCATGTGTCCACCATCCCTGTGAAGAGTGCTAGATTTATTCACTGCTGACTTTTTCTGTGCAGACATACAGTAGTGTAGACATACCCACAGCTTTTACTTTGAAAAATCCAATGAGAACAAGTGTGATGAGTTCTGCAGACTACTGCTATGTATAAATAACAAAATTAGGCTGTTGTGATGAAAAGCATATTATATAATTGTTCACAGACTCTGATGGATCTTCTTCCTCAGCAAGACATTTGTAAAATGAAGAAAGATTTCACTGCCTATGCCAGAGGTGATAGCAAAAGAATGGAGAGAGACTAGCTGGTGAAGTATGCTTAGTGACATTAGGCAAATGCAGATGCTTTATGCTTAGCTCTTAGCTTTTTGTTTTGTTTTGTTTTAATCCACATACTTTTCTTTCCTGCTTTGAAAGTACCAACTCCTCATAAAAAGGAGGAAAGTTTATATAAATATTTTCATAAGAATACTTTCATAAACACTGCAAAGAGTATGTATTAGAATACAACCAGTGTCCTGTCAGACACTCTGATCTCCTTCTGCTTACTTAGTATGGTGATTCTTCAGTATATTTTCAGATGCCCAGAAATGGAGTATCTTGGAATTCCACAGCACAAGAGACTAACTTGTCCCAGTTCCAAGTTTCAGCGCTTTCAGCTTTTTCTTCCTACATGTACAAAAGAAAACAGCTTCCAGGAGAGAGAATTTTTGGTATATAAATTTATTATATATATATATATAAAATTATATATATATATAATTTTCCATTTTTGTATCTTTCAAAATTTTTGCAGAAAGTATATACCAAGTTTTGTTGCCCTCTTAGTATTGCCTTCATTTTGCTGTACAGAATATAGTCACCTTTAATTCTATGTGATAAAATTTTATATGGGAAGTCATTTAATTATATAATTACAGTTATTTAAAACATCTTTTGGAATAAATATACTAAGTATTCTGAGCTCATATTCATAACCATATTCATAGCAGCTTTAGTCACAGCTGGTAATATTAATTGCTCTACTTTCTGCCTCCCTTTTTTCTCATCTTTTATTTTGTTCTGTCTCCATGCTAGAGACAAATATTGCACTCAATGTAACACTATAACCAGAAAAAACAATTAAAACCATCTGGTTAAGACCTTGGGTTTTACCTAGCATCCAGCGTGATCAGAGTCAAGCTGGTCTCCAGGGGGCTTTGGCAAATGTACTTCCACCTGCAAATGGTGACCTTTTTGCAGTTTGCATGCCCTAGATCAGTAAACAGATGCATTAATAAGCATCTGAAAAAGCAAATTCCTTTGGACATAGCTCATCTGTGACCACTTGAAAAAACTGTTTTGTCTGGTGCTTTGGTTGTAAGGGATAATTTATGAGCTTTGTCCTAGGAGGACAGTTGTCACTTCTCTCTCTTTCATTGCCACAAACACATGAATCTGCTGGGAACACAGGAACACCATTGAGAGCAGAAGGAAGATACATCAACAATGGAAATACATCATACATAAAAGTGACATACACACAAAAGACCTATAAATAAAATAACAAATTAGCAACACAACCAGGCAGCTTCCTTGCTGTTCATATCCATCATCAGAGGAGCTAGGGAGGCATTAGACAGGCAATGTGTTGCTCTGATTCAGCAAACCTGCAGATCCCTGACAGCACTCATTTGATGGTCAGTGCATACAAGTACCATGGTTGTCCTCAAAAATGAAAATGAATTCTGAGGAGACTGTTCCTGTGCACAGAGTTAATGCCAGGCATGTATATTTTTTTTTCCTCTTTGCAGAAAGGAGACATGGTATTTATAAACGTGCTCATTCTATCTAGCTGATGTAATTTCCCCAGAATTCTCTTGCATAAATTTCTAGGTGGGAGAATTTATTGGCCTCTGAAGCTAGATAAAGAAATTCATGTGAGTGTATCCATGCACATACAAAAATGTATATGAGGGGAAAAAAAGAGAGTAGGATAAAAGGCCACCAGATTTCTTTTTTTTTCTTCCTGTAAAGAAGGAAGTAAATTTATAATTTAAAACTATTTGAATAATTCTAAGTTGTTTATATATTAGTGAACTCTGTAATTTTATATAGGAAGTTACAGACAAGAAAAGAAAATCATCCCTTATAAGAGATAGTTAACTGAGGAAAAACAGCTAAGCAGGAAAAGAAAAACACATGCACAAAACAGCAAGGTATCAGCCAGTAGGTAAAAAAAAAGTGTTTATTTTATTTTATAACACTCTGGACCATGAGAAAAGCTGGTCTCCAATTCTACAGATAAATTCATCATTTTCAGTCTATAAATTCCAATAGTAAGAATGACTACTGCAGCATTTTATAAATGTAGTGTTACAAAGAAAGGTACTTGTTTGAAATGGTAGAGATGAGTATGTTCTCATTTTGAATATCTCAAGGTTTGAAAGAAATTGCTAATGACAGGCCACAAGACTATGTAACTGTAGAATTTTATAAAGAAAATGTAGTAAATGTATTAACATATTAAAAACTGTTTATTTGGAGCTCTATATTTTTCTAACGGAGGATTTACATCTATTTTTTACTTGTGAGGAAGATAAAACCTTTCTCATATACTTACATAAACATACACAAATGTATACATGTAGCAGGAAATAAAAAGCAAATTCTGATTCTTTACATGGAACAAAATACTGTGATCCAACATTGAAATTATTATAATAGTGTGAGACAGTTTAGACATTTTCATTAGAAAAAAAATTCAAAGGTGCCTGCCTGTACAAATACTAAATTGGAAATCTCAGGCAAGGTGTCTTCACATCTAAAAATATTTTATTTAAGGTCTAATTATCTTTAACATAATTCAGCTTACTAGGGCTGTGCTGTGAGGTTCAACCACTTAAAATGCTCTAAGGAAACAGACAATACAACACTTGTGGTTTTCTACCTTAAACAAGAGCAAAGAAAACTGTAAAGTGCCACTGTGGTATTGTGCAAATCTACTCATCACTATCTCAAAAAAGGGATAGCAGAACTGGAAAAGCACAGAGAAGGTGACAAGAAAGAGCAAAGCCACTGAACAATTGAGAAGCACTAAGAAAGCTACTCAGAACTTCAGGATCAGAAACAGTCACAGGTTCTGTGTCATCGTGACTTAGATATGACACACAGCTTATGATGTCATGATTCTCATAAAACTGAGTGATTAAAAATTACTGTGACGTGTGTACCCGAACTATGAGTTCATTGCTATAATGTGATGGAAGCCAGCATCAAAGGCAAATTTGCCTTTGGTTCATCAGAAGATGTTACCACAAGACTGTGGATAGAACAAATCTATGGGAGTTGAAAAGGCTTATGAAGGTAAGCTTCAATAAACACTCACCCTCTTCAGAAACCTCTTTTCTACCCTTGTCGTACAAGATTCTCTCTCATGGGAGACATTAGGCTCAGCAGAACTCAGCAGTGTAATCCAGTACAGCTGGGATTTAAATGTTATTAGATCTGGAAATTTGGTAGTGCATTTTAGTCAAGCAGACCTTTTTTTGATTTTTTTTTTATTAGCAGTTTATTAAAAAAAAAAAAAAAGAAAATCTGACTTTTCCACACAAACTCTTTGGGCCATTCTGCACGGTCTGTGACTGTGCCCTCCATCTTTATCTGGAGCTAGCCATCACTGGGGGGAACGTTCTCTGAAGCCATCTACTGTTCATTTTAAGATCAAACACCCAGAACATCTGATATTCAGTCAGGTTTTACAAATCAGACCTTGTTTTTGTTAAAAAAGTTTCCCACAAGACTTTTTTACCAGATGGTGGAAAATTTATATATTATTAATGCTATCCAATTCCATTAGAAATTGTGTGTTTGCTATCTAGGGCAAAGAGATAATTCATAGTCTCCATCTGTATAGAATGTTTCATTCTGAAGATTTTTTACATAAGCAACAAAAACAAGTAAGTTTACTCAACAATTATTGCAGACTAGAGTGCTGTATATCTACTTTCAAATCCATTAAAAGTTGTTCCTTCTTTATTTTAAAACCCAAAATGTAGGTAGGTAATGGAACTTAATGTATCATTCTGGGCTGAATCTAAAATCATACCACCATATACAAAATAGATTGTTTTTTTTTTTCCATCAAGTTCAGAAATATCCCTAGGAAACCTGCTTGTTTTGTACCAGTGGAAAATGTCACAACCACAAAATATTGGTCTTTTTCATCCAAGAGATGTTGGTATTAATATTAAAACCGTCTGAGGTAAGATGCTTTTATCTATATTTCATTTCACATTTAGATTCAGTCTCATGTTTTCCTGAAACCATCTGCATCTCTATCTGTCTTTAAAATGTTCAGTGGGAAGAATTCTCCTCTCTGATTTACACCTTGATCAAGCTGAGTGAAACAAACACATTTTGGAGACCAGCTACTGGTACTGTAGCTGAGAAGGTTCCCAGCAACAGTAAATTGTATTGTTTTATCCACTTTTCTCTCTACATTTTATCAGCTTAAGAAGATGGGCTAGCTGAGGCACAAAAAAAATTAAGAGCTGTTAGGATCACAGAGCCTGAAGGAAAAAAACCTATCATTCAATGCTGCATGAAAGAATGTTTTATCTAATATGGATGACAACTAATACTTTTAAAAGTTAAACAAACACTTTTCCAGTGTTTTGAAGCCAATAAAAACAAAGAAAAATATTTGAAGTCTAGTCTCCCACACATTCTGCTCATCAAGCACAAAAGTCCATATCTTACACTTACTCAGTGTCATGGGTAATTCTGGTTCCTTTCAGTTACGGAAAATCTAAAGGTAAATTATTCAAGCTACTGACATAAACATATATTTAAATCTTTATCTTTATTTAAATCTTTATCAAAACACCTGAATAACTTGCCCCTCCATAAAATTTTTCTCTTGTGATAACATAACTATTTGAACAAGAGTCTTCAAAATCACTGTCAGTGACCACTAACCTAAAACTACCACTATCAAAGACTGATTATTGCTGGTGAGCCTCCACTGAGGCATCCCAGCTTCCCACTTCCTAAATCAGCCCTGCCAACACCTGAACTGAAAATTGCCCGGCACTTCCTGTGACCAGCCCACCTAAGTGGTTGCCTTCATACCTCAGCAGTCTTCAGAAGCAAACAGAAATGAGATGCAGCTAGCAAGGAGGAGCACTGTATATAAAATTGTGTAAATATAGTTTATCAAAACAGGATTTTGCCACCACTGTTCCTAGACATCACATTTCCACTGGAGCAATATGGCAGGGGTGTTTCTCAGCTTCCCTGAGTATGCTGAGTGCACAGAGCTGACTTACAATTACACCATAAAGTCTTTGGAGAACAAGAATCCTTCTGTTTATGCCTGTATAGTCATTTCCCTGCCCATGAGCAGAGCGTGTAGGTATATTGATAACAAAAAATAATCACTAACAAAACAATAGCTCTGCACTAAAATATGAAACCATAACTCTGCTCAGGAGTTTTACATTATTGCTTTTGTATTGATATATTGCTGTACTGTATTGCAATACATCCAGACAAATATATTTAAATCATACTTAATATGGCATACCTATTCCACTTAAGCATCCAGGGAAATCTCTTTTTGGGCTTTTTGGCACTAAATTGATTTCAATGAAAAAAAATTTCTTTAGTCTTTCAGTATTCTTCAGTACTTCAGGCTCCACTCATTTGAAAATCACACATCCTGCATCATATGATGGTTCCTGCTAGAATACAGTACATGGATGACTCCTGGTAAACATGAAAACATAAGCCATACAAGAGGTCCTTGAGGGACAGTGATGGATCTGGTCACCCAAATTATATATAGCTGATCAGAAAAGGAAAAAATTCTTTAACTTTCCCAAGCACTGTATTATGACATTCTCACTCATGTTACAGGGGTGAATGAAGTTTTGAATAGAGAGACAGTACCTTTCCAGAGAGAGTATGTGCAATTTCCACAGTGTCAATTTGAATGTAGAAAAGGGTTAGGACAGACTTTGAGCAGAGACCCACTCTAGAAACACTACAGCTTTGTGGCACATCTCATTCGTGAAGGGCTACACAAAGGAAATTAAGTCAACAAAGACTCACCCTTGTTTTCACAAGTAGAAATGAGCACAAGAGCCTGCTATTCTTGGTATAAGATATTGATAAAATTCACAACAAATGTAGAGGAATCAGCTTCACAACATTGTTACGCAGAATGCTTTGGGAGACTCCAGTGTCACAATGAGTCTCTGAAGGAGACCAGTGATGGGGGAAAAAAGAGATGATATTTCCCTCTTGGTGTTCTCAAGTTCTCTGACATTCTCTTCTCTAGTGACTTTTTACTTTTTTGCACATTTTTAATGGACTGAAAAAAATCATCTGATGAACACAAAAAAATTTTTTTTCCACTAATTGCAGTGGAAAAAAGAAAAGGAAGATATGCACATCCCATATATTCACATTATGAACTACATTTGACAGTCAGTAACAGTATTAGGCAGTACACTGTCTAGCAAGTTCCCAGTGAAAACAAGTTCTGTACCTGAAAAATACAGACTGCTATCTGATATTTGTAGTTAACAGTGAGCTAAACCTGTTGCATATAGGTAAAGCCTTATAAAATAAAGGCCTTTTTACCCTTGTAAAATTATGGCTCATGCCTGCTACTTCAGCTAAGTAGAAGAGGGCTGTGGGAGAGGGACTCAGCTGCAACAGGGTTAGAGACACATGAGAGATGTGTGCATGACTGCCACGTGTCCACATCATGCTGTATGGTGTCTGATGGGCTTGGGCTTGTTGTGCCTTAAAACTGTGTCAACTGATAACCAGCAAACTGCTTGAAAAGGCCTGGTTTTTTTGCAATAAAGCAGCTCTCCTTTGCATTGCCTGGGAACTCTGCATTGTTGTGCATCGTCACATAAGACTAAGAGATGACAATGACTGTGGCAGCAAAATCGTCAATCAGAAATCAAATCTGGCACAAAAAGAACACTCTGAAGTCCTGTCACACCAAACTAAAGCTTTCCTTCCCCAACAGAGAATGTTTGCCTCTCTAATATTCAGAAATAAAGAGATCACATATCATTCTGCATAACAATGTTGTGTTCATAAGCCGTTTTCATTTTATACTAGGTTATATATAACCCATATTTTCAAGCTTCTTTGCTTAACAAGTCATCCAAAATTACAATTTTTAATGGAAGTTGAAATTCTAGTGTAATCACTGAACTTAAGGCAGGCCTTCAAAGAAAGGCACTTATTGCATTAAAACCACAAGAGGTGGCAACGAGTCTGATTCTGACAGGAGCTTTAGCACTTTCTAACTTTAGCAGTGCTAATTAATGATTAGCAAGCTTCTGTTCCACACAAGAATCCTGAACTTTCCAAACTTATTTTAAAACTTTATACTAGCAACACATTATATCCAGAAAAACCTAAATATAATATACCAAACATGGGGAACTGTAAACAAAAAATTAATCTGTGACCCTGAGAAAGTTTTTGCTGTTTATTGTACTTATTTCTATAAATGTTAGTTCTCTAAGCACATGATAGTTGGATAATTCAGAGAGGGGGTTTACAGAGCCTTTTATTGTAACAAAAACAATTTTAAAAAATCAAAGAAAAAAAACAAAAACAACCTTTGACTGAAGCCCTAAATCAATTCATAATAATCAATATAATCAAAACATATTTTCTGTGTGTATTAAAGGAAAAATTTTTAAGATTACAATCATTGTTCTGTAGCTAAAGTGAGTGAACCAGGAGTTAAATAAGCAGAAAGGGTTTAAAGAATTATCTGTCGCGTTTTCCAACATTTAAAAGTATTTCCTGGCACAGCTCTGACAAGTAACTTAGAGACTCCTTGCTGCCCAGGGGAAGAGGATAATTGTGGGGAACTTCATATAAGTTTAATATATGTAACTAATTTTTCAAGATCTCAGAAAGATTAGCAGTGTTTCATCTAAGCTGCCTGCAGTCACAAATACAGTGCTCTGCTGCAGCTGCCTGCCTACAGAAGAAATTGAGTTAGGTGGGTTTTGGCCTCCAGCTTTACTTCATTCTGACTATCCTGTCTTTATTAATTCAAAAATGTGTACTTTGCCATCACATCATCATCATCACTGTTATCATCACCACTTCTTTGAGGCATGTGTTGTTAGTCCTTACCTGTCCCACACACCGGCACCTGAGCCCACTTCTGCTGCATTCATCTCAGGTGCATTAATCTTCATTCTTCTTGTTGCTCTGGAAACTTGGAGCACCTGTGCAAGTGCATGGCAGGAGCTCACAGTGATGACAAAAGCAGCAGAAGAGATTGTGACAGTCAGCTCCACGGATGCCCCGTGTCTCTAATTCCTCAGCTTCTCCCTTAGGTCACTGGAGCCACATAAAAGTCATTCTTTCTGACAGTTCATGGACAAGGCCAAGACATCTGCTCCTGGAACAACTGTGCGTTCTTAGAAATAGTTAAGCATAGCCAAACAGCATGAGTTCCATCACATGGGAAATTTTCCAATGAAAATAGATGATGAGCAAGCTGGAAAGGCTAGTACAGCTACCGCATTTCAGTAAACCTTTTTTGTTTTACTAATTTTCCTTAGTCACCCCAAATAAACCAGCTAGATCCATTAATCCAATGATCACTTTCCAATTTATACTTCTGCAGCTATTTTATATGAGTTATCATCAAAACCTAGAAAAGGATCAAACTGCATACACAGTAATATATACAGTTTCTTTTTACAAAAGTTCTAACACTGTGAAATGTTACAAATTTATTGGGTCATACAAAGTTTGGCATAATAGACAAGAGACTAAAGCAATAATGATTAATTTTTCATAATATATAATATTTTCTCTTGACCTTATTTGTCCTTAGTTTTTTACGGGTTGCTCTAAAATGCCACAGCACATCAGCTTACCCAGATAGGACAGCAAGCATTTTTAATGCATAAGAACATCATGTATTCCTTTCAAAAAAAAATTTACTAATTGTGGGAAAAGGAGAGAAAAAAACTGGAAGAAGCAGAGCATAAAATGTTACAAATTAAATTTTATGAAAGTTATGCCTCCTGCATATTGAGGCGTAGCAGTTCATTAGTTAGAATTCATACTGATCTTTACCCCAAGGATTATGTTATCCAAGTCATTAGAAATTTAATGTTACATCCTAGCCTAACTTTTCTGCCACATGTTTGACATCAGCCAAAGGGGTCATGATCAAGAATTTATTCAACATCTTTCTCTTGAGGTGAAAATATTTTTGAACCCTCTTTTGGAGCCCATCTACCAACTAAATCATCCACATTGGCAGGGTATGAAGCCAGGCATGAAAGTCTATCAGACCTCTGCAGTTCTCTGTTTGAGCTGTTATTTTAGAGTGAAATAGCAGATTTGTTATTTTGGAGTGTAAAACAGCCACTTGCACAGCAACATCTCCCTCACAACAGGTAAAGAGGAGCACTTTGGGGTGAGTCCTCACAGGCTAGAAAAACCTCTTTTCCCATCAGCCTTTCTCAAACTTGTGATTTCAAATAAGCCTGAAGTGCCTGCAGAGGTATATGGATTTGTCTACAAGCATTATCTTGCCAAATTTCTTTTTGCAAATGCACAATTTTAGTTGTTCCTAGGTTCCAAATGCAAGTAGAGCTGCCTTGTCTGTGGAAGTGCATCACTCCTTTTCTTTCACATTACCTTCTTATCTCTGAAATTCTCATGGATATGAATGGTGCCTATATGTTATGAGGTACAGTGACTTGGAAAGAAATAGGAGTGTGGTTAACAGGAAAAAGCTTTTGACCTGAAAATATCTGTTGGTGGGCAAATGGCATGTGTTATCCTTTATATCATGAGCAAATGAGTGTGAGCAAATACTGAGCTGGTGGATTCTTTGCATAAGGAATAACAAGCAAGTACCATAAAACATTCTGCTTTTCCCTCAGCTAATTTGGGAGTTCTCAAGCTTTAAAACATAAAACCACAATAAACTTCCCATGTTATCTTAACCAAATCATTGTCTTTATGCATTTGTGGATATGATAATGATGTTTCATTGCAAGGTGTCCCTAAAGTAAACTTGAAGACTAAGATCTTCTCTGGACCCAGTTTTAATGAATCAAATGCATGTTGGAAAGTCACTGGAGAACATAAACAAGGGAACTAAATCCAGCTGCTACAACACCTTAGTTACTGGGCTATGAACAGGTATCCTCCTATGTCTCTCACCCCAATCTGCAGAATAGATTCCCTCTCTCTACAAAAAGACTTTCTGTACTCACAAGATGATGAAAGGAGGAGGAAATTATTTGTCTCTGTCCCTTCACATGTTCTTACGTGATTCATAACACTGAAGTTTACTTACTGTGCTGGGGGAATCTGTTTCTTGATTAATACCAAGCTTTTCAAACATTAAAAAACTGATACAGAATTATATCACTCGTTATTTCTATACTGGCAATCATCAGAAAGCAAGTCTTTCTTTAATCAGTTTGACAAAAAAAAGAAGCAGAGCAAAACAGCTTGTGTTTCAAGAGAAATGCTACTGAACTTTTAGATTGCTTCCATTGACTTTAGATGGATGTTTATGTCTGTGCCTGCATGACCAGACAGGTAAGGCTATTTTCTATCTCTGCCCAGTAAATTAGAGTGAATTGAAGTTAAAAGAAGAGAGGGAAAGAACTTTATGCACAAACTTCTGGTTTGTTTTCAATTTCTAATAGGAACTTTGTCTGGATTCCCCTAATCTACTTGTTAATGCTTAAAATCTTCTGGTAGGAAAAACTATTACAAAGTTATATCAAAATGGCAAACAATTTTATTTATAAGGTTATAATTTCATTCTGTGTTGTGCATTGTTAAGTACATTAAGTAATAAAATATTTCAGCTACATAAGTCAGCATAACTGAGGTTTTTAACTCAGTTAAAATTATAAAAATCCCTTCCTTTGAACAAGTGTCTATTTTCATAAACAGATTCACTTTAAGGGGTAGAATATTATTTTAAACTATTATTATATTATTTAAGAATTATTATTATAAAATTAGCTATTTTCAAGTGTTCCTGCTGCTTGTCAAAACAATAAATCTTTACATTTAGAAGTCATCAATAAAGAAGCAGTAGAAGTTACATTGCTCACATTAGACCAGAAGGCACACAGCCATTACATGCATAGGCAGAAAAGATGTACTCTTCTGAGCTCTTAAACTTCATAAATGCATTCTCTTGTATGATGATATAGAATTAATTATCACATCTTGCATTTACTCATTTTCAGTACCCAAAGAGAATTATCAAAGAAAATGGAATACTCTCTATTAAAAAAATCTATTGGCAACAAAATCCCCCATTTAAGACACAGAAATGGGAAAGGGTCACTTAGATCACTTAGTCAAGTCTTCCTGCAATATGATTAGGGAAAAGTTTAGATTTATTCCCAAAACACCTACCTAGGCCACTAAACAATAACAAATACCTTAAAACAAACCTGCTAGTACAAAAATCCCAAAAGTCATAATAAAAAGTGCTAAAGACAGAGCACAATGGGTATTACAAATTTAAAAAATTACTAAAACAGCAGTTAAAAAAAGGGGAATGCCTTTATAATGAAAGAGAGTAGATTCAGAATTGGCATTAGGACGAAATTCTTGACTGTGAGGGTGATGAGGCACTGGCACAGGTTGCCCAGAGCAGCTGTGGATGCCCCATACCTGGAGGTGTTCCTGGCCAGCTTTGATGGAACTCTGAGCAACCAGTTTGTATGGGGCCAGTACCAGGTGTCCCTGCCCATGGTGCCCATGGCAAGGTGGTTGGAAACAGAATTTTATGGCAAGTGGATAGTCACTTGGATGACTTAAATTTTTTAGACAGTATTCCTAGAACTTAATGAGCTGTGTCCAGGGACAATGGAGAGCTATGAAATGATTTCTGTGACTGAGTAGAACATCATTAAGCAGTTAGAGTACTTTTATATCGTAATATCATAATGTGTTTTCAAACTGAGAATGAATATATTTTAGCAATATAAATGGTCTGTTAATAGAAAATATTATCACTGTGTATTCTAAGACTTGCCTTTTTTTTCAGGTATCCTATATTCAGAAAAAGATTTTAAGAGAGGCTAAAAAAGAAATATATACAGCTTAGTTTTCAAAGAACATATTTGATTCCACTTTCCACTAAACTGGTAGTGGTCATCTCGCTCGGGTGGTGGTGCTTCCCACCTCCCCACCAGAGGCTGCACTACGATCTGAGAAATTTTGTCATGCTGTTACTTCCATATTAAACCTAGTTTTGCAGATTACTTTGCCAATGATTCTTTAATAGACCTTATTAAAATAATTTGTGATACCACAAGATGATCAAGATTGAACCCCATATTCAAATATTCTCCCTGAAATAAACATGCTGATGTTTACTGTATTATTACTTGTAGCTTGAAAGAGTTCTGATATGAGAAAAACAGCTATTTAAACCATTTGGAACTCCCAGATGTATATTAGCATCTATACAACATATTCCTGCAGGGATCAACCCACCTGTGCTGTGTCATTGCTCTACCTTGTGCTGGAAGAAGGCTTCTCTGGAGGGACAAGCTAAATTAGTACAGTCAGGGAGTTCCTAATATACGTTTCATAAAAGTTTGACACAGGGCAAAATGTTTTCTTACTGAAAACCCCAGCCAATTCAGTGTTCCAATATGAGTCTAGCATACAGATATAAGTAGAATTTAAAGTCCTGTGATGTATAGAAAAGCTTTTAACAATGTTTTACAAATGAGAACATAGTTAGATATTAGTTAAGTTCTGTTACATTCCAAGATCTCACCTTTTTTCTTTTTTCTCTCCTTTTATGCTTAACTCTGTAAAATATGGTAAGGTTTTCCAACATCTTTCCCTTGAACACACACACACAAGCACACACACACACACACACACACAAATACATACATACATATATATATATATATATATATACACATATCTCTTCCCTTCTTTTCCTTCTTTTCCCATTCATTTTATCCCTGATTTCTATTGAAAAAAAAAAAAGTGTCATATTGATTGCACAGGACTTGTAAAATACTCACTATGTCCACATTAGTCTGGCAGAAAAAAGACTAGGCGGTTGGCTTTGTCCTACCCTGAGGTGAAGCTGGATGAACAGGATGTGGAAAACTATGCAAATTACATGAGAAATTGCTAGACATGTCAGAGATGAATCTAAGAATCTGATGAGGGTTACAGATAGTGCCAAAAGGGACATCAGGACTTGGCAGATGGATAAAAATTAGTTTTGTGAAAAATGGTCGGACTTCACAGATAATGAAGGGGAGTATTAGGACCTTTGAAGAACAGATTTTTTGCAAGGCCAGCAATGTTTAGATGACCATATAAATAATATCTTATGAGACACAAATTAATTTGGTTTCAATACCTTTAATTCCAGATTTGTACAAAAATGTATTATAACTGGGACCAAGGAAAAAGTTAGTCAGATTGTTTATTGTCTGACGTATTAGTTCAAGAGCCTGAGGGGCCAGTTTATACTGTAAGTTACTGTATCATAATAAGACCAAGGAAGCAGGTCTGCCCATGAGGAAATGTTGCTTTAAGCTGAAGTTGAACAGAAATTACATGTTCAAAAGGCATGGCAGATCCATAGCAGAGTCCTTTTCCTCCAGCTATCCACTCCAGTAGGAGCTGAGCACTGGAGATGACAAAGCTACATCCAGTAACTTTTACCTTAAAGGTTCACAACATGTCCCAGGGCAGAAATTATTTTAGGTGACTGAAGAATTTAACCTTCAGGCCAGATGAGGACTGCTGTGTTTTAATGATATCATCTGGATGGCTTCCCACAACCTGATAAGACAATGTTAAATTGGACATTTCAGCCTACATTATGTACTGACTCATTAAAGCACCAAAACAGTAGATGAGATCAGTGATCTTCTCTAACTATTTACAGCTCTGTAGTTTCAATTTTTCTCTTTTAACATTTTCTGTAATTGATATGCAGTGCTTTCCTATGGATAGCTCAGATTTGCTGTGCTTTATGAAGAATGTCAGCCTTTTGAGTTTCCTCCAGCCTTTAAACTAAGGATGTGTATGAAAGGATAGAGCTTGTTAGAGAGCACTTTGAACAGCAGAAAACGATCACTCAAAACAGTGGCTTGATAATGCAGCTGAGGCAGCAAGTTATCTCAGAATGAACAGTACCTCACCCAATTAACCAGCTATCAGAGTGGAAGTCCATCTGAACAAAAACAACAACAATAATAAAGAGAGACAGCAAAGAGGGAAGCTTTTACTCTAGAGATTCTCTTTTTCTGCAGCCTTTCCAAGCACAAACCAATGCAGATGATCAGTGCAGCAACCTGTTGCAGAAATCACCCATGGTTTGATAAGGTCAAAGCAAAGCCGTTTTCCACCCTTTCAAGACATAAAGGTCTGGAAAGAGAAACTTGTTAGCCAGAATGACATAGTCTAATTATAAAGAATGTATCATCTTTGGCCAGAAACGGTTGAAAATCCTGGTTTGCTATTTTGTTACAGTACTAAAAATACCAGCAACTTTTGGTGAAGTTCTGCAGAAGTTTGGTATAACAATTCTTCCTATAAAAGTAATGCCTCAATGAATTATTATGTCTGAAAACCTAGTACTGACTGTTGTCCCCTTCCACACATCCACAAAAGCAAAATTTGAGCAAAGTTCTTATTAAACAAAACAACATTTGGCTGTTCATCCTGATAACCCAAAGATATAAAACTCAGCAGTGTGACATAATTGAAAACAAATTATGGATCCTATTGGTCACAGTGAGACAACTGAAAGCCTGACTCTTCAGCTGATTTGACGTAGCACACACCATCCTCTGCACTTACGGACCCCGGTATCCAATTAAACCTCAAGCAACAGAGACTTTCTGGAAAGTATTTTAGACTGAAATTTACCTTGTGCAATATCAGGCTGCAAAAAGTTTTATGTTTTCTGAATCAGCAGCAGCAAAGTGCCAGTATTGCCCTCTATGCCTAAACTGCAATTCAGATTAATTTATCTGGGCATTCAGGCACTGCTCTTGCTATGCAGACTATGCTATAATTGCAGTAGGGTTCCTCTCAATCTGTTACAATTTGCAGGGAATAAATGTCCTTCATGACATGCAAGCCACTAATTCCACAAGGATTTCTCATACAGCAACACAAGGGTGCGGGAGAGGAAGAAGCCCTCTATTCCTATTCTTGTACTTCTGAATGGGAACGGATGTGAGATTTCTACCATCGAGTTGTAGACATACAACTGTCCAGAAGGGAGGCCACGACAAAAATCAGCAGTGTTAAATGAGGCCAAATCCACTGAAGACTGAGAGAGCTATTTGCTTATAATTCTTAAAGCCAGTGAGTAAGAAAGTACTCTCTAAATGGACTGAGTGTATTCTAACAGGAATTGTTTCCCAGTACTCAATTTAAACAATCCTTGATCCAAATGGAGTTAATTCCATCTTGTCCTTGCTCAGCAGACAGAGAACAATTTTCACTATCTTTTTATAACAGCCCTTAAAGACAGGAATATAATTTCATGTCTCAGCCTCCTCTTTCCTAGACTGAACAAATACTCTTATTTCAAGCTTTCCTCATAGATCATATCTTTTAAATCCCTTTGCTGTCTTTGGGCTCTCTCTTGGACTCTGATGCATTTTGCTCACATCTTACTTTAAGCCCATTAACCAAAAAGTGGAAAAAACATTATTTCTGAGACCTTACCATCCGTCACCAAGTTATTTTCTCTTAGAAAATATTTTTATTTTATATATATATATAAATTACCTGTGATTACTTCAATAATAATTAAAATGTTTCTGTAACAAGTCCAAGGTGATGTCCATTTTCATATCCATTTCATTTTTAGGATGGTTTTCTGTAGGATCTGACCAGTATCTTAAAAAGAATAGGTTTTTTCCTCTTACTTGGCAATTTGCATTGCCAGCATCTCGTCTCAGAGTAATCCACAGTTTTCTGATTCCCAAATCCACTAGGGCCTGGCAGTCTTCTGTGAGTACTTAGTAAACCCTAGTTACATTTCCCACCCCTTGTGGGATGAGAACCTGCACTCATTAGGAGCAGTGTCCTCCTCTAAATGAAGCAAGACTCAGGAGTACTGCTGAGCCATGCCAGCTCCCTGGCATGGTCACAGGGAGAATCTCTTCCCATGTTATCTTATCTTCCCATGTAGATCCAGGTCATGTTTTGGGACAGATCAGGCACTCATTCTTACTCTAACTGGAGCTACACTGGCATAAGGAATCTTAAATGCACAAAAGTAGACTACAGTGTCTAGAAAAACTATAGGGTACACTGGATACACTTCAGTAGATATAGTCAATATTCATCTGTATTTATCCTGGGTTTAGTACTAAAAAACAATTTGCAGACAAACTATTAGTAAACTCATTCAAATGAAAAGTACAGTTAGGATGCAATGAAAAACACAAAAAAATAAGCATATCTTCTCACCTTATTACCACTCTGATACATTGGGATGTATTAGATGTAACTTTGAGATTCTCTCCAAGTTTCTTTCAGCTACATGAAGCAATCTTGCAGACAGAATAATCATCACAGCTTGAGAGACATGGGGTTTATTCAACAAGCAATGAAGGTCTGAGACAAAGGTAACACTCTGAGTCCATGACACTGACTTGTACAGAGTTTGTGATATTGGCTTAGCCAGGCCTTCCCCATTTGTGCATTTGATTTAGCCTTGATCAAGTGTAGCTTTCTACTCATCTTTTGTCAACAGGTAAATGAAATCTGAACCAGCCCTTGAACTCATCTTTTGTCAACAGGTAAATGAAATCTGAACCAGCCCTTGAATGTGGTGGTAATCCTCCCAGTTGATGTCAGACACAACACTTACTGCGCCATCCTTTCTACTATCCAAGTCATTAGAAAAAAAGCAGAACAAAATTTGCCAAGCACAAATCCAGCTGAGCACCCACCCGACAATAATTTCTCATCAGCTGCATTTCCTTTGGCCGTGCAGTAGTGGGGGCTAGAAAGAGTAATAGAAATGGGTTCTTTGACAAACTATAGTGATATGTCTCACAAAGCAAAAGGACTATGGGAACTGGTGCACAGGCAGTGATTTAGCTGAAATAAGACTGCAGCAGATCATATTATTACAGCAAGAAAATATGTTCTAATGTTCTGGGTAATTTTGAGCAACTGAGTCTTCTTACACATGTGTAAAGTCACATGCCACTGCAGAACTACCATGCAAGTCCACTAGGTATTTCCAGTTCAAGATTTTGTCTGAGAAATAATTTTCTATTTATTTTGTTCAAATACGGACTTCACAGAAGTCCAGTGTCTAGATTTTTATCTACTATTTTGACTCCAATCAGATCAGCATCTGAGTTTTACATTATGATTTCTCTCACATTAGTGAGAAATGTTAAGGAAAATTATAAAATTTCATTAATGAATATTTAATACAGGAGATTAAATCCTCTAGTCTATGTATAGAACAAATTTCAATTAAATGCAATGCAAGTTCCCCCTGTATGAAGATTGATAATTTTTGGCCATTTGAACTGTTTAGATTGCCATCTACATCCAGAAAAGTCAGAGAAAATGCACCTACCGTATTTTAGCACAGATTTGTAAAAACAGTCAAAAACACACAATATAGATTTGGCAGCAAATCATTTTCATTTACAGAGTCCTTTTTTTCAAGTTGATTGTGATGGCAATTGTAAAACAGCCTGCAATGAATTCCAAGGGTTCTGTACTGAAAGTTTGAAAATCTTATAAAATAGCTATCTTTAAATACTTGGCTTTTGTACTCTGTCACTATGTAAAAGAATTGTATCTAAAACTATTTTAATAGAGTGGGTAACAAGTTATATATATAAATTATATACCTATAACACAATCATAAAAATAATAAATACTCAATGAGAAATTATACTAGTAACAGTTGTAGTAACAGTGGCAACAATTATAGTAATAATAATGCAGAACAAGGTTTTACCATTCCAGAATTAAAATTATCAAGAGCTAGATGCTGAAATATATGAGGGAAAAAAGCCTTACCTAATTATCTTCTGATAGATATTTATGAAATATCTAGAGCAGCAGAGAATATAGTGAAATTTTATTCACAAACACACAATTTCACACCCTAATAATTCTTGTATATAGGCTGATTATTATTCTCAGATATAATCTTATTTAACAATATACCTAATCTTTAAAGACATAATAAGAGTTGGTATAGGAATTTTTAAAAAAAGATATTATTATTGATAAATAAGTACAGCAAGGCTCTTTGTTCTGAACTACTTTTCTCTCATACAGACTATGATTTTCATATTATTTTCTGAAGAGTATTAAAAATTTTGTTGTGCCAGGACTGACTGTACTCAGAGTTGGGGATTGTTTTTTTCCAGTTATCAAGATGAGTATATGTGTGTAATGTTATTTGTGAAGACTATTTCTAGGCTTAAAATTATTATAATTTTAGCAGTGTTCTGAAGTGAGGTATTAAGATGCCATGTCCCACATTATTTCATGTGTTTTGCAGCAAAGAACCAAGTAAGCTTTCCATATAGAAAGAATAAGATAAGGCACCTCCTTTCTGCTGGTATCATATTCATATCTTAAATATTTTCTTTAAGTAAATTCAAAAGGGATATACTTAATGCATAGATTAAAATTATTTCTTTATTTCAGCCTAAAGAATGTTTTTCTTTCCTCAATTCACCTCTCATAGGGATCCTTGACAGATAACTTCTTATTTGGGCAGCAGAATCTGTGCCATTTTATGTCCTCATTAAGATTTTAAAAGTACTGGTTATTATAATCAGTAGTTGCTATCCACTATCGCTCTTTTGTTGTTTTTTGTTAGCTTGTCAGCTAGATCTCCTAAGGTTTTCTGGAATTATCTCTTAAAATTAAAGCTTTATTTGAAGCATTGTAAAAGAAGACAGAGCTAAAACAGTGCCTTTCAAAGTTGTAACTTAGAAAATCAGCTGGTGTGAAGAAATACCTCTAAAATGTAAGATGAATGTAGCATTTTGTCACATGTTATCTTTTTTCTCTAATTAGAAACACGCTAAGGAAATCCTTAAGGAAAGTTCTGGAGATCTCAGTCAGTCATTTTCTTTTGGTGATCCCAGCCATGTCTCCTCAATTAATTCACAGAATCGCAGAATATGCTGAGATGGAAGGGACTCCAGGATTATTGACTCCAGCTCCTGGCCCTGCAAAAACAAACATGTTGAGGAAAATTAGGACTGCTTAAGCAACTGGAACATTATTTTGGTCTGGGGACTAAAGGAACCAGCAACAGCACCGTGACAATATGACCTAACAAAAGAGAAGTAACTTATTATAGAGAGCTGCTTTCTAAATACATGTTAACAAGGCAAGAAGTACTGCTTTTAACTTGCAGTATGGCAAATATTGTAACAAATGACTCTGCACTCAATAAATTCTGAATAGATTAAAATTCTAATAGCATTGAAAGCATCTCGCATTTCTAAGGAATGCATTTGTTTACAGCCTTCATTGTTCTGAAAATTGCATTCCTCCCTCTACAATAACAGATCTTCAGTTTTTTCTTAAGTATAAATGCCAGAATTTTTAAAGTAGCTGCTTCCAATTATCCCTTAAATTTTAAGGGTAGATGGCCTACTAAGCTGTTTTGAAAAATGTAGCCAAAAAAAGATGTCACAGTAGTTTACAGATTTCTCACCTCTTCTTCACTAAACCCTCCTACTTTCCTAATTGACTCCACTCAATTACCTTTTGTGCTCTGCAAAATGTTACAATCCATCACATTTATAGTGTGTGACTCTTAAGCAGATGACTCAGCGCTGATGTTCTTCAGCCTGCATATATCACAAATGCAAACTGCAAGGAGCAGAAACCAATATTTGCATAATAGTGCTGGCAAATTACTCAGAGGTGACTCTTGTGGAATTTGTGTGCTTTACTTTTAACAATATTTACCACCAGTACCAAAACAGAGGTCAAATAATAGGAAAAGATGACGTTGCCTGTGTTACTTCAATTTATGCTGTGTGCTGTGTCCTGTTTATAAGCAATGTTTTGAAAGATGTGTCAGATCTCCAAAGTGTTTTCCTTTTTTCCCTTTTTTATCATGATTTAGGGATTTTTCCTTCTATTTTAGCAAAATGTTAAACTTCAGGAAGGCAACCAACTGAGTGAAAATTGGAAACTTAATTATTTGTTCTTCCTTTAATGTGAAGAAAAAAGGTTACTGAAGTGGTTTTCTGGACTAGTAAATCCTTCCCTGCAGTGAAGCATTATCTTTTCCTTGCTCAGCCATTTCTAGTCAACTAACTCTACTTATTAGGTTGCTAATTATGTTCTAATATTTGATCACTAGTTTGGATTTTTGCTTACTTTTCCTGTTTACGTTGCCTACACTGGCTAAATAAAACAAGATTCTTGAATTTCTATCCATGTTGAAGGAAAGAACAAAGTGAGGTTTTCCACCTGTGAACATGTTTCTCCTTTTTCAGATGGAAGCTCTTCTTGGTGCAATAAATCTTGCACATGCTGCCATTGCATCCAGTGAGATTACTGAGGTGGGTAAGTGCTAAATAGAAGCCTTCAGATTCCTACTATATGGACATTCACCCCCACATAAAGTGATTTCACTTTTTTGGACAAAACTACTTTCTACAGCCAGACCACATCCAGGAAAAAGTTACACAGCCATCTGACTGGCCACAACAATTACAGTTATTTCTCACAACAGTTTCTATTAACCAAGAATTATGAAAAGTTAAGAGCTGAAATAGAGCATCATATTTATAAGCCAAGTCTGTGATTAAATACCACAATTCTACATAGTCATTTTATTTTTGTCATTTTTATTTTTTATTTATTTTTTATTTTCCAGCTGTGGATTGGTGGGCACAGTTTGAGATTAAATTAGTTGCAGGGCCACAGGTTAAATTATTACCATTTCAACTGTATTATCCTCTTCATAACATGGAGTAATCATTAAAATTTAGAAAGCTGTATCTTTTTACATACTTTGGTTTTGGCAGCAGCACCAGTGAGCTTCTAGCAGCATTATTACAAGGTATGTCTTGCACTGCTTAGAATCTGACCCGGTGTTACTGAAGCATTTGTTCAATTAGGTGGAAAGAAGGTTGGCAGAGAAGGACCTGGTGGCCCTGGTGGACAAATATGATGAAGAGACTGTCAACAAAGATAATTAAGCATCTCTTCTGCAAGGAAAGGCTGAGGGAGTTAGGAATATTCAGAGTGGAGAAGTCTCAGCAGTTCTGCCTGTAGAAAAGAAAGCTCTGAGGAGACTATATAGCAGCCTTCCAGTACCTAAAGAGAAGGAGTACCTGAAAGCCTTCCAGTACCTGAAAGCCTTCCAGTACCTGAAAGAAAGAGAAGGAGTTTTTATCAAGATCTTTACTGACAGGAAGGGGCAATGGTTTTAAACTGAAATATTTAGATTTGGATTAGGAAGTAATGTTGTATGCTGAGAGTAGTGAGACACTGGTATAGTTGTCCAGAGTAGCTGTGGATGCCTCGTCCCTGGGATTGTTCAAGGCCAGGTTCGATGGGGCTTTGAGCAACCTGGTCTAGTGGCAGATAGATGACCCTGCTCATGGCAGAGGGGTTGGACTAGATGATCTTTAAATGTTTTTTTTTTTTTCAATTCAAACCACCACTTGATTCTATGGTAGCTTGCGCTCTGAAGCAGTCATTATAATTTCTTTTAAAAAATTAACAATTCAGTTTCAGATAATCACCTTTGTTCTAGGACTTTTAGAACTGGAGATTATGAGAGAGAATGAGTGATAGAATATGTATCTCCTGTGTATATGTCCTCGTTTTATACACACATAAGCATTCACTCTTTTTTATGTATAATGTATATCTATCCCTATTTGAATCTCAAGGAATTTAATTTTCTACCAGAGGGTTAAGGTTTTAATTTTTCAGGACTGGTTTTTCCAGCACTCATCAAAATTCATTAATATTGCAGTAGCTAATGTCCATGATGTAGGAAAATCATTATAGAATTAGTAAGCTTACAGAACTGATAGTCTCAGCCACACTCCCAGAAGTGGGCCCTATTTCAGTGAAAAGGAACTCTCCATTCCTCACACCTGTGTTGGTTAACTCTCTCAAAGAACTTTTTACTGATACACAGAATTCATTGTTGTGTCTCTTTTGGGGGATATGCCACCCTCTTCTTAGACACTGCATTGCCATGGAAATCACCGTCAAGAATGAGAAGCCAATAAAATTTAATTAAACGTCCAGATTTTTCCTAGACTTAGTCATTCAACATTCCCTCAATAGACTTTTCAAAATGCATGCAATAATGACATCTCTAAATTAGAGTTTGCATTGAGAATGGTTTATTAAGTCTACTACATCTATTGGAAGATCATTAGGATTACCATTTATAATTTAAAAGCACCTCAGAGCCCTGAGTGAGTACCTGTCATTGCACTAGATGCTGTACTAGCAGAGAACAAAAAGATGGTTCTTGCCCTAAAAAGATTTTCATTCTATTGTCAAGGAACAATAAGATCAATTCATATTTCGGTCACTTTCAGCCCCACGTCTCTCAAAAAAGTCTCTAACCACTAAAGAATTCAAGATGTTCATTAAATGCTTACTTCATCTATTTATTGCTTATCATGGATAACCAGTCACTAGAATCACATGTGGATACCCACACCCTTTAATTATGAGGATTTAAATTTCTGTTTAAAGAAATAGAAAAAAGGGAAATAAATCTATTTATAAATAACTACATTTGTTTAGACTAGAATAGTAACTGATATGCTAAAAAAAATTGTTGTGACCCTAAAAGCTGTGCAAATAAAAATATGCTTGCTCAGACATTTCTGAACTGGAAATCAATAAGCATATGAGCAAAGTGATTACATATGAAAATCGTAGTAACTACAACATATTGTGTGGCTATATCCTTGTCAACCTTTGAGAACCTAGTGGTGGAAAATACACATTTTTCATCCTGGACTATTCTTATTCCAAACCTCTTTCTCAAATAAAATATCTTAAAGAGTGTAATAATATCTGTAGCCCAGGGAAAGTGTTGGAATTGCAGTGGCACTCAATTGACACTGTGCAGTGTCACTGAATTACCTTCTTAAGTCCAGCATGTGTAACTTATAAATGGGA
This sequence comes from Chloebia gouldiae, assembly GCA_003676055.1. Taxonomy (NCBI): domain Eukaryota; kingdom Metazoa; phylum Chordata; class Aves; order Passeriformes; family Passeridae; genus Chloebia; species Chloebia gouldiae. The sequence goes on from QUSF01000002.1 coordinate 38,122,141, forward strand.
AATTACTTTTGTTAGTGTCAAGGACTTTTGAAAATATCAGACTCAGCTATACTCTGTACAAATAATAGATTTTTTAAAGTTGTGATTTCATAATCATTATCATTAATCATTAGTTGTGATTATGTTGTTGGAATCACAATAAAAATCAGGATAACACCATATTAGCCCAACATGTGCCGATATCTCATGAAGAGTTTAATGCCACTCATCTCATAAAAGCAGATACTTCACATTTTGAATTTTGCAAGTTTGACTGATATGACAAGGCTTTCATGTCATCGTTTGATGTGGCAAACCCAAAAGATCTACAAAAGAAATATAAAAATAGTTTCAAAAGGCATGATATTCAATACTAATCAGGTATTCTTTATTTTTACTGTCATTAATAGGCCAACTGTTGGGCTAGAATTTAACTTCCAGACTGATGGGTTTTGTCTGTAAACACCAATATCTGCTCTGACAGAAGCTGTAACGCCTGTCCACAGTACTCTGAGCTTTTCAGAGGTTCAGGAGACTCACTTTCTGTCACACTGGATGGAGGGAAGGCTTTAGTTCTCAGCTGAGAGGCCAAGTTAAACAGGTTAGATTGCAGTCTGGATAAAGGCTAAATTCTGCAGCGTTAGAGATCAGATGAATGAGCACAAGCACTCAGTGCCATATCAGAAGTCCTCTGGTATCATCTCATGTCTGTTGTACAAAAGAAAAGTCCTATGACCCATGAGAGTGACTTACACTATATCAGTAGTCTAAGAATTTAAATACTCAGTGCTGGATCTTGTGTCTTAAAGATCAACAAAGAGCTGCCTCTAAGATTAGGAATTCAGGGGCTGAAGAACCTTGTTTATTATTTGCCCATGCAATATACCTGAGATAGGAAAGTGTTAAATTCCAGAAAAGAATATTAGTCATTATTTTTCTCTAATGCCAGACAGGATATCTAGGTCCCTCATTTAAACTACAAGCTATCATAAGCATAAATTTTATAGACAGAAAGGGTCTATTTTGAGTTCTTACAAGCCCTTTTTAACAGAAGACTGTTCCAGATACTACTGAGAGAAATTACTTACAGTACATTCTGTTATGCATTTTTCTTACAGTTGGTGTCTTGATTACTATTTAGAAGACTTAAAACTCTTCTTTAAAAGACCATTCATATTTGAGCACCTTTAACTGTGTTAAAGAAGGGGATCTGTAAGTATGATTATACAAAATAAATGAGTTTATGTATGATTATACAAAACAAGAGAGTTATCTTCTATATGTGGAAAATAATTGAAACTAGAGGTAATATTCACAGTTCAAAAGCAGGCACCAATGCCTCTTTGCTGACCAGCAGCCATCAGCTAGATGGCAAGTATAAGGTCAAGTTACTGCCTACAGCAGAATGATCCTTGATCTTGCTAAATTGTCATTCTTCTGCTCTATATGATTTCTCTCAGAATTTTATATCTTTTCTTCAGGCCAGTATTTTTCTCCTGAGCTACAGCTATTATTGACTCAAGTGATTTCACTTCTGACTTGGTTTTTGCTTTTGTTACCTTGCAGAACAGACACACTCTCATAAAAAGTTCATTTTTTGTTTTCAATAAAATTGAGACAAGGTCACAGTTGCATGTCTCAAAAATGAGACCTGGATCACACACACACACCTGAGTTTTGCAAAATTGTTATTAGCTATTATGATTAACTATTACTATTAAGGTATATTATTACTTGACATTCGTGCTGTGGTTAATCACAGGGTTATATAAAGTAGATTCTGCACAGTTAATATTACATTGAGAAGCATGAACTAGGCAAATGAGGAAAGCTAATAACTCTTCTCGTTCTTTTTTTAGACTAGATTGCTGTTAACTGAGTTCATAGTGCAGAGGGAAGTCAGGCAAAGGAGCAGCACAGACTTGGAGACTTCCTTGCAGAACCCTTCAGGTTCCCTGAATCTGCATGAAGACAGGAGAAAATTACCATTTGCTTCTCTCAGCACTCACTTACTGGGTTACCATTAAGGATAAAACTCCATTTGCACTTACAGTGAGGAGATTTTATAGCTTATAATTCAAATAAGGTCTGTTCTCAAGGCCTGCTGAACTTCAGTGAAGACTGCTTCAAGAAGAAAAAAAAAAGTCCATGGATTAGGTTAGAGGGATTGAAGCATTTCATTTGCAGACAAAGCTTCATAACAGGCAGGAGACCTTAACTTTTTTATCTACTTGGCCACTTCACTGACCTCAAACAAGGACAAGATGAGAAGGAATTGGAATTAAGGTTATTATTGCTGAGCATAGAGTGTCAGGGGAGAGCAAGAGCAGAGCTGTCCCCCAGAGGCCAAAGAGCCAGGAGTGACCAACAGGGCCCAGCCCCATCATATTCAGGCAGGGCAGGGGTGATGACAGAAACAGGCTCTGCTGGCAGCCCAGCAATCATCAGGCTGGGCAGTGTCTGGTCCACTCAGGAGTACAGCCAACAAGGCAGGACAGCAGGAGCCAGAACCTACTCTCAGCTCAGGAGAGACAGCCAGAACACAGGATGAAAAAGCTCTCCTGGCCCAGGAGTTGAGGATCTCTCTTGAGATTGATCAGGGCATGTAGTGCACTCAGGGTGGTGACAGCACGATTGAATTGTTGTTTATTGCATTGTGCTGTTTCACACCAAAGATATTGCTATGGCAAAAAAAAAAAAAAACCTCCTCAAAGCCAGAAGAATTACACTTCTAACTGCAATTTGTATGATTTTTATACTTTAATCTGAATGATAGACTAAAATGTCTGAAGTCTGTCCTTCACCAAGGGTGATATTTGATGTTTTGAACTTCAGAAAAATAAGATATTTCTGTCTTGTATGACTTAGACTTTGTAGAAAGTTGAGTATGAACAAAGTACATGCTTCATGTGTTTTCCTGTCCAGAGATTGTTCCCTGGGTTTTTCTTAAGACTAGGCAAGCTGTGGGGGGCAATAACCAAAGGGCTTTCTTCTGCCAAAGATGCCTGGGTGCTTGCTCTGAAGCAGAGTGAATCGTGGAAACAGAAAGAGTTTTTCTCTGTCACTTCACTAATGTTGACCTGTGTATTAGAGCTCTAGCACTAGAAGTGCTGTATCTACCAGAGTGACAGTAAAATGCTTGTTTTATAAATGAAGAGTAATTTTTAATGTTATGACACCTGAACTAGGACTCTTTCATTAAGCTTTAATTAAAGTTACAGAGAAGGTCTTGAGAAATTCTGAATCCCACAAAGCTAATCAGTCACTGATGAATGATGATTCTGAATGGGAGAATGCTTTCTGTGGTTTTTATCCCATCTAAGAAAAACATTGACTAAGCATTACCTTTAAAAGCAGGGTAAGGACTGGTTCAAAACTAAAGAAATACATTGTTTTGTTATGGATTAATTTTAAAACTCCCTCATATCAGATACTAGGGACATTATTTCCCAAACTTAGAGTTGACGAGCATGTTTGGGAGCCTTTGGGTTTTGGTCAAGCAGAACAGTCTGTTAAAAACTACAATTACTGCTGACTAAAGCACCTCAATCAAGGCAAGAGAGTGGTAGTTTACTCTGATTTACTGTTAAATCCCGATTTAAGTCTTATGCTCAGGGTCACGGACAGCAGGAACCTGCTGATTCTGCAGGACTTTCTTAGAGGTGGTAAGGAATGATTCAGGAATAAGGCAGTGGCTTCTAAGTTTCTTCCCCCTCTAATCTTGGCAGTGATGCAAATTGATAAAAGATGTCAGAGCAGGAAAGTAGCTCCTATTTCATTTTCTTCCTTGTATAGAACTTCTGTAAACTTATGGCAAAAGGTGAATCAGTGTGAGTAATTTTTCCCAAGATGGCTCCCTTTACTAAATTTATAGTTGGGGTTAGGATTAGAAAGGAGAAGAAATGAAGTGCCTACTCTATTACAGGACATTTCAAGGCTCAGGAACATAAAATACGACCTAGTGCTACAACAAAAAAGTAATTTCTATTTAATTCATTTTGCAAGAGTTGAGTATCTCCATTCTTAAGCACAGCATAAGAGGAAAGTTTAAAATTGCAGATGGAATACTGAGAACAGGAATATGGATGCTGGTGAATAGTTAATGCTAGATTTATTGAGAAGCACTACTCTGCATCAGCCTGAAGTCCTGCATCTCCAAGTCAGAGGGAAAGATCACTTCATATTTTTGCTGAAGACTCTAGTTTTTGGTTTGGTCTAGGTTGGGGTCTGATGCACTTAAAATTACCAAAGTCTGTGTGACGACTTTCTTTCCCCCATGACTGTGGCTTGCTCTAAAAGAGAAGGGAACAAAGCAGAAGCCTGTGGAGTATGCTAAGCTAAGAAGCGGCTGTATCATGAAGCATCACCTTACAATAGTGTCTGAAATATTCCTTTATCTTGGTTCATACCTAGACTAAAACACAAGACAATTTTATATATATATATATATATATATATAATTTTATATCTTGGAGGGTATGCAGTACGTTTTTAAGCACAGGAAAACTGGGGACTGCAGGTTTGTGGCAGAACTCCTGGAAGCCATTTCAGAGTATGGCTAATATTTTCTTCTAGTCCAACAAGGATAACCAAGGACAAGGATAACCAAGGACAACAGTTTCTCTAATATCCTGTTATTCTCAGATGCAGACTATTATAACTGCACAGTTTATGAGGATTGTGTGACCTAGGATGAGGCTCCATGCCAGATGTAAAGAATTGCTCAAATTTTGTAGCTCATGGCTTGAGGATATTTTTAAACTCCAGCACTGATAGGGTAGAAAAGAGTGAATGGACCTTCTTTAGCTTATGATAAACATCAGTGCCAGAAAATCCCCCTCTAGTCCTATAAATATATTTATTCTCAAACTGTTCTTACAACTTTTTCCTCTTACAATTCAGTCTTTTTAGTAGATCCTGGGAGGTTCAGCCATCTTTTTTGAGAAACTATTTCCATTTTCTTTTGATGAAGTAGAGATGAACCCTACTGTTCTCTTTTTTTTGAGTTCTGTTTAAGTTTTGGAGAACAAAGCATGGAAAGGGGATTTTACTGAGGCATTCTCCAATACCTCAATTGTAAATCAAGGGTTTCTGGTTTGCTTTTCCTTACATATGGGTCTGCCACCACAAAGCAAAAACCCGGGAACTTGACTGCTGATGTTTACAGAACACTGCATGGCAGAAGGTTGCAGGAAGCCAACCCAAAAGGAAACTTATTTTCAGTTTGGAAGTTTTTTGTTTGGATCTGTCCTTCTAAACATATCAAACTTATTAGCATACGAGTAGAACTGTGGCTCATACAGTTTCTATGGCTCTACTGTTTCTCATACAAACATTCCTGGGAATAGGGCCTGAAGTCATGAGTATAAAATTCATGTTTCTTTATCTTCCAGGACTCACTAAGACATTGAGTTTTACTGAGGCCAAAAAAGAGAATTTAATCTTTTTTTTTTTTTCCCTGCCCGTCTCTCTGTTCTGTTTGAAAAACTAGGGACAGGGTCATAACTATGGCTAAGATCATGGACTGGACAAACCAAAGTTAGATTTATTTAAGGTCTGCGATGGTTACCTGCCATGGCCCCGGGCGGGTGGAAGGGCCCGGCTGGCACAGCCCACGTGGGGCCGCGTGGCCGCCCCGTGAGTGGCACCTCAGGGGGGAATCACCTGCCCCTGATGGTGCCGAGTGCTGCTCATGGGTGAGCAGCTTGGGTAGCTCTGCACACTGAGAGGAGGTGAAGGGATGAGAGAAGGACGCTTGTATGCCAGCCCAAAGAGTCCTTTATTTCCCCAGGTGGGGCAAGAAAGGGGCCCTCTGGGTGGGTGCAGTGACAAATGCCAAAGAAATCAATGATTACAGCAACTCAAATAGGGGGTGGGCTGACAGGGGTGCAAACCTCTCTTGCCCAAAGGGGATAAACCAGAGAGGGACACAACAACCTATGATAATGTGGCAGGGGTAGGTACAAGGTCAGGAGACAAATAGAGAAGCTAAACTGGAGTGATTGATACAAAACTTTCTGGAAGAAACTGGGGGTGGTTACAGGATTGACAGGCAAAGGGGTATAAACAAACTCAGATTGATGGAACCAAATAAGGAGAAAACAGGGAGAGGTGAGAAGATTGGCAGATAACTGGGGAGCCAAGTGACGGGAACTTTTGGGGTAAACAACTTGGATCAAGCCAACTGTGAGGGGACAAATGCGGGAGCATAAAGGCTAACTAACATTGATAGAACCAACTGACTAAATCAAACCACACTGCAACAAAGATCCTGTGTAGCTCATGAGCATATTCCTTAGTGAGTTGGAAACTCTTAAAAAAACAGCAAATCTTGAAGAGACAGTTTCATTATTTGAACCAGTATATGATGCTCATTTAGAATGAAGATTTCAGAAATCAAAAAAATGGGCCTTTTAATTTTTTTTTATGTTGATTAGTGCTTAGATTTTGGGCTGTGGGAAGGTGCAACTAAAACCACCAGGTTTAAATATTTTTAAAAATCTTTGGGTGAGGTAGAAGACAATTTCAGGAAAGGAAACAATTTGTATTTTATTATGGTCCATAGAGGGGATTCTAGTTAAATTCAGAATAAGGATTTTGAGTACAGGAACATAACAACTCTCTTACTGATGCCTCCTATTCTCAGGTCTGCCTTTAGAAGGAGGAAGGCTGGTTCCAGAAAAAAAACATCGATTATTTTCTGTTTTCCTGGGAAGTGGTTCTCTGGTATTTATGTATCATAAGAGTAAGTTTCATCAGAGAAAGCAGAAGTTGCAGAACTACACAGCCTGTTGGGTGCAAAATCTCTTCCAGTGGAGATTGAAAGGTTGCCCTGAAGAGAAGTAAAATCTGTGGGTTCTGTCCAGGCTAGGTTTGGTACTGCAAGTATGGTTTGGAAAAGCAGCAGCTAAAGAAGGTTAAGTTGGCACCAGATGATAACATAAAATGAAGAAAGAGTTTTATCCAATGAAACAGCATATATAGATCTTGGGAGAAGTGTGACTTCAGAGTAAGGATTTGTTCCAGAAGGAAATAATAATTTGCATATTGTTCTGGTCTTCGTAGAGTTTTTTGGCTATTGTTAAGGTTTGATTAGGTATAGGACAGACACTTCACAGCTTTACTGAACTGCACTGAAAACTGGTTTTAAAACCAAAGTGGTCTTCTCTCAACAAAAGTCCCCAATGAGCACAGAAATGAAACTAGAGCTACAAGTGAGAGAGCCTGAAAGCACCCATTTATTCACTGAGCCTAAAAAAAAACTAAAACAGTAAATGTGGCTCATAGTCCTCTGGTGCAAATGGTCTCTAGCTTGGTTTTACTATTCAGGCTACCTGTTGCATTTAAGGTTACGACTGCACATAGCAGGATAAATGTTTAATAAGATCATACCTTTTCATCTTGCAAGAATCTTATGGATTCCATTAGTTACGAGTGCCTTCATTACCTTGTGAGGGCATGATTTTTTGATTTGTTAGATTTTGGACAAGATCAGATGCACTTTTGACCACGAAAAATAAGGGTTAAAAGCTGCTTAGCCTTATTTGGATTTAATAAATCTAGGTCATTTATTTTTGTCATTAGGTTTTTGTCCTTTCAAATAGTTCACATTTTCCAAGGTAAAAAGACTACAAATTCATTAACTTCAAGGTGTTAAGCGGATGATCTTTCCAGGTGAATTACTGCCATTTAAGTATTGAAACAGATGGATAGGTCAAATTATTCTAGTAACTTAATGGCATTTGTGCTTTGAAAAAAGTTTAAAAAATATTTTATAAAAAAAGGTAAATTGAGACAGGTATTGTCTAGGGAGTAACCCATAAGAGAAATTGTGTTTGATCTCTTTCTTCTCTATATTTTCATTAGCAATATTACATGGTGCTTGTTCCTTAAAAGAGGCAACATTTTCTACTAAAAAAAGAAAACTAAAGGAGTAAAACCAATTTCAACTGCAAACAATCCATATTACTGGGGTGGTTTCATCCAACTTCTCAAATTGTCTCTTTAAAGCTATTCTTCTACATAAAATCTAAGTGTGCATTACACTTCAGCTAATGATGCGTCAACATTTGTGACTTTTTTATCTTGGCAAATTAAGCCTAATTCGCAAGAGCAATGCCTTGAAGAAGTTAATTTCATAACTACAATGCTATTTTAAATCAGCTTGTATCAGAATTTGAATCCTTAAAATGTATTCACCAGAAAAGGCCAAACACCAACATCAGGTCCCTAAACATGTTTAATAAATAAAATTCTGGTATTTGTTGAGTCTTTTTATATCATCATCCAGGGAGTGATCCAGTTCATCAGCAGTCCCACTTTTATTAATCTTACTGTCAGCTGGAGTAGTGTCATTTATAATTCGTCTTTTTCTGTTGTGGATTATGGAACTAGAAAGGATATGTCCCTGACTACCATTTCATATTAGGTCCCAAGTACATTCAAGACTTTTTTGTCTCCTTTTCAGTGTCACCTCTTAACCCCTGTAGTAAAAAGAATCGAATAAAAGCAAACAGGTATTGAAAAACCCACAGGGAATCTGAGATTCAAAAAAATCTGTTGATATGGCTGCAGTCATTCTAAATGCCAACATAATGAAGTACATATATGGTAAATGCAAATGATACTATTAAATAGGTACAGATTCAGGCTGATATGTAAAATTATAAATAGGTTTCAAAATGAATTAACTGTCTCTATGTTTCTCCTCTTGCAGTCACCTGCACAGATTCATTGCTGCAGTAAGACATCATTCTAGGTCTCACAGCACTGAAATACGGTATCTCTTAGCATAAGAGAAACATAAATCTTGCAAAGAAGGAAGCATAAATCCTATTAACTAGAAAAGCCTAAAAGATTGCAAAGTATCCAGGTAATACCTATTGCTCACAACCTAATAGAACCAGCATTTTTTCTCTCCTCACTTCGTAGAAGTGTAAAAGCCAGAGTAGCTATTTCAGTAAACATTACTCTCTTGTTTAGGAAGACTGTCTGAAAGAAACTGGTTTCTAAGTCACTCCTCCTTCAGACTTCTAGTATCTTTCATTTCTAAAGGTGAATAAAACATAACCCTTGCCATCCTATTTCAACTATAGCATAGCTAGCATAAATCAATATTTCCCCATATCAATAGAAGCATATGCAATAATACTGGCTATATGTTTTAACATGAGCTCTTCAATAGTGAGAAATCAAGCAGTAATCAAAGGTCCAATCAAGCAGACTGCAGCCATCCATTGCAGCACTACAATGTCTCTCATGTAGAAATTACCTTCAATCAAGAATAGGAGGCCAAAGTCCTTAGCATGAGCCCTGCCCTTACTTGACAAATCTTTATTTTCAAAACACAATTTCCCCCGAGTCATTTGCAAGTGGCTGTTTATTTGGTAAGGTTACTGATTTGTAAAGTTCAATTCATCTGGTATTTCTGTATTATTGTAGTAGACTTTTTAGTCAACACATTCACTAAATCAACAGTCCAAAAGAAAAATAACTGTTGTCCTCCATTTTGCTACCTGACCTGAGTTTTCAGTGTAAATTTGAGATAGCTCTAAATTACTCCTGAATTGTGTCCCTCCAACAACAGGACAAGGCCTTGGTGATCCTATACAAAATGCTGTTATGAAAAAAAAATCTTTCCTTATATATGGTTACATCAATGACATGCTTTCTATTCATGTGTTTGACAGTATTTCCATCATTTCTTGTACTGTTTTCTTCTCACCCTTCTGTTTTCCACTTTTTATTAGATCCACAGTTTATGACAACATGTTAAAATACATATTTATTTCATTTGAGAATAGTCACACGTACACACACTGTCATTGTTCCTACCTCTTCGTCTTTCAAATACATGTAGCAAAGTATTCTAAAAGATCTTGGCCTAATTTTCCAATATCAGAGAAATACTCAGGCTATTCCTCTTGGACATTCAAAGATTTCAGCTTCAGACTGATGACATACTGCCACAGATTAAAAGTCAGAGGACTCTTGAACTTCCTTCAGATTGTCTTTCTCATTTCTTATAAATAGCCATTCCTCGCTTTCTTTGATGGACAGCTACACCATTATTCCTCTGATTCTGAATCTTGTGATTTGCTAGCATTAGCAGAAAAAGCAGTGATAGTTAATTGTGACAAGAAAAGTGGGGAAGCTGTGTTGAAAGTGTAAGACTGACACTGCTTAAGTTCGATTGATTGGGTTTTCAGTTATATCTCTTCCTCTCCTAGTTTTAACTAGATACACCAAGCAATACTGGAAACAAACCTACTGTTAAGCTTGTTTGGTATTTCTCAGTATATAACCTTGCTTTGAGATGCTCATAACTTTGAACAAACCATATTGTTCTGACTAACATTCTTGTTCAGCCTGTTCCAGGGTGAGGTTTTTCTTTAAAAGTAAATATAATGGAAACTTATAATTCAGTCTTTCTTTGGTGCAAAAGTACAGGAGAAAGTGAAAAATTATGTGAGAAAAAAACTGTATTTAATCTGATTTTTTAAAAGGCATGATTTTGTGTATGGAGAAAGTTCTAAATTAAAGGTCTTTATACAATTGGTCTGCTAGAATTCTTTAATTTTAGGATTCCTTTCCAAACTGTGCTTAATGTGTCCTTTAAAATACAGAAAAGTATTTGCATTCCATTATACTTTGTGGAGTTTCAGCTTGGCAACACTTCCCTAAGAACCTTTCTGCATTTTAGCTGTAGTTAGCTGTCTTTCAGCTGATTTCAGTCTGTTTCATTTATTGCATGTCTGGTTTTGGCATTCAGTGGGATGGGTGGATGTCAGTTCTGGCCCAGCATAGGAATCGTTTAGAGTGAGGCTGCAATGCAACAGCTCTGCCAGATACACATAGACAGCAGGGACTAGAACGCCTTTCTCCCAGCACAGACATGAACACTTTGGTCCCACAGACACTGTCTTAAGAAGAGAGAATGAAATGATAGGTATCCACAGAAGGATCTCTGCCACCCACTCTTCAGATGCTGTCAGCTCCGAGAACAAAAATGCTCAGCGGAGGTAGTAAGTTACTTGAAAAGTAACTCATGAGGTAAGTGCAGCACTTTCTATCCATTTATCATAATCCACTTACATGGGAGAAAAGACCATTTTGCTGAAATAAGTCATCAGTCAGAAAAAAATAAGGTATCTATTTCAAAAGTAATATACTGGACAATTAGAATGCTGTACATGCCAGGATATACTGAAATATATTAATATATATCTCAGTAAAAATCTCTTCACTTCTCTCAGTTATGCATTCTTGTGTAGATAAAACCACATAAGTCTGAGTACTTTGCATTTGCATGCACACAGAGAGAAATGTCTACCTATCTTTCCCAGGCATACTGTTTTGGTGAGCACAATATGTCCATTATGGCAGTAAGCACTGGAATACAGAATGAAACGGTGCAGGAAGTAAGTGATGTGGTTTCTGACATGGAATTGTAGGAAACACTAGGAGGCACACTGCAACAATGACCCATACCTGCAGAAGTCATTGCAGCAAGAGACATGCTGAACTGCTGGAGAGTAGCTGCTTGCAGTGAAATTAGTTGTCCTTTAAATGATTGCTTCTAAAACATAATTTCTTGAATCTGGATAAGAAATAGAGTGGTAGGGAAGCATGTAACCCTTTTTTCTTTTGCAACTGTGTTAGCTGGAAGAGTTAGAGCCAAAATTCTGAGTCAAGAAAAATGATAAAGTCATTGTGCTTTTAACTGAACACCATACAAATATTCTTCTGCTGTTCTTTAGACAAGATTAATTTACTGCAATAATCTCTTTTACACCTAAATACTGCTGTGGTCACCATCTAAAAGCTTTATAAATGATCCTTCAGGTCTGCAGTATAAGACAATTACCTCGGTGCAAATCAAAGCCTGCCAAAACTCCAAGATATACAGCATGTTACAATTTTCATTTAAAGCCCACATCTGCAGCTTTTGCATCTAAATTGTGCATCCACCAACTGAAATTGCAGATGTAGATACTTATTTTCCCTACTACAAATCTATAGAACATTTCAACTTTTGTGCAGTCCCAACTTTTGCATATTAAATTTGTGCACAAATTTTAAATGTTTGCCTACCTATGAGTAAGCTATGTAAAGCACATTCTACACTGTTTAAATCAAAGTATATTTTTGAAATATCTAATAGTTATGATTAAGCTAGTGCATAGCTCCATGCCAAGTTCACAGATAGCCTTTTTTGTGCCAGTAATCTACTCAAGGGTAAATACAACCAAGTTATGAATATATTGCTATATAAAGAGCTTTGAAGCTCTGAAGTATAATGAAAAGCCCAGCAGAAGCTGCAGCACTACTAATGAAATAACTGGGCTCTCAAGAGAAGAAGAGGAGACAGATATAGTAAGAGACTGAAGCCCAAAGAGAAATGTGGGTGATATAGAGAGTTTTCAAGGGAAAAGAAGTGATGAAGCAGGTAAAGACTACCTGAGATTCATGAAGGGAGTCAAATCTATGCAGCTGGGGACTAATTAGAAGGAGAAATTAATAAGTCTGTCACCAGTGCAGACAGAGAATCTGGAATAGCACTGTAACCACAAAAGTAGGGATATAAAATGTGGCTTTGAAGTTGATAGAAGGTAGGAGAAATTCTATAATTATCCTTTATCTATAATTATCCTTAATTATCCTAATTAATCTTGATTGCCTTCCATGATGAAATGACTGAGTCTGCAGACAAAGGGAAAGCGGTCTGTGTCATTTACCTTGGCTGTAGCAAGGCCTTGGACACAGCCTCCCACAGCACTCTTGTAGGCATGCTGAGTGGGTGTGGACAGGAAGGGCAAACTTCAAGGAGAGGGAAAAATTGGCTGGACCATTGCACTTGAAGTATTGCAGTCAACAGTTCAGAATCTAACAGGCATATGATTAAAACTGATTCTCCTCATTGCTCAGTACAAGGACTGATGCTACCAAAGACATTTGGGATTGGACAATCTTGTTATGAGCAACACCAAACAGAGGGGAGCAGCTGATACACTGGAGGGGTAGCAGGGGACTTTGACAGATGGACAAAGAGCTGACCCGTGAAGGTGAACAAAACCAAAGGCACAGGCAGAGTCCTGAGCCTGGGATGACATTAACCCTGAGCTGGAAGTGATTGGTTAGAAATCAGCTCTGCCAAAGGGCATGGGGGGAAGGAAATTGAACACGGGGCAGCAGTGCACCCTAATGGCAGTAAAGAATAACAGCCAGCATTCTGGGCAGCAAAAATGTCCAGGAGGTATGAGTGGCTATCTCCTTTCGTTTTGCTCTTGTGAAGCTCCATCCAAAACAGCCTCCAGCTTTGGATCCTCCCAGCTGATTACTAGAAAGATTACAGCACATGACACGCAGAGACTAAAAGGAAATTATTTGTTCAGCCTGGAGAAAAGAAAGCAATGATGGGGTAGGGGTAGGAGGTAATTCAGGTTGCTGCATTCCACTACCTAAAAGTGAGCTGCAAAGACAGAATCAAACTTCTCTTCAAACTGTGACCAGGGGTAGCTTGTTCATGGTGAGAGGGACCAAGCTCTGCCACAAGTTCCCAGAGAGTTTTCCAGAGCTACATGCTTGGAAATTTTCACAATTGCTTCAAAATGGTTCTGATCAAGTTTTGAAACTGAGCTTACCTTAAGGAGGATTAAATAAGCTCCAAACATCCCTCCTGAAAAAATATTTCCTCAATATTTTTAGGGTGGATATTAAAAGAAGTGAAGTCTGAAATGGTTTAAGGGGACTGTTTATTTTCTAGAAAAGGATAAGAAAAAGCAAAAAAAAAAAAAGAGTAAGGAGACTTATGAAGTTTGTTAGAAATAAAATCTGGGGACATGATGATGATGAGGATGATGATGATGAATATTTATTTGCCTGTTGATTCTCACTCACTTAGGGGAAAGGAGCATTTTCCTAGTGATATGTATATTTGTGATTAGCTATGAACTAGGATAGTCAGACTAAAATTATAGCCAAAGAGCATAAGTCTTTATAAAAATTAGTTCAATAAATAATTTTCAGCATTTTATTCAGACAAGAATCCAAGCCAGGTTAGAGTTCACAGGAATTCTTCAGATATGAATTTACATTCTGAATGTCTGACTCTTAAGAGAAACTTATGAGGAATTGATGGCACATCAGGTAATATGTATCTTCAAACCAAGGGTTTTCTTTGGTGAATGTAATATTGTTGGAGAATGATTTGTGTAATAAATCCATGTGTGTGCAAGTCCATCTAACCATCTTGACACATTGTTTGATCAAAGAAAGAAACATTTTAGAAATTATCTAACATACAGATTTTCTTTTATGTATGTAATTCTTTCTCTAAATATAGTAAGTGGCTAATTAATATTTATATTTCATACATATTTATTGTATCTTACCATTTCTTGACTATAGGGGTAAATATGGGGAACTGGCAAGATTTCTCACATCTTATGATTATTAAAACCAGATTACTGCCTATTCCATCAAGGTAAGGGTAAAGATTGTATGCTAATGTAAAGTTGTATGGAATACCTTATTCACAGACCAACCTTAGGAAGTGGCTAAACAATGGGCATCCTTGCCAGAGAGTTTTGGGCATGCAACATTGCATAAATCCCTGAAGGGTCTGAGTCCTAAAGGTCTATCAGGGGTTTTGCAACAGAAAAGGTGTCTCTGCACCTTCTAATAAGACTGACTTCTATTATATACTTGGAGCACCGAGTTTCTACAACCTGAGTGTAGGAAGGTATTATGAGTAAACATGGAAATTAAGAATGTCATTGGAACATAATTTACATCTATTTTCAATACACAGAGATAAGAAAAGCCAGGTAAACAAGAATTTAATAATGGATAAGAAGGCTCAGAAGGCAGCCTTCTGAGGATAAAAAAAATCTCCCCACAAAATGAAACATACACACACACACACACCCCCCCACAAAAAGAGAAAAAAAAGGCAATAATATAAAAATAAATTAGTGGTGTATAAGTCAGTTCAGCTTATGAAAGTTACTGAATTTAATTCATGTAAGAAATAGGATGATTTCTGAGACAAATAATGCTCCTAGATTAATGCAAAAAGCCTGGACAACAAAGCGGAGAATAGTACAAGACATTAAAGTGCTGTAACAGCTATAAAAGAAAAATAGAGCAATAGCAATCCTGATGGGAAGCAGGTAAAGGCTTTCTTCAGAAAATCATAAATAAACATAAGGCAGTGTAGTTGCATTGTACATTAGCAGTGTGACAGAGAGTAAATAATAAAAATATGAAGCAATAGTGCAGATAAAGTAGAACTAGTTTATACCAAAATTTATTTTAAGGAAAGACTGGTCTCATGCCAGATTTTTCTAAAAAGCTTGCATCAGATTTACATTCAGATGAAGATTTCGTTTTATTACTATAGTGAATAAAAGATATCTGGACTTACATAAAAAAAAAAAAGAAAAAAAGAAAAGGCCCAGATGTTTCTCCATATTGCATTTGACAAGTTTTCTTTAACAAAAAGTTGTGAAGGCAAAAATATGAATCATCTTTGGGTCAGCAGTGAAGAGTTAGTCATACAACATGTTATTGAAAGAAGTTATCACAGTTGCCTTAAATGATGTTTAAAATATGCACAAAAATTACATTTGTAATGAAGCTTCCAATTTCAAAATCTTGAACAGGAAGAATTTCTTGAAGTAGATTAAGTCTGGTTGTCTGGAAGGCTCAAGGAGGTATCCTCTGAAACCAGTAGCATAAACTTATCTTTAACTTGCACCCCAAGTACTGTGAAACTCTCATGTGGAAAGTTCCTTTTCTAATGGAATAAATTGGTGTCTCAGAAAGGTTATTAGAAGTCAATGGAGAGCTAAAAAGCAAAGGGAAAGACTGACGGTTCACCAAAGAATGATGTAAAGACCTTGCTATCCTTCAGAGCTCTCAGGACCTTCATTTCTGTAACTGCTGAGAAAATCAATCAAGGAAGGTGAAATGGTCATCGGTCTCTGTTCTGCCTCAATAGCTTCAGCTCTGAGAAGGTTGCCTTGTATCTAGAAGAAGCTTCCACTAAAGAAAGACTGGAGCATTTGGACCCAGTTAATGAAGTCTGATGAGGGGAGTGAGACCATTTGGGGCATGGGTGCCCTAGGTGGGCACTGTGGAGGTGCAGGGCAGGGAAGGGATGAGTTTTGCTTGCTCTCCAGGTACAAACCATCCCAGTGAGTCCATTATATGGTTGTGACTGACTCCCTAGCCCTCCAGGAAGGCAAAATGTCTTTGGTCTGTACATAGGAAAGGTGAACTTATGCCTGATACCATTTATGTTTTCATACTTATAGCATTTTCCCTGAAAACAGGACAACACTTAGAGTAACAAAAGGCATCTTGAAAGATCAAAATTATTTTGGTTCCAAATGCCCTTTGTGTGGGCATCTGTTGGTGTTTAAGTTAATTTTATTACTCCTTTGACTAAACTAATTATGGCCACTTAAATGACACTATGTGGAATGTTTTCTGTAAGGAAAGTGCTAAAACAGCTTTGGATAAAATAGTGTTTTTTCCCTGTAATTTAGAATTAATAGCTCAATTTATGCAGCAGGATTAAAAATGCTTGAACTTTCCAAATGCATTTCCACTTCTGCCAATTCAGCTGTGCTACAGTAGAAGATTAAGTACTATAAGCTCAGGAATCTGACTGAGTCAATTTTGTATATTCATCTGCATTGGTATTTATTTGTTTGTTTGCTATAACTTCTGTAGCACAGGTTATGCTTTAGAAAACCTGCATTCCCATCATGGAAAAATGGCAAGAAACTAAAGCAGTAAAACTGTCTTTTTTTATCCCTTCATCAGTTTAGTTTATATTTTAAGAACCTGCAGCCAATACTTTTACAACACGCATCACTAAGAACTTCTGCCTGCCATGTTTCTACTCCCTCTTCAGAGCAGGTTTTTTCTTCCTTATTCTCTCCCATTATGGTGATTATTTCACGTGCAAATGGACAAAAGTGGCAAGTCATGTGCTGAGCAAGTACACTGCCCTCTGCATCATGGTCCTTATGCAATGCTTGTCAGACTCGAGTGTCCTTCAGTGTTCAGGCTCTTTGTCTTTTGGTCCAATTTGAAACGGGTCACTTTCTCTGGAAGACCTTAAGAACATGAACCAAAACCATAAGTCACCTAAACTTTTGATTTATGGCATTTACAACTGTTCTGCAAGAGTTTGTAAAAAAGTGACCTACAACAATCTCAAAGCACTCTGTGAAAGAGAGCTGTAAGGGCAATTGCATTTTCAAACAGAGAAGCAAGGTTTGACTTTAGTAACAACTGTCTTGTTTCACCATCTGCATAACATTAATTGAAAAAGTACATGCTGACATACAAGTCACAAGAATTTCTCTTACTAATTATGTATTTACAACAATGAGCATTTTTGCATCATGTAAAATAACAAGCAAGAATAGATGTTTTTTTAACACCTGCTTTAAAATCACACTCTGTGACAAAAACAACCCTGACAGTTCTTTGCACCATCAAAATCAACAACTGGGTTACATAACCTTATTCTCTGTGATATGCAAATTGCTTGGCTTGGGGAACAAGCATCACAAAAGAAGTTGTGCTGGTATTAGCCTGGTCTGAATAGAAGGCTGGATAATAGCATAGAGATCAGCTCTGCTTTCTATATTCAAGTTTGAGGATCAGAGAAAATGGATGCAAGTCATTAATCACATCATTGTGGGGTTCTTTCATTGTTTCACGAGGAAACATCAACCTGCATGGCTGGCAGGCTTGCCCTCTCTGTCAGTTAGAAAATGATAAAAGTGTTTCTTAAAATAATCTTAGTCTGATACTGTTACTTTCATGCACAATATAAAATTGCCAGGTCTCTACTATACTTCAAAGAATATGATTAGCAATGAATGCACTCTTTTTCTTTTGCTCTCATTTTACACAGACACTTGAAAATGGTAAATCTACTGAATCCTAGTAGCACTTGGCTGTTTTTTTTTCCTTTGTGAGCTGTTAGAGTGTTTAATCATCTAGTTAAAGGCAGCAATCATTTGCCTAAACCAGGAAATAATTCAAGTAATGAGATATGCAAAACAGGCACATACGCACATGAAAAAAAGTTTAATTCCCATAAGTCTCACTTTCTGAATTGGCAAAAAATAATGAATCTTTATGTCTGTGGTGATAAAGAAGGACTCCTCACTCTCAGTATCTCCATCTTCAGTTAGATTGCTTGCAGATCCACTGAAATTAGATGTCAGTGTAAATTATGGTGTAGGCCGAGCTACTAGCCAAGGCTATGAAGGGTAGACACATAAAAACAAGGTGCTATTGAAGGTAATTGCTTCTGATCTTAAAGTTCTTAGTGACAAAATTGGTGCTGATGTGGCATTTGCATCCGAGGCTCCCTTTTAATTGACCCTGACTGGATTGAAAGCTAGCTTTTTCCCCTACGGGTTTTGTTTTTTCTGCAAAATTCTTAAAATCCACCTTGCAAAATGGTTGTAAACAGTGGAACACAATTCAGCTGAGCAGGAAAAGAATATTTGTTTGTTTCACAGATTCAGGGCAAAAGCATATGTTTATGCATATATACAGATTGTTTGTACATATCTGTGTACAAGTGTGTGTGTGTGTGTGCACGCACGCATGCACATGTGGTTTTTGTAGAAAACAGAAAAGAGCAACTTTAAATTCATAAGCAAAATGGTTGTGTATGAAAGGTTAAATCTGAGAAAATGGTAGCTAGAGTCACCATTGCAGTAGCTACATCTCAGACAAGCCACTGCCTAGTGCAGTGCTCAGCTGGATTATGTTCCCCTGGCTCTCCATGTCATCTGTAAATAACAGCTCTAACAACATATCAAAGCCATCATGTCAAAGAAGGTAGCACCTGATCTAACCAGAAGGAAAATATAGGAAAAGAGAAAAAGCTAAGACTCATATATTTAATGCTTTTAGAGAATTAAGCTAGAGGGAGGGAGACACCAGGCATTTCCATTTTACAACCAAAGTTTTTTCAGAAAAGTTCTTCTAAAGGACTGATGCTTTGACACAGAGTTTCTGCTGATTACTCATTACATCCTTTCAAAGGAAGTAGCATCAAGGTGGGATTCATCAAAGTTTATTTTACCCACCTAAACGACATCTGGATTAAGCTGCCAAAGAGCTGTTGTAATTCAGTGGGAGGAGAAAACCACTTCACAATAATCACTGATTTCCGGAGGTGAAGGCTATGTTTGATTGGGCAAAACTTGTTCATAGCAATAGTTACTGGAATTGCGAAGGCCATTCTCTGATAACCCTCCCATGGAGAATGGATGCACAGCACAAATAGTTACACATCCATATCCCTCCTCATTGCCCAAAGGAAAAAGCTACTTGCAAACATTGTTTTATTGTAATTTTTATACTAGCATACAGTAAAATTTTATGCAAAATATATTAACAAAACAGGATGACAAAGTTGTGGGATTCGCTTTCAGTGAGATTATTCCCCAGAAACAGGACTGAGTAACTTTATGCTGACTACACAGACTGTAGATTGAGAGGAAATACATCAGTCTGCTCTGAATGTTCCTCTGGAAAAGTCCACCTCCAGGATACTTAGGAGATTAACTGCCTAAATTCAACCAGTGTTCTCCTGAAAGTGGCTCAGCCCATGTCTGGCCATTAAAAACTGGATCCGTGAGCTTTGTTCACTTCTATCACCACCACAGTCATTCCTCCTGGGAGCCACACTGTCTCCTCAGCTCTGCAGGCACTTTAGCATCTCAAAATCCTCTACACACAGCTCACAGGAGTATCCTGGTCCCCAAGAGGCAGCTGCAGTCACAGCTCCCAGCCTGGTGTTCCCATCCCTAAGCCAACAGATCCTCAGCACAGTTTAGCATAAGGCACCTGAGGTAAGTCTCTGACAGTCTGTGTGAGGCACCCCCAGCACCTCTACCATCACTGGACAGCTTCGTGTGACAAGAGAACTCTTGGCAGCATCACTCAAAGGGGTGTTGATGGCAAAATGCACATGTGCCAGTGAGGAACAGGCAGTGCTGCCTAGGCAAAAGAGAAAACTACAGAAAAATTGAAGGAGCTGTCTGAACCATCATGAACATGAGCAATTTGCAAAGGCATCACAGAATTTCTCCATTGAGCACAGTTCCTCTTGGCCCAGCTAGGAATTCATAATCTTATATTGATTCTTTATATGCATCCTGGAGAAATATTATTAAATTACATCTTTTTTTGGCATATTAATGTACTTTGTTTACCACCTATTTTTTCCCACAACTTCTTTTTCACTTCAAAGAAGTAAGTAATAATACTTCTGAAACATTACATTTAAAAGCTTAAACTGAGGAACTGCCAATACTTACAGTTTCTCTTAAGGTTTTGCTGAGACAAAAAAAAATGCAGCTATCTTTATTTCTACTTTCACATCTTCTGTGGTAATCCATTCTCATTTATATGCTCACATAATAATTGACTAGCAGAAAATTTACAGGATGCTAGCACCCATGTGTATTATAGGAAATCCATATAAATTCTGTTCTGGGAAGGGGTGTTATGATTGTGTAATTCAAGAATGGGAAGAGAAAATTGAGATCTCGATCTCTGCATTTCAGTCAAAGAAGCTATTTCAGCCTCTTTTTACCATGCATCCAAGTTACTATGTTCACTATTTAAGAACTCTTAAACAAGGGGAAGAAATAAGATACTTCATCCACAAACTGTGCATATATGCATTGTTTTCCCATATCTGCAATAGGTGTATGGTAAATGTATTAACATCAAGAGTGATCCCACTTTCCATTAGACTTTTTAAAGATTAAAGCAGTGAAATTTCCCTTAATGTACTTGGGTACAGGTATCAGGTATGGTTGGCACCAAGCTCCCATATCCTTACATCTTACCCTTTAGAGATCATATATAATTTCCATCTTTCAGCTTTCCTTTCCCCACTCCCCCCTGCAGTTTATTCAAGAGGTGTAACAACCACATTTGCATTTTATAAACTGGAAACTAAGTGATATAGAAGGCACAGTGAAAAACTATTTCCACAGATTATACAAAACCCTTGACAATAGCTAATCAGTTAGTGTTCAGCCACTGCTACTTAGCACACCCTGTGTATTGGCTTTCTTGATAACTTCTTTTCCACCCCTCCCCTGCAATTGTTTGTTCTCTTTTACTGTTATGCCTTGTCATATGTCAAGATCGTAAGCTCTTTACAGCAGAGATGGTTTTATTATGCACATGGATGGTGCCTAGAATAATAGGGTCTTGAACCCTATTTGGAATCCTTACATGTTACTGCAATAAAGAACAATTATTATTATAATAAAATGCATTGGGTTGAGAATGGTTGGCATAGTATAAATGCGTGGAAGCAGTTAGAAACAAAGACCCTTTTCGACTGTCAGAAGCAGTAGGTTTGTTCAGCCATTTTTTTAAATCAGTGCCTTGCTTTTTTCCCCTCCATAATACATAGATATAAGCCACTTACTTATATGTATTCTGGAAACAAAACTGGTGTTAGTTAAAGGTGGAAGGACCACATATGGATGTGGCTAGCAGATAAGAGAGTATGTAGTTGCCTGCTTTTTTTTTTTTGTCTTCTATGTTGTTCTATTATGTCTGTGAATGACAAAGAAAAATGCACCACAGTCTTACATTTTGTCTCTTTCCATTTCACATTTAAATAATGTATTTCCTTTAAGTGCCTTAGCTGTAATAGAAGCCTCACTTGATAAAACTATTAGGAAAGAAAATACAAAAAAGCAACAAAGTAACTTTCAAAGCAACCATAAAAATCACAACAAAGGAATTAGAATTTAAAACATCAAAGTATCCAACCTACTTTAATTGCTGAAATGAAGGGTATAGGGGAAGGAGGGGTTACATTTCTTTTGTTGTTTTATTCCTATTACTTAAATATCCGTGTATTTCAACAATAACATAATAGAACTGTTTTTTAAAATACACAAAGAAATGTAAATAGGACGTGCCATTTTTATTTTTTACTGTCTTTTAACCATTCTCTTAGCATGACATTCAGTGCTCATCTACATTCGGAAGAGCCAGTGCATGCTTCCATTCTTTCTCAGATATTGTGATTTGCCTCTATTTTCTTGTTTAAAATGGAGCATACAATTTGCTACCAAAGGTGATTCAAGTGCAGTGTAGAAGACTGAGCTCTCAGTGACCTTTGTTCAGTGCCCTCTCCCTGCAACAAATAATGCAGTTCCTTCTAATTGTCACAAGAAGGCAATCACATTAAAACCTCAGTCTTGCTCAAAAAATCTCCCTGGATAAAAGCATATAATTTGTACACTCCAATGTATCTGTCTGTCAGACATGGATTTATTAGCTCCACCTAGGACCAGTTTCCTATTCTGCTGTTTCTGTATCGTGCTTTAGCGATTAGAATTATTTTCATCATCTGCTTCTATTTTCAGCTTCGAACTCCTGTCTGACATTTATCTAAAAAGCAGGATTCTAGCAAGAAAATGTAGCTGGAGCCAGAACTCAGTTTCCTTTGGGAGTTCCACCTCCAATACACAATTTTTTCCCCCTGCCTACAGCATCTCAATTATATTAAACTCTCTAAAGCACTTATATAATGACTGTAAAAGTGTTTTCCTGGTGAAAAAGGGATAAATAAATATGCATAAACAACGGTCTCCATGTTTTTCAGGCAGTGGGAAGCCTTAAAAAATTTCTGTCTCCAGCAAAATTACTGGAATGCAAGTTTCATGATAGTATTTAACACTCACCAGAGAGAAGTTCTATGCTATATTTTGGACTTCTCTAGTTTTGTCAATAAAAAGTATTCACAAACACAAGCATGGCTCAAAATCACTCTGTTTCCTCCTTTGGACTTTCTTTCTTTTTGACTAGCTACATTTTAGAATTCATCTTCAGAGTCACAGAGTGAAGTGACAGCTACAGTCTTTGTTTCCAGAATGCAGTACTACAAGCAAAGCATAAAATGTCAAGAGCTATGCAATAAAAACTACACTTTTAGATAAAAATAATCTAAAGGAAATTCAGGGGATCATCTAACTTGCCCTATGCCATAGCAAGATCAGCTTCAGTGATGTCCCATCTCATATATTTTTGTCTCATCAGTTCTTGATGATTTCCAGTTCTGCAGATCCATATCCACCCCAGAAAATCTATTGCAGTGCTTCACTACTTCTACCATTTAAAAGGTTTTTCTCAAATCCAGCCTGAATTTTCCTTGATACATGCTCATTGCTCTTCTCTTATACACCGAGATTATTCTTCCCCTCTTTGCAGCAGCCTTCAACTTATTTCACTGTTGCAGAGCCACTTTTTTTTCATGGTGTACCTATGAATCACTGCATGCAAGATTAAGCTTCATAGGTTGAGGCTACTTTTGTGATGCCAAACTGTAGCATTTTCTGATGGTTACCTTACTACCAATGACCAACTGAATCCTGGATTTCCATAGTAATGTGTCTTTGATAGGAAGGTTTTGTATTAGCCAGCAGCAGCATAAACCCAGTTCCCATCCCTCTCATTTAGTAAGTTATTGTTGAGGCTAGAGGGAGGATTTCTAAAGGCATCCAATGAAACGAATCTACCAGCAACATTCCATTTGTAGCCTAAAGGGCACTGGTGGCTTTAGAGAACAGTTAAACTCAGAAGCAAATAATGCCACCCATAAAGTCATGAAATGTGCTCCCCAATCCACCCACAATGAATTTTAAAATGAAGCACTGAACATAGATAGTATCAATGGAAAAGTGCCTCACTGCACTTGAGGGGGCTTTGTTACTCTTCACTGCCACCCCAACAATACAAGAGGAGCTCCATAAAGTACACCAGCACCCAGCAGGGCTGTGGGAGAGCAGAAGAGGAGTATGATCACACATTTTTAAGAAAAAATTCTTCACTGAAAAGGTTTTCAAATATTGAAAGGGGCTGCCCAGGGATACTAGTTGAACCACTATACCTGGAGGTATTTAAAGACATGGATTTAGTGTTAGAGACATGTTTCAGTGGTGGACTTGACAGCTGTTGGCTAACTGTTGGACTCAATGATCTTTAAGGTCTTTTCCAACTCCAGACAAGGGCAGAGGAGCTAGAAAAGTTTGTTTACCTCCTCAAAAAAACATTGATTTCCTGGAACATATCACAGACACTTGCAACGTGCTTTTACTGGAATACAGAATATATTATCTGGAGAAAGGGTCAGAGATCAAAAGTACCAGTCTATTCTCAGCAGGGTTTGTTTGAGATGAGAATTTTCCATTCAGGTTCAAGATGAGGTTCAGCAATAAGACCCTGATCTGACAGATCAGGACACAGAAACAGGCTGTTGTCATGATGAGAATCTTCTTATTTTAGAATACAGTAAAGCTCAGTGCCAGCCCAAATATCCCTCTCTCCAAGCTCTACCACACCTACACCTTGCTTACAACTGTCTTTGTGCTTAGCTATAAGGCAGACAGGGATTTTTTTCCAGAGCCACTCAGTGCTCTTCAGCAGAATATGTATAGATAGATTTTATTCCAAGACTAACAAGGAAGAAATTTCCTTCTTTTGATGGTGTGTGGACAAAGAAGGGTAGCAAAATTTGATATTGGTATGGCAGTAGTACTGCAGGAGAAAAATAAAGGTGTCAAGACAGCTGAGCAACAGGCCTAGAACTTCAGAATGGAGACCAGGAAAGACCAAGAAGTACTCAGAAAGGTGGCAGGATTTGGGTATCATGGAAGTGGACAGGTATCTGTCTCCTCCCCATTGCTAGCCTTGTATCTCACTAACCAAGCTTACTTTTAGGCTCTGGGGGGCTATTTCCCAGTTTACAAGTCACTTGGGAACTCCACCATCACAGGAGCTGGCATCTCCACTCCATTCTCTAGAAACTACGGTACACCTGGCCCCCCCACAACAGCTACCCTCCTTTGGTTCCACAGCGTCCCCTGTTCCCAGGCTACTTCCCACACCAGCTGCTCATAAGAAAATAATATAAGCCAATCTAGAAACATGATATTGTGCAGGCGCCAAAATGAAGTCTTCATACCATGTTAGTTCCTCTTCAGCATTTAGTACAGAGGTGAACTTATTTTAGTACAGAAGAATTTAGGTGGACCAGGTCTTGTGCTGATCTGCTCTACTGGCATGTCCATGTCCTGCTAAAACTGACACTTTTTCACAGGTGCAGCAAGAGGTTGCCTGCTGTGACTTTGCCATCACTCAGTGAATGCAACATGCACAGTCACTTTCATGAGGTGAAGACATAGCAGCATTCATGTATTTGGAGCACTTTGATATGAAAAATAATCAGCCAAAAAAAACACACAAATTAAAAATTATGCTTTAGGACCACACAGGGCACCACATGGAATCAAGGGAGCCCTGGGAGCAAGGGAGCAAGGGAGCCCTAACTACTAGGTAATCTGGACACAACTAGTCTATGCCACCTGGCTTAAAGACTGTCTTCTTATTGGTCATATGGATCCAGTTTTGGACACTGAGCTGAAGGGAATAGCCAGCTGTGTGAGCAGAAAAATGTGTGACAAGTTTAAACAATGTAAGCCTGTCTGCCTGTCTGGTCTTTGCCTCCCATAATGCAGGCACACAACATGAGCCTTCTCATTAATTCCAATTGTTTTCAATCAGGCTGCAGCAGTCTTGAGTTATGTAATTTAAATTTTAACTGCTTTAAGACTTGCTTTATAGTTCTGGCAATACTCAGCAGTATTAGTTGCCACAATGTCCTAGGTTTTAATGTCTTTTTCTTCTTTGCTTTTTCTTTTTTGTTTTTCTTTTTGTGTGTTTAATTTTCTTTAACTGTCTCTTGTTTGCAATAATGGAGGCAGCTTTTATACTGGCAAGAAAACATTCAACCTTTCTAGATCTCCCCTCTAATGAGAGAAAACTGGTTGGTAAATCTGAGAATTGTCAAGTCAGGAAAATCTTTTACTGCCTTACCTTAAATGGCAGCAGAGAAGCTGTGCTGTGCTGACAAAATGACTTTGAAGTTGACATAAGGTTACAAGCCATAGTCTTCAGATAAGAAGAAAAACCAGATTCTGGACCTATTGGTTTGCCTGTGAAAAAGTCTTGGTCTGAGCAGTCTTATAGGGTGCCTATATGCCAGTGGCCTTGGGTCAGCACAGGACCTGGTCTCCCTGAGTCCAGCTTAACCTCTATTTTATCTGCTTAAGAGGAAGTGATATGGAACACAGTCTTCATTTTGGCAATTGCAAAAAGCCACCTTTCCAGATGGGTTAATATTAATTTTGTCTCACAACTAATTAATTGTAACCTTTTGATGGAAATCTGATTGGTTTTTGTTTGGTTGGTTTGGTTTTAAGCTCATTAATTCAATTCACTTTTTTAAGTCTTGAATGTAAACTTTGCATTGCATACACAGGGGTTAATGATAATCACATAAGCAGTTATCATCCATCCATCATCCATCAATACCATTCCTCAGAGAAGACCCGTGTTTGCAACAAACTGTTGGTGCACCTTCAGCAACAAGAAAATTGGTACAAACACACGATACTCCACAGTTTGATACTGGTTAGATAATAAATGCATAGTACAACTGAGAAGTTCAGGAGTAACAAGACCATTAATCTACCTTCCCTTTTTATTTTATTACATTAACATCTCTTCCATCTCTACATAGAGATCCCAGGACATGACATTATAAATTGGTTTGTGAAAGTAGTTTTATCTGAAGGCCAAAGAGCTTAATATTCCTTACTTACCAGTGATAATGACTATAAACAGTACTGATACTGCTTGTATCCTTCCACACTTCTCCACACAAAAATAGCAATGTAGAAGTACTTTCCTTTCAGAACTGCAGAAAATATCATTCACTGAAAAAGATACAAAACTCGAGAGCTGTGTGAAGGATTTGAATTCAAATTAAAGGTTTAGCTCAAACTTAATCACTAGTTGGACTGCCACAGTCCCTTATGGTGACATGTTACACCGGAGAGTAATGCAACTGACTGAAAAAAAAATATACAGAATTTGGAGATAGGAAAGAGGCTACATTTCAGTTGTAATTTTGTTTCTGATAGACAATGCACTATTCTGAATGCACTAACTTATTAATGTTGGGGAATTTAAAACATTTTATGTTGAAGCTAAAGTTAAAAACCCTGGATTTAATGGGTTATTCTATCCTCCCTGTAAATGGAAAATGTCTTGCTAGGTCTAGCTGCATCAGGCTGATAAAAAAGCACAAGCAGACATCTTGTAAGAGGCATCTAAATTTGCATATGCCATAGCTGTATAAATAAGAATATGGTACATATTTTTGATTATTCTTTTAGTTCAATAAATACTCTTTTTAAATGGATCTGAATAGAGTTGCATTATCATTTGAATATACAATGGTATTGAATGTCAGTACTCATGCTGCTTCTAGGAAAAGCACTGAACTCCTGAAAAGAGGTAGACACCCCTTGAAGTTGAAATAAGGAGCTGCATTAAAAAGAATCATGGGTCTAAGATCATGGTTAGTGGTTTGGTATTTTGCATAGTGACTACGTAATATTTTTCCTCATGTACATCTAATGGCCCTGAAATTAACTTCTCCAGAGAAGTCTAAAAAATATTTTGGAGCTGTATTGATTGATCAGTTATGATTGCTTCAGATCTTATAGTCGTTGGTACCTTTGAAAATTCTAATCATTGTATTTTGTACCTGTATAAAGTACTACCAAGGCATAGATCAGGGTGAAGCAATGTCTGACACTCCACTGAACTCTAGGGAACCACAGTAAAAATAAGGCCTTCTACAGGAAACAGCATTCACTGTGTTGTGTTTTCTTCTTTGTTCTGCTTTCATTGCCATAAATCCTAAGTACAAAATACAGCATCCACTAAAGAGTTCTTATACCACCACAAGACTCAGAATAACATTCATAACATTTTGAGGCTTTAAAGGTGCTAAAATAATAAAAATGCACAAATATATAGCAGCAGTTTAGGTTTCTGTAATATAGAAATAATTTTTATTGTAATTTTGTTGTAGGACTACCACATTCGTGAAATGAGACTAAACCAGAGTTGCTGGTGGGCCACACAGGCATTAGTCAACATTGCAACCTGGTGGGACTAAACAGCCAAATTATTGGAAGGGTTTTGAAGACTTCACAGGTGTCTGCACAGGTATCTGCACCTGGGATAAGTATTTTAAAGTTAATTAGCCTATGTTTAAATGTTTTATTATGGGCTATAGTATGGACAATCTCTTCAGATGGATATTGAGTATGCACACATCAAAGAACCAGAATAGATTAATGTTGACTTTCCTTCCTTCATCTCTGCACACTGCCTTCCTCTGCACATTCCTCTGAAGGAGGAATTCCACCATTTCTCAGGAGGTCCTTAGAAAACTCTGGCTTCTTGACTGCTGAATAACTAATTGAAAACCCCTTATGGTCATTTTCCTTGGCTTGGGACCACTTTGGCAAAAGACAGTGGTTGCTATCACACCTGCTGCAGAATAAAAAGAGATGCCAAAATCCTTACTCCTCGAGCATTGCCCATCACAATACAAATCTTTATGCTGCATTTAGGGCATTTTCATAGACTAGTAACATCTTACTAGTCTTTTCCAAAGCCATTTCCAGACCTTTTCTGCATGGCCTCTTTCCAGGCGCACATAAGAAACAGACTTTATTTTCCTGAGGGCTTCAGCTCATGCCTCTTTGAGGAACATTCTGTAAAGAGAGACACTTCCAATTATGCAAATACTGGTTAGATAAGAAAATGCCAGCAGATGGTGCTCAAGAATATGCAGCAATGCTCTTATACACATTAAATGGCTTCTATGTACATTACATGGCTTCAGTCTCAAGAACCATACCCTTATGCTACTCCCACTTTGGGTTGATCTAGAAACAGAAGTGTGCAGCAAACACAGTTCAGCTGTATGAAAGGGCTCCTCCAGTATCCAAAAAACCTATGTTCAGGCATAACAAACCAATTCAGAATTTCTATTGGACTAAATTGGTAATTTTCTTTAAAATTACTAATCTGAAAACTCTTTGGGGTTGAATATTTTTATACTTTTTGAGCAGAGAGGGACTTGGAGGTTCAGAAAGTATGAACGACCTCAATCTCAGCACTTCCTGTCTCTGTATCAGGGAGGAACTTCTGGCTTCCTACAGCTTCACTATTATGTTAAATGCCATACAAAGCAGATGTAAATATTCTGAAGGGCAAAATCTGGCAAAGAGCAGGAGATTTCACATTTTTCCTCCTGGTGCCCTTCACATGCATAAACACCTGAGTGTGTGGCTACACAGACTGTTATCCTTTGAAACTAATAAAAGGCAGCCTCTGAGAAAATGTACTGACATCCATCAAAGGCAGAGCTGTTCAAGATCTGTGAAGCTCACCATGAGCTACGGTACACAATGAAGAAAAACTCACACGGCAGAACTCATGAACCATGTAATCTAGCATGTGAAAGCTGCAACTACCAGATTTTGAACAAAATAGTATTTCACAGGGAAAGTCTGAACACTTCTTATAAAGGAAAAAAAAGTCATAGAAACTAAGAGGATCAGTCCGGCTAAAAATCTGGGAAGGGCAAATATGTCATGCAGTAAATTATTTGGCTTTTTTGTCTACATAGTGGCATTTAAAGGCATCATAATCTGCAGATGGTCTAGACCATCTTAGACACACACAAAAAAAAAAAAAACAGTAAACCAGTAACAGAGTGAAACAACAAACCTGAATTGACTGACTGGCATTAGTAATTTATCACATTTGGTTACTAGATACTACCTTCACACTACACCTTAGGCATCAGCTAATATATTTCCAGGCTGCAGAGTTCCTTGTGCAGTCAGGAGCTGGAAATTATAGGAAACAAAAATCAACACTAAGTGATGGTACTCCATGGCAATCTAAAAGGGTTTGTCATTAGGTATTGTGGAAGAGAGAAGGAAAGTCAAGTCTCCTGCATATTAGCTTCTGGAATTTATAAGAAATTATTCCTTTGGACATCAATCATAAGGCACAACTGCTCTACAGCAGTCTTGAGAAACCAAACATATGGACAGGTCCCTGCTGATGCCTGGATCCCTGCAGAGCACTGCAGGTTCATTTAACCCCTGTCAGTACCAATCTTACAGGAGCTTTCATGTCTCTAGTTCAGTCCTTCTTCTAATCCTGAATATAATAGTAAAGTTGCATGAAGATCTTGAACAGCATTTACTTTTGATTAGATTTCCATTCCAACAGCTGGTGGGATCAGCAAGAGACAAGGAGTTGCTGATGCTCCTAGAGTCTTGTCTAGGGTAAAAAAAATACCCAGAGGACCTTCTCTGGTGGTGTGTCTTATATAGCTACTTTTCTAAGCCAGAATGGTGAACTAGACCAAGCTACAAAACAAGACTTTCGACTTGCACATGCCAAATGTTATAAATGACAGCCATGCTCTCAAGTGCAAGCTTGAACAGTTATATAGTAATTTTCTTTTGCATTAGGTGTTAACAGCCACAGAAAATACCCCAGCAAATTCTTGTAACACCAGAAATCTGCAAAAATGTATTTTCACAAGTCTTTCCCTGCAACTACCTGGGGAACCAAATAAGGTGCTGCACAAGGTGTTTTTGACTCCTTTCTCTGTCTGGGTTTCCTGCACTCAAAGAATGTAATAAAGTTCTTTGTACAATGTAATTTCCTCATAATTGATAAAAGCATAAGTCCACTTATAAAACCCAAGTCTCAGTGGCCTTAAGAGAAGAGCTTTCTATTCTAGCCATTCCCTGAACCATAGAAAGGAATCTGTCTGGGCCACCACTGTGTACAGTAAGAACTCCTGCTGCTATGTAAGAAACAATATATTGTTCTCCTGCCCATGGCTATTATAGAATAGATTCCTTTTCAGTCGTGCCATAAGCTCCAGTCTAGCAGGAGCAGGTGATGTCTCCTAAACAGCAATGTATTTTGTAGAGCTCAGACACTTTGGATCTAAACAGGGAAGTTAACATTTCACAGTGCCTTGTGCACTCATTAAAAACAAATTTAAGTTGCCTCCCCAGCTTTAAGGACTAAAGCTGGACTCCAAGTGTCCAAGAGATATTGTACAAGCAAATGACCCCCAAGTTCTCCCTGTCCCCAAGGATGATCTCACATTAGCTTCTGTGTGTGCTGACTAACCACAATAAATGATGAGCAGGAGACAGCTGTAAATCAAAACCTCCTGTGCCATTGTAGCTACTTAGCCCTGCCTGGGCTACATTCTCTTGACTGTCTATATGACTCCCACCACCATCTACAAAGTCTGAGGAATGTTCATCTTTACATCCACAACATGCTACAGATGCTAAGCACAGATGAAAAAGAAATTAGTAAGCAAAAGGATGCTTGTAAAGATGTTTTCTGTGTATCTCATGTTGTTTCTGGGTGACAGGCAAGCCAAATTTCATTAAATGGATAAATTTCTATGAAAGAGCAAGAAATACACTTGGGATGGAAGTAGATGGTCACAACATAAGTAATTTAACATTTTTTTTCAAAATTTGCTGGTTTTAAAATCCAAGATATTATCCCTACAATGTAGAACAAAAACTCTTAATTTAAATAAAATCTGCCCTCCTACTAAAGAGGAAATGGAGCAGAAGCAAAGATAAAAGATTCACAAGAAAGTTGAGAGTGACTCATAAAACCTGATGGACAGAAAAAGCATATACACATCCATCCAGCACTGAAGAGGTCAGGCAGCATGTATGACTCCATTAACATCAAAGTAATTAGATAATAGTTTGGTACATTATCATAGAGAACAGCAGATAATGAGTTATTGTATTCCCATGTACATCATTCCATACTTTTCTGATAAATTCAAATTAAATATACTCTATGTGCATTGCTGAACAGAAATTACTCCATTTAAAATTATAGACACTCCTAACCAATTTGATTTGCAATTTCCTTGTGCTTTTTATTCTGATAAACTCTGTGTAGAATGTCTTCTGAGACTCTCCTCTTGAGAAGGCAATCTGAGGTATGTGACTTTCTGTTCTCTGATGATTGTGCCATCTCTTTCTAATTGTTGACTCTCATATTAGGATGCTGCAAAAATGTTTCTAAAGCAGTGGTCTAGTTTACAAAACTGAGAAAGCTGTACTGTAGCCTAGTGAGTATTCTCATACAGAATTGAATAGAGGCAAACTAGAGCTCCTGATAAAGTTCTTTAGCATTCTGAGCTCCTAACTCCATCCTCTAGCACAAAATTATGAGTTTTTCTCTCACATTAATGAATTTCTATAGCAGCAATATGGTAACTCCAGGTGGTGTGGTTATCATGAGATAATCACTCCCCCCGAGGATGCCTGCTAACACCCTGGAGGTGATGAAAACCAGGCCCTCTCTCGTGCCTTATTGCTTCCATACGTGCTGATGGCAGCAACTAGAAAGAACTGTGAAACATGAAGAGCATGCAGAATTAATCTTCACTGTCCATTTGTTAATTATAAAGGCTATGAATACTGCCAGTGAGCACCATCTACACTTTTACACTGTCATCATAATTAAAAAGTTTTAGTATGTGGTTTTGTGTTGCAACAACATCGATCAAAGTCCATTTCCTGACATGTGCAGCAGAAGCAATATGTTCCGCATAGGTTATTTCTGGAATTGTATTATTTACTGTAATAGAGCCCTGTCATGCTACCTCTATTGAACCAAATGTACCTGCCATGTCTGCAGAGACTTATTCCATTTCCTGGCTCAGACTCTGTCAAGCATGTACCAAATGGACTTGTTGAAAAAAAAAAAATTAAATTTATATCATATCCTGTAGAAGGATTTTTTCCATTTTATACACTGCAAGACTGATTTTTACCTCTGCCCTCTCCTCTGCATATCCATGAATATGCTGCTGGGAATAGGGTAACTCTTCCTGCCGAGGTGGATCAGAGAAATAGCAGTAACATGGATACAGAAATAATGGAAATTCTGCATAAGGTAATACTCCAAGTGCAAAGCTAAAGAGTAGAAGGGGTGGATGATGTCTTGGGTCACTCATGCTAGCAGTGCAAAGCATATGTCACAAGGTAAGGCCACTGTAAAACACTTTATAGAGTCAGCAGTGCCTGTTCACTTGAGCTCCAGACACAGGGAAATGCCAGACATCACTTAGATAAGAACAGCCACATTTCTTCACTGTCACCTGCACAACACTTTCTCAAGAAAGACAGCCAAAAAGCTTTTCCACCAAAGTAGAAGGAAATTATAGAAACTCAGATTTCCAATGAGTTAAATGTTTATAAAACAAATATCAGCAATGCAGGAGAAAAAAACAAACAAACAACAAAACCCCAAAAAAAACATGTAACCTTTCCTCCCTTACGAAGTACAGTAGTAAAGAATGTGTACGGAGGGAGGGAAAGGAGTGGGAAGTTTAATACCCACTTTACATAAATGTCCCACTTGTTTACTCTTTGTAAAAATGTAGATGAGATGTCTGCTCTTCATGTTTTAGTGTCTATCAAATGATGCTTTTTTGGCACCTTGCTGTTTGCAAAGAAAAACAAGAGAAAAGTTGAAAAACAACAGTGCCTTGATAAAAACACCTTTCTTGCTTTTGATTTTCTATTCAGCTTGTGTAAGTGTCATAAAGTAGGAAAGAGAAAACAGGTCATCTTTGAGGTTAGCGAAAAGAAAAGACAGCCTGAGCAGGGAACTTGACAAAAAGTGGATAGTATCCCTAAGTGACACTAAGTACCTATTGCAGATGGAGCACTGGATTTTGCTGTTCATGGGAGAAAATAGCATTTTCAGGATTTGATTTCCTTCCCAGAATTTAACTAACTGTACAGAATTAACACTCTGCTATGGTGCATTGCAGAAATCATTCACAGTTAAAGCCTGGTGCACAATGTTCTATTACAAAAGCAGGTAAATGAGGTCAGTTTCAAAATATATAGCAGAATCTCATTCTGGCCTTATTTGAGCCATGAGACACCTCTCAGAAACAAATATGTGGCTCCCCATGTGGGTCCCCTTCTCTAGGTAGAAATTTGCATGTGTTGTCTTTCAGTTGTACAGTTGTGTTTTTGGATAGTGGGGACTGTAATATATATCTAGAATTCAGGAACATGTGGCATTCGTATATGAACCAACTATTGCTTGCCAAAGGACAACAATGGAGTTATGTTCATTAAAGGATATTAAAAATGTGCAATTCCAGACGAAGACTTCAGTGCAGTGAGAAGATATGGAAGGGATGTACCTGTTTGTCAACCTGTTACCTGTTGACAGCCAGGTCAGGCAGTTCAGAAACACCTGCTCATCTGGAAATCATGTCGTGAGAAAACACCTGTGTTAAAAAACAAAAAAAATCTATTTTCAGAAAAGTAGTAAAAATGCATAGCTACATACTTCTAGTGATTGAGAAATACACTGACTTTGAACACCACTGGACAAGAAATAGGATCAGAATACCAGGGATTTGTCTGGTTTTTCAGACAAGTGGGATAAATAACATGACCAAAACCAAAAAGCAAGGCAAAAAGGGCACTTGAAGTTCAAGTAATGGTTTTTACTGAGAAGAATGTAATCTTAACATTTCTTGAAACTATTTAAAATTACTTTAAGAGTATTCTCAAACCCCTGCTTATTTCTGCTTAAGAACTATTTTTTATTTTTTCGTAGCCAATGCTCTTTTTGGTACAGTATTTCATTACCCTCATTTTCAAGTGGCTAAAGGTTACGGATTTGATCAAGGAGTTCTGTTGTCTGCCCATGTCAATAAACATCCTTTCCTTCCATCTAACAGATAAAGTCAATGCTGTTTGCACTTCCACAAGACTGAATCTCAGATTCAACTTGTCTTAAACTTAAAACACTACTTCTGTGGGATAATTTTTAAGGCTTTATAACTATATTTCAGTGGCTTTTTTTTTTGTTTGTTTACACAAAGGGAAAAAATGCAAGTCTTAACTTTGTCAAATTTAATTTATAAAGAGCAGAACTTAACATGATTTAAAATCTTATTAGCTTTCTCTTTTCAATGCCATTTATCTCTTTGTTAAGTTCAAACTGCTCTCAGGAGGTGGGATTTAAAAATACCACAACTTAGAAGATGAGATATTTTGGGAGGCAAGTATAGTCACATACATGATAGGTTTCTAATGGCAATAGCATGAAAGTTGTATAGACTACAATCCACTGTCAGCAATGCCATGTGACTGCATCTGAAGAGTAAAAAATCCTTAACAAAGAAAGAGAGAAAGAATGCAAAAGGAAAGGTGGGGTTGAGGAAAAAAGAGAAGGAAGGAAGGAAGGAAGGAAGGAAGGAAGGAAGGAAGGAAGGAA
>QUSF01000002.1:38157550-38387550 GCA_003676055.1 Chloebia gouldiae
GAAGGAAGGAAGGAAGGAAGGAAGGAAGGAAGGAAGGAAGGAAGGAAGGAAGGAAGGAAGGAAGGAAGGAAGGAAGGAAGGAAGGAAGGAAGGAAGGAAGGAAGGAAGGAAGGAGAACTGCAGTGGTACTGAGAAGTAATTGTAGGGATTGGATGGCTTTAAAAGCAATGAAGTATCACAGGTGTCTCACTCAGTGATACTGGAGTGGTTACTGACCATAATTCAGTGTGACAACTTTTCAAAGCCCTTTGTAGCTCAGGGTGTCCATCCTTTTAGGAGTTGACATCTCCCTAGTCAGTGAGATCTGTGTAGAGAAGTATGTTGATCACACAGCTCTTTACACTTCTCATTAGTTACCAGAGCTGATGTTGGGAAGCAGAGCTGTTAATTTTTCCTTCTAAGTGCAATCTATAATCAGTTGGGGTTTGAGGGATACAGAAAGGGAAGATTATCTTCACTACATGAATCTTTCAGTGCCCACCCCCTCACCCCCCACCCCCCCCACCCCACCCAGCTGGAGCAGAGCTGTACAAGCATTTGAGTTTACTTTGGGAACAACAGAGGGGAATGAATGAATAGCTGCCTCCAGATCTCCTTTTCACCTCAAAAATGTTTATTCTGTGTGTGGCAGTTCTGCTTTTAGACAATCCTTCCTTACCTCCTACTGGTCTTTTTCTCCATTTCTTCACTTTCTCTCCCTCTGCTTCATCCCAACAGAGGGTCAGACCCTTCAAGATTGAACTAATTCAGTCTTCATTGGAAGACTGAATTAGTTCATGTAAACGTTCTCTGTTGATGCTAAAGAAATTATTGCTCATGAAAATCATAGGCAAAATGGTCAACTTTTCCCACCAGGAACACATGATAGCTCTTAACACAGATACCAGCCTTCAGCCTCCTTTCTCCCACTGCCTTGTGAAGTCTCCTTATTCTCTTCACAGTGCAAAGGATTTTGTTCGGGTGAACAAAGTGGTGCCTAATTGCCTAATTGTACTTGGGATCTCATTACCCTGACAACTCCACCAAGAGAGCATAGAAAAGTCCACTGTTCATATATCTTGTGAATTGTTCTGCCCAAGGAGACGTCTGTCTTTTGGCTGATAATAGAAAGGACTTCAGAAGGGAATTCTCCAAACTAGACATCTTGAACAGGGTCCAGTTGCACAAACAGCTGTCAAGAATCATGTCAGGTATTGTAGGGGATCCTGCTTATCCTCCAGCCAGGGCAATGTGGGTCTTCCTTAACTTCATGCTCTAGAAAGTAGTCTTAAGGGGGAGGTCTCAGAGACCCTAAGTGTCTGAAATCTTTCTGTCGATGTCAAGGGAATCTATTATGCATGTGTGCAGGTGCACGTGTGTATAAATATGCTTGATTTCAATGCTAAATTTTGAGTTACCTTAGGCTATGTCTAAAGAGAGAAACCCTGAATTCCTGACTCTTCTAGAAATGTGACTGAATTTTCTGTGTCTTACCTCTGGCTCCATATTCAGGTTTTCCTTATGTAAAAAGGAGGTAATATGGGTACTGCTCTTATCCTTATGCGGCTTTGGGACATAACCCAGAGCAGATGGAATTGTCACACCAGCTAGAAGTGTGGTACATATTCCCATTCTGCATTTGGTACAACAGGCACAGCTTATGTTCATTCAGTTGCCACAGTGGAAAATTAACATGAGGGCCAGAGCTTCACCCTTCACAGTGATTCAGCCTGATTATGCTCTAGGATTTTGTAGCTGCCTAAAGCACTGTTATCACTATCTTCCTTAGTTCTTTGACCTCTCTCTGAAGATGAGGATAACTCAGGCTCTTGTTAATAGATCCTTTGAAGGTAGATTAGAGTGAAATGGTACTGAATGATTGGTGTTTATAAATATATATATTTATATTGGTATATTTCAAACTATTTGGATGCAATGGAAAGAATGTATGTAGCCATTTTGATTGTTCTTATCTATAGTAATACCACTTAAGAAAATATGAAAGGGAAAAGAAAGAAAGGGAAAGGATAAGGAAAAGTCTCACTGCCTCTGGATCCAGCAATCAGACTTTATTGTTGCAATTTTGGTGTCTGTTGATTGAAGTGATGATCACAATTGTGATCCATTGGGGGTGGGGGAAAGCTCCTACAAGACAGAGTTCAATGGTTTAATATTTGCTCACGTTTACATGGGAATGCCCAAGCACCTTTCCTGCAGAGGGGAATAAATGAATTATCTACAGTTTAGTTCTAGAATTATATGCTAGAAAAACATGTCTTCTAAACTTTTTAGATTAAAAATGTGACAACTTTTTACTCTGTTTTCATGGCAGTGCATTTTACCAAATCCCACTAAACAAATGTTGTTTATGCCTCCCAATGGGATATAATTTCACAGAGCCACTAAATTTCATGTCTCTATTATAATATATATACATATAAAATATTTTCTTACATTCATTGAGTTCTGGACTGCCAGAGTCCTTTCATTCCTGTGGGAGTATAGAATTAAAACAATTTTCCTCTTCTTTTGAAAAGACAATATGTAAATTCTGTCCATACTGAAATTAGTAGTTTCTTAATGGGTTCTTATGTAGGTTTAGTAATTAGTAGTTTTCTTAATGGCTTCAAGAGGTTAGGGTCTGGTTCTAGGATAGTAAGTCTATTTCATGAACAAAATAGTTGTACTGCACATGTCAGATATCAATAAGTTACACAAGGAATGACTACCTAAGGACCTGAAGACCGAAGAAATGTACAAGGCACCTTTACCTGCACCCCATTTTGCTTAGCTAGTCAGCCAAAAAGTACATCTTGGTGAGCTGGACTGTTCAGAGTGCAGGTGCTACTTGGTGAGCTGCAAGGGAAAGATGCTGCAGTAGAGATAAGTGGTACAGGTCCAGCTCAGATACATTACATTTCATTCATGCAGGTGCAGCACCAATCAAACTGGATTTGCTGTGTTTTTTGTTCAGACTCATTTTTATATTCTTTAGCACTGAGCCCAAAGTTACAAGTTCTGAGTTAACTCTGTGACAAAGCACAGACTCATTGCTGCTGAGGAAGATAATATTACTCCTCGTCGGTTTAGCACATCAGAACCAGGTAGGTATTCCTTATGCTCCTCCATCCCCCAGGGTACAGCAACAGTGCAGCCCTGTTCTGCTGGACCATACTAGCTCCTGGTCACAGCTTGGGCAGTCGCTGCTATGCTCTACAGAGCACAGGGTATTTACTTGAGCTATCTGTAGTATAAAATCATCTTGAGCTTGGTGCTGTTCCTACAGTAAGAACCCTCACAGAATACAGAGCACAATTCAAAGGCATGTTTAGCATTACCTTCCCAATGACTCTAGGACTATGTGCCCATGGCATTTGATTAGCTCCAGTCCATAGGGCTTATGAGATCTGATTCTGAGCCTCGTTGTAGTGCTTAACAGTACTTAACCTGGATTTGCTCTGGAAACTTGCCACTTCATTTGCATTAATCAACTTTGGCAGCACAAACCTGTATCACTATTTTCTCGCTTCTTTCTATTTCCCTTTACCTCAAAGTTTCCCTCTTTTCCTTTCCTACATCACTTCCCCCACCCCTGTGCCATTCCCTTTACCTCCCTACTTTTCCATTATATTATGCCTAATCAGTCTTAGAAGCAAAGGGACATGTTCTATCTTTGCTCTGAGCAGTTGTGCACTATCGTAAAGGAACTACAGTTGGATTTTCATAAAAGAGTACTGAAAGTAGCCTCTAGACCAGGGAGAGAACTGTTTACAGCATTTCACAACTTCCAAGGATTTTTCTAAATGCATTGTATAAGGCTGTAATATCACACCATTGACTTTTCAACATATTCCAAAATTATCTCAACGGGAAGTTAGTCTTACTAAAAAAAAAAAAACAAAGGAGAATGACACTATCCAGTTTATGACATTAAACTGGATAGAGATTAAGAATTCTTAGCAAAAATGCATTGGATATTAAAGATAGCATTACATGATCTATGCATTCCATGATTTGTATGAGATTTACAAACAGATTAATTCCCACTAGCTGTGCATATGTGATTGAGATGATCTGGAGGCGGGCTATGGAAGTAAACAATTCAAAAAATTGTTTCTCTGCTTAGAATCATGTATAGTGCTGTTTCTCTTTACAAAGCCAGTCTTAGTATCAAATATTTTCAATTTTCTGTCTCAGCACAAGGATTTCTGATTCCAGACCTTAATGGAACCCAGAAAACCTTGATATTAGGACCAATTTTCTAAAAGCATCTCCTGTAATTACCTTACAGCACAGAACTTGCTCAAAAGTGCAAAGCGGGTCAGAAGTTCCCCATTACTATGCGACCCTTTTCACCTGTAGGCCAGCAGACCAAATAACAAAAGGTCATTGCAATTTCAGCTTGTGCTGTTACGGCTTGTTCCGATGCTGGCTCTTTGTTCAGCTGCACGCTGCTGAGCAGCAGTGCTGCCCTCTTTGCCTAGTGGTGCTTTAAATCCAGCCTGTATTTACTATTCAGATGTGTGAGCAGCCATGCGAAACACGAAACAGTAGCGGTTC
Source organism: Chloebia gouldiae (assembly GCA_003676055.1). Lineage (NCBI taxonomy): Eukaryota > Metazoa > Chordata > Aves > Passeriformes > Passeridae > Chloebia > Chloebia gouldiae. Next base: position 38,162,090 of record QUSF01000002.1, read on the forward strand.
AGAGCCTCTGCCACAAATTCATGTTTGCTAATTTCTTCATAAGAAAACAGTCACCAGCCAGATCCCCAAACACCGTTTTAATATAAAATGAACACATAATCCTTAGTGTGATGCAAGGTTATTTTTTCCAGAGGATTGGGAGTTTTTTAATTCTTTGGAGATATTTCATGTGTCACTCATGAAGATAAAATTACCTGCACTCTATTTTTCTATTTTTCTTAGCCTACTTTACTCCCCCCCACCCCAACAATAAAAAAATCCTTTATGTAAACAGTTTCACTACTGCTTCCTGTTAGAGAAACCAATGAAATTTTGAAACTAATTAAGCCATTTTCTCTTTCTGGTTTGTCTCTTTTCCTTAAAACATGATCTTACAAATCACTTGGCCATTAGCCAATAAAATTTGCAGTATTATGATTCCGTAGGTGTTTCACAAGCCTTTAAGTACATTTTTGAGCTTACCTATTAAGCTAATCTCTGAGTACAATGCTGTGGAATATTAATGGAACTATTTTGGAATTGTAAATAGATGTGTTTGGAGCAATCTAGATGAAGAGCAGAACGATAAAATTGGTTATAAAAATCTAATTAGCATTTTAACTGTATAAAGCTTGCTGATACAAAAGAATAGTCTCAGACAATAGATAAAGTTAAATATTCCCATGTGGGTTTCCTGCAGATGAAATACTGCTATCAATATTTAATGGAATATGTCAGAATTTGCCATCATTTGAAAGAATGCAAATAAAGGTTACCATAGAAATCACCTTGGCAGATTCCTGCACAAAATGCATCACAAACTACCCCTGAAGCATCCTCAAAGGAGTTAGCTAGATCTGTGTCTGTTACCCTTTCATGTAGTTTCTTAAAAGGAAGGAGAAAAGGCCTGAGTCTGTGTGTGTGTGTAACTATACCTTATGAAAAGCTATTAACCAGTAATGTTAAATAAGAGAAATAAGAAACCAGTTCTCTTCTAAACACTTTCATATTGCAGATTCCTGAGCTCAGTTCATGCATCTGCAGCAGAATAAATAATTGCAGTGAATAGGTTGGTAAAATGTCTCTATATAGTCAAGAAACGTGACATACTAAAATTCTTTCATCAATTTTTATATCAAACTTTTCCAAACCTTTTCTCTCAAGATTCTCTACTATCAGCTTTCAGTTTGTCTTTACACTGCCTAAAGTAGGCAAGTAGGTCCACAGAATATAATTTGGATAGTTCTTATGATAAATTTTGTTTTATTATTTTTCCTCAATGAGAAAAAATTGTATGTTCTTAAATGTCTATCTCCATACAAAGCTATTTATCAACCAAATTTTTCACTTCAAGAAGCAACTATGTGCCTAGCTATCCTATCAATTTTATAATGTCTGTAATATAGAATATAGAATCTTTCCCAAGCTTCTACATTCTCTTTTGAAACCTTTTCCTCATAGTTCTTCCCAAACTTGCTAAACTGGAGCTAATGAGCATTTTTAGAATGCTACATTTCTTCTCAGCTTCTCAGAAAAAGCAACATGTGAGAAGCAGCTAAGTGGTCCTGAATTCTGAAGATCAAAAGTTGATCAAAACCTCCTCATGGTGAGAAAAAAAAAAAGCATAAATATAATTTATTGTCTTTCAAAACTGAGTGAGAGAGGTTGAAGGCAATTTGCAATGATAACCTGCCGCTTCTGTAAGTTATTCTGAAATAGTTTAGAAAACATTAGTATAAAATGCAGCTGGAATCTTACCTGCTAACACACCTCAGAACCTTATCTTATTATTGATATTTGAAGTAGGCACTGTATTTTACTACTTAGTAAACATAGATGCACTGATTCTTGTAATGGGCCTTATACTAAAAATATCTGAATTCTGATGTTTGCTCTTCACCTTTCAGAGGTTATACATGTATTCAGGTAGTACAGTAAAGCACAGTGCATTATAGTTTGGGTTTGGTTTTATTGTCTGGTTGGTTTTTTTTTAAATTAATCAGGATCTAACAGAAAACTATATGTAAAATGGCATAATTTCTTCTTTTATATAAAAGTCTGTAGTCTAATATGTCATTCAGTGTAGGAATCCCCTGATCCCCTCTGAGCACAGGGGGGATTCCTACAGTCCACATCTTCATGAAACCTAAGCCAAATGACAAAATTTTTCAAAACCTCACATTGGCCTGAAGGAGGTGTACCAGGTTATACCTTTGACTAAAGCAATGACCATCTTCCTACTGCAATTGGATCATTGCACAGTATGCATGTACTGGAAATGCATGAGGCCAAGAAGAAAGGCAAGAAAGAGTCTGTTTCTAGGAGGAAAAAAATCACTGAGAAGAGACTCACTATTTGAGTCCCTGGTGTTTCAAAAAGTTCTCACAGGGACAGACTGTAATCCCTTCGAATGTGATAAGCATAATGCAAGTATCTAGTCAGATGATATTCCCACAGGAATTGTCTGGAAATATTAATTATTTCTTTCTTCAAGACAGTTGATCTTAAGAGAATCCAGTTGGGCTTTTTATCTGAATATACTTTGGTGCTTTCTCCCCATATTTTGCTTCACTGCATGTCACACACTGCAACAGGAGCTAAACAGCCACTTCTTACTTTCCTCCTGGAGAACTCTACAACAGGATATGGCACGAATGACAGCAAATCCTGGATTGTCACACATCTAAGCTAAACCGCATTTTTGTTACTTTTGTTCTTCATGGCTCTGCTCCATAGTGCTTTGAGGGCAAAAGGGATGTCTTGTCTGACTAGACTGATGTAAAATGCCTTTCGCTAATATTTTGCTATATAAACTCTTACAAAATCCTTGAGACTTGTTGAGATCCTGTAACTACTACTGCAAATGACTGAGTTACTGGGTAATCCTGCTGACCCAGTGTTACCTGAAAATACTGATGTTCTCTAAGGCTCAGAAAGATAAGTCACTTTATAAAATACCTGACCAACACTACAATTTTGTGTTGCTCAGTTAAATGGAATAACTTGAATCTTTATGCAGTCATGAAACAAGAATCCTTTTACATACTGCTCCTCTGGTCACAATTGTACTCAACCTGGCTAAAAGAGAAAAATTGACATGTAAAGCAAAACACATTTCTTAGTGTCATTTCCCTAAGAAGGGAAAAGTTGAAAATTGACAGAACAGGTTATTCACAGGAAATCTGGCAAATTTTGTACATTTATAGTTGATTGAAAGACATTTTTAAGTCTCCTTTTTTTTTTTTTAATGTGGGTGGTACCTTTGATCTCAGATTGTAACTATTTTATGCCAATGCATAATGGACTGAATGCTTTATATGCCTTCTGAGATGCCAAATGGATGAAAAAGCATAGATGGAAACTCATGCCTGCTGTGAAATTACATCTAGAACATATTGTCATACCAACATTTCTATACAGTATGAAAATAAAATATTTTCTTAAGCATTCTGAAATATTTTACTCATTGTTTCCTTTGTCTTGCTTAGATAGATATCACCATTTAGTAAGTAGTATGCTACTTTCTTTTAGCTGGAAGGAAGGACTAAAGACTCCTTCTAAGGCTACTTCTGCAATCAGTGCTAATAATGCTCTGTAAACAAATTGAAATAAGACCAGTCTGCTCCTCCGGAATCAAAGATTCTGGAGACATAGCTCTAACTTCTCCCTGTACATATCATTCTGTTTTCTTAGCTAAACTTTTACACTTGTAGAAAAAAAAACTTGGGTGGTTTTGGAGAATTATATTTTCAGATAGAATTACTTTTAAAGAAACACAATTTAGCTATAGCATGGTATGCACAGGATGCCAAGCAATTTATCTTGTCGATTAAGAAAGAAAATGTTTGCTTTTATTTTTTTATCAAAATGAATAATACCAGGAAGGCTTGGTTTGGTCCTATGTGTCTGTTGCAGCAGAAGCAAAGCTGCAAACTCATCTAAACAGGAACAATCTGAAAGACACCTGAGGAGGGGGGATGCATTAATTCTCTCCTGCTGTAAACCCCACTAGCATATGGAACTGATGCAAACTAAGGGCTAAATTCAAAGCCTTAGGGATTCAGAATGCTCTTCAGCTCTCTTCTCATGAATATGTCTGTGTTCCAGCATAGAGACTTACCATCTACAGACCATATAAAACCTTTCCTAATAGAATACATATATCAAATGCTCTCTTCCTGAGTACCTACCTACTTCTCTGTGAGTGCTGCTGAACCTAAACAGAAATTGTACATAAACTACACATGAAAATGAGTGTGCAGTGACACATAAAGGAAGTCAAAGAGTGGAATGTATTACATTCTTTCTTCAAGGAACAACAACCGGGATTTTCTGAGAGTCTTCATTTTTCATGTTGCAAAGATAACGCTGTTCATTTCCATTTTATCAGTAAAATTAAAACCTTTTAAAACTTCATAAAGCTTTGTATTTTAATAGTAAAACTTATCATTGCAAAGCCATTATTAAATGTATGTGTAGAAAAACAGCACTGATATTTGTATGGAGTCAAACTTTCAACTTCCTATATCTGTTGAAAGATTTATTTTCAGGCTCATTTACCCTTGGACTGATAGAAGAGCTTCACAGAATTCTCTGCCTAAAACATCTTCAGAATATAAATGTAGACTCAAGGAAGTGAAGAAAGAAGAGCAAAAACAGAGCTGAACTGAACCTTCACTTGAGTAGGAGCAGACATCTGAATTAATCTCCTGCTGCTAAGCAAGAACATAAACTAAACTAATCAAGAAAGGATAAAAAGGTTGGGTTTGAAGTTGAACCTTAAATTCAGATTTAATCCAAACACTCTAAAGCCAAAGCAAAACTGATTGCTTGAAATGAAACATAGTGTTCTATGTGCACAGTTATACATTGCAGCTGGAAACAGTTGAAATTTCCCCCAGATCAGCATGAGAGAGAAAGGAAGAGGAGAAAAATCTATTTAGGTATAAGAAGCAGCAAACAAAGATATGCTAATCACCTAATAACAAGTACCCCATCCCTGATCAGTGTAATGAAGCTGGGCATTATTTTTTAATACATATGGTCCTGTCAGGGGTTTAATCCTAAAGCCCTTTTAAAGAATATTACATTTCTTTAATTTTGAGAAAGTTGTAATGTTTTTGGTCATGGTCAGAACTGAACACCATTCGGCCTTGAGATCTGAGCATCTTCTGCTTTATCAGTTACACAGACTGAGACACAGAATACAGCCAAATGGAAGGAAGTCTGAATTCTAGACTATGTGTCAGGTTGCACCTATGTCTAGTTAAAGATGTCTACAGATGAAACTCTATACAGAACTTTGGCACTGCAACTGATTTCTGAATTACTGATTTCTGTACACTACCTTTGCTGGAAGAACAAGTATTTGATTTCATTCCATGGACACAGCTACCGGCTACCTCAGTTGTTAAAAAGATGTATTAGTAACTGTTTACATGAAAACAAATTCATGTTGGATATAAATAATGGAAGTCAATGTATAAATCATTCCTTTGGTCTCCCATCAACTATGTCTACCATTTTAGGCTCCCACATGCCTGTTTTTCATACTCTTTATTAAAACTCTTCCCTTCTTGGCAAAACCGAGGTAGCATTGCCGTAAGAAAGAACACTGTATACAAAGAACTGCTCCTTGGTACCACCACTGCTGAGCAGTGCTCCACAGCATCAGTCCTGTATCTCCAACATTCCCCCCTCACCAACAGTCTGAGAGTGGGAAAAATCTTGGGAGGAGGACAGCCAGGACAGCTGACCCAAACCTGACCAAAGGTCTAATATCATTTCCTGATGGGAAGCAAAGAATAAAATATTTTTGTGGGTTTTTTTTCTTTCTTTGTGCATATGCAACCTTTTGCTTTTACTTTATTAAACTGCCTTATCTCAACCTACATGGATTTTATTTCTCTCTTATTTTCTTTCCCCATCTTCCTGAGAAGAGGAGTGAGAGAGGGTCTTGGTGGGGGCCTGTTGTCCAGCCAAGAGCAACTCATTTCACCACAGTTACAGACACCTGAAGCTTTCCAGTCCTCAGGTAAGTCCCTTTCAGGCAAATGTGTAATAGCACTTTTTGCTCCCTTGGAGGAAAAGAGAGGTCTCAAATAGATTTTTCTCATGTGTTCTCTTCTCTGGGTTCTCTTATCCATTTTCTGATTGATAGGTTTGGCTTGTTGCACTTTATAGGAAAGTTTCAGGGTTAACCTGTCTGAAATATTATTGCTATAACTGTAGGGAATCAACTTTCCCAAAGTTACCATGATGAAAAACAGGCTTGATTCTTTCTGTTTTTTCAGGCATTCATCATGAATGGAAACAAAATTTCATCTTCTAATGCTAGAGGAAAATTATATGGAAGATTGCCTTTATGACACGGATCAAGAAGGAGAATATGAATCAAAAGAAAATTACTCCTTTCTGGAGCATGGCCCATGCTCAGTGCAAGTCTTTGTACCAGGTGGGAAGTACAGAAGCTGGATTTGCCAGATTATGTTGGAAGTCTTGGCTTTGTCTCTACCTGGCATAAGCCAATATTGCTGGTTGAAAGGAGGGCAGAAACCCCACGAGAAACTTAGAATGAGGTAACAACTATAGTCATAACTCTGTGTCTGTCTCATCCTGTGATTCTACAGATATGTCACACTTCTTCCTAAGGGTTGTTGTCAAATAACTAAAAAGAGAGAAAGTTACTTGGGCTTCAAAGGGATTGGTTATGATATGCAAACTAGAAAGATCCAAAAAACATTCAGGTGGTGACAGATCGGAAACATTAAGGCTTCAACCTAGTATTCAAGCCTGGCTAAAAAGGAAGTCATTCCTGTAATTCTGCCTTATGCAGTACCATCGAATGCTTGTAAAAAGACTTTTGTAGAACTACAGTCTACATCTCTGTCAGATTACACTTTGAATGGTGCACTCTTCAAAACAGTAACTTTGTATATTTTGAACTATTTTGTGTAAGAATATTCTGTAATTAGAAGTTTCATAGAACATTCATATATCTGTTTTTTTTCTAAAATAGCTAGAGACTGCTGATTGCATCACAGTAAACAAATGTAAGCTATAGAAACCACAGTTCTGCTCCCACCTCCTCTCAAAATCTGTGGAAACACCATCAAGCTGACTCAAACATAAGTGGTGCACGGAGTCAACAATACTCACATCAGAATATTACTTCATTTTAGAAGTTTATGTGCTATACATTTGCTTAATAATTAACTGCATAATGGCCTACAAATTTTGGCCGATAAGAGAGCAAACAGCTCCAATTTTTAGAGCAGTGTACTTCTGAGAAAATACCAGTAATGGTGATTTATGTGGTTTAATGGAGTTAGACAAAACTTCTGAGAACTTTTTCTTTGTGATTTTGAAGCTTGAGCCCTAATTAATCAAAAATACTAAGTAAACAACTGCAAGAACAGGTGAATAGAAATCCTCCATTTCATTAGGTTAAATTTTCTTTATAGTAGTTATCACATAAAAAAAAAAACTAATGGAGAGAAACTGTTATAAAAATCCCATTCTCAGAGACCCAGCAAGATGAAATATGTTTTCAGTACTCAGTTCTTAAAATGTAAACTATTAGATGAATACAATAAAAAATGGATGAGTTTATTTAAACACTATATAATCTATCAAGAGGTTTGCCTCTATGTTCAAGCCAGTACAGGAAGATTTTAAACCCATTTCTCTTCCATCCACAGTCCAAATAAAAGCATTTTTCTTCATAAATGTGTGCATTAAAAAGAGAGAAGGTGTTTTTCCTCCTCATCTTCTTGGGAAGGAATAACAGAGCTCTTGGGTGTGAAAAGTGCAATTTTTCTCTCCAAATATGAATAGTTTTCCTTAAGAAAGTTTTGAACTTTTCAAACTGCCTGTCTTGGTATCAGATGCCCACAAATTATGTACTCAAAACACAAAGATAACAAATTCATTGAAGCCCCCATCCTGCCTTAGCTGATCCCAGTTTTTAACTTTTTGCCATTTGAATATAAGTGTTTAAAAGTTTTCCATTCCTGGATGGAATTACTCCAGATATCCTTTCAACACCAGTAGAGCTGAATGGAAATCCAGTGAGATGTAAAGATATTCATTAACTATTTATCTAGTTTGCCATGGTTTCTACATATGTTATGATGAGTCTTTGAAGGAAAGTTATTTAATTGCACATGGAAAATGAAGGGCATAGAAATTTTTCATCTAACAAGAGAGTAAGGGAAATAGATTTAGTACTATATAAAAAGAAAGAATTGCAAGAAAGAGTCAGCATTGGTGACAACTTCTTCATTTTATGACAAGTAATTCTTGTTGGTATGTAAAATTATATGCACTCTTAATCTGTTCCAGCCCCAGCATAAAAACAACCCAGGAGCAGATAATTAAACCAGTTTTTGAAAACAGTTCAATCAAACTGAACATGGTTTCCCCTCAATATTTAAGATTTTGTTTTCTCACTTTTGCAAGAAGTAAATGGCCAAAGTTACTGGCTGAAAGAGCTTCGTTCCACCACCTGGTCCACATGAGAGGCTCCTGCAGAAAGGTGGCTCTGTACAGTTGGAAGCAGCAGCACTGGAAGGAGAGCTGTGATGGTTAACCCAGAGAACTGACTGGAGGCACCAGGCTTTCAGTTATTTTACTGCCAAGAGCTGACAGTGGGGTATTATTCTCAATGTCTTTTTTAAGGGATCTGTATCATTCAATAGAACAGACTCTTAATTTCATTGAGAATTAGTACAATAATATTGTTTAACCATATTTACAGAAGAATCTCTAAAACACAAGGGAATTAAAGCAGATCCACTCTAAGGAATTATCTACAATTTTAAAAATCACTAATACAAAAGCAAAAGTCTAAGAACACTTACAATATTTAATAAGAAGTAAAGACCTCTGTGGCTCTAAAAAATAGGTCTCAAGCCTCTACATATACAAATCATCATAAACAGAATTGTTTTTAATAGTGTGCATGTGCTTCTGGTCTGCCAATTAAATATTCAGAGAATTCTTTGTTGTTTTTTTTTTTTCTATGCAGAAGAATACACCTTTGAACTCTTTGTTCAATAAAATATCTAATTCTTTTCAGAGCATGCTTACATTTCTGAATCAGCTATGATTAGGCAGATTTTAAATAAAATTTTAAAAGCCACATAACTTCTTTTCCCTGACTGTGAAATTAGGTTAATACTTCCAGAAACCAATAAAAAGAAAGGCAGCTGAAGTCAGTGGGTGTCTTTCTGGGTGATTACAATGGGCTTTGAATCCTGCCCCTTGTTCAAATATTCATATGCAGAAAATTAGGATTGGAGACTGACATATGTTTTCTGTGAATGTTCATTGCTGGCAAATTGGCTGCATGACTCTATATGGAAACTGAAGTCATCTAAGGGTCACAAATATATTTATTCAAAAGTTCAAATGCATATCAAAACTATTTGACCTTCTGATCAGCTGCTGAAGGATAGAAAAGCTTAGTTCTACAGAAGAAAATAACTTTCTCAGCACAGACCATACTGTATGATTGCACTGGTATTTCCCTACACTGAGGTTAGATTAGAGCTCTTTTCAACCTAAGCTTTTTCATGATTTTTAGTTAAATTTTGAATTCTTACCTCTGATAAAGACATGTAGGTTTTTGATTTACACAGGTATGATTGTAGGTCTGGTAGCAGCCTTTCAAATTGAAATTCAAGATTGAAGCATCTAAAATTCGCATCACTAAGATATGAACAACACCCAGAAAAGTGAGGATACATGCAATTATTTTAAAATAATTCTTAATTCTAATTCAACAGATATGATAACATTACAGTTTGCAAATCAGTGATTATTAAAGACAACCATAGGTCAAGTGTTTATATAAGCTACCTACAGACTGCTTACAGATATATCATATATATATACTTCTTTCTATCAATACTAAAAGTATGTCCCCCAAAGGATTATAAAAAGCATATGGACAGATTTCTGTCCAATTAAATTTATTAGGAATACATGTATATATGTGAGTTTGTAGAGTTTCTGTAAGTTTGTACAGTACTAACACTAGGTCGTATTCCTAATCTCAGTTGTGGAATTGCTCCAGTGACAGAGGTACAATACCCTGGTGTCCTGACAGAATAAATTCTTGCAATCTTGCTCCAAAGAAACGGCACAGTGGCTTAGGGTGCCTCTTTCCAGATGCATTCCCTCTCAGAACTTCCAGCCAGTCATTGAATCTCCAAGGAAGGGTGCCATTACAAGCACATCCTCCCAAGTGGAGAATCTATTCATAAGTGACTGCATTGTTTTTCATCAAGGGACAGGAAAATAAATCTGGCCTTCAGAGAGCTGTTAAATCAAATACATTTTTTCTAATAAGTCTTTATAGAGAAAACAGCTAGCAGAGAGGATTCTTGCATGAAGTTATTGTTTTTTAAGCATAAATCAATGACTTTTTGTACAACACAAAGTTTTGGAACCATCTTGGTGGCCTGATACACTCAATTAAGAAGGAAGATCCAGGCTGCTAGTTAGTTGTTTAAGTGCAAGAGTCATTCTAACTCTGATGTAAATTTCTGTGTAACAGAGACAGCTACTGAGCAAGGCTGGCTAACAAAATAAGGCAGCAAAATTCAGGATAGATTTTGATGATGATGCTGCCACAAATTACTTACAAAATAATAAATACACATATATTTAGGTTTTAAAAAATTAGAACCATGTAAGATTTTTTTGAAAGAAAATATAGTTTGCACCGCTTTAGTATCAAATAATTACTAGATAAAACTGGAACTGAAAAGTCAATAACTCATCAGAGAAATAGCAAGAATAAAAATCTTCAGGGACATCAGATAGGATAACCAAGGCACTGTAACATATACAAATTATTGATTATGTTATGCAGATTAAAAATCTTTCTATTGTGAAGATCCACTAAAGAATTTGCAGCAAGGATATTACAAGCTGTCTTACTAACACACTTCCTCTTTGAATATTTTACTATTATAACCCTTTCAGGAGATGTATTTTTAATTAGCCTTTACAAAATCTTTTTTCACTAAGAATGTATCATATCACCCTATCAATTACTATACCATACCTTCCACAGTAAGTCCCTTTTCAGTATTGTGATATCCCTAACAACCAGTCATAAAATGCCCCTTTATTATTTTCCAGTCTGTTTAAGTTTATTTGTGAAGCCAAATGAGTATCACATGCAAACTGCCTCAGCCAAGATAGAAAGAGCCAACTTAAAGTGCACACTCCCAATATAAATTAAACCAACTGGGAATTACTTCAGCATTCAGATTCATGGCTCTGAAGTCTCCTGGATTAGTGTAGTAAGAACAGTCAAGTATTAGGCAATGTGTTACCAAGGGAATAGCCATCATGTCCCAGAAGAAACACTGAGAATCAGTGCAATCATCTTCTGGAGGAACTAGAAAGATAAATGCAAAGATTTAAAACATAAACTCTATACAGAAAAAATGGAATTAATACTAAAACCACAAATGGAAAATATTCTAATGTATCTAAAATGCCGATTAAAGATCTGAACATATAACTCTCTACAGTATTTGCTACAATGTTCTGCTTTGTCCCAGAGCACTAAAAAAACTTGAATTAGTTAATTGAAACATAATATTAAGTCAAAGGCTAGACTAGCAACATTTCAAAGATAATTAACCCATTTAGAATAAGAATAAAGACTAGTTTTCTTTGAAAGTTTTAACTATACAGAAGTTTCAAGTACACTTTAGTTCATGTTTTCCAACTTCCAAAGAAAAGTTTCGTAGCATTTTTTGCAGAGGACTATTAAAACACACATGTGCAGCTACACATTACTGATTTTTGTTCCATTGATATTCCACCAGTATCTTTAAAGTGAAGATTATTTTGACCATCTGTCCTTTTTGAAGGTATTCTACACAGAATGAAATAAAATAAAATCCAGGCAAATCATTGGAGATCACATTTTTCCTTGCTATGTGTATTGGATTTACCTGGCAAACTGCAGAGAGTCTGCAGTTCTGAATCTTTTGAGAAGACACCTGGCTTCTTTTAAGAAGCCAGGATCCAGCTCCATATTGGGCAGAGCCAGTTTTAGTCAGCTCCAAAATGGAAACGACACTGGCCAAAGCTGAGTCTCTCATCTGTGTGGGTGGCACCTCTGGGAAAGCACTGCAGAAAGTGAAAAAATGATGTGCAGCAGCTGCAAGAGAGAAGCAGTCCAAACTAGAGCAAGGACAAATTTGTGAGAAATTGTCTTCTGTGCAAGGGACTCATGTTGGAGCAGGAGAGGAGTGTGAGAAAGAAGGAGCAGCAGAGAAAAAGAGTCATGGATTGATGGTAATCCTAACTCCCCCTTCCCCTGTGTTGCTCAGGCAGAGAAGGTAGAAGAGAGTGAAGCTGAGCCCAAGAAGGGGAGCATGGTAAGGTGGTTCTAACTTAATTTCTCACTGTCCTACTCTGCTATTTATTGGCAATAAATTGAACTAATTTCTCAAGTGAAATCTGTCTTGCCCACAACAGTAATTGCTGAGTGATTTCCCTGTCCTTATGGGAGCCCCCAGGAGTTATTAATTGCATTTTCTACCCCTGTCCTGCTGAGGAGAGAGAGTGATAGAGCAACTTGAGGGGATCCTGGTGCCTTGTCAGTATTAACCACCACACCATGATGCAATCATAAAGATTTTTTTACTCCTTTGATAATAGATTTGCCTACACATTTTGCCTTCCTTTAGAGAGATATGTAATTGTCACATCAGTACCATTTTCAAGCTATGCTAAATGATTGCAGCAGAAACTGGTTCTGATACTGAATAAGAAGCTGAGAACCCCAGCTGCTATTTTGGGCTCTACTATTGAGTCCTCATAGCTGTCACTATTCCTCTGTACCCTCAATTTTATATCTTCAAAAATGCTTTAATGACATTCTATTTCTAATAGTGCCTTGATGGGAAATCATGTAAATATGACAAATATTTATTAAGTATATGGCACCAATATTGAAAAAAGTAGTAAGGTAAAGCAATCTACATATTTTAAATAATGTCACATTGGGAAGGACATTGAGATAATGGCAGTTGAATAGGCCCAAATGATTGCCAGACCAAAGCTGATAATGTTTAAGTCTTCTTAAAATGCAGTTCTTAGAGTGGACCATGACAGCAGTAGTCACCAAATCAAGATTGGTAAAGGGCATCATTTACTCATTTCTATAATTGTATTCTGTCATTTATTTTTTTGAAGAACCATATAAACACTGCAGTGCAGGTAACTTTATTTCTGATCTCTTTTCTAAGGTTTCATTTTTCAGCTGTCACTGACACCTGTGTGAAGTGACATGGCTCTCACAAGGTAAAAGGCAGCCCAAAGGTACATTCACCTTGTTAATAGCCACAATCACACATGTTGGCACAGTGTGGGTTTCCACCACCATCTCATTTCTTGTAAAATTAAGATTAGTGTAAGAAGCAAAAAGTCTCAAGTGCTCATTATAATCAACTTTATATTCTTATTGTTAAAGCACTTCAGGAATAAAAAGCTGATAAGTTTTAGTCTGGACTGGTATCTCCCCATTTACTACCTGGAAATTTGAGGCTTTAAGCTTCTTCTAGACCTAGTGCCTGAAGGCATGAATGCCATAACCTCTCATTTTGCTACCCAGAGACACTCATACCCTTTAAAAAGCACTCAGCTTTTTAAATCAGCTTTTGACTGATTAAGGTTAACAGCAAGATAAAGTAGAAAAAAACTCTGCAGGCCACACTTAATTCATCTCATGGGCCTGGTTGTAGCTGTGGCTCAAAGCATTAAGTGCTTTACCATCTACTGGTGGCTCGAGGGGCAGGATGGCCACCACAGCCAGATCTGCTGCGCCAAGACTGAGCAGGAGCTGAGAAGAGCTGGTGCACTGATCACATTTAGCTGCCCCAGGCCCTCATGGTGGGGGGGTTGGCTTAATCCATTCATGGGTGGAAGTTTACACAAGATTACAGATTATTGTCTGGCAAACATTTGAGTTTGAACTCAGCACTTCATAAATATAAGAGTGTACACTTATTTAGTGACAACCAGGTTCACAATTCTTCTTCCTGGTTTTTTAATTTGGTTCAAAAGATGATGTCACCTTTTGGTGTGTACAGTCATGTTTTGCTCTGGTAGTAAAACAAAGCTGGCAGTATATCGGAGAATGGATCTAGGATGCTTAAGCTTTTTCCCCTTTCTGTGTTACAAGGTGTGTTGGGATTTTCTTAGCTGGAAGATATTTGCTTTTTTCTAAGTGATGATCTCCACTGAACAAATAAAATATTACCTTTGAACAACTACTCCATTATCTGTTGCATATGCATATGAATATGCATATCTGTCTTGATAGATAAGGGACAGAAAAAATTAACAAAATTATCACTTAACAGGTAGGGTTGGCCAAAATATCATGGCCTAAATGTCAGGAAAAATGCAGTGGTTTTGAGCACAAATACAGATTCAGAGGTTGCATATTTCATAAATCAAACTGTACAAGAGTTTTCAGAATTTTACAGAAAAATAAATATGTTTTAATCAAATCATGCTGGTTTAAGAAAACTGAGCTGCTTTTTTCTACTGTCGGGAAAAATTCAGGACAGAATCTGTCCTGGAATAATTTACATAGATTTCATTTTCCTGTGTGTATATAAATAACTCAGTTACATACCCTTTCAGAAATATCCAGGTTTGCCTTTGTTTAAGATCAGTGTAGGCAATATATAAGGAATTGTGGAAAACATTTGCCCTTCAACATAGCTAAGCCTGGGATCAGCTGAGGTCTATGCTCTGAGCATAGAAGAGTTGGAGAGAAGTAGACTTCTCACCAAAGTCTGAAGAAAACCATGGCTATGAAGACTGGACTGAAGCCTGTCTCCATTCCCCCTTCAAGTGAGGACTCTGTGCAGGCAAGAATAAGTGGGCAATGGAGGCAGAAAAGCAACCTGGCAGCTGATGGCTAGACTCTATTTAGAATAGGAGACACATAGACTCTGCCACAGCTCTCAAATTTTCGTCAGCTAACCTTCAGTTCATGTGTGCTTTACAATGTCAGAGAAAAACTGTTACTGATAAGCTCGTGTTTTAAAAGAAAGCAACAAGATGTAAACAATTTATTTAAAAAAAAATTAAATACTTAGAAACTGAGTGAAATGAACCCTTTCTCATAAGAAATAAAAACAAAAAATACCTCACAGAGTATGGTTTGCAAAATAATCTGTGCAATTAGACCAGAAAAATACTCCCTGCATATAGCAACACCAATATTTTTGCACTCAAGAAATTACTGGAGAAACAAATAAGTAAAGAAACAAGACAGATTAATTATATAATTGATCTAATGCAACCTTCCAAGGAATAATTGATATGCTCTCATTACCATAACAACTAATTCACATGACAAAACTGATACATGACACCTTCTTAGAAGCCAAAATCACTACTAAAAATCACTACTAATCACACCATTCTGCATTATGGCAAATGGGATGAATAAAAGCCTATTTGTAAAGCATTTAATATCGTCATTTTTCATAGTTCCTTGAATGGAATACTAATGGACATCACAGTTAAGAGTGAAATGTCTCTGAAAAGAAGAAAGAAGTCCCAGCATAATACAAGATACATAACTGTGAAAAATACAGGGTCTACAGACACATCAGCATAACAGGTGATTTTTTTTCTAGACTGGAAGAGAATTCAGAAGAGTCATTAAAACAAGATGCCAACAGGACTGCCATGACATGGACAGACATTAGCCAGTTTTAAATGGAAATTTAAATAATTCTCATTTCAGTGCTTTGCATTTTCATATTTTGAGGTGATTAAAAGCACTAAATAAATTACATTACAATGATTTTAAGAGGACCAAAATTACCGTTCACTTCCCAGGAGGGAAGCTGCTTTCGCAATACATTTTCTTCCTTTTCATTATCATCCTGAGAAGTTCCTACAGCCATGGAAAAGGCAGTAGCTTTTAAGAACTCAAGAGAGGGAAAAATGCACTAGTTAGGTATCCTTAAGAAGGGCAAAGAATGACATTTTAAAAGGTTAAATTGGGTAAATTAATTGGCAGCACCAGGTGGAGATATGGTCCAATTTAACAAATAGCAACTTTCTCATACAGTTCCAATGCATTTTGTAACAGTCTACAATCGGTTCTGGTAGCTGTTCTCAGGCTTAGAAGGCTCTCTTCCATCAGGTGAGGAAAAAGGACATTATTTGTTCAAATTCAATGTGTCAAAATTATATCAGCTGCTTAATGTATAGGAATATCTGAAGGAACAAGGACGAGAACAGCCAACTGTTTTTTGAACAAAAGTCGTAAGAGCTTTTGGGTATTCCGAGCAAAGTGTTTTGGGTTTTCATAACATGACAGAAACAATTTTAAAATCTAATTTTGACACAGCATGACTCAGTGATATGCCTCCCGGGTCTTACCCCATCATCTCCACTAAGCCTATTTTCCCTGCTTCTTATATCATATTTTTTCAAGCAATTTCCCAGACATCTTTTTCTGTGGATGAAATGCAACAAAGAGTAAAAGTCTTCCCCTGATATGCCAGAATATACATATGTAATTGATTTAGTTTCTAAATAACCATATTTGAACCTGAGACTGAACATGCAAGTCACTAATTTTAAAGGAAAAGTTCTTACACTCACACTGTATGTTGTTTATGCAGCTAGTATTCCCGTGACTTCAATTAAATTTGTTAAGGATAAAAATGCAAAATCTACCCCTAATGTTTAGAAGAAAGCATTTTTCCCCTTTTGAACATTTTCTTTTGACAGATACAAACAAAAAACATTACTGTGTACTGTGTATTCATATTCATTTTCAGTACTGAGTGTTGTTCAGTTCAAAAGTTCTCCAGAGAAAAGGGGGGAAAAAAGTCCCTACAAATTGCAGCAGACAAAATAGCAATTAAATATGCCATCACTAGTATCATCCAGAAAAAAAGTGCAACTTTGGGGAAAACCTAGAGAGCTGCAGGAAATATCTTTAGTAATCAAGCCTTTCTCTGGGAACTGATACTCACCAATCCCATGACCTGGTGTTTCTCGTATTTAGAGCCTTCCTGTCATAAGGATGATACAGCACAGAGAATTGCTCTGCTGGAGTGTTACATAAGTAGAAAAGGATGGTATCCACTCATACATAACTGTCACTGCTGACTGGTACATAAATGAATGAAAGCTTTCTCTGATGGTGTTGGATAAGAAAAGTGTATAAGAAAAGTCATTATAAGATCTGTGTGGGGATTGCAGCTGGGTGAGATGTTGATACCCACCCTCAGCAGACTTCACTACACTGAGTCCAGGCTCCTACATTTGATTGGTAGCAAAACTCCACCACATTGCTGCAGTCAAACAGTGTCAGTATCAGTCCAGCAAGTTGGATTTATACACACAGACAAAAAAATCAAAATTTTTGTTCCCATTCTCAAACTATCAAAGGCCAAGGAGATCAAAAGTCAGCTTCATTGTCTGAAGCGTTTATATTGCCTAATTTCAATTTTCTACTCTAGCAGAAAGATTCAGCCAAGAGAGAAAAGGAAAAAAAAAAAAACAGGAAAAATTATGATGAGCTTTTAGAACAAAAGTCCACAAACATACTGTTGTATTCAGTGTTAAATAATTTTGATTTAATATACTAGAGGGAGATACCACCCTGAAGTCTAATTATCCCCTCTCCTTGCACTTTGTCTGCACTCCAAAAATCTGCAATAAAACATGTGTGGCTTTCATTTATTTGGAAGGATCAGAAGACCAGATGAGGCATAGCTACATGGAGGTAGAAGTGCTATTTTATTTGCATTACAGAAGCTGGCAGAAAGGTAGATCTGCCAACAGCCCCAAGTACTAGGCTGCTGAGGCCTCAGGAGAGCAACCTGGAATCCAGTTGGCTTCTTTTCCATGATCCAATTCCAAAAGGAAAAATGCCTTCCCAACCAGCTTTTGCACAGCTGAATGAGCCATGGAGAACTAATCAGAATTTTTACTTCAGTAGGAGCTGAAGGAGTTTAGTGCAACTTCAGCAAGCAACTTTCTTTTTGCATGCTCTCTAGTAAAATGAATGTCTGATTCATAAAGCTGAGACAGAAGCTAAGTTTGACCAACAACATGCTGGAACACCAAACTTCACAGTTCCATGTATACCTGAGAGACAGGCAAATGGAGTTTCAGAGAGATGAGGTTTGTAGTTATGCCAGCTCTTTCAGACACCTTCAGCGTCAGTTCAAAGTGCTTTTGTCCATGACTCAGTCTTTATTGGTATATCTTGACAGATTTATATCCCTAGATTAGACAGAAAATACACTTTCTTTGTCTTTTAAGACAAGAATTAACAAAACCAAGTAGTGCCAGAATTCAGAGTCATGCATGCCTTAAAGGGGCTTTTCTGGACTTAGGCTTTAACCTAAAAAATATAAAGTGGTAGATTTGGTTAATGGTCTGAGCTATCTGTAGATTTCCAGGCCTCCTTAAACGGAAATAGCTTTTGTGAATACATCACTCCACTTTACTTTATCATTATGCTGTAAGTGTAAGTAGAATATGAATAAACAGAAATACAGATTTCACCCTTAGGCTACAAACACAGGACCCAAGGACTGCATAACCAAACAATTTACAGTAATCTTGACTATGTTCTCTTCTTAGCAGATATTTAATAGAATGCTGCGATAGAATTTCATTTAACCTGCTCTATTCCTTTGAAATCAACATTGTCTTGGAATTAGCCTTAAGCTGATTTTCAAAGAAAGCAGTCAATGGAGAACACCAACAGTGTTAAAATGAGATAAACCAAATAAGTAGCTGGGCAAAATCAAGAATAATAAATTAAAATACCTTCAGCCTCTCTGTCCTTGACCCCCAGTCCATGGGGCCAGCTGCGAAACAACTTTATGACCTAAGAAAAAAGAACGTATCACTTTATTGCCAAATTTTGCTGCTTTAAATTAGAAGTAAATCATATTTGTCAAAAATAAGCAAAAATTATTTGGTTTTATGAGCCCACAGTTATTTTGCAGTTATTTTGTGTAAAACAGTTATTTTATTCAAAGGAATTTTTTAGAACTTTGCCTCTCAGGAATAGCATGATGCACAGACAATTCTCTGTTATGAGGAGATTGAAAGTAGAGAGGTACCTTGGAAGCAGTTCACAAACATCCTTTAAAAGTCTTTGAGACACACAGTAGCCATCCACACTCTGCAAGGGAGCCCAATGGTCGGAAATGTAGGTTTGCACACCATAGGTAAGAGATGAGAAACTCTGGAAGCTATCGAACAGTGAATTTTCACAGCAGACCAGCACAAACATATTTAGCACAGGGCTTTCTGTCACCATGGAGTGTCAAAAGAAATTTGAGAACATTCAGCAAACTGCTCTGTGGTTTGCTTGTGCTCTTTTCTTCCCCTTAGTTTCTCTATTGAATTAAATGAGTTGCATGTCATGAAAACTATCCTTATATTACACTGGAAAGCATTATCTAAAAGTACTTGAGCAAACAAAGTTTTGCTGACCTTAGTTTTTTACTAATGCAGCCTTATAGAAAAAGTCATTCAGAATAGCAACACAAAAGAAGTAATGAATAAAATTTCCATTTAGGTGGCTAATCCCCTGTGGATCAGTGTGTCAGAGTATATTGATAGAGGGGTCATTGACCTTTATCTTCAGCTGTGTTCCTCACAATAAGAAACACTACAGGAGAGTCAAAACAACAAAGCATAATTAAACAAAATGCCTCATAACCAGCTGTTTTCTGAAGAGTCATTCTTAAACGCCATTGAAAGTTCAGCATCAACCAAAAATTACAGCCCGGTCATACATAACATATGGGTGCAATTTATCTTCTGAGTTAAGAGAAAAGCTTAAAAATACCTGTGATAACAGCTAGCAAATGTTGGCTTTACAATGATTTCCCTAAAGTTTCCATCATTTCTTTCTTAGGGTTCAGTAATAGCTGTTTTGTATTCATTCCTAGCAATCACAGCTATGGGGGAAGACAATAAAATATCCGAAATACATTAAGTTTGGAACTGCTCACATATAACTTTTTCTTATTATATAAAAGCAAATAAAGGCTTAGACACCAATCACACAAACACACATCTGCATAAATCCCAAGCACAAAAAAAAAAAAAAAAAAAAAAAAAATAGCATTTTTCTCCAGGCTTAACATAAACCCGTATCCTTTAAATATCAAACAACAGGGTTTGGGTTTGCACTGCTGATGTCAGTAGGAATATTGACAGGCAAATAGAGAAAGGCTATGAAGAACATGCATATAAAAATCAAATTATTATACTCACTCAAAAACACTGTTAGAATGCTGCTAATTAAGCAAGAATGAAAAACACTGGTTTGGAAGGTGAAAAGAAACAAATGCAATTTTAAAAATATCCAATCTTAAAATAATGTTGGAAGTATTTGACAGTGTTTTCATTTTTTTTCCTGAAGTATCACAGAGAGGTGTCTCTGATAAAGGCACACAGAGATAGTAGTCATGTTTTTGTCTATATTAATATGAAATATCAGAGAAAATTAAAGACTTCAGTCTTTCTTGCCTAGTGCTAGATCCAGCTAGCTCTTGTTCATTTTGGAAGCTTTGTTTCTATTTTAGGGTTTTTTCCCTCATTTTGAAATTATTCACTATGCTGTTCCTCACATGCTTAAAGCATTTGTAGACCATTCCCAAACTAGCATTTAATGAAAGCAGATTATTCTGATTGAAGGATGGTAGCTGCTTCATGCTGTGGTTTGGGGTTTGCCTCTCTGACAGCTGTATTAAGGCATCTACTTTTACCCTTTCATGAGGCCTTCAGCATTACCTGGTATGGGACTAAAAATCACACAAGCTCTCCCTTCTCCAGAGTAAGGAACAGCAAATAGGCAATATCAGAAAAGGTGGAGCAGATGTAGGAGGCATGATTTATTCTGCCTTAGTGCAAGACTACCACAAAAGAATGTATTTTTTATAATGTGTCACAAGTAGGTTTGTAACAACATAAACAAAATACACAGCAGCCATGCCAGAAGTGATCATAAATACATGTTTAGCATAACAGCTATAACTTCCACATCATCATACAAGAGCAAATTCTTGTCACACTCTTGTAGGTGAAAAAAAAATATGCTCTCTAAAATGTTTCACATGAAAATTCAATGCTCCCATTACCAGAGAGTGCCGTTCTCACAGGACAAATAAGACTGCAGTCTGAAAACTATTTTAATAAATCAAAACTAAATATGCTGCTGTCTATACTCCCTTTAAAGGCTTATTTTGACTCTGACTTGGAGTTCTGTAGAGCAGATGTGGCAGTGAGCATATATGCACACACTCTTTTTTCCTTTTCTCCCTCTCTTTAAACATAATAGAGAGAAAACAAGGGACACTTTCTCACAGCAGTTCCCAGTTCCAAATGGTTCTGAAAGCACTTTCTAACCTCTACTTTTATGAATAAATGTGATATGAAGAACAGCCAAGTTTAAAGTCCATCCAATAAAACATGAAGTGGATATAATATGAGTTGATGTCTATTCCCTTTTCTGCCCCTTCTGGAGTCTTGAACTCAGCCCTGCTGAGGAGAATGAAAATCTCATTCTCCACAGTTTCTCATTAGTATTCTTAATCAGTAATTATTTGCCATGGAAATGCAAGTTTAAGGTGAGTTTGAGATTTTTCCAGCTGCATTTCTTTATTGTTCCTATATTACTCTCACATCTCACGTCTATTGAATATACATCTTACCATCTTATTTTTATAAAACTGTCTTAAGGAATTTTAGTTTCCTTACTTGGTTGTAATCAAGCATGGAAATGTACTGCTTTTTTGTTTTCTTCTACTGTCAACACTTCAAATATTAAGCATTTATTCAATCTTGTATTTCTGATTGTTCACTCCATCTATTTAGTCCTTCCCTTTTCTCTTGGTATCCAGGGAGTCAGGGCTTCTGAAGTCAGTTCAGATGGTTATCTGCAATTTCTCTTTGCAGCGCTCTTCGAGGTCAAATCCATTACAGCATATGCTCAGACTGACTTTCTACACTTAACTCTGCCAGGCTTACTGTGACGCACTCAGCAGTTCACCTCAGAACCTGCCATCCCTAGATACAGTAGATGTTAAATTTCATATATAAAAATGACCTGTTTCCTGTCTCCTCTTCACTTTAAAAAGTCTTCTGAATACAGGGATGCTTTTGAGGAAAAAAAAAAAAAACAACATTATACCAGAGGCTAATTGGTAACACCACATCCAAACTTAAATACATCCACAAATAATACATTCCTATAACACAGTACAGCCAGAGTCAGGAAGTTTAATCCCACTGGCCATCCCAAAAACATTAGAGGGTGGGTCTTCTTTCTTTCATGCCATACCAACTGAGAAAGAAACGTACATCAGTAAATAAAGCTACTTAAATATTTGCAGTTGATTGGTAACGGAAATTACATCCCCAAGAAAACACTATTTTGTTATGCCTCAGAATCTTAGGTAAACTGGTATATATATGGCAGGTATTTTTATATGCATGAATAGATTTAAAATCCATCACAGACATACTCCTGAAACAGCTAGTCTCAGGTACCTGCAATTTACATTCCAGCTGTAGATTAATACATCAGCCTTTTGCATTTGCAGGTAGGGGATTCTTCTTCTTCAATTTTCAGAGGGTTTTTTCCTAACCTAGTTAAGATGGATGTGATCACCGTTATTAAGAAAAAAACACCAATAGGACAGGAATGAAGGAATTTCAGTCTTTGAAATGATGTTTGTATTCTGAATTTGGTTGGTGTTTCAGGTTACACAGCCTGACAGTGACCAGGATGGCAAGATGGCCCTTATAAGTAGACTGAAAATGGCTCATCCTCAGTTAAAATATTCCAAAGCTCATCTGTCCCCTCTCCCTGAAACAACAAAAAAGAGCCAAAGCTGGAAAGCAGGGCGAGGCAGACAGGCTGATGAGACCAATACACTCCATATCAAGCAAGACTATCTTGCCATGATTGTGACATTTATATTTTGGAAACAGAGACATTCAAGGACAGCCAGAGGATCACTTATCCTGAAGACATACTGTCTCTCCCTGCTTCTCATCACCCACAAGAGGTACAAATTTTGACATCCTCTGAGCATTCATCAGCTTCTTCTCCCAGTGCCTGGTGTTACCTTTGGTCTTAAAATGGAGGTTCACTGTCATTGATCCAGCAGATACTTTGCTAACAGTAAGGTGGATGGAAAATTTGGACACTAAGGTTTTAAAGATAATCTCACTTTTATCTTTTCCATTCATTTCCTATTGCAAGCTTATCATTCAAACCTCAAATGTGCCTTAGTTGAGCATGCTAGAAGTTTCCACCCTAACTCTGCAGCTACTTCACCAAAAGCCAACAAAAACACCCCAGAATATTTCATGACCATAAAGAGAAAAAAAAAATAATCAGCTCTAAATATTAGAAAAGCAAAAGGTAAAATATGTGTCCATATCATCAAAGAACCATAAAGTTCTCTCAACTATTTAGAAAAGTGCCTTTGATTTCCAGTAAAAGGTGTATTATATCTCAGAGGTACAATGCAGTAGCTTGATTATTATCATGTAATGTAGCATTTGCTAAGATAACAACGGGTTTTTTGTGAACACTTGAGTCAATAAGCACATGAAATTCCTGCATTTTGTTAGTGTCTGTTATTGCTGCCCTTTGGCTGAAGTAATTATATCTTTGCTCTTTTCAGAAAACTTACCCAGTGTTTTCTTTCTCTTTATTATGTCTTTTGTAATTATATTTAATTTCTCAACGTTTGTCAGTCTGCTTCTTATTGTTTGCATTCCTGTGATATGAAATGAGCTGCATTAGACTGCTTAAAGTGCTTGGTTATCAATACTGTGTTGGGAAAAATTATCTGAATGAATTAACCAAAATTATAATATTTTACTTTCCTTTGAAATTCAAATATTATTATCCAAAAATACATATTTCACAAGCATATTATGATCAAGTTTCTAAATAAATGTTTGGAAGGAAGAAGATGCATTACCTGATCCCCAGCAGGTAAAGTATTAGCTAACTGTGCAGTCTCTTCTACCTACTAAGTTGTTAGCAGAAGGTCTAAAGGAGGATAAAGTCTATAGGATATACACCAGAGGATTAAAATATAGAGAGCAGGATTTGGAAGACTGGTATCTGTTTCCTAGCTTTGCCATATTCTGCTTCTGTGGCCCTGAATGAACCTTTGGTTCCTTATGCCTCACACTGGTAAATGGGGCCAGCACTACTTAACTGACACCCTCTCTTGCTTTCCCAACTTAAGTTTTTCACTTTTCTAGGCACTGAGTTTTTGCAGACTGCATTGAGGCCTTAATTCCAGACTCTAAATAATAATTTTTAAAAGATTTTTTTTTCAGCTCATAAGAGAAAATCCAAACTGTGTAAACAGATACATACATGACTGAAGTCAATTAGGCTGCTTAAGGTTAGGGAGACTCTTTAAGAGTTTACTGATTCAGGGTCTTACACTCTTAGAAAACCATTGATTCATAGCTTGAGGTAATGGTTATTTTGCTTTTTATTTCAGTGCATGCCTATTTATAAAGTATTTCCTGTCTGAGCAGACCTTATGGCCTTCACTATGCTGAGTTTCTGCTCAGTAATCCCAACAGTTTATAAAGATTTCTAAATATGTAATTAAAAACTTTTACATCTAGCAATTGGACCTGTCAAGGGATTGAAATGGGAGGAACACAAATCTTTTTGCTGAAAGCTTAATGGTCTCAAGTGCATCTGCAGTGTTTGAAAGAATCTGTTTGAAAGTCATTTATGGATTCCTTTGTGAATGTGTGGTATGACTGTTTTTTCCTGATCTTTTGCTTCCACACTCAGATAAGAACACTAAGGAAAGGGAGAAGAAAATATTTCAGGTGTCATTGAAGGAAAAGGAGCAGAAGTAACAGAACCTCTTTAAATGGAGCATCATGTACAAGCAGACAGCTCAGGAAAACCAGGTTTTTAGCACTGCTGTTGAAACCACTGAGTAACAAGTCATTTGCCTCTGATGTTCTAACAGTTCATCCACCCTGATTAGACACTCAGATGAGAAAGGGCTGTGATGCTTTTAAAGATATCTCCCTGGCTGTACTAATGTGAGAAAAGGCCAGGAGCAGAAACAAGAAACATACTGCTCTATACGGAGGGAGAAGGCTTCTCAGGTGGGAATAGAAATCAGAAACAGATTAAAAGAATCCAGCGCTGAACACCCAAGTGGCCTGGTTTGTTGCTTCAGGTAGATGTGTATTCTTCTTGCACAAGGCACAGCATGTTTACATCTCTCAGCCTCATGCAGACTGCATGTTCCTCCCGTTCCCAACCATCAGGATTGCCTCAAGAGGTGAGCTGAAACTTCAAATCCTCACAGGCAGGAGTCATGAGGGCTGAATCTGATTTGGACTGCCTTATAGACCAAAGGTGGTGTGCTGTAGACTGCTGTGTCTGTGAATTAGGAACAGCGCTGGCAAGAGAAGGTGGGAGAGTAGAGGAAGGAGAGCTGCTGTGGCCTCCTCATGCAGGGCAGAGCATCTGGACCATGTGTGCTGGTACCCAAGCAGAGAGACCCTGGCATGCCCAGCAAGCAGGCAGCCAGCAAGATGCCAGGGCTGCACTGCATGGGCCCCTTGGCTCTCACCTGACATTTGCTCATGAGATAAGAGGATTAACCTTGCAATATCCATGCTGAGGAAAACAGAGATGCACCCTGAGGTATCTGTTCTGGCTTCCATCTAATGAGAGCTGAGAAATATTTGTGCTGATGCTGTGAGCATTGCCAGCACCCACACCATGCAAATCCCACAGATAAGCCAAGGACCTAAGTTTCTATTAGTTTCAAGCTGGCATTTTTTACAAGCATAAAAATTCTGGTATAAAACAATGTTCATTCACCTGTTTTTGAAGCCTGCCAAATGGGCACATTGCAAAGAAGAGAGATGGTGTGACTCTCCAAATTAAATTCCTGCCATCTGGGAGTAGAGTAATGGCTTTCAGCTTAGCAGGCCAGGAGGTTCATGAAACAGCCCAGGAATTTGACAGGGCATTTCTACCTTCAGGAGCAACAGAATTTTACTGGTCAACTTTGAATGATCTTCTGCTGCATTACAATGCACCTGCCAAAAGGTTTAACTAATTTTATGTTTTCTGAGCATGCACATATTGACTTTTCTGATAACCTTTACCGGCAAAATCACGCATGAAAGCTCACTGAACATATGCTAAACATTAAAAAAAAACACTCTACTCCCTTTTCTATATCCTACATACTGATGCTTGTTGCATATTTAGCAAAAATCTTTGCGGCTGCACAGGATTTTGATAAATGCCCAAGTGTCAGCATGAAACCCTAGTAAAAAGAAGACCCAATGTGGGGATTGCCTGTGGGCTGAGGCACAAAATAACAGTGGCTTAACAATTTATTGTGAACCAATTTATTGTGAACCAGCCTGAGACATCCATTTGTGTGCATGCCTTCCACAGGAGCACATAGGAGATGGTGAGGATGAGATCAGCACACAGATATTGAGAGCTGCATGGTAGACATGTAGCAGCATGTTAAGGTGCCAAAGCACGATTTTGTGTCTGAGCCCGATTGCATAACCTGTGCTAGGTTAATGTGCAGAGGTTTTCTGCTGCTCATCTGCTTATATGGGTATAAGGTGGTGATGTCAGGTATTAAACATCAGTCAGCAGCTCTAAGAGTCCTTTTATCTAGTCTTCATATTACACTGTGTGCAGGGACTCCATCTGCAATGATGACTTTGCCATGTTAGACATACAGCAAAGCCCATGGTGGCAGATGACAGTCCCTGGCTTAAGGGATTAAAACAAAAGAGGCAGAGGCAGCAGGTGGAATTGCCTCACCTAACTTCAACCATTTAAAAGCAGCTCAGAGCCTGAGCTAGTTACTTAGTCCTCCTTTCTAAGAGAAATAATCTTGTACTTGGAGGGGACATTTTTCTCAGCTGTCTTAGACACTGCTTTTACCTGAGATGAATGTCTTTTCCACCAGCTTCTGTAAATATAGGAAGAGCCAAGAGAATTATCTTGACACCCAGCCCTTGCAGGACTGAGAGTTAGGTAAGATATTTCCAAAACCAGGAAATACAGGCATTACACCCACGCAGCCAACAGAGAGCTGGGGCACAGGAATAACACCATCAGGGAGATGTGCACTTGTCCCAGACCTGAGCCCAGATCATTTGAGGAAAAAATCTTCACGTTCTTCTTCTAGTCCTTAGGGCATGGGAGAAGGCAGTTCCACACAGTTACAGGAATCAGGTCTCCCTCTGCCTGAGGAGTTTCCCCTGCCACTCGGTCCCGAAGTGGAGTCACAAAAGTCCCTGCTGTGCCTGCAATTCTCTGTGAAGGATTTCTCATTTCACACACCAAATGCATGGTTGGCTCCCCACGAAGCAGAATAATTCATTATGTTTAGTAAACCAGGAGCTCGGATGCATAATGCTAACCACTATTAACCGTGGATCTGTTGATAAAAAACAAGACAGTGGACTTCAAGAAAAAGGAAGAATAATGAGTAACTGCAACATTACCTACAATTAATTACTGTGATTGTCAGTTACAAATAATTACAAGCTGGGTTTTTTTTTGTTGTTGTTGTTGTTTTAATGTCACTGTTGATGCCCACTGTGCTGGGAACTCCCCAGCGATGTCCTACGTTGTTCACTGCTTTGTGGACTCACATTCAGGGACCCATTTGGCCTGCAAACTTGCTAGATTGTCTGTAAACACAGTGAAAGGAGAAAGGTGTTGTATGAAACCTAGAGAGTGCACCTGCATGCTAATGAGTTAAATGTCATGACAGAAACGCAAGACCAACACTTCATGCTGCCCTTTAGAAAGGAGATTTACTTCTGCAACATTTCTAACAGAAAAATATAGTGTAACTTCTTGTGTCAATACTTAATTTATTTTGTAACAAATTACTGGCATATTACTTGCGCTTCTGGTTTCATCTACAGTTGTGCTTTTCACAAGTTTTCCCTGCCCTAGAGGTTCTGTACTGGTTGGATAGGTTAAAATATTTGCTATCTGAGGTTTCTGTACACTTAAAATATTTGCTATCTGAGGTTTCTGTACACATGAAGATATTTGGACCAA
The DNA here is from genome assembly GCA_003676055.1 of Chloebia gouldiae. Taxonomy (NCBI): domain Eukaryota; kingdom Metazoa; phylum Chordata; class Aves; order Passeriformes; family Passeridae; genus Chloebia; species Chloebia gouldiae. The sequence continues at coordinate 38,190,237 of QUSF01000002.1, forward strand.
GAAACAGCTTTCATTCCCCTCCAAATAGCCCCAAGTTATTTATTTTGCTTTTTTGGTTTTATGTTACCTCAGACTGAAGGGAGTTCTAGTACCAGTAAAGAACAAACTGAAGATAGTATGAGCTATAATGCATATAGCTTCTTTTTTCTCTTTTTTAATTTGCATTGCACCCATGATAAAAATCAACAATGCCATTAAAATCAGGGCTAAGACTGTAGTCAAACTTTCATACTCCCACTGTAGTTAGGAATTACAGCAGTTAGGAATTACTTGCACACAAGACACGCATCACTATAATGGAGCTGTGGATTACAGCATATGACATTGCAGCTTATTTGCAAGCTGATTTCAGATTTCTGCAATGCAGATCCAAAGAATCAGAAGATAAACTTTCTCTTACTCCTACAGCTTGAGTCTGATTCACTTTGGCAGTGAGTGAGAGTTATCATAAGATGGCTGTTTGAGCATCCATGTAAAATGAGATAGGTTTAGGTTATTTACGTGGTGGGCCTATCCTTCATAACTGATGAGTGCCTGCAGCACAGAATAACTTTTCACAGATGATACAAACTGGTTCTGATGGGTGAATTTCTAAGTTCTAAGTTTTAAGTTTTTATAATACTGTAAAATAAAAGACTATTTTCCTCAAGCTCCATTCATGCATAACCTCAGAGCACTTCAGTTATGTTTCTCCAGCAAATGCCATGGAAGCATTATTGTGCCTGTCAAATTAGCCTGTTCCACCAAGGCCATACACAAAATGGAGAGGGCAGAGCAATGAGAAGAAACTACCTAATCTCTCATCCAGCTTTATGCTTAAGCCACCAAGCCATTCTTCAAAAACAACGATGAATGTCAATTCTTCTCATTTTAGTTTAAATAATGCATTACATGTGCCCCATTCCTATGTGGCCACTGTCTCCTAATGCAGGTTTTGGAAGGGCAGATCCAAGCCAGACCTGACAGAGTCAGCAGAATCAAGGTGCCTGAGCAGGTTGTTTTTTGTCTGCCCTTCAGTTATCACTTTCTCTTCAGCTCACCATTTCCTCTCCAGGACTACACCCTGGATTTCACAGAGAAGTGCAGATTTGTTAGATAGTTAAATGGCCCTTATCCCAGCCCATTTCCTTATTTCATAAAAGACAAGGCACCAAGTAAGAGCCCTTGCAACCACACAGAGACAGTGACCCCAAAGTGCTGCTGGAGCAGAGCTGGAGCAGAATGTCCACCAGCACTGGGCAGGCACCATTGGTAAAGTGGTGGGCAAAGGAAGCTCATGACCACTGGCTCCACACTGGCTGCTCCAGGAGAGGTAATCCTCCAGGACAGGTCACAGAGCCTTTGCTGTGTGGGCATAACTGTGCTACCTCCCCTTCCCTCCTGACACAGCAGGGGAAGGAATCAGGCAGGGTATAAATATGAAACTATTTTTCCTAAGTCTTTTTTCAGTACCTTCTAATCCATGGCACCCCCATCCATCCTATGCTTCCATGCTGTCTGAAGCAGTTCTCTTCTGGAAGAAGAAAAGAAAGTGGAAAGTTCTCCAATGTTTCTGAGGTTCAGAGATAATTTATCATAGCACATACTCTTTCTGCTACATTCGTATTTCAGAGGACAGAGAATTTTCAGTAAACAGGACCCCATTTTGCTCCCATTGCTGTGAGGGGGGAATTATTGAAGGAAGCAAAATCTCATCTCTGCTCCTGAGAGTGTACTAACATCCTTTCCAGTAGAGGTGCACAATTATTTACCAGCTTTTTACAATGCAAACTCTGGTAGGTAAATGCACACTGAAGGCTTTTAAGAATGAACATTATTGAACCACTGGGCTGACATCTCAAAGCAGCAATAGTCTGTTGTGTAAATACATACACAGGGACTGTTCCAGGTCCTCTTTTAACACTCTCAGCATGCAAAGAGAGTGCTTCAACACCCAGTGTGAGATGATCATTTCCGATTCTTTCATTCAGAGAATTCCCCAAAGGTGGCCCTGGGCCATCTATTTTTTGGAACAATGTCAGCAGTATGCACATTATGCCTGTAAAGGATGACGCTGTTACTGAATCACGGAAAGAAAAAGCCATCTAATACGCTCAGCCCAGAAGGAGACAAAACTATTTTTACCAGCCAGAAATAAATCTCAAACATAGTAGCTTTAAAGATCTACTGAAAATACAGACATTGTCTCTGATATGTAATAGCTGTGCAGATGGAGAAATCTCCTTAGCGGTTTTTACTGCTTCTGTGGAAAATGGGGCATGACTGTCCCTCGGCTGGGTTTGCTCACAGGCAGCCCGTGCCTCCCTCCTCTCCCTCCCCTTGCACACTGTCGTGGCTGGCAGTGGTCCCAGCAGACCCGTGTCCTGCTGCTTCGCTGCATTACCGAAACAAACCCTGGTACAAAGGCCCTGCAAGCAGCTGAAAACCTCGATATTTCTCCCCTCTGTTTGCCCCTCAAAACCAGACCTAAGCTAATTAGGCTTTGGAAACAGTGCAAATTGCAAAGGATTGTGGCCCTAGACAGCTCCTGTACTCCTGCCTCCTTGGTGCCTAAAAGGGCAGCCTAATTAATTGGCTTTATTGAGTCTCTTCCTGGGTGCAGGGTGTTGATGAATTAGCTAATAAAAACAGAAGATAATCTAGCACTTACAGAAAATGACAATATCAGGAGTAGGCAGGGTGCTTTGTGTTACGTGTCACAGCTCATCACAGAGAGCAGTGGCTGATATCTTTATTAGCTCTTAACTTGGTATACGGTCCTGTGTGTGTGCACATATGTGTCCATCTCTCTGAGCCCTGAGGAAAAGAAGGAAAGATCAGATGTGCAGAAGGTAATTTGAACACCTTAATATAGTACACAGTATTTCTGTATCCTATGGACTGGAAAACTATTGTAAAATAGATGCTAGGGAGTTTTAAAGCATTTTACTCTATATGGACAACTGTATGTTGTCCATGTATAGCAAACAGACAACTGTTTATAACTGTGTGTAAACAGCCTTGGAGAGAATTATGTTTTAATGCTATTTTACTGAAGTTCTTTTTAAAATTACATATTTGTAAGTGTTTAAAAAATCTTTTACAGATTCTGATGGTATAGTGAGGTCAAGCTGCAATCTTACAGACAAGTACAGTATAAATGAAATAATGAAAACTAATTTCAACCATTTCCTGTAGAGCATAACTGGTAGAATATATCACTTCCAAATGCAATAAGAAAATGATCAGGAAAGGCTTTGCTTATGTAAGACCCACCACAGAGCTAAAGGAAAGGGTATGTGCTGCTTTTGTAAAATGTCAGAAATCCATTTCACAGTGTTAATGATCTCTCAGTGCCCACTTCGTATTTAATCAGTGAGCTACTAACATTGTCTGTAAAAGATAACCTGCCTTTGGTTTATATCATATCTGTATGTTGTTCAGTTGGGAGAATCAAGTCTCGATGAGAAAATTTCTAAAGTCTAAACAATGTGACTACTGAAAGCTAAGCATACACAGAACAGTTCAGTGGGGTCAAAGAAAGACTGAGTACTCCCTCAGCTGTGAATTCATCCAGCTGTGTCATCTGCTCCAGTACCATTTTAGTCTCTTATACAGCAAAAATCTTACACATATATATCTCCTCCCATTCTGAATTAGTTTATTAAAGACCTTGGTCCCAACCTTCACTGATTCCCATAAGAGCCAATTCTCTTCTTTTCAAAGGTTTTTCTGTCTCTTTTATTAATCTGTTTATTTCTGCAAGTAAATTACTGCAAGCCTAAACTAAAACCACACCTGTTTCAGTAGACACTGTGCAAGCCTCTGCTTACAGCTCTGCAGATTTATTTCTATATTGACCTAATTAACATTTCTTCTGTTTAACATTTCAGTGCCCATACAGCAAGATGAAGTTAGCTAAACACCATGAAGGATCCATGTTAGCTCAGCCAAGACCAGCAAACTTGTTTAACCACTAAACTTAAGCAGGAGCAAATCTCATATTTTGAAATAAAAGACTTTAGAAATTTATGCTCCACTTCTTTGAAGAATGTGAATTTGCTTTACAGAAAACTCTTCAAGAATTTGATAAGACAGTCTTATAAAACCAAAAGTTTCTGATAAAATAGTCTTCTTATTCAGACTCTGTTCCCAGAAATGCAATAGTTCTGATACTGTAAGTTTTAATATCAGTTCATGATGTGCTTCCCCCCCACCCTTCTTTTTTTAAAAATTTTGGAACCTCTTTCTAAAGCTTAAGATTTAATCTGTAAATTATTTTTAAACAGAACTGTGGTGATTTATGCAATATTGGAGACTGCATGGATTTTAGGATTTTTCTTTTGTTAGATGTTGTCTTAGAGCAGCATCTAGTGGCACAACAGCTCTGCACCCTCCCTCAAAATAACTTGTGATGCAAGAGGTGTTACTATGATAATTACCTATGACAGTTTTACACACACACACTCTCTGCAGGAGGCATTATGCCCAGCCATTCTGAGGTACCTCTTGCACACCTTTGCAGAATCTTTATTATATTCAGAATGTAATCATTAAAAATCTGAACTTAGACCCTCTAGGTGACAAGAGGAAGAGTTGAGCACATTACCTTGCTTTTTGCAGCTGCACCTATGTGAAAACTCTACTTCTTTTGTCTTAGTTCATCCAGAAGTGTGTTTTCTGAATAAATTTCTGCATTCTAAAGGAAAAATACACATTAATATTCTTTCCTGACACAGCATTCAATTTCTGTATTTGTACAGCTAGGAACTAAAGATTTGTCATCCTGACTGAAGCAGTTAATTGTTACTTATTTCTGTGGTCTCCTTGATTTCAATAGGAATCAATCCTATTCAACAGATTTCACATTGAATCAATTTCAATTATGTACTCAGAGAGTTGTAGTTGAACCTGAGAGTATTGTGGCAAAATTACTTTGCTCTCTTTGAGTTGCTTTCCAAACACCCTCAGAATAAACCCATACTATAAATTATTCTGGTTTAGTTTATACTCTCTGAAGAAGAAAGAAATTATTATGGTTTTAGACATATTCAAGTACCACTCAGAAACTAATATCTAAGATAATGTTATTTAATTGTATTTTCTGCAATTAAATAGAATGCCAATTTAATAAATTTCTATTTACATTTACAGTAGTTTGACACAAAAAATAAGTTCAATATTTGACAATGAACAAAAAATATCACTTAGCACTTTAATAAATAAAATTTAAATTAAGGAATAGAGGTGTGTAGCTGTAATATATCATTTACACTTACTTGCAAATTAACAAGTCTTTAATTAACAACAAAAATATTAATTATTTCTGAAGAAAATTATTTGAAAGAAAAAAAGAACAACAATGAAAGCCTGTAACTATTAATTAGTTAATAAGATTATTTTGCTCATGACAGAAATTGGGCTGAAAAAACTTGGTGTATAAATTCCTACCTAAATGTGCTATATATACTATTTTTAAGCAACAGTATTGCTTTTTTGTTACTTTTTAAGTTTCTTCAGCTCAAACTGAACCCAAAAATTCTTAAGAGCACATCTACGTGTTTAATGCAAACTAAATGACAAACATCATGCCTGAGAAACACCGGACAGTGTGTAAAGTGGGGGAGAGAGGTGAACAAAGGTACCACACCACCAGAAACCCTCAAAATAAAGAGAAAGCTGCAGATCTACTCCTCCACCATAGGATGTCAAGTGAGCAATGCAACTCCAGGCAATATGCTGAGGGAAGGAGAGCTGAGCTCGTTTGCTTCACTGGCAAGCCCAGCTTTGATGGGCACTCCTCAAGAGTAAACAAGGCATGCTTTCATTGTAAATTTACCAGAATTGCTAAATAAACAACATTTTAAAAGCACAATATATTGTTGAATCCAGCACAGATCCAATGATAAGCTCTGTGTCCTCCACATCATTCTGACATGCTACATGGTTCCTGTGAAGCTTGGAAAAAGATGTCCAGTTCCACCTCATGCACATATTGGGGCACATATTTAAAGATTGGCAATAATTCTGTCCTGTAATGAAAGGCATTATTGATACCACATATTTTTAGGCACATAATTTAAACAACTTTTCTTTCTCAAGTCTGACCAATAGGCAGTGAAGAGAGAAAGAGGTTCTTTTTCTGAAGGAGATTCAGACTATGTAAATCAGAGCTTTCTGAAGAGCTGGACTATAGGAAGAGTTAGGATAATAAGTTGATCATATCCTCTGCCTAGGACTGGATTATGTGAACACTTCCTTAAATTTTTTTTATACTGATTCAGCTGCTCATTATGAGCTATTGTACTTGTACAATTTGAATTGTAAAACTTGGTTAGGTTTGAAACATTTCCTTTTCCTTCTATCTGGACAAAAAGTAGGATTTACTTCATCTATTTAAATAGAATTCTTTTATAACCCAAAGGCAGAAAGGCAGCTGAACAGATTCTGCTGAATCCAAATAGTCTCTCAAGCATGAAAAGCTATGTCATAAAGGTCAGTGTTACAGGAATTAATGGAAGTACAATAACAGAATTTTTATAACAGAAATTGATCTGAAGCCTCCTGATGACTTCTCTGTAAAGCAGTAGGTTGAAGCCCTTTTCAGATAGAACTCTATTTAAATACATACTGAGAGTAAGCACCTCTGGAAGTTGAATTATTGGGTCTGACAAATTTGTAGATTATAAGCATATGGATAAAGACAACTTGAGAATATATAACTACTACAGCTAATTGTGTTCAGAAGTCTTTCTGCCAAGTATTATGTTAGAATTGCTTCACCTTCTCAATAACTTCTTGAAAGAGGAAAGAATATTTAATCATTTGCAGTGTGGCACTGTGTCTAACAGAACTCACTGAATTTCAGCCTTAACATTATAAATTTAATATTGCATCATTCTTCTCAAGATATTGGTTCTTACAGTCAGTACCACAGAAGAGATATTTTAGATCTTGTGGCAAAAAATTAACTTGCCTATGTTCTCCTGTGTCACAGTTTACTAACCTGATAACACTTTTCCACATTTGAAGCCTAAGCAATGGGCATGTTTTGTTAGAGTTTCACTAAATTGAATAAATTATAACTATGCTATATTATTTATTTTAACAGTAGGATTCGGATGTTTCACAGAACTATATTGCATCAAAACCATCCATTATCTAAGAATATTGTTATGTATTTAGTGACAATTCGCATGTAGCAAATCATTCTTGCAAGTAAAAAATCGCCCTGATTTACTGAGTTGGTTAAGACTCAATAGTGGAAGGTATTGAGATACTCTGACTTCCAACTACACTTTATATTATGAAAAAGCACCTATTAGTCTTGTAAGCTTTGCATACTGTGGCAAAACACTATAATTATATTTCCTTTTCACAGAAATTTTTCTAGGAATTTATATTTCTTCATAAATCTTTGTTTCTAAAACTACCAAAAAACAAAAGACATCCTAAACTAAACCAAGTCAACCTCAAACAACTCCCTAACTGTGGTTAGAAGTCATTGTAAGACCAGGTGATCTAAATATCACATTTCAATCTGATATGGAAAACAGGGTAGCAGAAGTTCTCATTGACTGAAGGGCTGATGGAGAAAAAAATATAATGTAGAATTTTAGAGTGCATGAGATACACTTTCTAATGTCTGAGCTATTTGCAGAATTACGGAAAGAGAACTGTCTTCTGTCAGACTTCTGATGAGGAAATAACAAGGCATTTTTAGTGCACAGCTTGAAATGCCATAAAAGTTTCTAATTTTCCAACAGTAATATATGTCTGTTTCATTGGATTCCCCACAATTACCCATCTAAAGTCAGGAGGCATTTTTGATATCCTATTCTACACAGCCCCCTTCTTAAATAGGCAATCATGAGCCTGCACCAAATCCTACATTTTGAAGCCCAACCACTCACTGCAGATTATGGAGTCCTCCTGAACCAAAACTCCACTCATCACTTTATCAGGAGAGAGACTGTTTCAGGGTTCAGCCCTGGAAGAATTGCCCAGTTATGATTTTTGCAAAATATGGTCATAAGTTGTTTCACTAAGCATGGGGATTATACTATTAATGACAGACAGGTGAGGAAATTCTCATTCACTAAGACAAAGTTATACATTTATGTCGCCGTTTGATGGTACTATTTGGAAAAATCTATTAAAATAATATGGGCCAACTAAGTGCAAGTAATTACTTATCATGTGATCTCATTTAAAACTGCACACTGTATGAAATCTTCTGCATGGTAGAGTACAGATATAGATATATTTGTCATTTATTGGCTCTTAAGTGCAAAGTGTGTTTGCATGCATATGTATACACCAAGTGAGAGAGAGAGAGAGAGAGAGAAGATAGAAAATGTCACAGAGCCATTTCTTTATTAAAAGGATGTTTTATTATTTGTCTTGATCTGGTTTTTTTGTTCAATAGACTCAGGCAGGCAAGTATTCTGCATTTGTAGAAATCCTAGCTGTGTAAAGTGACATTGAATAGGTCTGAAAGCCATCTACTCAGTTCCTACTCTCATGGCAACACTTTATAACAGGTTGAGTTTCATCAGCTCCAGAATTGGAAAGATTGATTTGCTTGTCATGTCAAACAGAGTCTAAAAGAAGTTTAAGGAACAATTGACCCTGAGCAGATCTGCAGCAGAGTCTTCTGGGCATCAAGCAGAAGGCAGCTGAAGATTTTCAAGATAACTCAAATTGTCTCAGTTATGGAAAACAGCAACAGAGCTCACTGTGGACTGACTTGAGAGGATTTTCATAATTACGACTAAGAGAAAAGCTTCTTTAAAGCTGCATTTGCATAAATACAGTTAAATCTCCTCTTGGATATGCTTGGCAGGAAAAAATGTCAATACAGATTTGGGATTGTATTGTTTTCATTCTTATTTCCCCTTTTAAATATAGTTGTTCTAACTTAATTCACACTGGGATTCTTGCTGAATGTAGGAAAAGGAAAAATGAATTGGTGCTGGCATCCCAGGGCAGATGTGCATGGTGGCTGCACATCCCTGGCAGCACTGAATGATGCACAGTCACACATCTCAGGCAGCAACACTGCCAGGGTGAGAGCAGGGGGTCCCTGAGGGATGCAGTTAGGCTCTACAACACTCAGAAAAATTAAGCTGCTGTCTGCTTGCACCTCTCTGTCTATGAATATCTATAAATCCCTATTCTAGAGCAACTACCTCCTAAAAAAGAAAACCTCAGTTAAGTTGGTTCCTAAACACGGTAGTAGGTTTGGAAGTCTATTTCTGATCACCAATTTTTCAGACAGTTTCAGCTTTTTAATTCCTGGGTAGACAGAGACCCCATCCTATGTATCTGTGCTGAATACACTCACGAGTCACCCCAAATATTTCCAAAGTCTTTAAGAGCAATTAAGGCTAGGAAGTAAAATAACAGCTCACAGATAGTGCTCACTCCTCTGTGATGCATTTATTTCAAGGCTTCTGGCTAGGAATCCCAGAAAGAATTACAATTGGATTTTTGTACAATTGGATTAGGGTGAGCTGAAAAATATTTTTTCACATAGAAATGCACAGTTAAACTGAAATTGGACTGAAAACATGTCCACTTCTCTGAGATTTTCACTAGGAGTAAACTCAAATAAAAAATCATATCAATAAATTTGAAACTGGTGCACTTAGGTTTGCTCATAATATAATACTTGTTATATACTATATGTAAATATATAAATATAAATATATAAACAGTCATGTCATATGCATTCTGGGTTTTTATGCAGGTTATATATTTATGTAAATCATGGCTCTTTTATTTTAATCTATTCATAATTTCATAACATTTCAACATATTTAATTCACAAAGCATTCTGATAGCCCCAGTCCAATACACTTTTTTGACATGAAGGCCAAAGTATTCTTTCAAACAGCTGAACTGCCTATAAACTGTAGTCCCAGCTTCCGATGATTTCAGGCAAGTGCGAAAATCAATAGCTAAAGACATGCCATTTGATTATTATTGTATTTATTGCATCTCAAAAGCAAGTGGGCTGTTCAGATCTGATGGCTCAGTAAAACAGAGCAAGCTGAGGAGCACTGCCTGAGCTATAAAAAGCAGCAGCTCCTGCAGGCCAGGCTCTGCTGCACATGGGTCACTCTGAAGAACACACTGCCAACTGCAGCTGTTGACTGACACCACAGATGTCCATTGTAGACTGCCTAAAACATTTTAACTGCTCATTAAGTCCATTAAACTCAGGAGGTGAGGTGACAGTCATATGTACACAGCACCAGTGTAAATTAAACATGCAAGTCACATGCTTCTATTTTCAGACCATTATTTCAAATTTGGCTAATAAAGAAAGAGTGCTTTTACATCAACAGATTCCAAGGTTGAGCTGCTTTATAGCATGCAAACCCAATCACCTCAACTGGCTGTGTTCCCACTGGCAAGGCAAAAAGCTGGCCATTAAACTGCTATATAAAGTGATAGCGTGACTATTGGCAATGTTCAAGTTAAGGTTGTGTCAGCAATAGCCTTTCCATTACAAACTCACATTTTTCAGGCGTTTTATGCCTTGAGGTAAAATCCAATTGTAATTCTTCTCTCAGCGCCTCAACTCAGCTGTGAGGTTTTTTGCATCCATCATGTTGCACCCAGGGTATTTTTTTTCTCACTGATTCATTCTCAGTACTAAACACAAAATACTACAAAATGGGCACATGTAAGGAATCATAGCAAGAGGGAATGAGGAGAGCTTCTGCCATTTTTCTGAAAAAAGAAACAGGAAAGAGGCCTCCAACTCCCTGCCAGCAAAACTTCCCTTTTCACCTCAGGGTATCCTCTTCCATACATCACGTATTCTAAGCTAAAACCACAGTGGAGATAGAATCTGCACCCTTGTGCACAGCTACCTAGTGCAATGCTTTCACTTGTACTTTTACCTCAGGCTACCTGAAATACATAGTACCCTGAGGTGAAACACAGCTATTGTGGTAATCAAGACAAGTTCTTACAGGGATCCCAATCCTGCCAACTGTTAAAAGTAGTTTTATTTTCAAAGAGGCAGTAATAGCCTGACACGAGGACCAGTGCATGCAGAAGACTTCACACTCCCTGGAGTTATAACTGTGGCAAAAAAATAAAAACCTTAAGTGAAAAGGACTAATGAGAGGAAAGTCTGTCTCTCTCATTGCCTGCCACTTCTCTCTGTCTAACCAGCTTCTCTGCAGCACCCATGATGCTTCTGGGGCTGTCATGCTTCAGCCCTAAAGTGGCAAGAACATATATAGGTAAAAAGCCACATGTCACCTTGAACCTATAGCTGAGTTTTCTGTGTGCTATGGCCCTAAAGAATCCTCTGAGCACAGGCTGCTTGTACACTGTGGTGCAGGCACGCTGTACACAGTGTGCTCCCCACAGACACAATCATAGTTATGGAGGTAGGAAGGTAACACAATCAGAGGCATCACTTTGAGTCTGCAGTTCCAGTCCTTGCAATAACTTATGCTTTTTCTATTCAAACCACTTCTTCAAAATTACAGAAAAAGCAACCGGAGAAATCTTTTGTCAGCATGTTTTTAATGAGAAAATGTGATCATTGAGCATTTCCTGTAAGTATGATTTTAAATTTGATAACAGATAAAAAATAAGATTTTAATACCCATTTAAAAAAAAACACACATACTTTGCTTTGGGTTGAAATGACTCCAATGAAAACACTTCATTTATTTTTAAAGCTGAGGCTTGGTGTCAATATATACCTTCATACAGTCAAGTTCTACCAGGGTGTACATATTGGTGCAGGTCTCCATTTCTCTTTTCATCTTCTACAAATAAATGTTTCTGGAGCAAAGACTTGAAAGTCTGGCCCAATGAGTATAAAGAAATTATTCAGAGAGAAACAAGTCCAACAGACAAAAAAGAGACTGAATCTGTAGCTGAGAGGTTTGTGCTAAGAAGGAATTGAAAAGAAGAAAGCAGAGCCCGAGCAGATCAGTTCAACATTTTTCTGAACAGACTGTTGCTGAACTTTGACAGCACAGTTAGCATTGCCCACTGTGAGAAGGACACCCTGAAGCCACTCATAAATTAAAGACTTGACCTTCCAGCATGTATTCTTGTATGCTGTATATACCAGCTGCCTTAAGTCCTCAAGAGCTACAGTGGCATTCTTTGCTGTTCTGAAAGATGTTATGCAGTGTTGCTTTCTGCTTTAATTACTTCAATTATTTAAGGGTAGCATCAGCAACATTCAAGACACGTTTAAATAAGGATTCTCATTGTGAACAAGACAAAGTATTTAATGGGAATGCTATCAGCACAGCAAACAAATATCCTGACCTTGAAAATTTTCAAAGCCGATGGATACAAGACTGAATACAAATATTTATTTAGTTGAAAATTTGCTGCACTTGGCTTTATCATTCTGAGTTACCCACATTTCAATTTTTGTAAATATGCTCAGAAACCATGGTTTGTGACAGAAAGGAGACGAGTGGATATTGTTGCCATGGAAACAAAAACATTTTTCTTCTGCTCCAAAAATATTGTCTATTAGAGACCAGAGAGGGGAAAAAATAATATGTGTATATAATTAATTTTAGTCTCTGTCATGATTTCCAAAGATTGTTTCCATTAGGGTTTTCAGAAACAGAGATACTTTACCACAGTAGGATTTTTTACAGACAGTGGGGTAGTCCTGTGATAATGCAGTGAAGCAAACGTGCATTTCTCCTTGCTATCCCCATGCTTCAGTAGGAATTTTATTTCCTCACTTGCTGTTGTATTGGATAGGACATTCAGAGAGGATTTAGATCTGCATTTTATATTTGGAATTTGGAGCTATTTCCTCTTGATGTATTGCTGTTAACAGGCCAAATAAAAACAAGAGATATTTTTTATAAGCTGACAGTTTGTTAAAATGTGGGTGATCATTGTTTATTCTATAAAAGCTTTTGCCAGTTTATTCCTTCTCAGACTGAGCTCCTTCCTTTCTATGTTCTACATACTGATGTACCATGGACTTTGATCCCAGTAGTAAAGCTCTAATTTTCTTTAAAACTGCTGTGAGTTCTGACATTCAACAAGATAACAGTTTTACCCTCAGTCTGGACATAACTACAATCCCCCTCATGTACTTCAATATGCGAAAAGCATTTAAGCAGTACTTTTACTTAGACACCATCTTTCTCAGCTTGATTTTTGTACAATTTTTTTTTATTAACAAACATACATATTCTTATGAAACTTTCAACTTTATCCTTACATCCATGTAAAAGATGCACTTCTTTGAATGGGGAAGAACACAGGAGTATTCAAATATTTTCTAATGTTTCAGTTCCCTCTATAAAGTAGTAGATACTTTGAACTCCTCTTCTCCTTCAAGAGTATATTGTAGGTAATTATGTGATTTCTTATTAGCTTTTTGTTGATTTGAGCTTATTTGGTGCAGTCACTTGTGATTCTGCAACACACATCTCTTTGATTTTTTCCTAATTAATTGAAGAGTCTGATCAACCACTTCCAGCTAGTTTTTAAGTACCCTCAATTATTTTTTGTTTGGTAATTGATTTAGAGTTGAAACATGTCTCAACCTGATTGTAAGACATAATACCACAAAACTCTATGAATTAAAAAATATTAATGCGTACTTAACATCTATCCTAGATACTAATATTTATACACACAGTCAGGATGCTGCGACTGAAATAAAAAGGCAACAACCATGTAGTTTATCCAAAGTCTGTATTTCTCTAGTAAAATTTAAATCAGCACAAGGAAAATATCCCATTCAGACTAGTTGTTCAGCATCTTTTTCAATAACAGAACTTTCTAGATGACCTTTATGCAAGCAGAGGTTGTGCTTCTAGCTGGTATTACTTGATAAACATTCAGTGTGAGGTATTTCTCCAAATGTTTTGACTTCTGTTTCCATTTTTAAAAAAAAGTACCACATGCTTTTACTTTCTCCTGTTTAACACTAAAATGACACATTATAAAATTTTCAAGTTATGCAAATGAGCACTACTTTCTATTCTGGCAGACCATAAATTTTCACAGGAAAGAAAAGGGGTTATAAACTGTAGGCTTGTTTGAACATTAAGTGGTATAATTGTAAGTGCCTTCTATACCTGAAGTTTAGCCACCTCAAAGTATCAAAAATTCAGCTGTAGAGGCATCAGAAAACAACAACAACAACAACAAAGGCTGGAAGGGAAGAAAAGGAGGGAGAAAATTTGTGTGTGACCTTTCGTGGTTTTAAGACATATTTAGAATATTGTACCTTCATCATGATGGTAAAAAGTGTCTCTTAAAATTTATTGAACTCTCATTTTGATATGGACATTTATTACCATACCAGAAATTCAACCTCTCACTGAGAAAATGGTGCATCATAAGAATGGAGAAGCCATTCAAACAGTAAAATCAATGCACATGCAAAGCATTCACCAACTCCTTGAAAGAGATGGACAATCAGAAGTGTAAACCCATTGGATCTACTTTTCCCAAAGTAACAAGTGTTGGCAGATGCTCAGCTGGCTCTGACACTTCAGGTAACCATCACTGTGGGAAGACAGGTGCTCCCTGAAAACTGGGCACTTCTAAAAAATCTGAAAGAGACACTTAAATATTGAGGTGCCCAAAAAGTTTAACTCACTTGCAAATAGAGATTTTACCTCTATCCCAAATCTTCATTCTTTCTTCTTTGCATGTGTCTTTTCTTCCTTGCTCTGACTGAAAACATGAAAAGGGAATGTCACAGTATGGGTATAGAACAACAGGTATATATACATGTATTAATTGCATACATCCATCAGTCAGAAAATTAGCTTTTAGATGCTATTTTGAATGCATCTTTCCTTTTTTTTTTTTTTTTGTTAAGGATCTTCAGGACCTTTTCATTGCTGCAATGGAAAATGCAACTTTGAATCTGCCATATTTGAAAGAGTTCTGGCCACATACCAAAAGGCTTCATTTTGATGTGGTGAGGAGAGGAAGGAGTAAAATGAAGAGCAAACATGCTCTACAGTGGAGAAGGCCATACCTATTTCTGGTCCACTTCTTTGAACATGATCCTCTGGGAAGGCTGAAAGATGAGTGTAGGGAGCCTGGGAGCTCTGGGTCTTTGGATGGGCAATGACAAGAACATACTGGATGAGGGAAAGAGATTTTATACCTTTTTTCTGTTTCAATTTTTGGCTTGTTCTGTACTTTTCAGCAGCAGATAGGGATTCCTGCAGACAGTTCATTGAAAAGCCTATGATGATTTGCCATAGCTGTCTTATTCTCCAAAAATTCAAACTGTAAATTAGACAGAAAGTAGAATGAAACTAAGGTATCAAGCTTCTGTGGGCCTGTGTTGGCAGGCACTTTAAAGTAGCTGAGTCTCACACCGTAGAAAGGGATCTTTGACATTTTCATATTTTACAAAGCTGTATCAGTGAGTCATTCAGAGCAGCCTAAGGCCATTTTGAGCCTCCTCCCACTGGGCAGGTTTTTGGGTGCCCGGAGTTGTACTGATGCATCAGCCTGGTGCATGACACAGGCAGAACACTTAGCCCGGGTGGCAACACTGCCAGAGGGATTGTTATTACCAGGCTTAGCTCTGTTTAAGCTGAAATTTCAGAGCATAATTACTTACATAGAAACATTTTGCACAGAAATGTGTAACACCTCACATTGACTGATTCCTAGCCATGACCACACTCACTCCAGAGAAGCTGTGAAAACAGGGAAAGATACTCAGTTCAGGAAGGAGCTGGTGATGCTAATCATGGCATGTGTTGCTTCTGTGTACATTTTAAGCGCCTTTGAATCTTACTTTAGATAAGAGCAGGGATTACATATGGTTTTATTCAAAGGGATAATATTATCAGTCTTTGGGAAAGCACTGCAGACTGAAAACTACATTAGGCTGTAGAAATTTCTGAGCGAACTTTAAAGAAGCAACTTGGGTATAAGAAGCAGCTGGTGTGGCCACCCAGAGCTCAGTGCAGCCTAATTTCATCTGTTTAATTGTGTGTAGCTGGCACAAAAAGTAAAGCTAGATTTTATCAGAAAAATCTAAATGCTTCTTAATGACTGTGCTTTCAACAGTGTTTTCTCTATGCCTTGTTCTTTGTGAGAAGTACTTAGCACTTATATAGTCCTTCAGAGAGAGAGCTGACAGCAGCTGAGAAGTAATCTCATAGAGCAGTGACACAGATATCTTTCACGTTATAAATTCAGGCCCAAATGCCACACATTCATGACAGAATTGACTTGTATTGAGATACAACATGACAGGAAAAAAACAGTCTAATTTTCGTACTTCAAAGAATTAAAGGAAAATTGTCCATCTTACCAACTATCACACCCGTGTTTCACCATGCTCTACACAGGAAAGGTGAGCCCGCTTGACTTACTGGACTTGCCCCTCACTGCTTGCCCACTATGTCTATAATCAGACTGACTCCTCCACTCCCAAACACACTCATGCTGCCTGCAGGAGCCGTGTTCTCAGCTGTATTATTTGTGTGAAGGAGCTGGTGGCAAACTGCAGAGAGCAGGGTGGCAGTGAACTATCTTCCCAAAGTGGCAGCGATGCCACATGGAGGGTTTTCCTGTGAGTTGTTGGCAGGCAGTGCAGGGAGCCAGGCATGGCTGCCTGCCACAGGGCCTGCAGACCCTCATCCTGCAAGCAGAGGAAAACTAGAGAGGAATGCATTGCCCAGAGCAGGAATGCATGTCCCATCCCTGGAAATGTTCCCAGCCAATTTGGACAGGGCTTCAAGCAAGCTGGCCCAGTGCAAAGTATCCCTGCTCAAGATGGCCATGACGGGGGGGGTTTGGAACTACATAATTTTTAAGATCTCTTCCAACTCAAACCATTCTTTGATTCAATGATTCTGCACTGCTCCACCCAGCCACCATTCCCATCTCTTCCCCTGGCTCAGAAGCCTGGGACCTAAAACCAGCCCTTCTTCAACTTCAGCCCTGGAGCTGAGGGCACTGTGGGCAATGAACAGGAACTGTGGCAGTGGCCATACTGAGGGCAAGGGGCCCTCATTGCTTGCAGCTAATGTGCCACTGGCAGTGTTGTGTCTGCTGTGCCTCCTCATCCTCCTGGCCATGTGTGGGCCTGTGCTGGGCACATGGGACACCTGTGGATAAGTGGCCCCAGGCTCTGGAAGGGAGCTTGGCGGATATTTAGGGGTTTCCCTGGAGGGTGCCTGTTTGTGTCCCCTGGTCACAACACATGCAGAAGCCACAGTTCCTTGTGTGCTCCAGGAGCTGGGGTGGACAGACACGCGTGCCACAGGTTTCTCTTGGCCTGCTGTCCATGCAGATGGGTAGAGCAGACAGCTGACCTTGAACCTGAGCATCAGCAAGCCATCAAGCAGGACAGTGAAGACTTTCTGCTTACAGAGGGACGTGTGGAATCCAGTCCGTAGCTGATGAGTATGGCCCCATGGCTTATGACTAGGGTGTGACGCATATTGTGGGTGGCACAGGTCCCCAGCCAGGGACCTTGACTCATCAGCATCCCTGGCAACCAGACAAGAGGTGTATGTGCAGATCATCAGCACATGGTGGGTCCTCACAGCAGGTCAGTGCTTCATCAAGGCCAGGTAAGAAGGATGAGGATGGGGATATCTCAACATGAACACGTGCCCTGTTGGCAATACCGTGTGCTGTTCCCATTCACTCTCCTTATAGGATACCCAGTGCCTGGGAACTGCAGATTCTGGATGAGAGACTGCTCAGGAGAAGGCTAGGCTTGAGCCACTGCTTCCTAGCAGCCTTCATCCAATATTCCTGGAGCTTCCACCTTGTGAAGCAGAAGGTAGGGAACTGCTGGCCTGCTGCAGCTCAAGGCACTGCTCCCTCCAGCCCCTTTCTCCATCTGCCTCCCAGGAACATTGGTACATGGCATGTACTGATCAGGATCACCCAGTTGACTGAGCTGGGCCCTGGGGCCAAAGTGCACCAGTTTGAGCAGATGCTGGCTCACCAACAGTACAGCGCTGTCCACCAGAGGAATAACATCACCTTGCTGGAATGGGAGCAGCCCACCCAGTGCAACCCTACCTAGAGCTGGCCTTTGTGCCCAGATCCATGCTGACAACACCTGCTATGCTTCTGGCTGGAGTTCCAGCACTGTGAGAGGCGAGTTCCCAAAGGGGACCTGTGTCCTGAGGGCATGCTTGTTGCACTGGGAGACAGGCTGGTCTTTCCCAAGAGCAAAGGCCAAAATCAGAGTCAGGCTGTGGGATGTATGGCTCTGAAGAGATGGACCCGGCCCTCCCCTCAAAGCCAGACAGAAGGCACAGAGCAGCACTTCTCCAGAGACCAAGCCAAGCCCTGGGGAAGGAGGCCACCCCCAGGCAGGTGAGAACTGACAACAACCTGCTGGGTGCTCATTCCTTTCTGTGCTCACAGCTCAAAGGCCAAGCGATGTCCTGCAGGAGGCCAAGATCTACCTCATCAATGTCCAGCTCTGAACAGCAGCCAGTGATATGTGAGAGACATCCACACCCAAAACTTTTGTGCTGACTACCTGGAGGGAGACATGAGCATCTGCTAGGTAGGAGCATGCTGCAAGTCACCCAGCCCCCAGCAGCACAGGCCCCCAGCAGCACAGGCAGTCCTGTCACCACCCCCAAAATCACCTTAGGATGGGAAAGAAAATTCTATCCCCTAGGTTTCCTACAACAGAATGAGGATATGCAGGGCTGAGATCAGGAGTATCCTTCTCTATCTACATCTTCCAGTTGCTACATACCCCTGCCCATGCATGCCCTTGTCAGTGCAAGCACAGAACAACTACAAAACTCAGCAAGGGCAGAGGCTGTGTCTGACATGGCCAGCAGGGACTGTGCTGCACCTGTGTTTCACTGTGCTTGGCATGGGAATGGTGACCCTTCTTGGATCCACTTGGCTTATTTGGCTTGCAGCCAACCCCTTGCCTGCTGTGGCTGTGAGCAGATGTGCTCCTCCATACCCAAACACATGCACTGCCTGCAGGAGCCGTGTTCTCAGGTGGATGTTTTTGGAAAGGAGATGGTGGGAAAAGCAATATCATTGACAGTTACAAAGGGAATGAGAATCTGTGGGAGCTAAGGGAAAGATTGCCTTCATCCTATCAAGATGCTGAAGGCATGCAAGGTTGAGTGGCTTGAGATAATTATCAGGTCTGTAACTTTACTACAGGGACTGTGCCAGTGCTGCTCCTGGGTGACTGCAGCCAGCCAGCTGTGTGTCTAACAGCATGATCACCTGTTGGAAAGATAGTACCCTGTGGCTTTCCAAGGGCTGTGCACAGAGGTTTCCTGCAAGTACCAGGGAGGAACTGAGGTCAGAGGGAAGCTGCTGGCACACTGGGAACAAACACTTCAGAGGAAGCAGAAGGTTCATTGTATTTTCTGCATGAATATTCCTGATGCCAAAAAGGGGCTTTATACCTGTGCCTACTTCTATCCACCATCAATCCAAAGTTAATGGAGCTTTGTCATAAATTTTCATCTGCAGCCTCCTTTCTCTTTCTAGAAGATCCCCTTTACACTGAAGACCTAGGGGCATATAGCTGGAAACAACCTGCCCAGAGATTGAGGAGCAAGTAAAATATATCAAAGAGAGAATGAAGAAGGATATGCTCAGCCTTCTCTGGAAAGAAGAATCAGGTATATTTCAGGAGGCATAAAAAACCTGGAATAAATCATTGAGCTTATTCCGAAGATGTAAGTCCAAGCACAGGAAAAAAATTGTGATTATAATAAAAAATAGATTGAAAAAATAAGAAAAATCTTAAATACATTCTTTAGCCAAAGATAATGTGGACAAAAGACCCTGGGAACATCCATTAAAAAAAAAAAAAAAACATTTTTCATGGCAGCTCTTTGAGATCAGTCTATAAAGCCAATAGCTGTGTTACATCCCCAGCAGGCACATCTGGAAACAAATCTGGGAGAATGCTTAACAAACACAAACCAGCAAAAAGTCTTCCTAACCTCCTTCCTAGTTCCTGCATTTGATCATCTTATTACAACTCTCCTTTTCTGCTAATACACAAGTTGATTTAGACACAGAAATCCTCCATTTGCTACTGCAAATTGCAGAGTACTAATGGTTGAAGAGACCATGTTACTCCATCTGTAATTACTATATAATTTGCAGTATTACAAGAAGATTGTAGTGTAGGAGACAGAAATGAGTGGCTTGTGGCTATTCTGTAGTAACATGGAATTTACCATATAGAGTCTTGGTCAAATTTTAGACTAAAATTATAAAGCATTTTATACAGAAGCTTGTCTGCACCCAGTAATACGAAGAGGAAACCAATAGCAAGGACTGATACAGGTATATTGAAGCACAAGCTTCTTGAAAGCTCTTCTCTAGCAGTTTCTGGTAAACTTCTAATGTGTTTGAAACTATTTGTTGCATTTTGCATATTTTAAAATAATCACAAAATGTCTGAAGATTTAGAGGGGATTGACCTAGATGGACTTCAGCCTCTTTCTGTTCTAAAGTTTCTTAAAAGGATAATAGTCCTATTCTGAGAGCCAGAAAATGTATCAGTCTCATTGCCTATGAAGAAAAATGCCTGAACTAAGTACCTTGTCTACTTTTATTTCCTTGTTTCCTCAGTACATCTTATCAGGAAGAATGCTTCAAAACAGGCATTGTAAATTCTGTGGATGCCAGAATAAAATACTCAGGTCCACAGTTCACTCAGAAGATGAAAGAGCCCAGAGAATGGAGAGTCCATGCTGCGTTTTCAATAGGCACATCAGGAACAAAAGCAGCTCCATTCTGAAACGTGACAGCCCTGCCCACACACTGTGGATTTATGATTTTGCTTACAGAGTGAAATTTACTGATCATGAATATCTGAAATCCTCAGCTCACCTTAAGGCAGTCGATGGACCCAAATGCCGCAAAGGCAGTAAGCAAAATTGTCAGGGAAGACACAGGAAGAGGGGACAAAGAAGTGGTGAAATGAGAGAAAACCATTCAGTAAGGATCAGCTGTGGGATGGCAACCAATAGGGGGCCAGTCTTCATCTTGCACTGCATTTATCAGCATCACTTCCACTGGTTTCTTCCCCCATACAGGTGGGACCTTGGGCTTAGAAGTGATATCTGAATCTACCTGAGGGAAAATGACATCTCTATGCATCTAAAACTGCAAATAAAGCAGCATGCTCCAGCCACAGGAACAACCTCTACCATTTCCCAGTAGAGGGGGAGAGTTAAGTATAAATAGTAAGCTAGGATTTGTAATGAAATTGAAAAGATTTTTATGTGGTTTATGACCACACTTCAATTGTTACTGCCTTTCCATGAACTCTTGAAAAAGGCTTGTCTTAAAAAAAAAAAAAAAAAATATATATATATATATGTCTAGTATTTTCCCTCATACAGAAATCTTAGAATGAGAGAGAAATAGAGAAATAAATATCCAAATGGTAGCTTTCTGTTTTACTCAAAGATATTAAATTCAGTTGAAATGAAACAAGGTTTTCCACTATTTTGACTATCTCAAAAAAAAAATAAATAAATATATATATATATATATATATATATAGCCCAGCACTAAATTAGTCTTCCAACAGCCTGGTGGTCTGCAGCTAGGTGAATACAACAAGTAAGGATTATCAGACATGCTTCAGTTTCACACTGTCCCTCAATTGCCAGATAGTGGCTTCTCTGAGATCAGCAGGCTGTGTTCAGATTCTCATGGATTTTTATGACTTACATCTTCCCTGTTTATGAACTTAGATGTGAGGTGATACTTTTCAGAGAGCTAGGTGCTCACAGGACTACACACAGATGTTTTGCCACATCAGGCCATAACAGGTAGACAGAAGTGAATGGCACATCTGCCATTTTCCATTCCAGACCCTTTCCAGTGGAGCACAGGCAAGCTATTTCTTTGCTGTTTCCCTGTTGTGATAAATGGACTGTGGTATCTGTCTGGTACTTGCAGATGTTGCCATGCTTAGAGGAAAAGCAGGGTGTCTCAGCTTCTAAGTACCTGCAGCTGTGCCAAAATTTAAGGACAACAGTAGCCTCTCCTAATGTGTATCTTTAAAGAGCCAAATTCATTTCCCAGAGTGGTGGTTGGAGAGGTACCATCTAACTGAATCTTGTGGTCAAGACTTTTACCTTCACTCAGCACTAGGATTTTTCATCCCCATTATTCTTCCAGCTACTCAGACAAGATACTAAATGACAGGTTGTTGCCAGATGAAGAACTATTTGCTCAGCTGGTGGAAAAATACAATTTGCTCATTCGGCAAACGATGCTGAACAGTAACCAAAAAGAGGATACAAAATAGTGACCCAGATTAGTTCTGCCAACTCAGGTCCAAATTTGGGAAGGAACCAATCAAGTTCAAGCTGTCAGGTGTAACCTTAATGTCGACAACACCAAGGACCACCAGAGAGACCCTTGGGATAAGAGTTTTCAATTGCTCATGAGTTTCATTGGTGTTTCAAGTATAGTCAAGAGTGGTTTATAGTAAAAATGAATGAAGATCTTTGGGCATAAGACACCAGTGAAGCAGGGCGATATGACATAGTCTGTGCTCCAGCATGGATGTGATCCATCCTAGTGCTGCACCTGGTATCACATCCACCCCACCTAACAGCCAATGTACAAGTCACAGCCACTTGTATTAGCTCAGGAAGATGAGTCCTGCATACTCACATCATGCATGTGCTACCTCACCCTTGGGCTTTAACTCCCTTGGTGATTAAATCCAGGTGAGGTTCAGCAGACAGTTCTTTCTGGGGACTAGTTTCTGTACATTATGCACATGGCTGCACCTCATGCCGCCTCCCCGTTCTGTTTGAACTTGGTCACAAACTTCCCCACTGGCCTTATACCACAGCTAGGGCTGCACAACACATGTCTGGGAAATCAGAATAATAAAAAAATATTCTTGCATGCTGCAACACAGCCTCCTCAGTACTTATTTGCAACTTAAAACAACGAAATTCCACTAATACAATCAATTATTAATCGGTAATTTATTTTATTTATTATAATTAATGATTACTGCTACATCTAAAAGCTCAGAATCCAAATGCTAGGTAGTATTGAGACAACTCATTGTACAGAAGAATAGTTTTGTCCAGTGTGAACATGAGCCTTTCAGTATCACTTGGCATGAGAGTGGTCATTAAGATGGATGCCATCAGAATCATCACGCTTACAACATACCAAAGTCTTCACTTCGTGTTCTTTTTTGTCTTTCTTTCCATGAACAAGCAGTACCTCAGAGAGCTGGACTAGCCTGGCAGTGGATGCTATCTCAATCCCAGAGCTGTTCGCTTCTCTAGAGGCTTTCTGACATCATTTCCCATAGAAAACTCAGCCATGCAGCCACATTTCAGGCTGAACCTGCTTATGTTCAGTTTTGGTATGAAAAGAAGTAGCTAGCAACAGACAATTTAGGGGGCATTCTTTCCTCAAGGAAAATTTATGGCAACACCGCAAAGTGAAGGACTGGGAGAAGGAAGGGCAGCTGCCACTGCAGGAACAGTCAGACAGCCAGCAGCCAGGTTTTTACACTGTAACCACTGCAGTGTATCTCTGCAGTCACACTGTTCAATGGGGAGAGCTGAAAACTCTTGAGATAGACTAAATGTAAAAAAAAATGAATGCCATGTATGCAAATAAATGTAAAACTAACTGAAGGCTCAAAGGGATAACCTGAGGTCAAATTAGCAAAATTTTGAAGGTCATTTAATTTCATTAACTCATATGCAGCAGCTTCAAGTAATTTTTAAGCGTGATTTTCCTATAAAATGTATGTTTTCATTAAACGCATCATTACCTTTATGGCCTCTGCAATCAATCTCCCTTTTCTTCCTTTTTAAACATGAGAAACCCATCAGACAAAGACACAAACATTTATATTGATGAGTTTCTTTCTAAGTGTGTGTGATAGCTTAGAGGCAAGAGAATGAGCTATCATTTCATGACATATGATAAAAGAGATGGTTTTGACTAGCAGAGGAGAAACAACTTCAGAAAACAAGGCTTTACACCAGAGATGGGGAACACACCCATGGAAGATAGAAGAATACAAATCTATTTTTTTTTATGCATATGTCTCTTTTTTTTTTAGTACATATTGTTTCCAGTATAGGGCTGAGTCCCCTCAACTGCTTCTCTTTTTCCATAGTACTTACAGAAAATACACAGCCTTATACACAAAGCACATGTCAATTTGTCTCTCTGTTTCTACACAAAATCATGAAGCACACCATTACTTTAACTCTGTCATCATAATTTCATCAAATTTCTTCAATCAGTGCCAACATTCTAAGGACGTTATACAAAGAAATTTAATCAGAAAAGTGCTCAGTATCAATGAAAGATGTCTATCCCTAACCTTACACTGTGAAACAAAATTTCTGGTCAACCATCAAAAAAATCCATTTATGTTACAGAAGCAGTAGGAAAATTTTCCACAGAATAGGAAAACTCTTTCCTATTCAGACCTGTAACACATCCTACATTATCAGAAAGCACAGATGTTTGGAATATTCTGGGAAATGAAGAAAAAGGTGGAAATCGTAGGTTGAAGGACAGGTCTGAAGAATACCATGCAGCAGCAGCTCAAGGTCTCTCATGTCCAGCCAAATGTATTAGCAGCAGCCCAGTTCTGGCAGATTTCTTTTTCTTATGTTAACAGGCTCTGTAATTTATCTATATAAAGCGCTTCCAGGATTGGGAGGCATGGGAATGATTCAGCAGCCTGGCTGCTCTCTGGGCAAGCTTGCTTGGCACAGACAGCCATTGTCTTGCTTGGCAGGTGGGCTGGGGAAGGGCTGCTGCCAGAGCAGCAGGGACACCATTGTCACATCAGGAACCTTCTGGTCACCTGTACCCTGGCCCTACCACCTCAGCCAGCCACACTTGTACAGCATCACACCCGAGTTTAACACTCATCAGCTACAGCTGGCTCTGCACACAGCTAGCCAGCACATTGCCCCATGTGTGATACTGTAAATCCACCAATAAAATAAATCCTGTATGGATAATTGTGTTGACTGTGTTTGTAATAAAAACTGGAATGCAGCTGCTTGTAATGTAAACATTTAATAAAAACTGCAGCCAATTATAAAACCCTATGCCAAGTACCATTATTTGAAGATAGTGCATACACATATGATTTTTGCCAAAGTACAAATTTTAACTTCACCATTACTGACCTGTGTAGAAGCTACAATGCAGCAACTGTCTGTCTCTTACTATACATTAGCAGTGTCTGACACAATGGGGCTACTCTCTCAACATTCTAAATAACAATAATTAAATAAATTACTGAAATCATTGCCTTCATCACTTCATCCCTTTTTCCCTCTTTCTGTCTACCTCACATCAAGCTCAGAAATAAATTATTCAGAACTGGTTTATCACAAGCAAACACTATCTCTTTGCTTACAGTGGAAATATTTGCTTGTGCATTTTTGTCTAGACACCTTGTACTTCAGGAATTCAGTTTTCCTTCTGGCCTCTGAGTTACTCATTAAACAGCAGATCTATATGGCATAATCAACCAAGGGGAGGCAATGAAAATAATTACCCAGACCTGTGGTTCTAGAAAGCTCAAACACTGATTAAAGTAGATGGCTGTGCAGAATAAATCATGTTTTGAAGAGTGAATTAGTAAGTGAATTCCTGCTGGTTTGGAAAGTAAAAGCACTAACTAGTGCAGTGGTGTATGCTTGGACAGGATTTTTCTCGCTCCTGAGAGACGAAGAAGGGAGAGGGAACCAAGATTGTTCATGAACTATCACAGTTGTACACTGGGTCCACAAAATGCTCTAGGGGTACTTGTGCCAGCTCCTGGGAATAACTGGCTGGGGTTAAGGGGAGGGCCTGGGAGCATTTCAAAACTCAGCCAGAAATTAGGCTACCTGAATCCAAGCCTCTCCCTCATGTAATCTTTCTCATTCTTTGAATTTGTATTCTTTTCAATGGAATAAAGAAAAATATGAATTTATTTATTATGGTCATTGTTCTGCTTCCACACACTGTAAAATCTCAAAATGCATTTTCATTTTGAATATATTCACAACAGAGTGCAAGTCTTTAAAATTCTAGCTCCTAGCATTTTCTCAATGCAAGTCTGCTACTTTTGGTTTGAAAAGGAATCAGGGACCTGGAGGTCATTGCTGAATACAGTGAGGGGAACTAGGGCACACCTACAAATTTATTCATTTTAAAATAGCATCTTGCAATCTAAATTTGGAAGCCAAAAGATTATTCAAAACACTAAAATCCTATCTGTGATCATCTCCAATTCATCGGGGTATCACAACCAATCAAGGATTTAAACAGACATTTCAGTAGTAAAAAAAAATATGAGAGACATGAGAAAAGGTCTTGAAAATAAAGACAAGTGACTCATGTTTGAGAGAGAAGGAACGGCAGCTGAGGAACTGAAAGAGACAGTTAATTTCAAATTAGTAGAGAAATTATCTTTGTAGCAACACTGTGAGTGGTGTGAGCAAGGCAAGACAGCAGGTGTCAGAAGAAGAAATTCCAGGGATAAAGACGTGAAGGGGACCTGCACTAGCAGTGTGTACACATAGATGGAGAGGACAGCCCATCTCAGAGGCTTTGTATGGAACAAGTACATAAGATGAAAACACAACTCAAAAGTAAACACTTAAAAAAAATCTCAACAGGTTACAGGAAAAATGAGTGGCAGGTGCTGATAAGCAAAAGCACTCAAAGGGAGAGACAGTGCATAAGAAAGAATTCTGCCCACACACAGAGCCCATGTATTTTCCTTTGCACTGTCACTGCCACTGACAAGAGCTGGGTTTGCCTTCTCTGCTGCTGGAGCTCACAGGATGCTTGTGCCCAGACAGACAGTGCTGTGTGACACTTGGTACAATCTGTGTCAGATTTAGCAACTCCGTCATTAATTAATGACAAAAATCTGAGCTGGTACTTATTAATGTGAATGCATATAAGTACAGTTTAATGAAATAAGCTACAAATTTAGAAATCACTTCATCTGTGTGATGAAAGCTTAAATATTTCAAATTACTTTTATATATATGACCAAATTAAGAGCATCTTAAAGCAGAATTGTCTTTGTTAATGTGTCCCAGTTGATGCAAATATCCTCAGACAGTGATTAAATGGTCTCTCTGCAAATCCAAGTGTAGTACTTGGATTGGACTTTGGACTTGCACTAGTGCAACTGGCCTGTGAGGCCAGTTGAGTTTGAAAGTCAGCTTAATAACAAAAAATAGTTGAAAGATTTCATTAGCATTCCTGCTTAAAAAAAAAAAAAACCCATTGCTGAATTTATCTGTTGAAAAATTTTTGTTTAATTCAATTGATATTTGTTTTTTTGCTGCAGACCAATGTCAAGTCTTTGTGACAATCTGCTTCAGAAATTAATACAGATTGGAGTTGTCCATGACAAATTTTAGCTTTTAACTTTCTGTAATTTCAGCTGAAATGTGGGAGATGTGAAAATATTACTTTTAATTAAAGAAATGTGTTTGTTTTTATTCTTTTGGAGAACACTTTTTCGTTCAACTGGAGACCAAAGCAGTAGTATTTTTATAGTCAAAATTAATTCCTCTTCACATGAAAATAGAAGCTATAGCAGAAACCAGCATACAGTTTAAGAAGTAGCAGAACACAAACAGGAGTGGTAGAATACCCAACAAAAATTTTATTTGGGATCTTACAATCATTCAGTCATCATCAAACAGAGTGAACATCTATCTGAGACTTTATATAATTGTGAAGTTACATAAAAGTCTTTCACTATTGCTAATACAGTGAAACATGAACTGCAAGCAGATTTTACAGTATCATTTTATCCAGAGTTTTTTTCTCCATAACAAATCTCTGTGAAGAGAATTTTAGGCTTTATTACAATATTCCATTTTAATTCCAAGAAAATATGCACTATAAAGAACAGTAAAAAAAAAAATCTGTCTAAAAGCAATCCATGCCATGCTTTTAGGGCAACCAAAGGACTAAAAAGAGCATGTCACACACTCAAACATTCATGTGAAGTTATGTTCGTACCCAGCCTCTGAAATGCACATTGTTTCATTTCCCTGGTCCTGAAATATTTGCTGCAAGTTAATGTTCATTGGTATTAAAAAATAATGGAAATTAATTCATAAGGAGTAACTAGAGGGATTATTTCTAGGTCTTTGCAGCATTCTTTTGGTGACCCAACCTTAGCAGCCAAGGGCATTTGTAACTTCTCACACTAACTTGGATGATTAATCTGTCTCTGAGGTAGATGCAGCTCCTAACACAACACCAACAGAGAAGTAGCATCTCCAGTCCTGTTCTTTACACCACACAGCTGTGTGTCTGAGCTCAAAAGGAGCTATCCAATGTGTTGGGAAGCATTTGCTGTTCATGTGATAGTTCAAAGATGAGATGGAACATCTCATGGCTTTTGAGAACCTATGGATGCAGCTGAAGTACAAAGAAACAATCTCCCTGGCTTTCTTGACTCTACTTCTAGTCCTAATGGTACAGTTCTGATAGAATTTACTCAACCGTTACAAGCAGGAGATGCCAGGAGAATAAGGGCAGATCTGCCTCTTCCAAGCAGATTCTTCTACAGCTCATCCATGGTCTGCACTGCTGCTTTAACAGAAAAAAAAAAATCCAATTTAATGATTTGAACATAGTTAAAAAATAATATTCAGGAAAACAAAGAAGCTTTTTAAAAATCCAATTCCCCATGGCTAGATACAAGAGCAAGGCACTGTAAAGTTTGAAACCACGTCTGTCCAGCTTACAGCAAGGGGGTGCCTACAGCTGAACCCACTCAGGCATTATTTTCAATCAATCCTTACCATCCTCAATGGGGACCAAAGCAGACTCATATTCCCAAGCATAGGAGATATTTTCCACCTGGCCCTTACATGCCACCACAGAAGGATGGGTACCAGAAATGGCTGAAGGATTCCCAATCTTCCCACTTATCCATATGATTCTGAATGCTCTTAAATTTCCTTCTGGTCTGCTAAAAAAAATATCTTAGACATCTCCTGAGAAACTGAACTTTTCAGTGCCCTCTAAAATCTCAGAGGACACCAAAAAATCTGGAACAAATCTAAACCTGATTGAAACTGCACAGTATTACTGTGACACCAGAAATTTCCTCTAAACAAGCCACAAACACTGAAAGTGACTGACACAAAGGACAGCTCTGTACAATGTGCACTCATCTATAACAAAAATTAGCCAACAGCTCCACTACCTGCTTCAGCTGCTGATGACCAAAACAGGGAATTTTGGATGTCCATTCAGGATAGGAAAAATACTATGTGAAACTTCCTTTTTGTTTTCCTAGGGAGAAGTGGATGAGGCAGCTATAAACAAGAGAAAGCAGCAATAAACAAGAGAAAGCAGCAATAAACAAGAGAAAAAAAATTTAAAACCCACACACACAGTTTCTATGCATTTTTCTGGAGCATTTTTTTTAAGTGCCTCTGGCAAAGAAAAAAAATTTGTGAGCAAATTAGCCAAACATTTTATTGTTCACAGTGAATGCTGAATTCCCACTAAGATTTGTGCAGGTGTAAATGGAGTTTACAAAACACATTAGTAGAGCTATCCAAGCCCTAATAAGTGATTTTTTAAAAGTGTGAATATTAACCTACAATCAAAATAAATTCTGCTAAAAAACTGCTAAAAGTCAAGCACAAAGGCAGAGCTGTTCCTCCTGCTGAGATCCAAGGCTCCTAACCCCAGGTTCTGATCCAGCAAACTGCAAACACATAGACATAAAGCCCAACACACTCAGCTGGAGCCATCAGCTGACTTCCCAGACTGTGATTCACTGCCCTGTTCCTGTGACCCACAATAGGCTTGACCACAGGCTAAAGAAGAAAATTCAATTAGCAGCTTAAGACTTCACTCAGTGTTATACTTCTTAGGTGAAGCTGTTAGCAAAATAAATTAAAAATAGTGAAGATTTAAGAAAACTTATTTTCATTTAAAATGCAGCACTTCAGAAAATTAATGTCCTTCTCAAAATAAAAAAAAATGTAAAAAAAAAGAAAAAAACAGCACAGAAATCATCATCATCAACAATTTCCTGGAGGAATTGCATTGCAGCTGTGACTAGCCATTCAGTGACCTCCCTACAGGATATGATAAACCCCTTGCTCCAGTGATGGGAAGCAGTGAAACTTGCTTGCTGTGGGTTTTTAAGTTCCACTTCATAATCCCTGAAGTGCAGCACTGGAGAGAAGGAGCTTTACTTCTGCAGCACTGCACACAGCAGCCGTGAGTGCTGCAGAAGTAAAGACAGCACTGGTCTGTGATGAAGATCTAGAGAAGTTGCATATACCTGTCTTAAACAGCATCAACCTGGGCCTGGCTGATGCAAAGGACAAGCCTGATTTGTACCTTAGTATTAAGACAAAGGTAACATGCCTTTCATGTGTCAACACTAAAAAGGAACTGCTTAAGAATGTAAGCAGAGATAAAATTGAAATGCATTTGCAACATAAACTTCTGATTGACAGCAATGGAGAAAAGCTGCTTTTGTTCACATTCACAGTACTACTGCAAAAATGGGGAATTGCTTTCTTCTCAGTTCTCCTTTGAAAAAAAAGAGAGAATATGTGCACAGTAGTTCATGAGTCTGGTAAAACAATTTTAAAAAGAATACCAAGATAAAACAAAGTTTCTCCACACCTAAGAATCCCCAAAAGAAAAACGTATTTTGTTGACATTGTCATAAGTATTTGCAGGAGTAGCAATGTAGCATACATTCCAATTAGAGTAACTATGTAAATGTTAAGGAAACTTTTCTGTCTGTCCACCGGGAGCTGCTCTGGCAGTCACACACTTGGACCACCTGAGCTGGGACGAGGCCCCTTTGCAGCAGGCGGCTCCAGGGACCGATGGGGGCCTCGCTTGACTCCCTGCACGCCCCACACCCTCACAGCCAGACAAGGTTTCCTTACCCACTCGACCCTTGCTTTCCCATAGCAGAACCTCAGGCATCTGGATCCTTAAAGGAGCTTAATTATGGTGTAACAACACAGTAACACCTTGAGCTGTGCCCCTGAGCAGAGACCCCCCCAAACCAAAGAACCCCTGGGCTTTTGTACCCTCACAGTCTGTATGTGGTAGTGTGGGGTTTTTCCTCTGTGTCATTGGCTCCTGCTGTGTCCCTGCGTGTCCAGTCACCTGTCAGGGCCACAGGTCCCTGTGCCTTTTCCTGTGCAAAGGGTCTGCACCAGGTTTGGCCTCTTGCTTGGGGTTCCCATCATCCAGAGCTCAACCTGCAGCTCCCACTTGAGCAGCATGCCAGGCTACCTGTACTAATTGTATTCCTCAACATAATTTTATTTTGAGTTCATAACTATTCAGAAGTCTCAAGGTGCTCCAACACCTTGTTGTTAAATGCTAGAGTGATGCAAAGGAATTTTGTCCATGGCAACAAAAACTTTATTAAAAAACCCAACAAACTAAAGCAACCAAATTAACCAGTAATTATATCAATTCAGGAAACTGCTGTAAAATATTCAGAATTACTTGAAAAAGGAAGGAATAGGCTTGCCTCATGGACAAGCAGACTTCAGCTGGATCCTCTCAGTCCTGGGCTCTGCAAGAATATTTCTTCCTCTGATTATACACAGTTTATTTCTATTTCCATCTCCATTCATCTCAAGTCTCCCATTTCTGTGTGATCTTCTGGTAACTTCTGATATGACTTCTTCCATATCTTTGCTCATAGTTCCCTAAACTCATGCCCTATTTGTTTTCATTCTTTCTCCTGAAGTCTACATTCCAGCTGCATTCCTTTATCCTTTCCCTCTCCTTCCCCTGAGGGCAACAGTACTAGCACCCAAGAGCAACAACCCATCTCTGACTTCACCCTGATCATGCCTGTCATTGAAGCATTTCAGTGTTTCCAAGAAAGATAGTTTCAGAGAAGGCCTTTCTCACTTCTTCCCAACTGTTGGCCATGCCATAATGAACAGTAGGAGAGGATGAGGTATGCTCAATCTTAGAAAAAATTCAGCTTCTAAAATTAACAAACATCTACTTTCTTTTTTTTTCCCTCTGTGTCTGTTCATGTGTCTGTAAGTGTTCAGATTTAGTATTTTCTTTTCCAAGGTGTTACCCAAAAAATATTTCAGGTTGCTTCTTCTCCTCATTTCCTAATAACACCTTCCTAAATTCTGAAATATAAAGAATTTTCAAGTTTTGTAGGACAGATAGAATATCATGTTTCCCTAATTTCATACTCTGAATTGGAAAATTGTTGACATGAATAGCCATCATAAACAGGTTGAGCCCAAGTGCCTATGATGAGGTCTAAGCTTTTCAGATCAATGTCTTCTAGCAGTATCTGTTGAACAAAGTGAAGAGCTCATCTCACTACCTGCTCTGTCTATAATGGAAAGTAAAGAAAAACAGCACGAGATAAACTAAAACTCTATTTGCAAATAATGAGAGACTTTGGCCAATTAGTTTCATAAAGGCAGTTCAGCAATTTCAATCTTAAAAGCAGCCATCTTGGCCAGATGGGGAAGTGCTAGAGATGTTTGTGTATTTCAAGAAAACTGACTGAAGTTGGAGGAGACTATGATGTACTTTCTATAATTAATACACATTTTACAAGATTATGCA
This sequence comes from Chloebia gouldiae, assembly GCA_003676055.1. Lineage (NCBI taxonomy): Eukaryota > Metazoa > Chordata > Aves > Passeriformes > Passeridae > Chloebia > Chloebia gouldiae. Next base: position 38,222,835 of record QUSF01000002.1, read on the forward strand.
GCCTTTCACAAGACCTTTATGCGCTGGGAGTTTTATCTGGCACTGTTCAAAGAATGGCAGGAAGCTGATAAAATGCTCAGTGGAATTTGCCATTCATTTATCTGTCCTTCTGCGGCCTTCAGAATTTACAATTTTCATTTTTGGGGGGCTTTCAACAATATAATTATATATGAAAAGGCTTCTCATACCACACAAGCTTCCATTATGGCATATTAGAATTAAATGAGAGGAAAAAACTTCATTATATGACTTTCATTGTTATTCATTGATGCATTCAAGTAACAATACTGACTCAGACTTCTGTGGTGTACTCTTAAGCTTTAACAAACAGTTTATCTTTTCACGTTTCATCCACCAGCCAGTTAATTAAAAGGAGAGAATAGTCCTTATTCCTATTATTCTAAGTAGCAATGGATGAACTGCAAAGGCTCTGATTTTTATCAGAGGTCTCAACAAACTTTCACATGGACTTTTAAAATCTTGTGCTCTCTATGCAAGCCTGCAAAGCAGCTTAGTCTTAATACAGGGCCTGTTACATTCAGAAAGGAAACATCCCAGTTTCCTTGTGTAAGATCATCCATATTCTGTAAGTGAATTACAGGGCAACAGATTCTGCACAGCTGTTAAGAACTCAAAATTACACCTTATCACGTCAAAATAAACTCAGTTATTAGCACACATGGTGAAGAGTCATACATGATATCATTCAGATGACATGCAGAATCCATGTTTTACAAGCTTATGCATACAGCCTGTGAGCACTAGTGAACAGGAACAGTCTCACCCTTAATTTTCCTTATCTGCCTCGAGGCCTACAAACCAAATCTGTTTGCACAAATCCTTTGCACAAAAATGGTGCTTGTTCCTAATTTTGAACCAAAACAGAAAGGCATAGAAATTAGGTCTTGAAAGTAACAAACACTGTCTGCATCTGTTTAAAATTATGATTAAACTTTGGGGGTCTGCTTTCAGTTTAACCACACATATCCATATATGCCTATGTATTTACACCCACGCTGATGGATAAGCATGAAACTTTCCTCATGCATTTGCAAGTTATAACTTTGAGAAGACCAGAATTCACATCTCAATTCCTGTGAATACACACCAGTCCAGGCTTCTCAGCTAATGCCCATCTGACAAAAATTATATACGAAGAAAAACCAAAATAGTTTGTTGCTAAAAATGTTTGGAATGGGGTGAGAAAGAATTCTAGAGGACAGAACATTTTTCAGTGAAGCAATCTGGTCTCCAATGGTAGCCTTGCATTGTAAAGATTTGTGACCCCTTCAAAAAGTTTCACTGGTTATTTTGTTTTATGGTAGGAATTACTGTTACATTCCTGATTTCCTGTTTCTTTTACAGATACTTCTGGTCACAATACATTTTTTCAAAAAACACAATGAATAATGACTGCAGTATGAAAACACAACTTTTCAGATTTTGAAGCTCAATAACAGAGTTACAGGTGGAAGTGAGACTTACCTCAGCATCATTATCCAGTAGATCACCCAAGGTACAAACAGTAATATGAATCCAGATAGAAACCTTTTTTGTCAATAAACAAAGTAATAAGGAAAATGTTGCAAGAAATGAACTTTGGTCTAAGTTTTGGACACTGACATTGTACCTAGCCTGTGTTTACTGGATCCATGGAATGGTGAGGGAATGAGAAATTCTTACGAATTTGTTCATAACTGAGAGGACTGCCATCCATGCTAAATTCTTACTGACCATTTTGATTTTAACATTCAGGAACATTATTTACAAGGATGTGATCTTATAAATCTTTGTTTTGGATTATGTCAAGATCCCTTTTTACAGAAGACAAGGTTGATGCTTGTCCTGACATTTTACTTTTTTAGATTTATCTACTGACCTTACATTATCTGAAAGGACAATACAAAATACCCTAGAAATTATAGATCTAACTTGATTATGCTGTGAGTTATTTCCTTTCTCCAGGGTATATATTACCCAAAGAAAGCAGAGGCCAGCACAGGTCTCCACTTACTGCAGCTTTTGGCAGTCTTTTTAAGAAGGGGTCATTTGAAAAAGCATGTTGTGTTGGAATCCAATTTAAGGGCAAGATCATAGCCCAGATACGTTGATGAGATTTTATCAGAGTTTCTTTGCTTTCTCATGCTCTTCCAGCATCTTCGTATTTGATTTTGGACATTAAATTTATTGACATGAGCAGGTCTTGAAGAAAGGATAGCAGTTCTGGTTATTCTAGCTGCTGTTACTCATTTTAATTTCTTTTGATTTTTCGGTGACTCAGTCATGATCCTTTGGATTTTAGTGGGTGTTTCCCTTAAGAACTTAAGCAGAACTCTACTTGGGCCCACCGTGTCTCCTTAAATAAATATTATTCATAATTCTTGCTAGTGTGAGCACCTTGCTTCAAATGTGAAATTCTTATTTTAATATGAATTTACCATTACAGCAGATGAGAGGTTCTCTGGTGAATCCTCTCCCATCATGCTAGATACCACTCAAGCATACATAAAGTCCCTCTCAGAGTTAACAGAAAACATGTAAGCAAAAATAGGGGATAATTTTCATATTATTTACCTCATCCAGCTATTCATACAGGATTTTTTTAAAGCCAGTGGCAGAGGGACAGATTCCTCCATGAGGCAATTCAGAGCAAAGGCTAATTTAAGGTCTTTGAGTCAATCTCCTCACTTGATATCAAAAGGACCAGAAATATAAGACAGCTATGTTTGCTACTCATACGTGGATTTTATGAATAAAGCCTTGGGTATTTTACCACTGCATCATTTTCCCCCTATTATGTTTTGTTCTGGGTTTTTTATTTATTTGTTTTCTATTGACTTCAAATCAGATTCTTGAATTCTGATAAATCAATCCAAAATTTAAAAGATATTCTTTACCAGATTCTGGTTAGGCTTTCTGGTTGCTATAGTAATGAAAGCAGAGAGGCATCCTGCTAGGACAATATGATTTTTTCTACTGGTATTCTTTTCCTTTTGCCAGACTGTATGGACAGTTATGGGATGCAGAGACATTAAAAGAGAACTGGAGAAGAGGTGATAACAAAGAAGTGTCATGATTATCCTAAAAACTTAGTATGTGTAGGAGTTAAAGATATTTTACACAATTCAATTTTTTCATACAATTTGTTTCATAAATCTCCCATAATTTCAGGTATCATAAAAAACTGAAGTAAGAGGAATATAAAAAATAGAAATCATATTATAAATGTACTATATAGTTATCATAAGGCAATAATTTCTTTCAATGCCAAAGTGAAGTTTTCAATGTAAATGAGCCTGGAACAAACTCATTTGCTGAAGACTGAGGCAAAAAAAAGGAAACCCAAAAAACTATTCATCTTTTTTTTTTAAAGGACTGTGTGCTTTCAAGCTAATCAACTGCCTCTGCTCAATTGCTAAATAGTATCTCCAACCTTACAGAATTGTTACTTTGTTTGAGAGGCAGCAGAGTTCCTTTTATATTTCTGAAACTTTTCACTCCATCTTCTTAGCAGGCTTTGCCATGTCAAGAGCTGCAAAGAGGAGAGCTGCTCCAGCTGCTCTGGAGAAATCAAAACCAACCCTAGAAAAGGATTGAAAGGAACATGATCAAACAGCACTAAGCACAAAATCTTCTTAAACAAGTGGGTAAACAAGCTCAGGGAATTAGCAAGTTTGACAACAGTGTTGTGCTGCTAGAACTAACCTGTAATGAATAACAATTATTAGCACCACCAAAGTGGTTCTGTTTCGGAGAAAATTTTCCCAGTCTCCTGTCATTAATCTTACCTAGGTTTACTACTAGCTAAATTCTTTAATATGCGATATGTACGGTCAGCTCACCCCTTGCTTCCCACAGCAGAACACATGGACGTGCATGCCATATCTGGTATGAGTTTGTTTAGAGAGAAAGAGAGAGAAATTGTGAGCTGTAAGTGTCCTAGAATTCAGTCTCAGATTTAATATAGTCCAAGGAAAGAGTTTTCTAGCCATCACACATATAACAGGGCTGCTCTGTCAAATATTTTCATATAAATATGAATATTCTCAGTTGCCAGTATGAAAAAAAAAATTGCTTTGAAGCATTATACAACCTTTATAACTATTTACAATCACATACTTTATTTGTATGTACCAAAATAATTCTATAAAGCCTAGTGTAAATTATCCTGAAATTATTTCCATACTGCCTTTCACAAATTTTATAACCATTAAATATGCAATATGACAAAGCAAACAAGATTTTTTGGTCTCTAAGGTGAAAGAGCTTTTCTTTCCACTTTGCAGGCAGTACTCAGCAGCTCAAAGGAAAGAGACCATTTCTCTCTGCAACCTCAAAGGAGGAGAGCAACATTCCTGATCAGTAGTGATAACTAGGAAGATAAATTACGTGCTTCCTAAGCCTCCGGAAGAACAGCAATGAGCACTGGGAGGGGCTCCAGTGGTGAGAAGAGGAAAAGTGCACAGTGCCAGGCACTGCCCATGGGGCTGCCCACCCTACTTCCCCTTCAAGCTCAGTGAATGGTCCTGGATCATCCCACTCTAACACAAGCAGTTAAAATACATCTAATTTATGCATCTTTAAGTGGCGATGATTAAAATGAGGATGTAACAAGTCTGGGACTTGTGACAACGCAAACACCCTTGAGATTCATATGTGGTAAAGTGAGTTCTTTGTCTTCATCTCCCTGCCTCTGTTATAGGCACTGAGGTTCCTTGTACCTGCCTCAGAACACACCGTGCATATGCAGACTCATCTGGGGGACATGCAGCTGTCCCCTAAATGAGTCTGCATAAGCACAGTGTGCTCAAAGAGGTTATATTCTCCACTCATCTCTTATAGCCTTGTGGGAACAACTGCAAGAACTCTGGCACATATAATAATTACTTGCAAAAATATTGATCTGCTTTCGTTATTAAATTTGGAGGACTGTTGAACATAAAAATAGCTACAGGAAAATGAAATATACTTACTTACTGAGATGAAATCTTTTTAAAGATTTTAATAGCTTAAAATCAAAAGACTCTTGTCAAAAGTTATATTGTTCTATATGTAAGAAAGAAAAAAAAGTGACTCAAATTTTTCCACTTTACAATAAGCCACAGAAGAAAATAAAAGTTTCTTTAATTTAAAAATATTAAGAAGCAGAAAATTTATTATCTGGGTGCCTTGCATGATAGAGAAATACAAGTTATATCTTCTCCCAATATTTACAGTGAAATGAGAAACCTGATCAAGTATTTATGTATAAGTTACCAGTGGACACATTGACAGAGATAAACAACACAAAGATAAAATAAAAATCACTATGGATATTTTACTTTGCACATGGGGAAAAAAGACATAATTTCTATATTCCTTTGACATTTACTTTAGTACAGGACTGGAACAATCATGTTTTATTTGCACAGGCATAGGCAGAAAGCACATTTTACACTTGCTTTTGCAAGTGTTCTCTCTGTCATACTCCAGGCTTCACAATGCTTATTCTTTCAGGTTCTTCTCTGCACCCAGCCAAGAAGGAAACAGAAATATCTTCTATAAATTCACAACCTGTTACCAACACAGGACAGCATTTAGGAGACCTGTTTTTAAATGACCACTGGAAAATATTTTCCCTAGCATAAGAGATGCTGGTGCTCACAAAGAAGTCCAGAGCAGCTCTGCCTGACAGCTGCCCAGACTCAAAGGTGCTGGCTAATTTTGTCACATGCATTATTCTCTGTATTCTACTACCAGCATATTGGGATATGTCAACAGCTATTAAAATCTGCCACCAGACAGACTTTAAACAGGATTTTCATAGAACCAGTTCCCTTTGCAACTGGATTAGGAAGAATACCTGATAGAAGTACAGTAGCTGTCACTATCAGTTAAGGGAGGGTCAAGATCTTGACACTAACTATTTCTCAGGACAGAGACTTATACCCATCATCATAAATAAGTTTGTTTTAAGTTGAGTTTAAATATCTCAGGCAGTAAGACTTCAGGTTTCCTTAAAAACACAATTCAGGATCTCTGCAGAGGTGTGCTGGTGTGCATTATATCATCAATGTGGAGTCCCCAGGGGCTTTAAACTTTAACAGTGCTCTTTCAGAGCATTATTATTAGCAATACAGTAACTTCAGCAGGTCTCAAATAGAAAAGAAATGTCATTGTCCTAACACTGTACAAAGTTTTTAAAAGGCACTCTACGTCCAGAAGCTCTTATGCCATAAATTGGTTAGAAATACAAGGGAGAGGAAGGTGGCAGGATTCCAAATCCTTGTCTGAAAGTACTGCAGTTTTCAATTTAAAAAAAAAAAAAAACATTATTAAATAAAATTCATTTGGTGCAGTGCCTTGAACAAATCTTGCATTAGAACACACTGTTCTAAGTGTGCAGAGATTGTGCAATAGTTTACACTAACCATTTTTATTGGGTTTTGTTAAATTTTTTCCTCAAGAGCAAAAAAACAGACACAAAAATGTATTCTCCCTATGATGTTTCTCTAGGACAGTGTAAAGAATTAAACTGACCACTAAACATTGCTTACTCTTTGTTTCACTTTGACAAATAATTATGATACCTATCATAATGCCCTTCATTATCAGCTTTTTCTAGAAATGGGTGACAACATGGAAATAATCTGATGTGCAGTGTAATCCAGGATGCACCCTGTGTCTCATCAAAGAATGCTGCATGAAATTACAAACTGTATCACAGTACACTGAGAAGGAGTCTATCTGCATTTCTAAATGATCTAAACAATTTTTAAGATCCTGAAAAGAAGGAACAGATGCTGAATAGATACATGCAAATGCAAATGAAAAAAAAAGCTGACAACAAAGTACAAAAAAACAAAATATGAGGAAAACAACAGTAGCAACAATGTTAAGGAAAATCACAGAGGTATCACCTATAGAAAGACTCCTCTGACAAATCCATTATACTGGGTGTTGTACATAGGCACAGTCATACATATTTTTGGTCGAGGCAACAAAATTATAGGACTGTGACATTCATGGAAAAAAATTCCCTACCCTATATCCTACTTTCTCTCCCTCCACCCAGCCAAGGCAGTTCTTTTTCAAATATTTACACAGACACTCATAAGATCCATTCTTGATTTATTCAAATATGTCTTGGGTTACAGCAGATGCATAAACAAATAAGCTGTGCACATTCAGAGAATGCCACTGAAGATAGCAGTAAGTTTGCTTTTCAATCTGAGTTTGCAGTGATAAAAATAACTGAACAAGTTCAAAATGCTAGAGATAAAATGCTCAAAAATAAAGATTCAGTTCACGCAGAAAAGCTACAATACTTCCAGATTTACTGTTTCAAGAGGAGTAAGATTTCCTTTCTTGTTTTGCCACAGTAAGACATTAGTGACATTTTAAAAAAATGATCATTCCTGAACAGGGCAGTTATGTTACAATAGAGTTTACAACATTGAGATTTATTTTGGCTCGAGGCAAAGTTAAGATTAAAGAGATGGTGCCGCTCAGACTACAAAGGCTCATAAAACACTAAGCCATTATCTTGACCTTAATATAGAACTTAGGATTCAAGACATCAGTAGTCATAATAGTCTTACACTCATTTAAAATTCAGCTACAGTTTGTCAGAGTCCCCTTTTAGTTTTGATCTAACCTACCCTGAACTTAAGCTGCACAAAGTATTTATTATTTCTTTATTATCTGCAAAATTCACAAGGTCAAAGGTGGGAAGTACCAAGCCTCTGAAAAATCCAAGAAGCAACTGTAGTATTACCCAGGCTGTCCTCTTGTGCTGCCTTTTTATTGTAGAAGGTCAATTTACAACATAATAGAAAACAGTATTACTGCAATTTCGGGCTTGCCATGCAGGAATACATTTGCAGTGCATTGAAGACTGAGACAAATTTTCACACCACAACCTTGCAGTCATTAATAAAGAAGATTGTGGTCTCTGTCAATATATGTTGCTCTCACAAAATATCAAATCAGCTTTCCCTGGAAGATGGAAGGAGAAAAATGAGTTTGCCTGTGGATGCTCTCGGCTTAAATTCTTTTAAAAAACATACTAGAAAACTGAAACTTTTGCACCTTCTCTTTGAAGGTCACCCCAGTCTGGTAATTTTTAAATTGCAGTATTTTGAATGCCCCAGTCAGAACTTTAACTTCATCTGTATTCCCACAAAAATAAGGATTGCTTTTTTTGGGGAAAAACTGCACAAGCAAAAGATAGGCCAGTTTTCTGAAAGAAGAAAAAAGAAAAAAAAAAAAACAAATAGAAAAAAGTGTGCAAAGTTTCAGTCATGCAAATAGAATCAGAAAGAAAATGGTGGGGAAAAAACTGTACTGGCCCTTTGGCAATGATTCTGGGGAGAAAGGACAGGGATACATCAACCTGTAAAAGCTGAGGCACCAGGTCCAACAAATACGGACTGTTTTACTTTTCTTCTGGCAGGAAGTGGAAGCATTAGCACGTGGTTGAAATGCAGATCAGACAAGCAAAATGACTGTATAACAACCATCCTGTCATGAGATTTGATTCTTAACCATCATTCTAGGAATTATAAAAGTAATAGGAATTTTAAAGGAGGGATTTTGCTTTTTCAAGAGAACTTATGAAATTATGAAACAGAATCCCAGCCACCATTGAGAGACTCCCATATTTCTACCTCTAATACACACAAAACAAATGTTTCCAGTAGGAGTAGGAGACATTTTAATACAGGTTTCCCAGAAGCATTATGCTGGGAAAAAGGAAGCTCCTGAATACAGTAGCTCTCAACAGCTGTTCCCTCTGGCTAGGATTTCTTGGTAGCAGTACTAATTTTCTCTGATTTTCTTCCTCATTCCTACCATTATTTTGGTTTGTTGGGCCTCAGAGTCTATTCCCTAATGAAGTGGATCTTCAACTTTCAGGTAACTTCTTCATTCTAAACCAGACCTTATCAAAATACAACCAATGCATGTCTGTGGGGTCCAGGAGCCAGAGACCCCTCCACCGACACAGCTTCTATGTGGAGCAATACGTCGAGTCCCCATGGGAAGGAGCACCCTGTGAAACTGATCTGGACCATTTTATTCAGCTTCCAAAACCAGCAAGCTTTCAAATGTAGGAGAATATAGTTCAGCCTGTTTTTTCAACAGATGCATTTGCCAAATATGAGTTATGACAAAAAGTATTTCTTCACTCAAGTGGTCGAGTCCAATTCTACCTCTTTCTGATTTTCCCTTTTTATATATGGCAAATTTTATTCTTCTCACTCCCCCTCTTCTATTTGCTGCAGTGCATACTTACACACAGGAGTGAAAAATGGAAGTAATCAAAGGGTCATCGAAGGCTCAAAAACCTTAAGCTGTTGTTTTCAAATTTTATTTATGTTTATTAAACTTTCTCTACTCATTTCATTATTTTTCTGCTTACCCACCCTGCCAAACACCTCTTTGGTGAATAATGAAATCATTCAAATAATGGAAAAAAACAGATATTTAATCTAATTTGTCTTGGCAGGCAAGAAGAAGAGGGAAATACCAAAAAGAAGGAAATACCAGTTAATTATGAATAAAAAGAAGACAGACTATTGATAGTAACAAAAAGATGTTCCTATCTAATGATCTCTATTTCCTTCTAGGTGTTCCAAGTCTTCAGAAAACTACATGATGTATATGTATCAGGGCAGAAAATCTTATTCTCTCTGTGCTTTGAGTACCTGGCAATGTATGCTACTACAATTGATCACATTTTAAAGTCTTTGTTTTTAAATGGCCTATAAAGAACAAAGATGAAAAGTGTCAAAACGGCCAAGAGTTAATATTCTTCACAAAAGAAGGGAACCACCACAAGCACTATGCCTGGTTATGAAGCTATTAATAAAAGATGAATAGATTAATTTCAGTATCTTTTCACAGTTTATTAGCGGACTGCTATCTTGGAAAATGTTCATTCATAGTGTCTTCTCTTTTTCATGCAAACAAACACCAATTTTAATAAAAATGAGTCCATCGGGTCTCCTCCAAATACTTTGCCATATTTCTAGTACCTAATTTTCCACCCTCACATCACAGTGCTGTGTCTTTTTCTTGGCAGGAGAGGTGTATTAATATGGAGAGTAAGAACACGTTTGAAGAGCTGGACTTTGGTCACTGCGAGGAGAAAGGCATTTTGTAAATCCACTGATTCCTCTCAGATCAGACTTGCATCTCTTGACCTAGGCTGTGCTCTGTAAATTTTCATTAGGCAAATGAGATTGCAGACACCATTTTTATTCCATGGCAGTCGGATAGTACATGAGAGGGAATATCAGGCTGTGCAGCTTCAGTCTGAGAAGCCCTGATTAGATGGGTTACATTACCTCTATTCAGAAGCACCTGAAAAAAGGGGCCATAGAAGGTGGGTTTTCCATTTATCACCTGGGACTTTCAGAGCACAGGCCCTGGGGGCAATGCAGATGGTTTCACAGGTCCACCCAGCCACAGCCCCTTGCAGGGTAAATCCTTTGCACCTTGCAGAGAAGGGAGCACCGCTGGCATCCCTCAAGCACATCCATTAATTCTGCTGGTCTCTAATTAACAACTCTGTCACCATTCACACAAACCACTGTTATAAGCAAACAGAGAAATATGCTGGAGGGAGATGTATACTCCTGCTTGGGTAGATTAGAGAATTGCAGAATGGGTCGAGCTGGAAGGGACCACAGTGGGTCATATGATCCAACCTCCCTGTTCAAGCAGGATCATCTCAGGGCACAAACAGTCAGTGGAATTAAAAAAAAAAATCTCTCCCTTTATTTGTCTGTCTCAGTAGTAGAGCTTGAGAGAGAAAAGCAATTCTTTTTGTTCTCAGCAACTCTTTCAGCCCTAATTTTTCTCAGTGTCCAAGTATGAAACAACATTTGAATTGACTGTACCATGTCTTCATCTAAGAAAGTTGTCTTTTAGAGCATTGTATTAGGACTGGGGGAAAAAACACCATGAAACATACACAATCATATTGAATTGATTATACTATCATAAACAACAAAATATATTTTCATCATTCTCCTGCATTTTACTGATACAGTTTGGACTTTGGCAATACACATATCTCTCATTTCCAGTCTTTTAACCACCATTAAAATTGTCTATCCAAAAACTGTAAGCTTTCACACATTAGCATTTTCAAAACATTATAACCATTTTATAGGTTGAAATTCAGGTAAACAGATTAACTTTGAAATTTGGAGCATGCCAGCTGCACAAGACAAATCTGACTTTTGCTTAGGCTGAAACAATGGGAAATGCCTGTAGTTTACATCACAAGCAAACCTTCATCATGCAGAGTTTATAGCAAATGCATGGGCTGAAGATTAAAGAAAATGCAGCTCTTCACTTGCAGTTAAAGAAGAATTGAATTTGCCTCCAAATGGCAGGAAGAGAGGGAGGCTAACATGAGCAACAACCTTCAAACCACTTGTACATGGTTTATCAGTCTAGTAGTATTATTCTGAGTTATTTATCACAAGGAACTGAGCAAGATTTCAATGGTCTTGCAAAATCTCTTAATTCCATTATGACCATTAACATGAATTCATGCCTGGGGTATTGCATTTACACAATCAGGATTCTGTCTCTTCCACTCCTCCAAGCACAAACTGCTGGGAAGCAAAAGAAAAAAGGTATTAATTTTAGAATGAGTTGTTACCCAAGGTAAAGTTTGCCAGTATTTCAGAAATTATGTTACAGCTGCTCTGTGGTTATCGTCACTGAGGGAACAGAATAAAGAAATGCTGCTGTGTGTCAGCTGAGAAATAGAACACATTAAACAAAGAGTTTTGGACTTTGAAATCATCCCAGGAAAAGTGCCACATGCCATAACAATCAATTGGGTTTTTTTTTTTAAAAGTACAAAAAGTGAAGGCAAACCAAACAAATCATTGCCAAATCCTCTGGAAATTCAGACATCTAACATATTCTTAAAAGTAAAATTTTATGTGACAGAGAGAAGGGAAATCTCAATGGATGTTTTTCCTAGAAAGGACCACAGGGGTTTTACTTTCATCCCACAGTTTGTCTTTCATCCCACAGTAATATCAAAAGTATCTCCAAAAACACTGCAATTTTACTCATTTACTCACATTTGAGATTTCTAGAGAATAAGCTTTGGACTTTTCAGCTGACTTTTTCCATTATAATGAGTATGTTGGGGTGCTCATTCACTATATTTAGCCATTTGACAAAACTCCAGGACATCATAATTCCTCTAAAGCTACAGTGTGTAAATTTTATGGACCTATGTAAGTAAAAGGAATGATTATTCTGGAAGCAATCAATTAATTCTTCATGTGTTCTAACTTCTAGCTGCACATCAGCAACACAGAACTCTGGGTGATTCTTAAATATCCAGGGAAGTGAAGAAATTCACACTCTGAAAACAAGGCTACAACACAGACCTCTGTGTTAGTGTCATGATTTGATCCTACATGAGTAAGCAGTGAAAGTCCTGATTATTCACACACTTACACCTGATGTAATGATGCAACTTTAACCAGGAAAATCATGCAGGGGTTTTTGGAAATCTGCTCACTGTAAAAATTGGTCATTTGGATTTTAGAATCAATATTTTGTATGTAGTCATCTATATCATAAATATTGAGACAGTTCACAACTCTCTAATCAAACACATTCAGTCCGCAAATTGGCGTCTTATGCAATTCTCAATATGCAAGATTTCTCCATGGATATTAATTATAGGAGTAAATAACACAAAGATAAATGTAATTCTAAACACACCAAAACTTTGCAGTCCAGTTATAAGACTTACTGTAATTTTACACTAATACCCAGCTTTCAAGAAACATTATTCAAAGAAATTGCAGCTCCATCAGCACGGTTGGCAAAGTGTGAAATCAGGCCAGTGAAGTCATTCCTGAAACAGTCTGCCCTCTGACAAAGGCAATTTATTTAAATACTGTGTAATTGTGCAGTGATAAGAAACTTTGTATTCTGCATTTAGAAGAGCTCATGAGTCTTTTGGCCATATATCTGGGAAGTCCTTGGAACCTAGAGACCCTACATGTAAGAAACCCATCAGATTCAGTTTGTTTACATTCAAAAGGATCACAGGGTCTTTGTTGATGACACCTTTTACAGTAGCTAGATCTCCGAATATGGTAACACCTGAACCTACCTCAGACTTTGCTTTTTCTACCTCATCTGCAACATTCTTGCTGTTATCTTTCCAGATACACTTTTATTGGCTTCATTGATCTCCTTCTGTTCTGCTTAGGGAGTTTTAAATCACAGAGTGGTAGCTATTCTTCACATTACTTTTTATGGCTCAGTTGTTGGTTTCACATGTAAATGTGCTGCCAGTGACAGACTACTTGGCGTGAAATCCTCTCTCTGATGGCTTTCTTAGAATAAAAGTGACTTGGGGACTATCCAAATCAAGGTCTGGTATGGTAAGTGCACCCACCACTCAGCCTCAACAGGGATTTGGGCAATAGCAGAGCTAAAAGTTCTTTCTGGCATGTGCACTTGATCAGCACAAGAAACACAAACATTCTTCGTTTTTTGACCAGGTCACCAGCGTGGCACTTTTCATCATTCAGCTGGCAAAGACACCATCAGTCACTGACATGATGTTTCCCACATTTGCAGTCGCAATGTCACTATTAACTGGACATTTCAGAAGCAAGAATATTCCTTCAGAATTGCTGCTTGGCTAGCACAGCCTGATAGGAATCTACAAAGACATCCACATTTCGAGATTTCAGCTAACTGGATCATCTAAGAGGACAGCCAGGAACAATTTGTGGCTTTGATGAATTGATACTTAAGGATCCTTTTCCTTTAAGAACCAAAGAGGTTTGGAATTAGCCCTTGGAAGAATCAGTTCTGACAGTATTCATCCCACTTCAGCCTATTCACTAAATTATGCAAAATAGGAATCAATGCTTGCTCTTTCTCATTTATTCTCTTGAGGAACAAAGTAAGAAAATATTAGTAACCATCAGTCATGAAAATATGACACTACTGGAAATGGTCTGAGAGCAAGTGCTGTTTTATAAACACTACAGTCATTTTAATGTCCCCTAAACAATAGCTGTCATGAACATTGATTTCCTATCTGGTATTATTTTTCACTCTCAAGGTATATTATTCAAAATATATAGCACAGATACTCTGTGAAGAAAGAGACAATGAATCACATCAAAAATACTAGTCACTAATGAGAAAAGAATTTAACCTTATGAAATCATGTTATCATGTTTTTCTTCATTGTTTTCTTCATGTTTTGCTTCAATATTTATAACTCAGTTATCTCCAAAAATTAACTGATATATTTATTCTTGGCATATTTCATCAAGTACTAAACATTTCTTAGACAGTTTAGACATCCATAAGGCCCTTCATTAAATGAGTTAAAAGTCCTATTCAGTAACATAGATGTCCTCCTATACAACAGAGAATAATTTTTCTGTAAGTACCCAACGAATAATTGGATATGTTAAGCAAACAGCACATGGCCTGCTTTTGACATGCAACTCACACTGTGTGCATTCAGTTCCTGCTGAAGCTTCTCTTTTTGCTGTCCCCTACTGCCCAGGGTGAGCAGCAGTGAAGCCCCATAAGGGCAGATGGGAGCAAGGAGCTCCCGAGGGGCTGTGGTCAGCACAGAAGTGGGACATGACTACTGTAGGTCCAGTGCTGCCATCCTGATGAAAGGAGACCAAAATATGACAAAATTTTAACCAGTCTGCCCACAGAGTGAAGGAATAACTGTTAAAATGCAGTAATCAAAGATAGGTGTCCAGAATTCAATTCTAAGATCCATTTTTAAAGGTATCAAAACAAAGTGCTCAAGTATCACAGATGAGGTACAATACATCAAAGATTTACCATCTTCCCCTCCATCCTGAAATATATCATGTAATTTGGGACGTTTCCCATTTCCTTTGGGAGCATATTGGTTGCTTTCCAGATCTATAAGACTTTATGCTCCAAAATTTGAACAGCTGCCACTCAGCTACAGCAATGCAGCACTTCACTATTCCATCTGTGCCATCTTTCACTTCCTTGAGAATTACCTTGGTACCAAACTAAATGGTGCATTCTAACCCCATGGTTCCCCTGTGCCCTTGGACAAGACTGATACAACAGGCAAAGTAAGGAAATTAATGTTTCATGTTTGAGTGCTTTCCTATAATTAAATTGTTCTTGCACTTGAAATCTAAATAGTAGTCATGATTTCTACTCTGGATCTGTGGAGAATAGAATCATAGAATGGTTTGGGTTGGCAGGGACCTTTGAAGGTTATCTAGTCCAACCCCCTGCAATGAGCAGGGACATTTTCAACTACGTCAGGTTTTTTAAAGCCCCATCCAACCTGGCCTTACATATATATGAAATACTAAAATGAATATATTTAATATCTGATTACAATTTTTTTATTTATTACTATATTTTTTAAAAACTTTAAACAACTGTCTAAATTATGGCTGATTAAGTTTAAATTAACATGTCTTTCTTTAAACTAACATGTAAATTCCTAATCTAGAGAGGGCAAACCCTGAATAACTTTACTAACAAATCCACTCTTTTCTGGCAAGCCTTGACACCAAGGATGAGTGATTAGATTATCTGAGAACTGTGAGCTTCCTTTAAGGCTCTCTCTACTCTAGATAGCCAATTATTCACTTCTGAGCCTACTATTTTCTAAAACACTGATTTACATTTGAATAGAGGCGTTACTTTGCTTACTTGCATCAGTTAGTTAAAGTATTATCTCCTCCTACAAATGCTGCCTGTTATCTACTTTTAAACCTTAACTATCATCATAACTCTTCCTCTCCCAGGGTACTCCAGCCCCTCAGCCATACAGCAGAGATGAGCAGATTTCAGTCTGATTTCAGCATCCAGCATCCCAAGATCCCCACATGATACAGTGTAGGTGTCAGGACAAGGAGGTCACTCTCATTGCCTGATAACCATAACATTGACCTGTGCTCTTCCTCCTCTCAGCATTAGTCCCAGATCTGTATTTCTAAGCATCTGGATGGTGCTCTGGTTAAAGCAATGAGCTTGCACTTCAAACTGACAAAGCTGTAAGAAAGCCTTTCATTTTCCAGCATGCATATATGTGTGACATTCCTCTGCACTTACTAATTTTTTTTAAAGCCTGTTTTCTGGCAGATGGAAGTCCTAAACAGCTATGTTGTTCTTTTTCTACATGCAAAGATCCTCTGTGGAGATAGATGAAGGCTCCTTTATTCTCCTGAAAAAAAAAAAGTCTTCTAAATAAGGAGTGGGAATGCATAGCATACATTCAACCTTTATCAAGTTTAATTCCTATACTCATTATCTTGAGGATCTTCTCAAGCTTTTGATAAAGAAAGACATAGCACTTTTGTTTCCTATCACTCCACCTCCAGGAAGCGTTATAAGGCTAGTGTGCAATAAACTGCTTCATTTCATAGAGCCTGAATTCCCAAAATCACCCAAGTGATTTCAGGTGCCTTGACTTTATATTTCCAAAACTGCAGGTGACTGGGGGTCCTTAATCTTAACAGCATCCATCTGCCATTTCCTCATGTGGAGCAGAAGCCAGTCCACATCTACTGTTCCTGTGGGTGTTCATGGCTTTGTACATCTCTCCCAGGCTCTAGGTCAGGTACAAATAACAGAGGATCACATTTGTATGTTGCTTTGTAAATGTTGACTCAGACACTTGCTCAGGCACAGGCAGTGGGGTTCAAAGCAGGGTAAACAATACAAGTGAGGGAGACTTTGTTTAAATCCATAGGCCATGCAGTCAACACTCAGTTGAACAAAGCTCAGCTGAGCTCATATGAATTCAGCATATATTAAGAACCTATATTTTAAAATAGTTACTCTGAGTAATGACAGTAGATATCAATTCTATCACAAAAATATGATAGTTTGCCTGGAGGTAAAGATGAAATGCTAATGAGATGTAAAAATGCCTGTTTAAGGGAGGTAAGCTATTCTTTCACTTATTAGAACTTTTTTTGGCTTGAGTAAGTTTAGCAATAAAATTTCCTTTCATTTTTATAATTGACTTCTCCATGAGCTATATTGTCTGCTTTCAAGTTGCATTGTTAAACTTATGCTGAAGGTAATTTAAAAACTCTTAAATCTCAATTTTTCCAGGCATAGTTGCTATGGTTACATATATGTCAATATGTACCTGGGTAAAAGGAGGGAAAACATCTGACTGTTCTCCTTTTTAAAGGACAGCATTATGTTCCACAGATAAAAGCCTGAATGAAGATCATTTCACTTGCCTCTGCTTCAAGTCAGTGGAAGCAGAACCGAGCACCATGCCACCTTCTTTCAGTCTGCCATGGACATCTGAACCAGTGTGAAGACTGACTACCCTGCCTCCAAAGGCAGCACAGTCACCCCTGCACGAGCCATACCTGGCAGAGAGGCAGGACTGCTGCACTCACCAGCTATGTGGGATGGATGCCAAGCCTCAGAGTGGAGCTCTGCTCCCTTGCACAGAGAACTCCAACCATCATTCCCCCTTGTGCTCCTTCTCACACTTTCACTGCACTCTTGGATGTCTTCTCATCCAAGGCATATGCACTCTGTGTCATCTCCAGCTCTGCTTTATTTTGCAAATAAAGAAAGGGCTACTTCCCCTCCTCACACTTCATCACCCTTGTAATTGAGATTTGTCTTCTGGTTATTGACTCAGATAGGTTTCAGTTTTCAGAAATACCCAAGCCATGTAAAGCAAGCTCTTATTCAGCTTCAGGGTCACCAGTGAAGAGCCAGGACCAGTCAGGTAGGTCATAATTTGGAGTAAGCAAGAAAAAAAATTCTAAAGGGATTTGGTGACATTTTTTCTTTATAGCTATTGTGATTTGACCACAGCATACAGCTAAGCCTCATTCACTCCTCCACAGTGAGATTGGAAAGAGAACAAAAAAAAAAAAAAAAAGCAAAAGGTAAAAAACTCGTGGGCTGAGATAAAGACAGTTTAATAAGAAAAAGAAAGAAAAGGAAAAAAGATATGATGGGCAAAAAACCCAGTTGCTTCTGACCAGACAGTCCCTGAACAACAGCAGCCCTGACAAATTTCTAGCAATTTTATTGCTGGACACAATGCTGTAAGGTATGGAATGTTCCTCTGATCACTTGGGGTCAGGTGTCACTTGACCAACCTCTTGTTTACCCCCAGCCCTCTCTCTGGTGGGGTGAGAAGCAGAAAAGGCCAATTTCACTGTGCAATAGTGAAAACATCCTTATTGTTATCAACACCATTTTTAGCACAGAACCAGAACACAGCTCTGTAACAGCTGATCTATCCCAGCCCAAACCAGCACAACAGCATTTTGCCATTTCCATGTTCCTGAACATCACAGTCCTTCAAGTCACTTTTCATTATTTGAAGATTAATATTTTTGTTAGTGTAGAGGAAAAGTAGTTACCGTTCAGTTTCATCTACATTGCAAGATCAAATTTTGTAGCATTAGCACAAGGCATTGATCCTGCCACAAAAAGCATAAGTGCATGTGAATTGGCTTCAAATCTCCCAGAGAGAAAAGGTGATTCCTTCACTTGTCTTGCAAAATTATAGTACTTATTTTATAAATGAGCAGATTTCTTACCAAAGTACAAATCAATTATAAGTAGATTCTAACTTATGTGGTTTCAGAGAAAAACATTACAGTAATTTGTCCATCAAAATTGTTGAAGCTGCTCCCTATTGCACACACAGATGCAGCCCTGGACAAGCCTCAGAGCAGAGAGTTCCATAAATAAACTATTTCTCCCTGTGAGCCAGAAACCATGGCAAAGCATACAACAGAGCCTTATGCTGATTTTGACCAGAGGAGCAAGAAAAATTGCTACTTACTAAAAATTACAGTGACCATGTAAATTATGAATATTCATGTGCGACCTCATTCTTACCATCAGCTGGAGTCAAGCACTATGAGGAACCAAGTTTTGAAAATCCCTCTCCCTTGGGAAATCTCTGCTCTACTTGTGTTTATGCTCGATTGCAGTGTCATGAAAATTAGTATCAAGATTACACTGTATTAACACATTTGCACAAAGCCTGAACAAGAAGAAGATAGTCATTACTGATATTAAGCTGCTGATATTTAAGTAATTGCTATTCTTTATCAGCCTTATTATCGAATGATCTTGTTACAGCTACAGAATTACCTATAATCACTTGCACAGAGAGGATTTTAAACCTGATCAGAAAAGAATCATTAAACATTAATTAAAGTACTGCATGTACACTCTGTATTTGGCTTGACAGTTTGCAGGAGCAGCCTGTTAAACAATCCCTGCTAAGCACAGAGATAAAGCAAGGTGTGTCTGCACTGAATGCCCCACTGGGAGTTAGAACACGACTTTAGTCCATTTATAAAGTTTTCTCATTAGGTTTCAATTCAGGAGCAATGCCACAATGGTATTTAAAGGATATTCAATCATTCATGACAGAAAAGCTAGACTGACACTGCACAAATGGTGTTTGATTATTACCAATCTATCATGTCAGTTAGCAGGAGGAAAAGATACATTTCAATTGATTTCAAAAGACTGCTGTGACAAATGCATTCCGGGAAGCTGGGTAGCAACAGATTTCAGGCCCTGATTAATTTGGTATACACAAAACTGTATACCCTGGTCTCTTTTAAACACACAACACACTCTTCAACAGAAAATTAGAGCAGCTACATGACCAAACACTGGATTATTTTCTTTCCAGTATTTTATTTGATTAGCTCAGCTCTCCAAGGGGTAGCGGTTAAAGGGTTCATGAAAAAAATCTGGACTTCTACTTATTTGTTATATTGTCACCACATGTAAGAAGTAAAACAGTGTCTTTGAGAAAAAGAACCAAAATATCTGGGGATTTTGTCAGTTGGATTACACAGGAGAAAGACGTCAGCCAGCCTTTCCATACAGTGGAAAGGAAATGTCACCCACTGACAATGCATGGCAGTCTGCTACCTCCAACTGTTCTGAGTGGTGCCAGGGTCTACTGAGACCAACAAGCAGGACTTCCTTCAACAAGCAGGACTGTTTGTAAAAGAAATATCTCCACTGAGTTATTTTTTCCTCTCTGAGGGCACTGGTTGTTGTACCTGGTATGTAGTGTTTTCCACAAACAATATGCAAGCTTTCTCATGGTTCTGTTCTACCAGATTTGACTCCATATGGGTAAGATAGATAGGCATTTTTCCAAGTTCTCTTCTCTCAGGATACCACAGAAACAAAAAATATATTTTTTTCTAAAAGTCTCTTAAAAATACATTCTCAGAGGTAGGGAAAATAGAGGACAAGGCAGAATTCCTTTTGTGCCTATCTAGTTAGAACCATGTAATTGGGGAATATTCCTGTATGTTGTGGAAGACTAAGCACAAGAACTCATAAAAAGCACAAGCTCTTCCATCATGATGCTTTCACATTAACGCTGATGGTCTGGGCAATCAACAGAAAGAGAAGTGTTACCCCTTTTGCTAATGTGGCTAATGATTAACTATGACCGTGTAGCACTGAGGAAAATATTCCAACAATTAATGGGGAAAGTGTGAAATGTAATTTTATGTCTTCTTCATTAGCTGAGGAACTTGAGAAAATAATTAAGTTTAAGAGTAATTGATGTGGGCTGATGTAGTGAAAAAACAGGAGAATTAATCCTGTGGTTCAAAGTCTTGCTCTCTGATGCACCAGTGCAGTCATAGGAAAACATCTTTTGCCTTCTCGCTGGGAAAATAAACCTGAATGTGAACCAATGCAAGGCAGTCTTCCATTGGAACGGCTGTACATAGAGGCTTTTTTGGCACTTCTTACCACATTTTCTCCTTCTGGTGACTGGCAAGAAGCTTAACCCTGCTGGATGTTTCCAAATAGACTGATCCATGAAAAAGGCTTTAGGAGAGTCCCTGAACAGCAGATAGGACTTTGAATTCTCTCTTGTGAAGCAAAAAGGAAAAGAGGCAACCAGCATCCTTCCATATATGTCTATAGCTGCTGTACTCTCACTGAGATCACAACTATATCTGAAAATTTGCAAGTCTGATTTCAAAATTTTCTAAAGGTCAATTCCTCAGCAGAGACATCTTTCTTTCCAGCTGTAATGGCAACAACTTCCAAAAAAAAGAAGAAATCACGTTTGTCTCACAGTACCACTGAGCTACAAGGTTTAACCACGATTAGCTAACAGGATTCTAAACACAGTTTCTCTTGGTGTAGTAAGGCTATAAAATCACAATCAGAAGCACAGCAGCCATTTATCCTTCAGAACAAATTTTGCACTTCAATAAGCTTTTACTCATGTTTTCAGAGGCACTGTTCATAAAGTGAGGGGCTGTTGAGCAAGTGGAAAGGAAGCAGAAATGAGACTGGTGATTGGCACTGTCCTTGTAGTCACATCAACACCAGAAAGGCATTTTTCTCCAGTCAGGTTCTACGGGGTGCTCTGAACACATGTAAAAACAAAATTGCTGAACTAATTATTTCACACCTCTCATAAGAACAAAAAACAAATCTACTCCTGGGTCTGAAGTCTTGTGTGACAAGTTCCAGTCCATTTACTAAAAATCCTTGTTGTGTGGAATTCATAACCACTGTGACAGTTTTAGCTAAAAGCATGCCATTATAATCTGTCACACAACATAACTATTACCCAAAAATGATGTTCTGCATATTCTGTTTGTGAAACACGGGTAAGAGGGAGGGAGCTGGAATAGGGCAGCATGACACCTGAAATGGGCTTCACTGTCTCAGGCCATTTGTTGAAAAATGCACTTTGAAGTTAATCACATTACGTTCACCTCAATAACCAATGTAGACCCTGAATGCTTAATTATGCTACTGGTTTTATACCTAATCAATCTTTTTCATTAAAATCCAGTGAAGCAGACAACTGAGATAATTACTGAAGAATCATCTTAATTAAAATTTTTAGCTTCTAATTAAGAGTCATTGTTTACCTCATCAGAAAGCCATTAGGATTCAGGACAAGGTTGCCCCGTTCATTATGTTTTCACCTTTTTTTTTTAAACTTTGGGCAAAGAGAGTAATACAGGATTTTATGTTAATAAAGGAACTATTACAGCTGTCCCATGAAAAGGGAGACTATGTACAAGCCAGGGTCACCATTTTTCAAAAGCCCTATAGCATATTTATATTCAAAGAAATTGCAGAATATGTTTGCATATAAATTGACACTGCCTTGGTTCTTGAACATAAAGAAATGTGTATACCTAAAATGAACATGACCACCTAAATTATTTCTTTATTGCTTTCCAGCTACAGTGAAGATAATTTTGAAAGCACTCAATCCTCCTATCCTGCAATCAGAAACATCTTTGTGCTTTTCACTGTTGTGTTCACAAGTGTCTAACATTGAAGTCTGCTTCAACATCAGAAAAGTCCAATCAGGCACTTCAGCAGGGGATTCAGAACTGCCTTGCAGTTAAATGAAGATGTGCAGCTTCAACACACTCACACTCACTGCAAGGTACAACACCAGCTATACAGATGTAATGATGCTTCAACTGACAGAATTAATCAGGGAAAAATATTATCCAGTCCTAACTGGATTCAGTTGCATGTTCCCCCTCCACATATATATATATTCCAAGACAGAAGCAAAAAACAAAGACATGTCCATATGGGAGTCTTTTTCCACCTATACCCCAGCAGAGAAATTTCTAAAAATCTTGATGATGTCATACTGAGAGTGAGTTCAGACATTTGAAATGCTAAACTGTACATCTATAACTGGAATGGCTGCTAATAAGCACTGACCATCTGCTGAAGACAAAGAAAATTATGTTGGTATCAGCACTAAACCAAATCTATTTTAGAGAAACCTATTTTAGAGAAGCATCTCGTACCATGAACTAATTTATTTAATTCTAGTGGCATCCTGCAAGACATATCTCCAGTTATCAGTATTTCTCACACTTTGGAAAACTACTGACCCATACTTCCCACAAGCAATTGAGAAAATAGCATTAAAATAAGAAGAATTGCTTTTCATGCAAATGATTTTTAACTGCTAAAGTAGGTGAGGGCATAATGAACATCTGCCAGGAAATTCATGTAAATCTTTCCAGTACCACTGGGGTTATTAAGTAAAAATTGTTCCTATCACTAGGAATGACATTTGCCAATAATAGAAGGCAACCAGTTATGGGTCAGGAAAAAGTATCAGATAATTGTTTTAAGGGAGAGTGAGACCAAGAAAACAGAAGGCATTTAAGAGAAACCACACAGGAGGTTTCCTGTGGTTCCTCACATCAGGTCCTAGCTGATTTCAGACAAGAGCTCAGTTTTGCTAGCTGGTGCCAGCACTTCTTAATCAGACATACTTGCTCTAATTTCATAAAAAATCTGATTGCAGGAGGCTGAAACAGTTCTCACTCCACTCAACAGGCAATTGGAGCCTGCATACCTGAGTGGTAGGTAACCAACAACACTGCTGGCACACCAAGACAGAGAGACTTCAGGGGTCTGAAATGCCAGCAGGCATATATTTTCCTGGGAAACACTCACACAGGGGAAAGACAAGTTAAGCCTATGGTTACACCTGGATGACCTCACTGAAGTTTCAGGTGACCTAATCTAAAATTTAAATCTTCACCAGAATTGTCACATGCTGACTAGACAATTTCCAGGGCACAGATATTTCTATTACACTACCACTGAACTCACCAAAATCTCTTGTCCAGTAATCTCGAGCCCTTTGGGAAAGATACATCCTGTAAGCACATTCAGACACCAGAGATCAGATTCCAAATATCATACCCTCTAACTTGGATGAGTAAGCAGGGAATATCCACACCACAATCTAGCCATTAGGGAATCCAAATCTAACACAGCTTTACACATTTCTTCTCCTAAGTAAATATGGGATGTCATCACTAGGATCTTGGATGTCAGGAAGGAGAACCAAGAGTGAGAACAAATCAGTCACTTTAAGAGTCTCCTAACTACTGAAACAGCCTTGTGACCTCTAATCCAGAATACGAAGCCAATCCTTTCTTTCCAGTCAAGGTTTGGGTGCTTGTTTAGCCATGCTAGAGAACAGAAGATTCCCAGTACCATTATAGAGCTTAGACATCTCTTCACTCGATTCTTTTCATGCTCAGTTGCCAGTAGTTCTGCCTCCCTGTACACCACAGGGGAGCCTGCTTTCAGTACAGAAACTTCCTAGTTATTAAGTTAACAACACTAGTCCTTGTAAAGCCAACCCTATTCACCATCACAGAACTGGCTGCAAGTCACTTTTAGTGGTCCCTTTATACTGTGCCACTATAAAGCCTTTATTGTTGTCACTAATGGAAAACACATGCCAAACTAGTTACTTATTGCAGCTGTAGGAAAGTGACATAAGGCAGTCACAGTGCCTTGCCATTGAACCCTTATTACATTTCAGGCCACCATTTTAAATGGTCAATTTATGGAGAAAAGTGATTTTGTATTTGTTACTGATCAAGGTTGCAGTGGCTAGAAAGTCAGAGATTTAAACACAAAAACTCCTGTCTTTGCTGTATCCACCCACTGTAACAACTGCTTCTCAGTGTTATAATTATGTTTGCTTCATTATTATTCCAGTTATAGTTTTGTATTCAGTGTTAGCTTAAGTTATTGATGAATGTGCCTGCACACACACAGGCAGGAAAAAAAAATTGTCTGTTTACCCAAGGAACCAAATTTCAGAGGATCTGAAATGCAAGAATAGCTAAGAGTAGTTGTAAGGAGCCATAAGGTAAATGTGAAGATTATCTAGGCTGGGGAAATTTATTTACAGTTAGAGTAGATAAGCAAATATTCTCCCTCTCAGTCTTTTGCTATCCAGGAAACCCTGAGACAAACTGCACAAGAAAAAAAAACAGTATTTTAATCACTGAAGCATTGGGCATACTTAGCTACAGATCCTCATGTCCACCCAAATCATCTAAACTCACAGAGGGATTTTATGAAGTCTAAATAACACTTAAAACTGTATCTGCATGAGGCATGGGAACTGAAAATGCCCATCTTTGCTCTGTGCCTGGGGTTGATTTGCTTGGTTGATGGCAGGCCCTTGTGTCTGGGACACTGATGGCAGTGCCAGCAGCACAAGGAAGCAGTTTTCCTTATAGGAACACAAGGTCTGGCAGAATAAAAACCACCAGGAATTGGTAGCCAGCAGCAGGCTCTGCTGCTAAGTGAATAAAAGGTTAGCAAAAAAAAAAACCAAAAAAACAAAACAATCTCCTCAAAGGAAACCTATACAAATCAATAAGTTCTTGAGACCAGTGTAAGAGCCAATACTCACTTTGGCCAGTTTGAGGCAGGGGAAGCAAAGACTCTGACTACAGGAAAAGTGGTCTGTAGCTATCCTTTCTGTGGAAAGCTGATGGACATTTCATTTAAGGGGCAATATCACCTGCCTGCAATGCTGATGGCAGCCTGGGGAGACATCAAAACCAGTCCATGTATGACCCCTCTTGTCTTCAAAGCAGAATGGCTACAAAGCCATGAAACAGAGTCAGAAAAGACATAATGAGGAGCTACAGCTAAACAAACATCTTGATGGGTGCAGGAAAGCTGCTACCAACCCTCAAAACTACCAGAAAGGCATTAGTAAATTATATCCCAGAAAGAGAATGAAAAAAGAGACAAGCTAAGCTTTAGACCTGAGCACTGTATGAATGTGAATGGCAACAGAGGACACAGGAGATATTTGCTACACATAGCCTGGGAATACAGGGTTGAAGGAAAACTGTCTAGATTTCTTTCAGATTAGGACAAAAGGAAAAACTAAAATTAAAAAAAAATCTCAAACATTTAGCAGTGGGACTGAAAGTCACAAAAATCAATCATCTTGGCAATACACAGTGGGATCCACAGAAGGACCAGTTCAAGGCAGAGGAAATTAAGAGATTTACTGACATGTTGGAGGGCATGGAACATTTGGAAAGACAATGAAGAACTCAAACTATCACTGAATGCAGTGCTAGTGGTGCATGCAGAGCAATGCATGTCAGGAGTGTTATGGCCAAAGTGGGAGAGCAGCTCCAGCATGCAGCATAATTAAGTGTAATTGGAAAGGTGGAGGAATCCTCAGAATGGGTTAGCTTGATTGCTACAAGTAATAAAAAAACAAACACATGCTGGGCCAATCTGAAAGTGTAACAGCCTTCGGGACCTATACACAGCTAAAATGGGGAAAATGGTACCAGAGCCACCCTCCCAGACGTAACTTGCATGAATTCCACAAAGGCTGGGTTCAGTGCAGAGGAACAGGTACAGTCTACTCTCATCTGCTGGGGGATGCTCAGGGATCCCTACTTCCATTACTGCGTCAGGAGGAAAACATTTCTATACATTAGAAGGACTTTGTGTCTTAAAAAAGGGAATGAGATTAGAAAAGGGGAAGTGATTTTATCTAATCCACTGAGGAGAAGACATTCAAGGATTTAAAACACCATCATCCATGAAAGAACTGAACCATGCTGAGGCTGTTAACTCTCTTAGTATTTACAGAAAAAAAAAAAAAAGAAACATCAGCACTTTCATGAGGTCTGAGGAATAGAAGAGAGAAACTGGTAATGGAGGAGATGGACAAAAGCATCCAAAACACAAATGTGACTCGAATTAGAAGTCAAAGAAATAGGAAAAAATCCTGTAGCACCAGTCCTGTCATGCAGCAGGATGATGCCTATGAAAGAGAAGGGACAGATGTTCACTCATATTTATGATCTGCCAATAGAAATAGGGAAATGGGAAGAGAAGCACAGTGTGTAGATACCACTGATTTCTTTTTAATACAGTCATGGAGGCCTGAATGTCAGGCATCAGAGATATTTGGAGTAAAACATAATTCAGGCTCTGAATGTGGGATATGAACAAGTCCAAAGTGGTTTAGAGAAAATAACATAAGGGATTCTAGAAAATATTTCTTCCAGTCATTTGGAAGGAAGTCTGTGAGGGATATTAAGATGTGGCACTGTACAAAAGGCACACAGGAAATTTCCAGAAAGGTGTTCCAGGTAACATAAATTCTCCTAGACTGTTTTGTTTGTAAAGTATCAGAAAAAAAACACCAAAAAACAGCAAGAAGGAAGCACTGATAGTTCATGATGCATCTAATAGAAGCTTGGCAGCAATTGGTGTGTGATTTATATGAACATAGGCAAAAACACTGCCTGCTGATACTTGATTATTGCAGTCATTTTGTCAAAGTAACTCAACTTAGCAACACATTATAAAACACTGCAATGAGTCAGGCCACAGGAATATTTACCAAGCATAGTATGTACAGCAAGCTCATTTGTAAGAGTAGCTTACAATATATACTAAAGGTATTCTGAAAATTTGCAAAGGACAGTATTTCATACACCCAACAAGCAGTTTGTACTACCTGCAGTGCAACAGAATGCCTGAAAACACACATTTGAGTACACATTACTCAAGGCAAATGAAAAGGGGTTGAAATCCGTACTTCTGTTTAGTACAATAACCAAACCAACTTGTAAAGTTTTGTTAGTACTGATGCTACAAGTGCAAGAACTACCCTATCTAAGAGAAGGAGTAACACCCACAGCTGCAAATTACTGAATAAAACAGATTGTGGGGGACAAAAAATAGTGGAAATTTCATTACGAAATGTCAGGCTGCTAAAACCCTCACAAGAAACATCAATGTCATAATATCACATCCAGGAAAAAAAGTGCAGTAACAGGAGGGTAAGGCTATTTCTTCTGTAATAGATATAGATAGAAATAGATATATCTACTATAATATAGAACACTACATCATCTGCAGTAAATAGCAGCACCCCACAAAAAATCTACCAGACTCATCAACCTGGTTCACCAGTGGGAAATTGTCATTCTTGCTAAAGCACCTGCACAGTTTCCTCAGGATACATATTTCCCACCTGCAGCTGACAGGTCTTCTGTTACCTGACCAGATGTGCTCTGCAAAGCTTGTTAAAATTCCCAGACAAATGCCACACTCTCACATATAGTGATCGCATTAATAGAAAATAAATATAAAATAATACAGGAGCGAATGCTAAGAGCATTAAGTACATCAAGATTCAAGTATTCAGTAGTTAAGAGAATACCAAGGTAAGGTTAATTCATGCCTCATTCTGTCCCAGGAGGTATAAGCACTACAAAAACAAATTTCAACTGTTTATTTTGTTCCATACAAAAGTGGTAAAGCCATGGCTGCTGCAGAAAGAGATTTGACCCAGAGGTGCTGTACAAATCACCCAGTTGTGCAGCATGTCCCACTCTTCAACGTTTATGGTTTACAGTTACCAAAGAAACAAAACCAAAATGTTAAACAAAGGCAAAATAAACTTACTTTGGGTTATGCATCATGTCAGTATTAAAACTGGGACTTACACTATTCCTCCTGAACACCAGTTGAGAGTTTATTCCTTAGATGTTGCACTGTAAGAAATGCCAACCATTGCCCCACAGCTTGAACAAACCCCAGGATGACGTCTAGCCATCGATGGGGTTCTGAATTTCACTGCAGGAACCCCAGAGTATTAACAGAAAATAAAACCTTCCTCTCAAGGTCACAAGTCTTGCAAACTTAGTGGTGAAGCAATCTAAACCTGCTGGGAATAAACAGTCCTTGGGCTTATAGCTATGTAGCAGAATATTCAAACATTACTTAAATTTTTAAAATAATGAGGACATAGTTTTTAATATCTAACTAATGGAAAGACTAGACAATGATGCCTCTCCCTGGACTGTTATAAGCAATGACATATTTCCTATAATATCCTAACTGCAGACTGAATATGTAATAGATTAAAAGTACACTGAAAGAGATGATTAACACACAGTCCATTATGGGTTCCCTAAAGTAACATTTTCTGAAATATTAATACTTAATTATGCAGGTGGCAGAAGGCTGCAGGGTTTCCCTCCTTTCTTTTCTATGTTCTTGTTATCTGCCTCTAAAATATTAGAGATAATGAGAAATTGTGTACCTGTGTAAACTCTAATAGGAGTAATACAAAAAAGCAGAACAGAGAAATAAAAAAAAATAGGCCTCAAGCTGTTCATGGGGTCTCTGGTAATTGGAAGAGTCAATGGCTATATGACTCAAGAAAATACCTTCCCTGGAGAAGAAGACTGATTGTGCCACATTTATACAGCAGCTAACCAACACTAAGCAGGCTTTCTTTTGCATATTATTGGTGCCAGCCCGATGAGGCAGAAAATTGCATCGTGTCATTTAATTTCCCAATCTTTGTTTTCATTGTATTAATCTTTTGGCTTTACTTCACTTTATAATTTGAAGGCTCAGCAAGAAGCAAACCAAATGGAAATTCAGCTTACTTTCATGTCTGTCTGAATGTTCATTGCAGTTTTGGAAAGTTTAATTCTGCGTAATCTCACCCATGAATAATAATCATCTGGTTTTGTATGCAGACATATTAGTGGTTATTAAAGACCGCCTTAAAAATTCCTGGGATTGTGCCCAAAAGTCAGTCACCAAAACATGATTAACAAATAGGTTACAGGAAGAGAGCAGACAGGTTTTTTCAACAGAACCTTTTCTCTTTAGTGTTATAGAAGAAAGTAAAGTTGGCAAACTCCCTGAACTTAAGTAATAATTTTAAATTTTATAATTCCCAGACTGAAAATTCCAATACTGAGGATGTTGAGACAGAGTGGCTGTCTTAGAAAAAGCCCAGGACATAAATATGGAGGTCTCAGTTAGATAGAAGAAAGAGGAGAAAAAAAACAAACAAACAACCAAAAAAAAAAAAAAAACCAAAACAACAACAATAAACCTGACTCTTTTCCTGTGCTTGAAGTTACTTGAAGTCACCAAGCACTGGGCTGTGCTGGGTCCCTCTCAGACTGCAGGACCTGCCTGAGATCTGCCCAGAAGCAGGAACAGATTAGCAGAACTATCTGCACTTTGTCTGTCATGCCAGAGTAAATTTAGGAATTAATCTCAAATCCAGGACTTCAGTTTACTCTTATCCCATCCCAAAGCACATTCACTCCTTTTGAAAGGTCTGATGGCTGACTCAATTGCTATTGAGCATCTTAGGCACATTACTCTTCTTGTCATTCATTGCACTGTGATGAAGACACACTGCAAATTTATACAACATGTTTAATACATATTTCATGCTGTGGTTATATGATTCCTAGTTCATTCAAATAGGATTAATGAGCCATATCTGATGAACAAAGCTTTATTTAAAATGAGATGTCTTTTTCATGATTCTGTCACTGTTTTGTCAAAAAAAGGGGTATTTTTCTTTCAACCAGAGTATCATGATTAAAAGTTTAAAGTTTCCTCTGCTCAGATCTTCAAGGACATGTCTTACCCATAGAAGTTTAGGGGTTTGCCTATTGGCTTCCAGTTGTGGGAAGTTTCCACACTTGCATGTGCCTTACTGACATTAAAAGTACGTACAGAAAATAATGCTGTCACTGGCACAAGAGCAAAATTGTGAAGACCTAAACAAATGAAGCTTGCATTAAAGAAAAATCAAAACAAAAGAGAAGAGGGTATGCTTTAAATGTTCATGACCCAGGAGGAAAGGAAAGGGCACTCTTAGACTCTGAACTTCAGTGCAGCTCTTCACTTCTTAGTAAGAACAGAAAACATTGGACTTGCTGCTGACTAAATGATGGCCCTGAGAGAAACCATCATCTGACTCATGAGAGCTGAGCCTCATTACAGAAGTTGAGCAAAAGTATTTCCTCCCTCTCAGTGTGAGTAGCCCTACCCAGTCACTTTTCTCTGCTTGGCAAAAACAAGGTGTCCTCATGAAACCCACCAGAAAAGTGGATTGCAATTAAAAGCTTCCAATCTTGCTTTGCTGCTGTCACTTGCTCAACTTGTGCCCCTTGAATGCACAAATCACGTGGAGGGCACTTGCTGCCTGCCATCATTAAACAGCTGTTGAAGTACTCAATTATCATCAGGAAAGAGATAAGGTGTTTTAAGGCCTCTCATGAGATGGTCATCATTCAGAAAGAGTTTAAAATTAATTCTTGAATTATTTTGAAATTGAGTTCTGAAAATTTTGCTAGAGCCACCCATGCTCCAAATGCACCAGAAGTTACTGGACTGGAAGATAAAATATGTCAGGAAATTCTCCATCTATAATATTTTAGCTGTGCAATCAGATAGTCATAATGTTCCCTGTAGCTCCCAAATTTCACAGGAAAAGATGAGCAGCAACTCAAAGCTCCATTAGTCTTATTGAAATACTAGAAATACCACCCCCTTTCATCTGTATTAATCTAGCCTCAAGCAAACTCAGAGCATACAGGGCTTCTTCAGTTTGCACATTGAAATAATAATTCTTCGTCCATTTCAGAATCCTTATGAGCTCATTTAAAACAGACCAGAGGTACCCAAAATAGCTTCACAGATCTCAAGACTCTCTGACATAAATTCAAATACTCCACCAATTAAGCTCAATGAACATTTCAAAGTTCATTAGGACTAAGAATTGCATTTAGTTCCATACATCTAGAATAAAACAAGGCCCAGTAACAAAAAAAAACTTTTTTTTTTTTTTACATTCTGACTTAAACTGCCAAGAAACCTGGCTTTCTTCACCAATTTGTAATGGAGGCAGTAATAGATGGACAATTATTAAATACTGTGATATGGAATAGATTTAAAGGGTTTTCTTGCATAAAAGTTGATGTGTCTTAGAAAGTCAATTACCAGAATTTGTACAAACTGTCATGCAGTTTTCATTGCCAGGACTTGATATGAATATATTGCTGATATTTAATTGCAGAACTGAGAGAAGGTAAAACATGTATCAAGATAATCAGATTACAAAAGACAGTTACAATTCCTGAAGATGGTAATTTATAGAGTATTTTCTACATTAATATAGCTTTTTAGTGGACTACATGAGTTCTGTAAGAATGTTTTTCTGTTTAACTTGTTTCTTCCAAACACTTGTTTTTCCTTCTTGTCATGGTTTGATGCAGAAAGGATGAAACTCTTCCAAATCTTGGGTGCAGGAGGATCATGGGCCTTGCAAGCAGTCAAGGAGATAGGGCACAGGTCCAAGGCTGCAGCACAATCATGTCTGAAAGATAAAAGAATGTGGCATAAGACTGGGACAAAAAAAGGCTTTCTGCTATGACTTAGTCCAGATGCTAAGGAGAGAAGTGCAAAAAATGAAGTGCTAGCCTTCCCCAGAAGTCTTTCCCAAATTCTTCACTTGGCTGTTCATTTATATCTTCATGAAGGCCAGTGTGTGTGTAGGCACATTCATCAATATCTTAAGCTAACACTGAATACAAAACCATAACTGCAATAATAATGAAGCAAACATAATTATAACACTAAGAAGGTTGAGGACTTTTTACCAAAAGAAGAAAAGGACTGTGCAAAATGTTAAATACACTAAATGCTCTTACAGGCACTGACATATTGTTCAATAAATTACCCTGAATGAGAAAATATACAGAGTGGAATAGCTTAATAAGCAGAATTATTATAATTTTAAAAAATAAAAGGAAGATTGTTGGCAAAAAACTTAATAAGAAACATAATTAACACTATAATTATGGAAGTGTCCTAATTTTTTATTATGCCAGTTATTCTTATTATCCAGATTGCATTAAGTGAAAAAGTGAAAATAGACCTGGTCAGCCTAGACTAAAAAAAATTTATTAAAGACCTGTTTAATAGCAGAATTAAGAGATGACATAATTTTTCTTTCAGGCCCAGTTCCATGAAACATTTGCAAATCATTTGACAGTCATTTACATCCTAAAAAGTTATCAGATGTTCTTCTTAACACATCATAAGTTACAGAATGTTGCTTACAAACAATAACCCATACAACAGAAAAAAAAAAGGGAGGAACAGAGAGGGCCTGGGGGAAGGGAGAAGGGAACAAAAAGGAACCAAAGTGAAACCTAAAATTAAACCAATCAACCAATCAAACCAACTTAGCCAAGCTACACATACAAGGTACCAAAGCAAGGAAAGACTGCAAGAATAACCAAATTTTAGGATCCCATAGTAGCAGGATATTCATTAAGAGGTAAAATTCTATTCACTCTGAAAAATGAGCAAGCAACAGGAAATGTTCACACTGGCAAGACAAATACAAGAGAAGTGATGCTAGAAAACTTTACATGCAAAATCAAGGTAGTATTTCTTAATTATTTTAATAGACATTTTGAACTTGGTGTCTCCAACCCACTAACAGTATTCTTTAGCACAGGTCAAGATTTATTTGCTTGTTCTCTATCCTAAGGTAAAGGTTGAGAAGACCTGATATTATAGAAACAATTCACAGTTTCAGAAAGTGGCTTTCAAAACATTTGCAATGGAAATTGCAGCACTGTTTCTGGAATTTGTATCTAATTGCTTTTCCAAACCAAAATTCTCAGACTTTCCAAATCTATATTTGGGATAGACCATAATTTTCTTCTACAATTTAAAACAAAAGGAGAAATACTGTAAGAGTTTAATGGGGGGGGGGGGGGGGGAAGTGAGGGAAGAGGGTGTACTTTCTATGTGAGCCACAAGAAACAGACATTACAGCTAACAGCAACAAAAATAGTATTTTATGGTTTCCTATCTTTTCAGAACTTTGTATGGGGCTGTCAGGGACAGTAGGCTGTTTCATTTTAAATTTCCACCAACTGCAGAATATCTCTGTACTTTCTCATCACTATAACCCTTTTCCTTAAGTAGTCAGCATGGCAAAATACATTCAAGTTTTAAAACATTGAAGAAACTTGGAGAACAGTTTTAGATTCCTCAACGCTGTGCCCTTGAGACTGCTGCAGCCTTCTAGTGCCAATGGAAATGGTCTTCTGACTTTTCTGGACTTTCAGTAAGACCTTAAACATTCAGTTTCAGTTCTAACTAATTGGTTCAGATAAAAGGAAATTGTGGTAATAATTGCCTGTAGCATTGGACCCATATGTAGTTCCAGGAGGTCGAGATATTAGTGCAGAAACTCTACACCCCTGTGGCCCTGGCCTCTGACACCACTTTTTTAGGAAGACTGTCATATTCAACAGCTCTAAACAATAAGGAATTTCTGATGGGAGTGAGAAGAGATACTGAAGTTATGGCTACAGAAAAGCAATATTTTAAGAACTCCATAAATACTGAATTTTGGTATCATGATTAACATCACCTCCTTTATAAGGAGTCTGAAGCTGATATCCTTTCAGATATTCTGTCCTTACCTGTCTGTTGTATCTTGCAGGTGACTGCTGCTGTATTTATACTGGTGTGTACTGCAGCCCTTCAGCCTCCCATGGCCATCCTGGGACTTGCTGCTTCTTAGTTCTGCTCTGTTTGGGAGCAATGCATCTCTTTAAAATACAGATAAGAGACCACCAACAATAACAAACAAAAAAGAGAAGTTCTGCTAATAAGCATTATAGTCTCCATGTCACACAAGGGGAAAGTAGGACAGAGAGATTTATTTGCCTGAAACTGAGGAGAAGTCTGTGCCAGAACTAAAAACTGGAACCAGGCTCCGTGCTTTGATTGTAACCAGCCTGTCCTCAGGTAGCTGTTACCTGCATCCTGTGGGTGCCTTCAGCCACTAACAAAATTACCTCTGATACCAAGGACAACATCAGGAGCAGTGATGGCACCATGTGAAAATCCCAGCACTGTCAGGGTAGATTTAATTTTGCCCATGTATTGCCCTGTGGCAGCATTGGATGTGGACGCTCATCCCAGCTCGGGGGGACAATGACGTGTGCACTTTCAGAGAGTATCAGAGTGTGTCAGTAAGAACAAGAGGCAGCCCTGCCCTGCCAAGAACTCTGGAGAGCCATGTCCCTCAGACCAGAAGGAAAGAAGGAGTGGGGGGATGGAACTAGGTGGAGCTATAAGGAGATTCACAGACGAAATGCAATTGGGAAAAGTAATCTCTTGGCTGGAAAGAATCTGGTAGTTGGGAAATGGGAACCAGTCCACACTCAGCAGCTTATGCAAAGAATTTTGACAACCATTTG
Organism: Chloebia gouldiae; assembly: GCA_003676055.1. Taxonomy (NCBI): domain Eukaryota; kingdom Metazoa; phylum Chordata; class Aves; order Passeriformes; family Passeridae; genus Chloebia; species Chloebia gouldiae. The sequence goes on from QUSF01000002.1 coordinate 38,257,796, forward strand.
GTACAAACATTTTGAGTTTGTATTTAAAGTTAAATTGGGAGAGACAGGAGAGACAGCAAATAATAAGAAACAATGCAGAGAGATAAAGAACGTCTTAGAGTAGATATTTTAAATACCAACACAGCTAATAAATGCAAATGAAGTTCAGTGCTGATAAGCACAGAATTATGAGACTGAAAGCAATGAATGAAAAGGAGGAACTATCTGCTTAGAGGCAATCAGCTGCACTGTAATGGCCAAGAATGAGATCTGGGGAATTATTGTAAAAGAAATCCCTAAAGCTTTCAGCCCAATGAGGAAATGATTGAAATAAACAAGATGATAGGCTTTATTAAACCACCAGAATATAATGTTCAGCTTCTACACCCTGCAAAGGGTAGGAGTGAAATGCACCAAAGCAAAGGATTAAAACCAAAAAAGCAGCACTAACTTCATACAGTAAGATGGATTTTTGCCCTTGGCTTTTGTCTGAAGCCTGAATCTTCTCAATTGTTGTGCTCCTTTGTTACTATAATGTCCTAATTTATTATTCCTCTTCCATTTATTATTTTTCAGCCTGTCTGATAAAACTTTATGAGAACTTACCCAGGAAAGGACAGTATCTCCTTTGCAATCACTGTAATCTATTGTTCAAGTCAGTCAGATTTTTAAAGCATAAATCCAAATTACACATTGGAGGGCTACCTGGGTTACCATATTAGCTAAGAACAATGTGCAGGAACAAAATTAAAAGCAGTATTACTGCAGTATAACAATGTTCAGAGAGGGTGTCAGCACAGCCTGGAATATGGCAAGAAGGAAGTAGGCTGGACAGCAGGAGAGAGCAACTTGCACTAGCAAGGTCTGGTGCAGACATAATACAAGAATTAAATACAGAGGAAACCAATTATTCCAGTAATTACTCAATGCAGTTTGCCCAGCCATCTCTCAGCACAGGACCTCCAGAACCTACTGAGTAGCTCCTAGCAGCCATGAGCATTTTCTGATATAATCTCCAATCCCAGCTCTCAACCTCATTGCTGGCTCTTAGAGGAGAATAGAAGAGTCTAATGGAAGAATTAGAAGAATGGACATAGTGTGGCAGCCTGAAAAGTGTTTAGCTCAGACCTGCTGAGGGTTCTGCTCAGATCAAACACATAAACAATATTTTCTGGAGATTTTTTTCAATACCCTAAATAAAATGGTGTTTTTAACAGGACACTGTTAACATTTAATTTGCCAGGCTGTCTTTTAACTCATGTAAACTTTTACTAGCCATACAATCATTTGGCAAAAAATCTCATGGGTCCACTCAAAATATGACCATTAGTTTTGCTGAGATCTTTCTAGTGATGAGCAGAAGAGTGAGTAAAGTTATCCCATTGTTTTGTTTTGGTTTTGGTTTGTTTTGTTTTTTTTTTTAATAGAGTTCCCTGTTCTCCTGGAACAATATTCAGCTTGTGATCCACAACAAAAATGCTTAGATTTTTTTTTTTCATAGGACTCGTTTCCAGTTAGTTGTTCTTAATCCTGGTGTTGGCAGTAGTAAATAACTTCAGTGAGTGTGGAGTCCCATCTCTGCCATTTTCTTTATTTTTATTTGGTCTGTTTATGCATGTTGTCAATACCACTTGACCTGTGCTTCATGTGGCTGCTCTCCCTTCTTCCTTATTTTTTCCTGACTTGAAATTGAATAGGATATTTTTTATCCCTGAAGTAAGACTTTAAAAACAACATTGACTTGTACCTGAAAAAGAACAGATGCCTGAAGATACACTTCCATTCTGACAGTGAAATATTGCCTGATGACTTTTCTAAGGTGTTTTGTCTCTACCTTGCATAATTCCCACTGTGCTTCCAGAAATGCTGTAAAGACAGACTCAGAAACCTCAGAAATTTCAAGGGTTTTTTTCATTCGATTTGGGTTTTTTCCAGTAGGCACTTTTATGTAGCTCATCTACTCCTGTATTTTCCTACAGCTGAATTGAACTTCACTGGCTTTCAGCAGTTCTTCCACCCATTTCATCCTTCAGGAAATAAGATTCTATCTGCCCTTCTCCCAGACATCACCCACACTCTCTTCTCCTGCAGAAATAAGTTACTGTGGCTCCAGGATCATTTGGGGCTCTAAACACCCTAGACCTAAACTTCCTGCTGCCCTGCAGAATCAGTAAATTTGGAAGCTTCAGGCACATATTCTCCACCTTCTCACACTTAATTAGGATGTACTGAACCTGCAATAAAAACGAAAATGGAAAGGACTTTAGGGACTCTGTTTCAATTACATTTTTGGTCTACATTTTCCTGCTCAGTTGGGCAACAAATCAACCCTTTCCTTGGCCACCATCTCCCTTAGCAGGTATGGCTAAAGAATGATTTGTTTCTGTTCCTTGTGTCTCCTGATGGTAAGGTTGATTCTTTTCATGCAGAAGAGTAACATGCAACTGAAATGACAGTGACACAGGTGCTGATGTGATCAGGCTTCAAACTGCTGAGCCACAGGTGCAGCTTCCTCATTTCCTGGTGATGTATTAAAAATGCCTCCTCTGGTCTATTCCTGCAGACAGCTGCTTTCAGATGGATTTCCTCATAATTGCACTTCCCAGGGCACATTCTTCTCATTCTGTTCTAATCCTTCTATTTTGGTCAGCCCAGTTTATGAAAGCTTAAATTGAACACTTTAGGCTGCCACAAAGGTTAAAAAACCTATTTACCACTAAATTAGACTCTGACTTGTAGGAGATGCCAAACTCCTCCAGATTCAACAGGACTCCAGTCCTTATTAGGACCTCTGAAAACATCCATGCTCCTAATCAAGACCTCTCAAGAGTGGGTCATTTTGTCTCAGCAAGGCTATTTTACACTCCTCTGCTGGCATAACTGAGCTTAAAACCTAAGGTAATTGCCACCAAGGCATTTCTAGAGGGCACAAAATCTCCATAAACAACTCTAGCCCTTTGCCCAGATGCTCCCAACACAGTGGTACAGAGCTGCTTTCTTTATGCCTTTCACTCCTTGAGTATTTGGAGGCAGCTCCCAAAGGGCAGAGAAGTGCCTCCACCACCAAACCACCCAAACATCTGTAAAGTGTGCCTGGCTCAGAGCCAGCTGTGGCTCAGCAGCCCCGAGGAGAGCTGACATATCAGAGCAAAGCTGGGAGTACTGGAGGAGTTAATAGCTCATCTTTAGCATCTCCTGAGCATAGCTCTGCCTTTGGATCATTGACTTTGTGACTTTCTTTGCACCAAAAGAAAAAAAAATAAAAGAAGGACATGCAGAAACACAAGCATTTGAGAAGTACACTTTTAATAGCCTCTCCTGGGCAGAATCAGCTGAACTCAGATGCAAAACTACTTTTTGCCAAACTGCATGAAAGCATCATAAGATCTCATTTTATCTCTCATCTAGATTTATTGTAATGGTGCCCTCTCACACTTCCTCTCCAAAAAGCATTCCCATTATAAACCTCCTCCCTTTTTCAAAGAATTTAACTCATCTCCATAGATGCATGATGCTGTAGCTTGGCATATAAAGTCCTTAGTCCAGTTGTGAGGTGGTTTTTTTTTGACAGGTTAAAGTGTGTTCTGCAGATTTTGATTTACAGACACATAAAAACTCTAAAATTTGCACTTTTAAGAGCTAGGAAGTGTACCTAAAAAAACGGAAATGATTGAAGCCAGCGGAGAAATTAAGTATTCCAGATTTTAATCCTAGAATCATTTACTTGAAAGGCAAAATATGTTTTTCTCAGACCTCATCTCCTGGGCATCTACTTTTCGAATATGGCAAAGGCTCAATGTATTCCATTTGCAATAAAGTTGCTGGAGGGAAATATAGGAGGAATAGGGAATTTTGCCTGTGATATGTGGTATCAGGAAACAATTATGGTATTTGTAGTTATGACTCAAAGGGTTATAAGGCATGACCAAAGGAGCCAGTACTACATCACCAGACACAGACAACAGTAAAATGGTTTGCTAGCAAAGCTGGCACTGCATCCAAAAGGTAACAGCTTCTGAGAAGTATAGGACATGATGGCTGATCCCTTAGAAATAGAGCTGCTAAAAACTGTCCCCACACCCACATAAGGCAGCTTTCTCACATGTTCTGAGCTTAGTCTAATGTTTCAGGTAGCTGTAATAAAGTCAGTTCAATTTTGCTGCGAAGTAAAATTTGCCACCCAAGACACTCCAAAGGGGACTGTAGCAAAGCAAAGAATAGCCCATCTCTGCTTTCCTGCGTTATTTCCTGAGCCCACACCCCTAACTGTTGAAACAAACAGGTGTAAAATCTTTAAAATCTAGTTTGTAGCAAAAAGGAAGACTCTGCTGGCAAAGGACCTAACATATTCCTGCATTGGCTATTGGAAAGTACCTTGCATAATTTTATAACCCACTTGATGCCTTGTGTATTCAGAAAAGAAAAACACCACCAGCAGCCCAGCAGCATCTTTTACAGCATCCTGCTGGTAAGTTAGGGTGGGTAGCACAGGAGACCTCCTGGTCAGATGCTCAAGGCCAGAACCAACTGCTGGTCTCGTTTACTGCCTCACTCTTACACAGGTAAGTAAATGTACTACACTGCACTGCATGTCTCGTGCCTCAGCTGGCAGAACCCAAATTCTGCAGTGAGCTGAGTACGTGTTTAGTTTTGTTTGCCAGTCAGTGTCATTGCCACACCACTGCCACAACCCAGTCTGGCTGCTGCTCTCCCTGGGCAATAACCCATGTACTCCTTGGTCCAAGCAGACATTAGAATACTGAGCCAGCAATTCCCAAAGTTGTATTAGAATCTTGGTAGATAATTTCATTAACATAATTAACTAGGGTTTATGCTTCCTCACAACAGAGTGACCCTTTTCATGTATGTAGCCTCCATGTATTTGAAAGATATCCCAAGCAGTGACATGAACGGGGAAACTGAGGTTGTGACACACCTGGTGTCACATCCTCTGAATTCCCTTGTCTTGCTCTTTTTCTCTCACCTTTAAAATAAAACATGCAGTGAAACTGTCTTTCAGCTATTTCAAGAGCCATGGCAAAACATTGGTACTTTAGCAGGGCTGTCTGCTGTAATACTGCAGTATAGACTTCGCCTCACATGTTTGGAAGTGAACCAAACAAGAGAAGCAAGAACTACACACTTAAATTAAACAAGTTCAAAAGCTAGATCACTGAAGCAAGCCAAAATGTAGCAAAAAAAAAAAATGGGTTAAGTCACTGTTTATGACCTTTATAATTATTTTTATTTTTGGAAAAAAAATTACTGTTTCATTGTGTTTCTTTTCAACACATTGCCTGATAAACCTGACATATTTTTAAATGACAGTAAGCTAGTGTTTTATATTTCCCTTGGCATTATTTTGCTATATATTCTAGAAAATATTTAGCTTATTGAGGCCTAAAACAATTGAAGAAGTGCAAAAATGGAAGTGACACAATTTTCTTTTTAAGGTGATTAATAAACACCTTGGTAACTGCTGATCCAGATATGTCATTATGAACTTCAGACAATTCACTATTAAACTTTCCCAGTCTGTTCTGCAATGAATGAGGAAATAGGAAAAAAGATATTAACAAAGGTGCAGCTTTCTGATAATCCATTAAACCAATAACATACACTGCTTTTAAAAAATGATCTTCATTTACTGTGATTTGGTTACATTTCCTCTTTACATGTACATGTAAATGCTTTTTAGATGTAATAGTCTCACCACTTATCTCCTTCAGCTGCAAAGGTTTTGTTTTTCTCACTTGATGGTGAGTAAAATTATCCCCTAACACATACCCTAATGTTAGGACATGAGACTGTATGTCATTTAAGACAATTCTAGAAAAGAAAGTGTCATGGCATTGAAGTGCAAAACAGTAGCCTCGGTTTTGCAGTTTTAGTTTTCAAAACATAAAATTATTTGAAAACAGAATGATTCAAAACTAAGTCAGGAAATTCAGTATTGTGGGCTGTGCTTGTTCCACCACACAAACTCAGTTGTGAGCAGGGACATTTCCTCCAGAGCAATGAATCCTGCAATAACACTCAAGCGTAAAGCATTTACTTTCCCTCATAAATTGTCACACTTCAAAACATTAAAAAATGTTTCTGTATTCTCTTTAATCAAAAGCAGTTCTAAAAAAGGAGAACACAAGTTTAAAGAAGGCCCTAGACATACATTACCATGACACTATAAAGCACAGTGTATATGAGGTATGCTACACTGTCATTGTTACTGAGCTGGAGAGACCTACAATGCAGTAAACGTTTGATAGGAAATGAAAGGCTGGGAAGGTTTACATTTCCTTTAGGTGTACCCAAAGCATTTCATATTTCAATGTACTTATATAAACATGCCCTTGTTTCAGGCTTTTAGCGGAGAAAAAAAACAAGCGCAGTTTACTACTAAATGACTGCTATCTGCAAGTGGCAATTCCAGCTAGCAGCCTGTAATTTGTCAGGGACAGATAACAGAATGCTGTTATCCTGCACCTGGTTAATCCCAGCCCAGTTTGTCTTGTGTGCGTGTCTGCACAGCCCAGCAACGTGAGCAGTAACAAATCTCATGGCATATGCACACATCCTGTCGCCTTGTTCGTCAAATTTTGTTGTCTTTTTATATAAGCTGCATCTAAAGTGTTCTTCCAAGGTTTGCTAACTATAGAATGTACATTTGAAGTCCAGGACAACTGGAACTTTATGAGAACCACCACTCTCATTCAGCTGTTTTGAAAGAAGTAATGAGAGATGAAGAGAGGCTTTTCTAAACAAATTAGTTTTAACATTTAAAATAGTCTGTGTTCTAATGCACCATGGCAGAACATTTAAGTGTGCTGTGCAGGCCTCTAAAACAGAGAATATTACCATTTGTGGTTAGTCACCATCCATAGCCCATTATTTGAAGGAAAATATTATCCACTAATGGCAGCACACAGGAAATTGCTCCCTTGATAGAAATGGTTTACAAGTAGGAAACAACTTTGGAATGGAGATTTGCTAATAGCTTTACCTTGTCTTCGCAACATTTTTTATTCTGCTTTGCCTTTACTGCAAAGATGACTCCTTAATAGAATAGAGCCTCTATCAGAGAATATTAGTTATTCATGTAGCTTCTGTGAGCTGTGGAAATAAATTATTGCAAGCTGAAAATGTTTCTCAAAGACCATAAAAAGCACCCCTTTTGTGCTGCTCCATTAGGTACAATTATTTTATTTATTTCTAGCTTTACACTTCTCTGTTAGTGTCTTGTTCACTTGTCCTGAGGACAAGATATAATTTGTCTTATCAAAATCACCTAGCTCAGTCTGAGGTCAAGTTTAACTAGGAAAGCAACTGGCAATTATGCAGATCATCTTTAGTAATTTAAGTGAAGGCAAATACTACACAGAATTGCATGGATCCAACATAAAACCTGCATGCTGTATCTTCCATTCTACCAGCTGACTTTGTAAAATTAACAGTTTCCCTGAAGCCATTTTTCCAAGTAAGATTTAACCGTGTAACTCTCTCACACACTACAGAATGTGCATTAATACTTTTTTCCATATTGTCTTTCATCTGACCATCTCAAGTGTTAATTTCAAGTATTAAGATATTTTAAAAATTGTTTATATGCTGTCAAATGAGGGTTTTTTTCTCTGATCTTAATCCATTTGGGTTTCTGTTCCCCATATGGCTGGAATCCAAACATGAGGGGTTTTACAGAAGTCTGTTCAGAGGATGTTCTCACAACTAGTTTTGAGCTGCTAACAGACACAATGACCTTCATGGTGTGTTGATATTTACAGAGTGAATCCCTTTATGATTGCCACCCCGGGTACTTTTCCTCAGGAGTTTGGAGGGGCTGGAGAAAATTGGCAAACAAAAGTACCTGGTAGTTAGTTATGTCTCAAGCCTCTGATTTCTGCCTGTCAGAGAGCAAGTGGTCAGCATAGGAAGCAGAGGTCAAGGGAGACACTGCTTACCATGAGAATCATGGTCACTGATGTGGGAATCTGATCAAGCAGCAAGCTTTTTATATCTCCAGCTGCCCCAAGGAAAATACAAATATTGATATTCACCCTATAAGATTAACAATAAGCTTAATTGACACTCAGCTCATGGTTACTTAGATTAGAATATCAAACAGTTTGGACAGATACCTACTATCCTCAGGAAGCTGAGTTGCCAGCTTACGTTCCAGCTGAGTATCCTCTTGAGTATGCAGTTTGCAGGTTCAAGACTTACAAACATCAGACCACAGCAGTCTTCGTGCTTACACAAATTGGCATATATTCTGCCAACTCTATTCAGATGTTAGCCAACAGCAGAAATGAAAAGCAAGCTAACCCACTCGATCATCCCTCCTGGTCAGGAGCACAAGTAGGCACATCCCTCCCATCACATTGCAAGTCCATATCTCTAGAAGGCAGCACTTTTATTCCGTTCAGGGCTGAACTCCAATGGATCAGTTCTGGAGAGGGAACAAGCTAATCACCCACGAGTGACCAGAAAAGCAAGATCCTGAGCCCTTCCAATAAATTCTCTCCACCTAGTAAGAGCAGGCTGTTAGCTGTCTGCATAAGTTATCCCTACAATCTGTAAAAGAAGTAGATTCTACCTGTCCAGCCTTCCCTCTGGAAATATTGTAGGAGTGGGACATAACTCAGCTGCTGCAGATTAAAAGCGCAATTCAGATGCCCAAGTACTTTATAGGTGAATTAACTCTGTGTTTGAGTTTTGTCTATTAAGCATTTCACTAAAAGGGAATGAGAAAGTTGCATAATTCATTATTTAATATTTTCAATAGACATCACTATCATACTCAAAAGCAGATAGTTTTCTTGAGATGCATATATAGATGGGAGTTATAAAAAGGCTATGCCAAAAGGTTTTATGGTGATGCAGATGGAACAAGAAGATTGCTTGATTAATATGTTTTCCATGCAGTAGCTCATTTAAAGACTGGAGGATTCTTTGTTCATCATCACAAAAATGTAGAACACAAATACAGGTTTTTTAATGACTGTAGAGAACATGCCTCAATCAGGCTTCCAAATTTTGATTCTACTCTTTTCTTACCTCTCCTCACAATATGATGCTTGCCTATTTTCTAAGTAAAAGTCAGTTTATCTCACATCCTTCACAAAACTTGAATCAAAATGACATATCCCTTTATGCTTTTCTTTGGAACATCATTGTTGCGAGGTATCTGTCACATCAGTTCTCCTTATCTGTTAGCTAGATTGCTTAGTAGCATCACATTGGGTTCCACCAGGGGATGTGTAATTTTGAGAGGTGCTTAAAAACATAAAAATCACAGGACCCAGCTACTATCACTACCCAAAACCTGAGCAGCCTTTTCAGGTATTAAACACCACCAGCCCAGAAACATTTCCACCTCCTTTTTCAGTGGCTCAGGCATCATTCTCTGCTCAAGATTTGATTTCTGCCTCTAAGTCTCCCAACTCTTTAGGGAGACAAAACCATTAGAGGTGCCAGCTCAATACAACATGCTACTAGAAAATCAAGCACATACTTGGCTTCACAAAACCATGCAACAATAACAGCTTTTTTTTTTTCCTGTTATTCAACCCAAACATTCTTAACTACAAAACACTCTGTGATCTGTAACTCAAAATCCTGAGGTCTCCTATTTCAGGAACAAAAGGCAGAAGCTGATATCATCAGGCCTGAATTATTAGATTGCTTCAACAGTTTCTTTATCACCAGGCACATAACTTTACACATCAGAATGCTGCCAGCAGGCTTGTTGGAGGCCAACTTGCTCTATGTCTAGATGCTACTGCAATGACACAGCAGCTGTTTGAGAGAGAAAGGAAACCAGCAATCCTAACCTCAAGAGCCCAGTTCTGCACAGGGGCACTAGAGGACTGGGAAGCAGCAGGGAACTAGAGACAGAATTCCGCAGACTGAAGTTCAATCAAGGGACACTGTAGGATACCAGCAGTTAACGACAGAAGCAATCATCAGATGGGATGGGGAAAATGCACAGATAATTGATTGGAACAACATTTGGGCCCAGATAACCCTCCAGTTCTCAACTAATACTTATAGGAGATGTCAAAGGAGCAATTCAGGCACCAATAATGATTCTATCACTTTTCATCCCATAAGATCTTTGGATGCTTTTCAGGCTGCAGGATTACTCATTCACTGACGAATTACAGCCAGCTACAACAGCCATTTTGCAGAACCATACAATAGCTATTATAAAGGAAATTAAGAATAAACTTCTCCTATTGATCCAGCAATAGACAGAATGTAATTACCTGAGGTTGAGGAAGGTTACAAAATGGTAGTAACCACGAGTATTAAAAAATCACAAACAAAATTAGCCTTGAAGCAGCCAAGAAATCTCCATAGGTTACATAAGACAGAGGACAAGCTTTAATATAGCATCAGGAAGCAAGGGAAAAGGGAACTTCAGCCCCACTCAATTATCCCACTCTCCTTCCCCCACAAATACAGCATCCTTTCCAGCCAAAACCATCTCTCCCTATGGTCTCATCACAGGAGTAAACAGTGACTTTACATGCAAATATAATTAACTTGGTCTGAAAAACAGAGTGAGAAAGGAAGATAAAGAAGGAATCTTTCCAAAACAGTCTCCTTCATAATGCCTGTGGGGAATTAGGCTACTTACAGCCTTTTTGGGTGGCAGTCCTCCCTCCTTCTCTGGATCTAACAGTAGCCCTGGCTTTGCTTACAGAACAGTGCATCCCAGAAACAACCACTCAATGCATCTCCTGCCACTGTGATTGCCATTTCAGAGTGTGTGTTTTGTTCCAAGACAGAGGAACCAAAAGTCCTAGGAGCTCTCACTCTAAAGCTTGAGGGTCCACAAAAAATATATTATTCAGAAAAAATAAATATTCAGCTAGCCTATGCTCAGATTATGCAGTACAACTTTATTGTATCTAATTATCACCTCCTACAGAGGGCAGTTACTTTCTTCTGGGACAAGGTTTTGTCTTCCCACCCTGTCACCAAGCTACCCTCAGGGTTGTTTTTCCAGCAATGTGTTGAATTTTTTTCATTAATTTAGAATTTAAAAACAAAGGATGTGAGACTTAAATGAGTGGATTGGTTTGGTTTCATTTACTTTTAAGATTATCTGAAACATCTTCAGCTTTGTAAAAGTAAGGAATGTACCCATTGACCTAACAGTCATATATCTGCAGGAGAAACAAATACCAGCTGCTGGTAGTTGAGACCACACTTTGATTTGACCCCTAGACATATGAAGGCACCTTATTCATTTGAATGGCAAAATCTTGAGAAATATCAAAAGAAATATGAAGTAATTATGAATGACAAAACCCAGAAAATGCATTAAAAAACACTCCTTGACAAGATGTAACAGTTTACACACCACTCAGGGTTGAACAGGGGTATGAATAGGAATGTGCGTACCATCTTCCACTCATACAGAGGAGAGGGGAAAGGTAGTCATTGGACTTCTTTACAGCTACTAGCATTAATCTAACAAAATCCATCTGTATAGAAAAGTCTATTTGTTGAACTGCCTGCTGGCATTTTCTACAGTTTGCAGCATGTTAGATCAGCAGAGTCAATCTAAAAGAACAAAAAGCTTTCGTCTTCTATTTGTCAGTAAACTGGCTGCATCTCAGGTACATTTAATCCATATTTGATAGACTTTGTAATATTCTGCTAACATTCCAGTAAATGTTAATTGTCATGCTGTGGCAAGATGCATTTATACAACCTGATGACTTCATTGATTTAAATGGCCTCTGGAAAAGATCCAGGCTTGCATCCTTGCCTAGTCTCATATTTGCCAAAACCCAATTTAAAAACCATTAAGTTCTGTGAGAAGGATATTATCATTAAGAAATTATTTTAATTCAATACCATTTAAGCCGAGAGTAATAGCTAATAACAGCAGTCAAGGCTTAAAAGAATGTCTGTAGTGCTTTGAAGACAGACAGTATTTATATTTAGTATTTATAGCAAAGAAGAGAGCTGATTTTGAGTAAACACAATCTCTTTCTAGGGGAGGGAGAAGGAATAAAGCAAGCTATTATGTGTCAGTCTAAATAAATAGCTTATGTGCTACTTGAAAAGGCTCAGGCTCTAATAAGATTGACATCTGAACCAGAAGATTTCAAGTGCTTTGGTGCTATTAGGTCCTAATCTATTTCTCTGAATGATTTTGTGAAAATAGCCATCTTCATCAGACAAGTGGTAAAAATCATGTCGTAGCAAGGCAGCTTTTTGATAGCTTGCCAAATTACAGAAAATGATACACAATTAATTATGGCTTTGTTTTAATTAACTTGGGTAAGCTACAAACTAGTCTTGGGGTTTTTTCCTCATAATTATATTTAGACTTACCGTGCTTCAGTGACCAGAGGTGGATGAATCTCACAGATGAGCAGTTCTCCCATCCAATAGTTAGAGCTGTTAATGTGTTGATTCATTTCCACCCTAGAAAGTGTAGTTTGTTGGGAGCTCAGAAGGGTAGAAGAAAACAAGCCTTAGTTATATCACTAGTGTGAAGCTGCAGCATCTAAACCAAAAGTTATTCTAGCACGTATTAACAGGGATTTAATTTGCTAGATAGAAAATGGGTTTTTCAAGAAAGCCTGAGACTGCTGCCTTAATAAAAAAAAACATCCAGGATCCTTGGTTCAGTGCTCTTCTTTCCACACTGAGAGCAAGATTGAGCATCAAGCCCAGAGTGTGCCCACCTGTATCCCTAAGGAGAAGGTGACCAATTTTCATTTAGGATGAGGGGCAGAGATGTTGGTGCTAAAATCTCACTGGACAAAAGGACATAACACATTAGCATTACCAAAAAAAGCACTGAGCAGTTCTGCTGAGAACCCACTACTTTTGTGTGGTCTCTATTTGAGTGTCAAGTCTGAGACCAGCCTTGGTTTGACTCATGGTTGTCAAGTGATGCTCTAAAGTTGTCTGCCCTGACCGAAGGGTCGCTTTCTGGCTTTGCTATGTGGCAAAGACATGAGTGCAGAGCTGCCTATCTGTCAGGGCCAGAGATAAGTGGGTGTGAGGCTGAGACAGGGTCTGGATAACTCCTGACTCAGTGTGCCTACACACTGTGGGGCAGTGGAAATGCTCTACTGCTTTTCATGCCCTGAGCTGCTCCCTAGCAGCAGCATTATGTTAAAAAATACAGACTGAAGTGAACTGTGATTAGTCTCAAGTAGTTATCTTCTTCCAGGCTCAGCTATGCCAGAAAAAGGGGAACCATCCTATCTGCTGATCACCTTTCTCTCTCCCTGGTGGCCGCTGTCCCTACCAGTCTGTAGGTGGAGAAACCTGTCTCTCATCATGTTCCAAGCCAAGCCATGTGAAATAGCTCACATAACGCCAGAGACTGTTTGCTCCAGAAGAAGCAAGAGCAAAAGCTTGAACACAATTCCCCAGAGCCTGACTAACAAGGGAAGTAACCCCTTCTGTGAGCTCGGCTGAAAGACATGCATAGTCTACACTGCTGGTTTCTTATGTCACAAACTTCATATTTTCATGATCAGATCCTCCAGATCTCTATCACATGATGCCACAAAACAAACAGGTTACCCACCTACAGATAATTTGGCCAGCTGTTCTCAAGTTTCACTATGTTTCAGGAGTACCATAAAAAGTTCAGCTAAAGAGGAAAAAGAGTAGGAGCAATGAGATGACATCTCTCTGTCAGAATCTTTCTGAATCAAACAGGACAGAGGGACCTCAGAACTTCAACAAATGGCTGCTTGTCAGATGCTGTTATGAAGCTCTCAGTTCTGCTGAGAAGTGTCTCTTGGAAGAAGTGTTTGCTTTTTGGGAAGTAAATAAAGCAGGGAGATCCCCTTCAGAAACCTTATTTTTGTGAGCTACTGTGGACTGCATGAATCTGCTGCAGATTCTGCTCTTCACCCCATGGGATTCTGGCTGCCTGTGCTAAATGCTGTCTGAAGGCATGTTTGCTTTGAGGTGTGTGTTTGCTCAGGGTGACTTTCAGCAAATAAGTACTATGAAAAAGCCTCTTACCTGTGCTAATAGCAGATGTCTTTCTGGATCATGAAGTGAAATCAGAATGAGAAAAGTGACATTAAAATAGCACAGAAAATTATAGTTATGAATCAGCAGGAAGACAAACAGCAGTTCTGCAATTATGTGTGGCACACCAAAAGCTCTGTCAACAAGCTGACCTCTTCAAGTTTTCGTGAATGATATCTGATTGTAAAATTCACCACCAATAGCACTGAGGGGAGTGAGCTGTCAAGCACCTTATTATCACTTTCCATAGTTTCAAATGTTCTTTGAAGACACTGGAGATTAATAAATAGAAATAATTAGTCTGTTCCATCAGTCTGCAAAGATTAACACAATCATGTCCTTGGTGAAACCTTGCCATGTGAAGCTAACATGAATGCAGCAGAAAAGATGTCCTAAGGACTCTTTCAGATCCCATCTACAGCTGCATCATCCTCTGGGTGTCAAAACACAAGAAGAAGGACTTGTCCCATAAATACTGAGCCTGTTTTAAAATATTTCAGTTAGAGGTATGAAAGGAACTGAACTTGGCAGTGTATTTAGCAAAAAGAAGAAAAAAAAACCAATAGAAAAGGCTCCAGTCTTTCTTTTGATACCATCCTGCTGTGATGACCAATCACCTCAGAGGCCATTCTCACAATACTTTCATGAGCTGCAAAGTGAAGCTAAATTACATGCCCAAGCTTCTTTAGGAAGTCTGCTGTAGAGGGGGAAAAAATTAAAATTAAAAAAGAAAAGCCAATATGATCATCAAAATCCCAGACTAGTCTCCCAAGCACTGGAGCATCTTTCCTCTGCCAACTATTTATCAGACCACTTCACGATTCATTGCCTTTCAAATGGCTTTTCACTGAGGAACAGTGAGTTGCAAAAGCCTTTGTAGATTGAACTAGAAAGGTCCTCAGAAGGTGAACCAGGAATGATTTCAGACACAGAAAGAAAAATTTTGTCTTGAAAGAGGTCAGAGAAACAGATGCCCATCACTTCACTGCTGTTGCGAAGCTGATATGCTGAACATTTAGCCTCAAACATGAACAGAGGAGCCTCCATTCCCACCTCTCTGACCTTGCAGCCTATTATTTAGGTGCCATTTGGGAATTTTTCAGCTCTTTCATCTCTTACAACAGTTTCTCAGACCTCTTCTACAGTCCCAGGGCAGACTCTGAAATAAAAATAGAACTGTGTCAGATACAGATGTGACTTTTGATTAATTATCAGCATAACCCTTTATGTAGACACCAAAGGCTTCACAGTGGTATCATATATGAACATTATTTCTTTTTCTCCCTATCCAGCTAGACAACAAGCCTTACTGACCCTGTAAGCAGTGTACAAAACCCCTATGACCAAGAGCCATTAAAAATAATTTCTATGTTTCTATGTCAGAAAGGCAAGGGGAGAGGAGTGGCAAAGTCACAAGAAAGGGCATGGGATAACAGCTTCTCAGAACCCAGAGCTCCAAGCAGGATGGAGCCAGACCCAAGGGCACCCCAGCCACATTCAGCCAAACATCATCTAGCCATGGGATCTTGCTGCACATGGCTCAGGAGTCAAGGGCTGGCCACACGAGTATGTCTTGATGAGCAGCATGAAAATTGTGGGTTCCACTATCAAAGGCATTCCTAGTGGTACTCACATATCTGTCCTGGATGCTAGGAGGCAACTTCGTGTCCCTGCTGTTATCCTGGCATAATTAGAGCACTGCAATTCTCACAAGCAAGATTTCATTTTACTTCTCTGGCAAAATAAAAAACCTCAGAGTAAAACCTTCTCAAGTGAATTTTGACAAACAAAAAAAAAAACAACCAATCAAACAAACAACAGAACTACTTGCACCTCAGTCACTCAGAACAATCATTCTCTTTCTGCCAGAAACTCTCAGTGGTCCCCTGCTTGGCAAAACATTGAACCCCATGTCACAGGTTCTGAGGGCTGCAGGGAGGAAGAAGTCAGATTTTAAACAAGTCTCATCAATAATATCTTACTGAGTAAAGTGCAAGAGGCTCTTAGACCCAGGATCTTTCAACAAGACTTTCAGTTTTCTTCTTCTGAAATCATACAAACCGAGTTTTCAGATTCATTGAATATTTTCTCCAGTCAGAACAGAAAAAAAAAACGATTGTGGGATAAAGAGAGACCTGGACACTCCACCTCAATACCAGTTTTCAAACAGCAATCCAGTGGTGTTCAGAAGGCCATGCCACATGAAGTGCTCCCCCACATTTTGCTTTAAACTCTCTATAGCCTACCAGCATTTTTCAAAATCTTGACAGTATGTCTGTAAAGAGATAGAAACTAAAAAAAAAAGTGGTCAGTTTAGGGTCTTGAAGTCAGTTACTGCTGTGCTACAGGAAGAATAACTGCAAGCAAGTAGGCTACTACCAGCAGAA
Source organism: Chloebia gouldiae (assembly GCA_003676055.1). NCBI lineage: Eukaryota > Metazoa > Chordata > Aves > Passeriformes > Passeridae > Chloebia > Chloebia gouldiae. Next base: position 38,274,178 of record QUSF01000002.1, read on the forward strand.
GAAAAAGGAGGAATAACTACTCAGGTGCTTTTTTTCATCCAGTAGCTCACCTCAGCTTGCCTTAGGGAGGGATAGAGGGAAGAAGAAAGGAAATGCACCTGGCACAGTGCATGAGCAACTGTTCAATCATTCTGAAAAGAAACTGCAGAGAAAAAAGTTTTAAGTTCTCCTAGTTTGGGGGAACTGTTACTGATGACTTTCACTGAGTTGATAAGGCTTTGGGGTCAGCTCTTAAAAAAAGAGAATGAAGCCTAACATAACAAAGCATTTGGTTTCTAACTACTATGAGCATAACATTCACCTGGATTGTGATTCAGGTTTTTAAGACTGCATAACTACCTTTAAACTGCACCAGGGTTAGAGAGGCCCCAGGAATACCCTGAGTCTTTTGTGAAACTGTCTGAGAGGTGAAACAAGCAGAAACTGGGCTGCCAGAAAAGTGTGGAGGGTATCACTGTCACCCCCAGAGACAGGTCAGACTGACAGAAAAACATATAAGTATCTCAGAAAATGTCAAGTGTAGAGAAAAGATTTATTGTGAGTAAGCCTGGATATTATATACTGAAATGTTCTGTGATGTTATAAAAGACTTTTTTAAAAAAAAACAGTGATAAAAGACATCAACTTCTAAATAAAACACCTCTCAAAACAATCTATTAGACTCTTTAGAAGTACTTCTATTAGAAGTATTCATAATTCATTTCTTGATAGGAATACCTATTTGGAATCTCTCATCCACTATTAAGTGACACCATAGTTTGACATTTACTTCTGATAGGTATTTTTAAAAATCATTTTGGGGCTTATGAATTTAGTGGCACCATAATCCAGAGATTTCCTTGCTTCAGTATCTCATGACTGGTTTTAGCATTTTATTCTGACAAAAAACCAAATACATTCATGTTAAGATATTAAATACACATGCATTCTCCCAAGGAATTTCCATCTTGTCTATCATAAATTTCCTTTCAAATTTTTCTGTTCCATGAAGTAACCAGATGACCCTTTGCTTGTTCATTTGCATCCAATCCTGTCTCCCATTCCAGAAGCTTAAAAATCTACTGCCAGCTAGGTGCCCTGTATTTAATATTTCCCTGAAAGTATTTACACATTTGGAGCTTTACAGATAATGCTCTAACTTTACACCATTAACCATCAGTAATGTTGGGCAGCACTTCCTTCAGATCTCCACTCACCTGCTCCATCTGGATCTCCAAGCATTTCTGTGGTACAGATACTTGCAATCATCATCTGTGCCTTATTTGCACGGACAGTATGTCTTGATGAGCAGCATGAAAGCAGCATTGCCTCCTGTTAAGACCAGTAGGATATGGAGTTCAGTGCCAAAGGGCAGTGGAATATTTCCCATATAAACCATTAAGGTGGAGTGTGTTAGACCAAAATCAAGAGGAGGGGGAAAACCCAGGAAATCTGCTGCACATTTTCTATTCAGTTACATGGTCTGTTTTCTTTTCAGTCCATCATAATGATGTCAAATTTGCAGTAAGTTCTAGAAATGTAAAGAGGACCCCACATGATACCAAGCAAGCATTTGTCTGTGCATCTGCCCTGTGTAAAACTAGGGTCTAGGAAAAAGCTCTCTGGGTAGGAAGGCATTTCAGTTAAAATGCAAAAGCCAGAAGTGCTCTGTTTCCCAATTAAACACCTCTGACTTTGTTCTGTTCAAAATGGATATATCTCATGTCATTATCCTAACTTGTGAGAAAAGCAATTGTTGAAACAATCTTCCCAAGCTCCTTCTCATGGGACAGGAGGGCTAGACTTTTCCTGGAGCACTTCCATATGCTTTAAGACTTTACTATTGTTCAATCTTCCATATGTCAGAACTACATAAGGAACTTATCATCTCCTCCATGCCCATTCAATAATGGTCTGCTGGCCTTCCGACAGCAACCTTCCAATAAGGTCTTTCTGTGGCAGTCCTGGCAGCTAAGGTTGGCTTGTTTAACAGCATATTAACATGAAAAATTATCTTTTTGAACCTTACAGAAACACTGTAGTGTCCTGGCACAAGCTCAGTGAACTGTGACACTGCCTGAATTTCCTTTAATTGCTCTGGGGAAAAAATATCCTTTATTTAATAGAAATTCAAAATGGAATTAAAATGAAAATCAAGCAGCTTTGGCAGGAAGCTGCTCCATGCTCTTTATCAGAAACCACTCATGACTAGCAGCCCACCAGGCACATGTCAAAATCAGGGTCCCCAGCAAGAACTAGAACATGTAACCTTCATTTTCAGTCCCTGAAATCTATTTCAACCCGTATTTTCCTTTTTATTCTAGAATTTTTTACTCACTTGCTACAGAATAGCTTTCAAAACATGCTTTCCAACTTGCTGAGTTGTAGGGGGTCATTCCCAGAGGTCCATCTTCACATTCATAGTGGCATAAATAATGGCCTTCATCTACAGCATTATTATCTTTCTTGTTCCAGTATCTCTCAAAGTGACATTTTGTTTGGTGTTCCTGTGCCTGAGATGGATTAACAATATTCACAAGTGCTAAACTACATTTGTTAGAGAAATATTCTCTAGGTTATTGCTTATACACTAACACAGTCCTCTCTTGGATTCCTTGCAAAATTTAGAATTAAATACTTTGCAGGAGGTTTCACAGCAGAGCAGTACAGTTTCTGACAAACTTTTCTTTCCTCTTGGAGGCAACCACTTGCAGTAGCAAGTTACACTCATGTTTTACTGCTCATAGATTGAATTACATTTATCACTCTGGAAGCAGCAACAGCATGACTACCCTTCCACATGTGAGACATGCAATTCATCGATTTCTGGAGCTGCAACCACAGCTTTACATTTATCATATGTCAGTTCTGGTTTACTTAGCAGTCCCCAGTGTGGGACAATGTAGTTTAAAATGTTGCTATTAAAGAGGGGGAAAAAAGAAACATTTCACATACAATGGTAGCATTCATCAACTGTTCTTTGCAGCATGATGTAGCACTATTTATCAACTACCAGTTTCCAATTTCTCTAGCAATAACTTTTTTACTCTTATAGACAGCTCAGAGATCTAAGAACAAAATGACAGAAAGAATAGTTGAAATACGACTCACATAAACCTGCTTCTTTTGCTGAGCAGAAGCCCCTTTTTTACAATAGGACGATGCAGTTTTTGATCCCTAAACTTTTGCCTGAAGGTATAAATCATCTTCAAGGCCCCTAAGGAAATTAACTGACCCCAAAATTAAAAGCTTCCCTCCCAATTTTGAATATCCCTATGTGAGTGAATGACTCCATATCAAGGCATCCTTTTTCAGAAGCCTCTGAATTCCTCAAGCACTGGCCTTCATGTAGGCAGCCCCTGTTCTAGGGGATCTCACACACAACCCTTGCATTTGGTTTTCACATTAAATAAAATGAAGGTGAGTGACAAAAATCTCATCCTCAACTGTTTAAGTTAGTATCTCAAAAGATGAGATACCTTTACCTAGTTCTGAATCTCTTCCACTTTTTTCCTTTTTTTTCTTTTTTTTTCTGGTTTTTTTTTTTTGGGGGGGGGGTGGTTTTTTGCCACCTTTTAGAATTTGTGGCTTTGAACCGCATGAAGTCTCTGACAACTGGCTGGGTATTCAGGGGCAGTGTCTCTGGTCCCCAGTCACCCAAACCTATTCTGCTGCCCAGGAATTCAGGAGAAGGAGGCTCTTCCTTCATTTCTGGAGGTGTTGCAGGCCCCTTACAAATCCCAGATGGACAGTGGAAGACAGGCTGCAGAAATACACATAGAATCATCTGCAAAATATTTCCCAAGCAAAATTTTGACAATGTAGAGTTTGTCACATCTCTCTAGGCTTTAAGGAACAAAGTTTATTCCAGCAGGAGGAGCAACAACATGATGGCTTTCCCTGCTGCCAGACTGGGAGGCACTGCAGGAGCCTGCCCAGTACCATGAGAGAGGGAGCAATGCAGTCACCCACTCATTCTTGCTCAAAGACCTTCTCTTAGTCCTCTGCATTGAAGAAGCCTCTCTTGCCAGAGAAATAGCTTGTCTTGGGGTAGGGGGGACAAGAAGGGAAGAGGGTGGAGACTGTCACCACATTGAAATATATTTTCAAATCAGAGAAAAGGCAGAATTCGTTCTGTCCAGATGACACAGCAACACGCCAGCATGACTGCAAGAACAGCAGACTCCATTGAAAACATATTCCCCAAGGCAAATGAAAAGAGAATGGCTTAAACAAAATTATGCCTTCTTGTGACACTTAACCTTGAAGATTTTCTTGTCCTATCAGAGGTGCTTTCATGCAGTTTGCAATATGAATAGCAGAACCACAGACTCTTTAATCACAAGGCAAGTCCTGTTTGTTTCTTGTTTTCTGTTGTGAAAATTGCTTTTCTGACTAATGTCAAATATGTTTTCTGAAAGAAAATGCTGTCGAATGTGTTTTCTGAAAGAAAATGCTTTAAAAGAAAATCTCCCAATAAATACTTTTCACTACATTACAAGAAATATATTAATAAAGAATATGTACTGTTGTTAACTTGTTTTATCAGTCTTATCTGTTCATGAGTAAACTGGTTTTAGATGAAACAGGGCATAGAAAAAGGTAACTCCCCAGAACTGTCATTTCTACTTCCTCCAGAACTTGCTAGTATGAAAACAAAGCTAGGTTTTGTCAACATTTCTCATGAAGGAAATGTCATCATTCCTACTAGTTAGGGCAGTCACTTGGAAAGTAGGAGACCTGCATTTGAGATGTTACCATCAGATAGGCAAACAAGAGACTCATGTCTTTCTCAAATCCCAGATATGCATGGAAAGGATCTCAACATACCAAGTAGTTTGATGTCTTTTTCCCAGTAGATCAACTAGATCAGGTTGTTCATAGCCATGTTCTAGCTCTGAATGTCTGCAAGAACAGATACACCAAAACCTCTCTGGCCAGGCTCTTAGAGTGCTGGCCACCCTCATGGTGGACAAAAAATTTCTAATATCTACTTGGAATTTCCCTTGTTGCAGCTAGCCTCTAGTCTCTGCCATTCTTTCCCTCTGCATCTCACAGAATGGTATTAAAGAATAAACATCCCCCATCACAATCCCTTCATCTACTCTCCACTACATGAACATGGCAGACTGGTCAGGTGCAATTTGTCCATGGTACATCCACACTGATTGTTTCCAGTCATCTTCCCATGCTTCATGTACTTGGACATGCCTTCCAGGAAGACAAGCTCCATAACCTTCCTGAGAACTGAGGTTAGACTGATAGGTCAAAGCTCCCCAGATTCTCCTCCTTACCTTTCATTAAAATGGCATTAAAAAGGCATGTCCTGTTCCCGACAGTCATCGCATTTCCGAGATGACAGAGAGGGATTTTGCAATTGTATCAGCCAATGCTTGGCACCCCTGGATGCAGCCCATGTGATTCCACAGCCTGGTGTTTGCCCTGTTGACTTCAGTTGTTCCTAACTCAGTCCAACTTCCCTGTTACTTAAGCATCACCCTCCCAGCTTATCACTGGATGCAGAGCCTTCACTAGGATCCAGTCATGCAAACTTCCTCAGCACATTTCTGCTATTCTAGTGGCATAAGTCTGCAGCTGCATGTGGACTTCAAATTCCTACTATATTTTTTCCATGCTGTGTATGTACCTGCACAAACACTTGATTGAGAGTCTGGCTTTAGAGAAAATAGGTAAATAAATTTTCCTCCTTTCATGCTTCTCATTGTAATTTCTGTTTATCTATATTCATATCAATGTTATCACAGTTCTTGGGTATTTAAAAATTGGAATAGTAAGTTAAAAGCTTCCTATATATGGATTGTATAAATTCAATCAGACACTAGCTATAACTCCCATGTCCATAGTCTGAAAACAAAAAAATAGGAAAACCCAAACCCAGATAAACTGCATATTGTGAAATAAAGTTTGAGGAGACTGTTACGGGACAGATAGGAAGGGATATACAATTGAAAACTTGGAAACTGATATGCCTCCCTAGCACTGAAGAGTATTACACAATACTGAGCCATGAGTTCAAATTATTTTAAAGTCTCAAGAATTAATTAGAAGCAAGAAAGATTTTGGCCATGGTGTCCAAGTGCGGTGGACATGGAAAGCACACCTTACAGAAGGAATATTTAATTGAATGGTCAAGTTTCCAACATCAGCCGAAGCCAAGTAAATTTAAGTTATATGTAAGTTGTATTATAGGTAAGATTTTAATACAGTGTGTCTGCTATTAAAACACATTTGTAAAGAAAAAGGCAGACTCTCCAGATCTTCAATTCTCTTTGCCAACAGTCTTTCTGGAAAATGCATTTTAATAGTTCACAAATTGTTAACTCCTGAAAGAATCCCACATATCTTGTGGCCTTCTATACAAGAAGTCAAAAGAGAACATAGGCATAGACCTCTTCATTCAGATTGAAACTAGTATAAAGCAGGCAGTTTCTTGACTCTGCCTACAAGCAAAAAAATGGCTCAGTGGGCACCATAGCAAGTCAGAGGTGTCCCCAACAGCATCACAGCCAGTGTTCTACCAAGGCAATTTCTGCTGGAAAATATCCCGTTTAATTTAACTCGCATTAATAAATTCCAAGTTTTTGGCATACTGGTGTGAATACTCCAGTAATGCAGCAGAGCAACAGCCTGTTTATATTCCTGTAGAATGACATTTATTGCAGCAATGAACTTTACAAACACTTTGGACCAGATGGTGACTGCTTTCCCTGATGGCACACAGGGGAAGGGAAGCCCCTCGGAACTGAGCAGAGAGGAAACCTCGGGAGTTCACAAGGTAACACCTCCACTGACTGCAACTTCCCCAAGGTACGAGAGCTTTGTCTCTTTGCCCTTTACATGGGTAAACCTGGCTGTGTGTGAGCTCTCTGACTGTGTGTGAGCTCACCAAGAGAATCAGATGTGGAAACCTTGTCAAGATGGGCATAGGTGTCATCTGCTCCTTGCAGTATTCAGAGACTGTAGTCTACTTCAACCAAGCTTATGAAGGTAGTTTAAGCCTTTGCTGAAGTCAATCAAAAAGTTTGGAGAAATCCTAAAGTGAAAATAAAGAAGGACAATATTTTTTCAGGTACCTGTCCTTTATTGTTCAGGTCTTATGTCTGATCATTTGCTTATACTCAGCAATTCTTTTCTAGCTTCTTTTAGCTCTCTTCTCTTTTCTTCTATTAAAAGAGTCAGGCTCTTTTAATCAGCTGCTGTCCCAGCCCCAAGCTGCAGATTATGATAACTGATTTGGTACTTCACTGTGATAGGCAGAACTTCACACCCATGCTGCAGGCATGGGGCAAAGCCCACTGCTCCTGCCTGGATGCAGAGAGGACTTTCCCCTTCCCTCTTCTGTGAGACAAGTCTCACAAACAGGCTTCAAGTTGTTTGCACATAAATGCTGCTCCCCCACCCACACTTCTGTCTGCACACCCAAGTACACTCTTTAGGCTTTATGAAATGCAGATATTCACACCAACAAAAATTACACACATTACCAGCCTTGTTAATTCTTATCTGTACCAAGGAAACATTTGAGATACCCAGAAAAGGCACTTTTTAAGAATTTGACATTGCATACCTAGTGCATACAAAATGCTACGCTTTTCATTTACCTCTGCAGTGCAGCATTTGAGAATGTACCTCTATATATTACCTTACTGTGGGCAACAAACACAAGCTTCGTGTTAAAATATAATTGTGACAATCATCCAATCTATATGTTAGAAGGACAATTCTGCAGACTCATTTGCATAGCCACCATGGCAAAAAACTATTAGAAGAAAGAGCTTTACAAATAAAACCATGGATTCTACAAATCTATTATAAATTAAAAACAAAGTTGCACAAAATCATGCAGATTTGTGGACTAGGTGAACTTACAGCTGCTTCAGACATTTTTCCAAGAGAATTGAAAGGTACTGGACGAAAAGCATTTGTGTGCATACATGCATATCTTGTGCATGCACACAGGCACATACATTATATTTATTTATGCACCTGTCACAATTTCTCCTTTACTCCAAAGAAAGCATACAGGATCTTAAGGACTAGCAGATAATTTGGTGTCTGTATCCTCAGATATAGAGCACAGCTGCCAAATGACAGAAATGGATCGAGTGCTACAGATCCAGTGCTTCTTTTTCTCCCCCCTTCATTTGGTGCTGATATAATTTATATCAGAAGCAGAGCTGGAATGCCAACAACCTGGAGCAGCCATCAGCTGCAGCCCTGGCACATTAGCTCCCAGTTCCCTCTGTTAGTTGTGTACATCCATATATCTACCAGCCTGTCAGGCCCAACTTCTTAACACCTTTAATGTGCCTCAAAGATAAACACTTCTATAAGTAGGACAGGAAATGAGGCTTCTTTTGCTGATTTAAAAAAAAAATTACAAGTATAGGGAAATAACCCTTCCAGTTAAAGTACAGCTTAAGCTTTTTTTTTTTTTTGTCCTCAGTATCAATGAAATCAGAACATCACTGTAATTCTGTTTGATATTTTTAAGTTAGTTTATTAGAGATTATTCCCCTGAGCCAATAGCTAACCTCCAAAGCACTCCAGCTTCCTGTGGGATAACAAAGAAATATAAAACATGCTACTGTAAAATAAGCATGGCTGGTGTGAAGCTTGTTCCTGTGTTTCCAGATAGACAAACCTATAGCAAGTACTAAGCAGTGATCTAATAAACACCCAGAGACCTTTTTCTAACAGACAACTCACCAACATCAAACAGATTTCTTGAGCTAATTCACTTGTGGTATGGGCTGATAAAGCAGTGTTAATCTCCTGCTTTAAATCAAGTCTCTGTCATAAGGCTCTATTAATCTCTCCCAAGTTATGGAGGGTCTTAGTGGCAGGAAATTATACTTCTAAATTGAATTTTGTTCTCTTTCAGGGTAGCAAGAAATATTTTTCAAACTTCTAATAGGAACTGTAAAACCTATGGTGCCAACAATACGTTTGAATAAATAAAAGCCATAATTTAAAGCCACTTTCTTGCAAGCCCAACATTACAGCAAAATAACATAAATTGGTTACCTACAAAGAAGAAATTAAGCAAAAGATTTTAAATGAAAGTGAAGCAAATGGGTAACATTTTTCTCTTTTTACAGCAATTGGATTTAAAACAAAAAAAATCCTTTATATTCAAACAACGTCCAGACACTAATAAAACACTTATTGATTCTTTGTATATACACTTACTCTACAAGATGTCCTAACCTGCAGTTTCCATTATTTTTAACAGAAAGAGATACCCTTTACATAAGTCTGCAAAGTTAGTGCTCCTTTGTTTCATGGGAGACAAGTTTAAAGTAAATATCTGCGCATTAAATTTACTACACTTAAGTTAAAATTAATAACCATAGGTGACAAAATAACTTAATTTTATGGCTAACAATAGAGATGCAGGGTGTGTAGTGATAGGAGGCACCAGAATGTTACTGCAGCATTGATAAATTTTATGGCCTTTGCTTTCCAAGAAGATCCCTACAGTCACTTAAGGTTTAGATAGACCTGTCCCATTGGCTTATTTGAATCTTATCTACTCACCATTACCATCTCACCAAGTGCAACAAATAGCATTAGGTCAGTGCTTAGATCAGAAGTACTGCCTGCATGGTCACACAGCAGTAAATACAGAGAACTATCACACATCAGCATATTAGGATTTGCATTAGGCAGAGTGTTCAAGGCCACAGGATCACGGCATCACCACTCAATTTATATCAAGTTTGCAGTCTAACTGAAATCCAGGTAGCACAAGGCATCACCTTGACTTATCAGGTTTGAGGTAAGATGGATTTAATTTCACTTAGATGAAATTTACATTAAAAAAAAAAAAAAAACAAAAAAACACAAGAACACCAAAACAAAAAAAAAATCACCCATGCTTGCTACGGATTTATTCTCTCACTGTAGGACTTAGATTTTTCTCACAAAAATGAAAGTCAGAACACTTAGCACAAATCTGTTTCTTTGGGGGAGCTGTGGGGTGGGAAGGATAGTGTTACCTTCTAAGTTCAGCTGGGACACATTGGTGCAAGCATTGAATACCACCAAGAGCACAGCAAGATTGGAGCAAGAAGCATTTTAAAGTGACTGCTTCAAGTTAATTTCAGCTAACCTTCATTAACTGTTCAGAGTTGACTTGTACTAAAATTTCTTGTTTTCACTCCTAAGATAAGGGTCTCAGAGTCTCCTCCAACATCACCATGACCTACCTCACTACATTTCCTAATATGTGCCAACCCTTAAAGCATCTGTCCTAACAATCAGAGCTGCTAATGAAAACTGGAAATAGCTATGACAGCTAAAGCGGAATTTATGGTTAACATTTTTCAAGGCTGGCAGAGGCATGTGCTTGGTGTATGTGCAGGGAGAACAGCCTCATCTACACAAAACAAGCAATAGGAGCCAGCTGAGGGGGCTATGGTGCAGCACATCTCAGATTTCTGGTTCTTCTGGTGCCATGAACTAACTAAGATTTGATGCAGAGTAAAAAATTATACCTAAAATGTTTCCACAACACAGAGCTTTTTTTTTACCTGCTTTCTTTGCAACAAATGGAAAGCTAACTCTTCCTGTCCACAGAAAAACAGGGAAAGATGAGAGAGGAAGGAGAGAGAGAAAAGAGGCAACAGAAAGAGAAGGGCAGCTACAGATACCAAGGGTGAAGAGAAAGGTGGAGCACATCCCAGAGCTGTCAAGCCTCAGGTGAGCATTGCAGCAGTCCTCCTGCAGTTTCTGCAAACAATTAGAAATGAAAGGAGCCTGTTCTTGTCAATGCATCCAAAGGGGCCCCAACAGTTTGCCCATCAGGCTTCTCCCTCAAGACATTAATTTTATCCTCTTTTAAGTAAAGCTGTTTTGCTGACACATTTGACTGATGTTTGCAGCCCCAGCTCTGAAACAAAGAGATGATGTATTCAGCAGCCTGTGCACATCATATTTCCGTGGAAACTTCCCCAGTTTACCCTAGGTACCCTGTGATAAGTAGTAGAAGAAATGTCTTATCAAGACATTGATGTTTCTCTGGAGACTGCTGATCAGTCTTCCTGCCACAGCTGAGATCCAGCAATAAAGAGGAAATATGGTCTTAAGACAACATAAGCAGAAACACATGCTCCTCCAAAATTCAGAATTTTAAGAACTCCTCAAGACTACATATGAAAATATGTAGTGTAGGACAGATGTTAACTTTCATCTTTCAAGGTGCTCTTATACATGGAGAAAGAGAATCTAAAGAGAGTAAAATGCTCCTTAAAGATAAATGTCCTCATTTGCATTACCTGAATTCAGTAAAGATTTGGATAAATCACTGCTCAGAATGTAAATTTAGCAGTTTGGCAATAAAAAGAAATCAAAAATGGGAGGAAATTTTGAAGTATATTATTCAAAGGTCAAATTCACACCTCCTATAGACAGCTGCCTACGAAAAAAAGGCTGACATACAAACACTAAATTCATTAGAGGAAAGAGGAATTTGAACTAATTAACTTTTAATTAAATAGTATTCATTAGAGACATTGTATGATCCTCCCATTCCAGCAATTTAAACCAATTTACAAACAAGAGATCATTTTCTTAAACAAGTCATTGATAACAATTATGATTTTGCCCAAAAGTTAAGTCTTTGGAATCTCAGCAAAGGTTTCTGAATAAAGACCTTCCCTTACCCATAAATTTACATGAGTCTGATCAACAGGATATCCCATATTTAGTTTGGCCTTTGGCAGCTGGAAGACCTGGTATCCTACAAAGATTGAAATCAGATAAAAATGTCAAAATAATTAAGTTCCCTTACTTAAGCAGGTTCAGACATACAGAACTAGCATGGCTTTATGGTCTAAGATCAGAGTAAATAGCTGTCCTAAGGCAGCAAAATCAATGGAAATATTTTAAATACTTGGCACTGCTTTTTTGAGGGATGGTAGGAGTTGTTGCCTGGCATAAATCACCACATAACTATGTGTCACCTTCAAAATTAGAGGCCTTCAGACCCTGCAGATCAGATTCTTTGCTGGTTTACAGCTTTCTATCCTGCCTTCCAGCCTGCTCAGAAGCCTTCCTGATGCTGTGAAGTTTGATTTGTCTGAAGGGGAGAGTAATTGCATAAAATTGAAAGATCTAACATTCCACAGTCATAGGAAAAATAAGGTATTTTTTTAAAAAGTTGCATCTCTGTAGAGCTGGAGGATAGCATTCTGGATGAAGAGACAAACATATTTCTAGAAATATCATGGAACTCTCCACCCTTGCTCCCCAACTTACTGAGGTTTTTCTTTAAGTACCACCCACTTCAAACACAGACCTAAAGTCACTTCATGTATGTCACTGCTTATCTTAAAAAGATACAAGTGCAGTGGGCTTTATTTATTAAACCAAAAATCATATTCATTCCAAATACACTCTGAAGGTCCAGATTAGATTTAGATTCTCTACATAACAGAAAAAAATGCAGACTCTAAGCATAGATTGCACTAGTGAGAGCTTGTACGTATAGAAAAATGGTAGGATCAACACAAGATGGACTTTTGGAATGGGTTCAACTTTAGGTGGTTAGTCTTGGGACAGAAATTGCCAGGTGATGTTGAATGGATATAGAAACAGACCTAAGAGGAGCATGACACTCACCATCAAGGCTTCTGAAAATTAAAATCACTTCTGCTTTAAGGAGAAAGTAAGATATGCCACAGGATAACTCCTACTGCTTAAAAGCAACTTTTCAACTTTGTCACAAACTGGAAAGCAATGCTTAGATCCTTATTTATCTGAAAGTTAAGGAATCAGCATTAAACCATGGGGATTTCCCACCTCTCCATCCAGACCATCACTGTCTGGGTGTAAAAGCCTCCAGCATCAAGGCTACGAAGGCTCTTGACAAGATGGTGCTTCTAGGGCAAGTTAAAGCACCTGAGTCACACTTGTGTGGAATATCCCCACCAGTTCACTGGTTACCAGACATGACTGCTTTCCAGACAGACCACGGGAATGAACATATTCCCCCACACTGTACCAAGCGTACAGTCATGGTGACATGGGGAGGATAAGACACTGAACCAGAAGCAAGCCTTGGAGAGAATTTGGTTGATACCAAGCCCTTCTGTTACCATTTTCAAAATTTGTGACAGGTGAGCACTAAACAGCATTTTCAGGATACTGAGGTTTCCTAAGCACAAGTTTACAACCACCATCTGCTCCAGTTTGCTCCAGCTGCCAGAAGAGCTCAGCAGGATGGGTGAAACAGAAGAGCAAGGACACTCCTGAGACCCCACTCTAGGACAGTCCCTAAGGAACAGCACTAAACCCTGGGTAAAAACACAGACACTGTGTCTGGCTACTTCCACATATCCCTGCCAAACTCATCCGCTCTGCATGGCATCACACAGACACACAGAGGTTGTCCCCTTCCCTCAGAAGTTTACAGTCTCACTGCAATAGCACAGACTACGTACAGAGACACGAAGGGATTCAGCGAGGTTACAAAGGGGGTCAGAGGCAGATGCAGACACCAAACATGAGCCGCAGCAGTCTCCCTGTCATCTGCCTGTCCATTGAACTTTGCTGTCTGTTAACTACAAAGATACATGACAGAGCAAAAGCCCCTGGTGAACTCACATCAAACCAGTCAAGACTAAATAACTGAGAAGTTTGGTACTGGAAACAAGACGGAGAGACAAGCAGAAACAAAACCTACAGGCCAGTAGGGCGAGACATGGTCAAAGGTTTGTTTGGTTTTTTTTTTCTGTAAAAGACAGTAAGAAAAACCTTTTCTTCAGGCATTTATACACACACACCCCAAGCGCACACTGCTATGAGCTCTGTTGGACTTTTAGACTGTTTAAACCATCTTAATGCATATTAATGCATCTTATAGAAAACATAGCTTTACATTAAAGTTTATCACAGTCGTTCACTCATACATTTCTATTATTTCAGTCCATTCTTCTGGTAGCGTTACCAGTGAAGACACAGGGAATTGTCACACAATACACAGAAACTAATGAATAGCAAAGACTGAAAATACATTTGCCTGGTTTAAGACAGTTCTTATATTGCCACAATCCAGTCAATACTGAAGATGGAGATTCTAAATACGCTAAAATAAAAACACTTCCACAAAGAACCACAACCTAAACAACGACATGCAGAGACTATTCCCAAAACAAAAACACAACATAATTAAGGTGCATTTTAAAATGATGTCAAGGTGCTAAGGATCAAAAGCACAGATATGACTATTAACCTCCATGGCCTGCCCATGGAGTTCACATTTAAAATTTTCCTATACTAGAAACACATTTCAGCAGTTATTCATGACACTGTGCTTAATGGTGAGCATCTCACCTGCATAGAAGGGAGTCCCTTCTCACATAAAATTTAAAGTGGGGCCTTTCAGTAAAACCTTAACTTGCTCTAGCAAACATTGCCAAAAAATCTACCTTAAGGCATGGGGTGGGGGGATATACCAAAATGACAAGCCAGCAGTAGGCTTATTCTGAGCTAGCATGAAATATAAAGAAAATCCACCAGCAACCCTCCTGGCTGAGCCCAACCAGTCTTCCCCGTCTCAGGGAAGAAAAAAGGATATTTCTACGAGGCCCAGGCACTATTCCCATCTGCCAGCTGAATGATGTATCTGTTCTCAAAACATCCCTGTTATTCCACATTTATACTCTGGACACGACCCACCTCTTCCCTGAAAATACTCTTCACTTTCACAAGTGTGCCTCTACCATTTATTTCCTCTTTTTTCTTGCTTATGGTCCTACATCTAAGAGCATCACGAATACATCCCACAAATCAGGAATAAAGCACACTAGTCTCCAGGCCACCTCTCCAGACCTAATCTAACAAAAAATTTAGATTCCCTATAGTACAATCCCATTTTTAGCTGACATACACCAAAAAGCCACACTGTCATAACATCCACGAGCAAATACCAATCAATAGCTGCATCACTTTGTAAAAATAACGACAGCAATTAGAAGAATTAATTTTAAATAGTGCTTATACATTGATCTAAATATATCAGAGTAAACTTACCAGCAAAGAAAAGCTGTCTATTAGATACCTGTGAAATCTTTGCCCTATGCATGTTAACTAGTATCATACTTCAGGTATTCAGTTCTCTTTCCAATCCAAGTAATTTGTAGACCAAAGGTGTTTTTATATACTGGACAGCACTAGGGTTCAGTTTCCTTTTACCAAGGGCTATAAATTTGACCAGACAGCAACAATTGCTTTTTAATCTAAGCAAACTGGTATGTCAGAGGCAATCAGTACGGCGAAGCTATCCCAGGAGTATCCTAATAATCCCAATGAATCACTTGGCGTTGTATGAAACGGAATAGTTGAACTCTTGGCACAGAATGTCATAAACACTTAATGCAGCAAGTATATGCAGCTGCAAACAGCGAGCTCAGGGACACCTCCCTTCATAGTAGTAGCTTGTACTCCTCCTCAACTTCTCTTTTGGCATTACCCAGTTTCCAATCATATTAGCATATTTTATTTTTTTTTAATAATTTCCCATGGGAAAAACTGACACAAATGTAGGGATATTATTTGCTATTCCTGCCAATGGTTATACATGATATTCAGAGAAAAAGATCAGGAAAAATCTGGGAGGGCTCTGATATAAGAGAAAATCTACCAATATAAGGGAAAATCTATAGATCTATAATCTCCTTTATATAAGGAGACCAAAGTGTTTCTCACGAAAGACTTTTTAACACACACAAATGACATTAATTTCAGAGGACCACTGCAGCCCTTCTTAGTGCTGTTTGGAGGCTAACTTGTAGCATTTCAAATATATTAAGTGAGCATTTCAAAAACAATGTTCTCCAACTAAATTATACACCATTTATGGAAAGACATGCAGTAATGCCATTTTTAAATCCAAACTAAAGGTGCAGTCTATATTAATTTCATTTTTACTAATATATTCTATTAGTTTGAATTATATGCAGATTTTTAAAACTGAAACTAGAAATACTACTTTACACACATAATTCAAAATGTTTCAATCTACCTAACTGCACAGAGCTATTTTCAAATGAAACTAGCTAGTAATTAACCTAAGTCAGTAACCTTACACTAGGTTTCTTTATGTGGTGTGATTCCTGCTGCCTCTAAATAACAACTAGCCCCACAGAAGTACATTAACTCTGTTAGTGTTCTTAGAGTGTAAAATATCGTTGAATTGACAAGTGTGTCTATAAAACATGTATCACAGTCCCTTGCCTATCTTGTCTCTTGTCTGTATGATTATCTATAGTAAGTCTGGATAAAAGCAGATGTTCTGACTTGAAAATTACTTATCTTTGCAACTCCAGAATCCCTGAGGAGATTTAATCTAGTTGATTTAAAGCTTTGGTTCTCAGAAACAGTTTAGTAGTTTGCTGATTTTACTTCTTAACTAGACAAATGCTCTTCTACAGACATGCTAAAAATTCTCAGTAATAATAATAGCTGCATAAACTACTGACTTGCCCATAATTTCTAAAGCACAGATGATCCTAACATTTTTTTCTACTGTGCACACGAAAGTCTCCAAGTATCTGGAAAATTCAGGCCAACCACCATCTTCCTCTCATTCCATTTTCAATCTTATTTGACTATGAAACATACAGTAGAAGTCATTAAGCTGCATTTCACAGTTTATGGTTTTAATGGTTTTGCAACATTAGATGCACAATACATTTTCAAGCATCAAAAACTAGACTTTGCGATCTAACATTTCATAAAGATAATAAAAGCTAATGAGCACTCATGATCTATGATCTGACAAGACATCTGTTCTGTTCTTTCCAAGATAAAATACTCACCCTGCCTTGTTCTGGCACAGTGGGAGAGAACAAATATAAACCAATTAACCATTCTAAACTATAAGCTATATTAAGTTATAGTTTCTCAACAGGCTTTTCATACCCTGTTGCTAATACAGCACAGGTGTCCTAAAAAACAGTCTTTCAATGCAGTAATTAAATCCTGCTAACTTCATATGGTCAGCTGCAGTCAACAGCACTGCTCAGTTTCAGCAGGAAAAAACCCTGTTCAAAATAATGGCAAGGTTGATGTTATACCAAGAGTCCAGTAACAACAGCTCTCTTCCCATTATCTACATATTTACGTCATGCTTTCTTATTACTGGAGGATTTTAGAGGAATTTCATTCTAATGGTTAGGGGGTAAGTAGTGCAAACATTACAAGAAATCCTACAATATACATCATAAGGGACATGACTAACATGGGGCACAGAGTCAACAAGAATAATTTGCTTTACCATTGTGAGGCTGTAACAGGGATATCTGTCATAGGAAACTGAGAACATTAAAATTCTGCTCTCCTTTACATTTCAAAACCAGCGGCCAAGCATGTTAGGTGAACTGTTTGAGACCAAACTCAGCCTGTTGTCACCTAAGTATAATACAGAAGTGGGAAGAAAAAAATTTATTTTTTTATCTTCACTCAAGCTTGCAGTATGACTTATTTTGAACACTGCAGGAACATGCAATGTTTTGGCTTCCTGGAAACTGCTGTATATTACTGTAAACAAAACATGTGAAAAGGGGAAAAAAAGCAGAGATTGCATAGCAGTTAATGAACAACATTATTTACAGTAAAACCTCAGATAAAGACAAAAATCCCAGTTTACATAAAGAAAACAAATACCCAATGCCTGACAAATACCTTGTACTGCTCAAAACACTGTCCTCTATCAATGTACCTTGCAGAAGCAGACAAAATAATAGAACAAGGTAACTAAGCACAGCACAGCTGTGCAAGAAAGCAAAGTACTTTTGCTAAACTGAAGGATCCAAAGCAACTGGGATTAAATGTTAAAACCTCACAAATCCTCAACCACCTAACCTATTCAAATAGCCTAAGCTCCCTCAAGCATGCCAGAGAAGAACAGCACCTTCCAATTTCCTCTCAGGAAAGGGAATGAAATCTTGTGATTTCTATGAGGATAAATTGGGCAAGCTTTGGCCCATTTCCCAGCACTTCTCATCCCATTCACTATTATTGTTTTCACTTGGTTTTGGATTTTTTTTCCTTTTTTTTCTTAACATTTAATTTCTTTAGTTTCTTCTACTCTCTCTTTGTTTACCTTTCTTCCCTGATTTCAGGATTTCACTTGGAGTAATTTTGGCAAGTTTTGGTCCTTTTCACTGCCCCTCATTTAATCTCAGTCCATTTGGTTGTAGTCACTCCATTTCCAAATTTTCTGGTTTTTTTCAATTGCACTATTTTTGGTTATATCTCCTTTCTAGAGCGTTTGTTAGGCTTTGTTGTCTGATTTCAAGATTTCATTCCCTAAAAGCAACAACCAAGCAGCCTTCCCTGGACTGTTCTGTTAGAAATGTCTGCTCTTTCCACTGCCTAAAACTGGTATTCTCCTCATGCTGCAGCCACAGACTCTGCCTCAGAATTTAAACCAATATTTATACAACATGTGTACAAACAGAACCAAAAAGGAAATGAAGCTAGTAAGTTCATGTCTAAAGTTTAGTTCAGAAGAAAATTACTGTGGCAAGATGGTCCATGGATTTCTCTCTCACTCCTCCAGAGAAGTTATGTATGTTTTAGATTAAAATAAATAAAATCTGAAAAAACCCAGCAATAAATAATTATATATAGACATGAGACATTTGACATGAGATTCTAACTATCATAATTTTGTCAGTTAACCTCATAAGCTCAGTTTACTCCCTTGTGCATTTTTTTATGTCCATCCATATACTTTGACAATGACTCCTCAAATACTAATTCCATGACAATTTAAATTATAGAAAGATTAATAAAATCCTGGTAGAAAAAAGAATAATCTGCCCACAGGAACACAAATTTGTCACATTCTGATTCTGGTTAAAATATTAAAATTTAATTAATACCTTTTGAACATACAATTATATCAAGGAAAGAATAAAGGCATTCAAACAATGGATATAGATCTTAAACAATATTTACAAATTCTAAACTGCAAGTTGCTATAAAGTCACAAATACTTTAATATTTAGTAGAATATAGTGTAAATTCTAATATAAACTAGATAAACTCAATCTGTTGGTATTTTTCAGTCATAACAGTCTAATCTTTACATATTTTATACATTAGAATACTAAAAAGTTATAAAATTTTCTTTCTGTTTCCTTCTGCAAAGAAATGGAAAATACATCAGCTCTATCTTACTGTACAATATTCCAATTGAACTTTCTGTAGTGGTCTGCAAAAATAAATGGCACTTTCACATGCAACAAGGCATAAAGTACAACTCGTTTCATTTGCAGTATTCCATCCGAGGGCAAAGTAAACTGCAATGCAAATGTCATTTAACCATACAGTTGGAAATCAAATGTAAACTGTGGAAAGAGATTCTGACAAACTTTCTCAGACTGAAATAATAATGAAAAGCATGTAAACGGATTTCCATACAGATGTGTAATTTTTAAAAATGAAAATACAGCATACTGAGAAGTTTGTTATGATGGTATCATAACAACACAATAATGGAAAGCTGATGGTGCTGTTCTGAAGCCCAACCCTGCCAATGGGCTGAAGCATCCAAGACACTTTTCTATTGACAGTTTCCAAAATTACTTCTGCCACTCAAAATTGCACATTAACAGTCAGATGGGTTTTCTAAACTTCATTATGCCATTGTGTAACCATAGCTTCCACAGTGCAATGCCACAAGAAGCCGGTCTTTCAGGATTTCTTTACTTGGGTACTCAGGTAATTTCAGCATGTTGATACTGGAAAGAAAATAAAAAAGGACACCACAGTTCAGAAAAAAACTCAATAGTAAAGATTTCTCATTAAAAACTTTGAACAGATCACAGGTTTGGAAGAAAACAAGCCTGTGCAGGCTTATAGTACCACTGACCATTTGAATATATTGTAGGAAATCATTATAGCTAAGTTATAATACAGTAATTTAACTTTAATATTCCTTTATTAATTTCACTAACTTTAATTAGACAAATTCAAGTTGCAAACATGATGTAACATTATTTGGGATAAAACCACCACTTTCATGTTGGAGAGTGAATACTGAAGAAAATGTTTAAATCTTTTTTGACTTTTTAGTATTCTAAAGAACTGTACTTTTGACTGACATGACAAAGCCCTGGTTTTGAGATCTTTTAATGAGAATAGTTAACATACCATGTGCTTGATGTTGGTAAAAGATTTGCAGTATATGGCACAGCAGCAATAGTAAAATTTTGCAATCCACTGCCACCCATTATATGGGCAAAGCCACCATGAGGCACCCTGGAACTGAGAAAATGTACAGAAATTAGAGCACTGCAAAAATGTTATAAGGCAAACAAATGTAATCTTTAGACAGAAAATATCTCTTACTTAGGATAATTTGTCAGTAACTAATATTTTTACTAAAGTAAAAGTACTTTTTACTTTTTCTTACTAATATCAAAATTCTCATTGTTTAAAACTTTTAATTACAAGACTGAGTAGCACATTAGTCCACTGACAATAGGCACCATATTGTTTGACTGACATTTAAGATAATTCTGCCTGCAAGAAGTACTCATTTCTATAACCACCTTTTGGAGCAGAATGTTCACAGAATCAGAATATTCTGAGTTGAAAATGGACTGAAATCTGACTCCTAACTCTGCAGGGAACACATACCATGTGCCTGAGAGAATTGTCCAAGCCCTTCTTGAACTCTGTCAGGCTGGTGCTGTGACTACTTCCCTAGGGAGCCTGTTCCAGTGCCCAACCACCTTCTGGTGGGCACCTATCCCTAATATCCAACTTAAACCTTCCTGACACAGCTTCACATCCTTCCCTGGGGTTCTGTCTCTGGTCACCAAAGAGATCAGTGCTTGCTGCTCCACTTCCCCTCCTGAGGAAGCTGTAGGTCTCCAAGGTCTCCTCTCAGTCTCCTCCAAACTGAACAGACTAAGTGTCCTCAGCTGCTCCTCATACAGCTTCCCCTCAAGGCCCTTTACCATCTTCATGACCTCTTTGGATGCTTTCTAACAGATTTATATCCTTATATTGTGGCATTATCTCAGTTAAGACAAACATGTCTATTTATGTTTAAAGTTTAAGCTACACCACAAAACACTTTATTCTCTGATTACTATCTGTGGGACAAATGACAAAAGTGTCCTTGACATGTCTGTTCATTTACTACTTCAGACCAAATATTTCAAGTAACTAATAAAACCATTAAATCAGTCACACTATAGCCCAGTGACAAACTATGGCAAAACTAGAACACACTAAAAAATCACTATAATCTTCAGGAATGCAATCTCACTTAATCATATTACTCTTTTTTTCCCTTTATCAACATATTATTCAAAGATTACTCCAGGTGTAAATGTGCAATAGCTCACTGGTCAGACTCCCTCTCTGTCATTAGAAACTAACAAATAGAATAAAATCTGGATATTCAGGTATTTTCATAATATCAGCTTAAGCTGACATACACTACAAGATAACATCTTGCTAGCACAACCCTTGCATCCAAAAAAAACCTCAACTTCCACCCCAAACTCCACTATAATGAAAGGATAAAGGCAGTTGAATGCATTAGGAACAGTGCCATCAGCACCACAATAATTTTGGCTCACATTTCAATATGGCCCTGCCTCCCCTGCAAGGACTTTTTTTTCCCCCCTCTGATAAGCATCTCACATTCAAATCAGCACTAAAACTGCTGAAAATTTCTTTCAGTCCACTATTACCTATTTTTTCAATTTTTTCAATGTAACTTATTATAATACTTTCCATATAACAGGTCAAAATCATGAAGCATGGTCAAGGCTTTGAACATTTGAAAGGAAGAGACTGCTGCCAACTTGAGCCTCCAAGAATGAGTTTACTCTCCCAGCAAAACCCAGCCAATATAGTAAAGAAAACCTTACAAATAGGTGCAAGAAATATCACAATAGCTGTGTGCAAGAGCAACAATACAATTTCATAGCTTTGGAAATTTCTACATTTACATCTGAATCATGACTTTTCTACCTATTTTTCCACTGACAAGTTTTGCATAAATTTGTTTGGAATGAAAACATGGTAGAAGAGATTTTAAGCTTGTTTCCTTAAGTTTTCTTATTTTTATATGACAGTAGACACATATGTCTTTCATATTTCACAACTATGCTGAATTTTGCTTAAAAGAGCATAAGGATATTGCTCCACAAAAACTACAGCCCCCAAAGAAGTTCTATACAATCTTTGCAGCTGTAGAATTCAAATAAAGTAGAACTTATCATTTAGAATCTATCAAGCTGTCAACACTTTCTTCCAACTGTTAACTAAAAACCCCATCAGAAGTTCCCAGAAGAGAATTAACAATGAATTAGCCAATTACTATTATAAATACCAAACAGATCAAGAGGAGGAAAAATAAGAAAAGCTTGTAGAATTGGCAATATCACCTCAAGCAGCTGTTAGCTGAGAAAGAATAAATGGCAGCATAATTGAACTTTCAGATCCCCAACATGAGCCACAAAAACATTTAAGCTTTTTCTTGAGTGTGCTAAGACCTCCAAATATGTTAAATGCTCATGACAATTACTTTACTATTAAAAGATGTTTCAAAATCGGTATTAATGACAAATGCAATGTTATCTCCACTGAAACTACCAAAGCAAGATTCATAAGAGAAAAAGAGAAAGAGATGTAAAAATGGGGTAAGAATACAAAATGAAAAGTTTAAGAAATATTTAGAGATGTCAGAGAAACACTGAAGACATAATCATAAATCTATTTTATTTAATTCACATGATTAATTTCATAGTCTTTGATTGGAAAGAAGGAACAGTTCCACTTCACACAAGCACAAAAAAATCAAGTAAGTGAATGTACAGAAGAGATTAAAGAGAAATGGAGGAAATAAACAACTTTTGAGTGTAGCCTGCCAACCAGTACCCACAGAAACAAATTCTTCACTAAGGCCAAAAAAACACCACAGTTTGAAATCAGGTATACTTTTAAAGTAAAATTTTACTTAAGATATCAGCCAACTACTGTACTAGGCTCACAGAAAAGTCAGCATCTAAATCTTCCTTTTAAAAGCAAGTAGGACTGTCTGGGGACTTATGTGCAAAAATGCAAGCTGCATATCACTATTAGAGCTAACTTTCAAAAGTGAAATATTTATGGAAAAATACATCTATTGCATTTTAAACACTGAAGAAAAAACAAAAGGTTCCTCCTAAGTGATACGGGAAAAAAAATCCTAAGCAGATTGTTTTTAAATTCTAGACCAGAATTCTTTAAGTCACACCAAAAATTTCTTTCCTATTAACAAGAAAATGGGTAAGAACAAGACAGTAGGTGACTTATGACCAAAACGAATGATGCTGATGCACGTATTAATCAGACAGTGTAACTGTTTACTTGATAGAAAGTGTCTCTCAGAATCCAGTAGATTATCCCAAATGCCATGAAAATACTGAATGCCACTTCTGTATCATTTGGAACATTTTAAGAAGCATTTGAAACATGACCTTACATTTTAAAGATCCTTATTTCCTGTCTAGATTTAGAAATGGATCAGTCCACTAAGAATGAAAGACCAGCAGTTGGCATGCCACACATGTGCAGTTACAACTTCAGGAATCATTTCTTCAGAGGACAAAAGGATCAGTGTGCATACAACTAGCTTCTTAAATTATCCATGATCCCTAAAACCAGGGAAATTCATAATAAATCAAGTGAAACTAATAGAATTTGGAGACCATTTGATGATACATCCATGGCTGCAAAATTCCTTAATATAAAAGGTAGTTTTGATTATCTTAATTTGTATTTTATCTTTGCTAACCACAAAACTTATACACAAAAGGTCAACTACTCTACTAATCCTAGAATATTAAAGGAACATCAAATTAAGAAGATGCTGTGACCTCTGCCTGCTACCAGAAAAAGACTGGATTGCACAATTCAGGTGTCACATTTATGTCCATGGATCCACTTTGTGAAATGTCTGTGCCCACAAGCTCAGCAACTCACCCAGCTTGCAGGGGGACTTATTGCTAAAACATTCCCTCACTGCCCCCAAACCATCAGGGAAATAAAAGTGGCTTTCCCTAGAGAACAAATAGAATTTAGGACAGAAAACCTTCATAAAGCAGACAGTCTTCCATAAGGTTACATCTTTACTTGACACACTGCACTAGTGTTAAATTCAACTCAGCTTGAGGAGAGGATATTCTGTGTACACTGACTGAAGTGATACCTACTTATCTCATATATCACAGCCTCAGCTGATTGCTAGAAAAGCCAAGAATCACATAAACATGCAACAGGAAAAAGAATATAAAGCTATTTAAATTCACCATGGCCTTGTCAAGAAAAGCCTGGACAGCAACAAAGGCCTCTTGCAAAGTGGTCAAGTATAATAAATACATAATCAATCATTTTGCAGGCAACAGAGACAGCAAAAGTATTAACACATGCTCTGTCTGCTTCCATCAACATATAGAACAACCAGTATACAACAAAACAGTTTCTAGATGATCTTTTATGGTCTCTCAAGCCTCTTGTCTTATTGCAGAATATCTAGGCAATGTATTTGTTCTTATAGAGGAGTCTCTCACCTGCCAGTAACAAACTGTAATAGTAATACCCTCTCTTCCTGAGTTAGTTCTTCAACCACGTCCCAGAACCACTAAATGACAAAAAAAAAAAAAAAGTTCGTTTGTATTTTCTATTAAATACTTGTAGTACTTGTAAATATACTGATAAAACAATAAATGGAATATATGTAAGTTTGCTACTTAAATTGTGGAATTTTTTGTACCAAATTGATACATAATTAACGTAATGTAGAAATACAGTATTAAAAAACCTCCACACATTTCAGCCAAAATAAGCTTCCACAAACACACACAGAGTGACAACAACAAACCCACATTTTTTTTGATTAAATAGTCTACATTATCTAAAAAAAACAAGAAACAAAAAACCAATCAAACAAGTAATTTTACCTGAATAACTTGGTCTCCTCTCTCATAGCCACTAGTATATTCTGTATTTTTTAACCAGTCATTCACATCAATTTCTGGCATACCAGACAACAAAAGCTCCTTCAGGAGAAGCAGAAAGATTGTGATTAGTCCTCCCGACTAACCACCTATTTCAAGAGTTAATGCTATTTTAAGAAGGACTATTTTAAGAAGTAGAAAGCTTACAGTGCTGTTTCAGTTTATTGCAACCTTATGGAACTCACGACTAAATTTTAATACATGAAGATTCTTGAATTCAGATAACTTCACATGATTTGTTTAATTTAAGTATGCACTAGCAAGAGAGAAAAATTATTGCCAAAGAACCTAAGAGAAAAAACCTCTGAGTCTTGCCCTTGGCTTCAGAGAAAATCTGAGATGTGTTGGTTACAGATGATCAAACCACCAACAAATATTTACTGGAATTTGACTCTGTGACTCAGAAAAAGTAAAGACAATAGACAGCATCGCCTTACTCTTACAGGATTTCTGTCCTCCTCAAGGAAAATATGCAAAGACATAAAGGCCACAACATGCTGATTCCATACTGAAATTACAATTTAAGGCATTTATTGCCATGTGAAGTTTCAGGAAGATGGTAATCCTGAGTAACTAGAAAAAGCAGGAATACACATAATGAGATCCTCACTGATAGATGATCAGGAAACAAAGCCAATGTGAAAGCTACAAAATCTTTATTTTGTGGTTACTGAGCTTTACTTCTACATCATTTTCACTGCTGATGAAATATGCTGAACAAAGCATTTAAAAATACCTAGGCATTTCAGCTTACCAGTTCATATTCATCAAAAAGTTGGATCAAAGATGGTGGAATGAACATATGGAAGCCTTGTAAAAAGGCATTTATCTGAGGCTGAATGGCTCTTGTCATTCTCAGCTCTGTCACAAGCTGGACATACTCAGCCTGCAACACAGAAAACAATATTAAGAAAGTCTCCAGCAAAACCACACATTGCTCAAACTCACACACACAAAGGCAGTCCTCAATGCATTACAAATCTCTTCTACTGTAAGGTGGTAAGAGTTCCTTTGCATTTTTCACATGGAAGCAACCCAAAATAAACCCCTTCTGCTCTTCCACCTTCCTTCCTAAGACAATTCCTAAACCAAAGTGTTTGAATTGTTACATAAACCAGTAAAAAAACAGGGACTTAGACCAGGATAAAGAAAGTAAACAAAACTTAATTTGTCATGTCCACATCTAATACCACTTCCATTAAGCTCAATTAAGGGCATAAACACACCAATGTTTGTAAGCAAAAATACTCTATTTAAGCAAACTGACATTACTCAGGAAAAAGAGCTAACTTCTGAAGGAATATTTGTGAGACAAAAAGCTTCCTTGCTTTCCCCTTCATCCCACCTCTAGAAGGCTAAAATAATACATAATAAAGCCTGCAGAGTTTATTAGCATTGATAAGAATTTCATTTTTTTTAAGAAAGTCTTGAAAAATCACCTTAGTTTTAAAAAAGAAAAACACCAGAAAACAATTTCCATCATAGCCAGAGAACAGACTATAACATGTTTTAGAGATCTGGGGGCTCCATTCTCTTTGAAAGAAAAGGAATCCACCAGAACTTTGCTTTTGTTAAGAACACAGAAGCCTAGGAGGCATTAATGGAAGAAGACTTTTAGAAGGAGACAAGTCCCTTTTAGAAGGAAAAAGTGGCTAAATTAAAATTCTATAAACATATATCATCTACCCTGACCAAATTACACAAGTTTAATAAAGTTTCTTTACTCAGGAAAATAGTTTACTACTTGAAAACAAAATTTATTCCTAGATTATTTAGGCAGTCTGTTTAAAGAAATGTTTTGACTTCGTAATCATGACTTTTAATAAGAAAATAATGAAATGTATCTCCCAATTAAACCATCTCAACTATCAGCTTCCTTCAAGAAAACAATCTTACAAAAATACTACTCTGATTTTTAATTTTAAAATATTTCAACCTAAACTTTTATGTTCTGAACCTGCACAAAAGAAACCAAGCATTTTTTCGTTCCTCCCTTTCAGAAAAAGAGAATGAAGTATGAAACATTTCAAAGCAGGATACTTTTTTTACTTTGGGCAGACAAAGGAGATTAACTACACTAGACAAAAGTCAGTCTGTGAATACAGAAGAAATCAGAAATTTTTGCAATACCAGAATTCAAAATAACGTTAACACTGGTTGTTTTCAATAATCAGAAATGCTTGTTTTACATCTCTTAAACTGTTCTGAGGTAAATTAGGCCACCCAGAAAAACGGGGCTGAGGAAAGAAAAATGCGCAACCTTATTTTGAAAAATCCATTTTAAAAAATTACTTATTCTATGCATGACAAAAAATACTAAATTGAACACTTTAATTATGGGAGAAAGCAGTTGCTGTAGTTTAGGTGTAACAAGAAATGTTTAAAATAGCCTGGAACAGCCAAGCTTCTTTGGCTATCAGCACTGGTGTATGATGAAAGACCTGTAGCACAGAATTTACATAATACACGTCAGTAAACAACCTGGGCAATTTGTTTTGCTTTCTGTGCACTTCATTTACATTTTTTCCCCTCTGAAGCTTTAGAAGCACATTACAAAACATAAATACATCATTTCAGATCTACATATGCATTCCTACATAGTACATAAAGTTATGATCCAGGCCTTTTTAAGGAAGGGAGATTTGATTGAACACATATTAGATGGGCATCACAAATATAATGACAAAATCTAGTTTGAGTGAGGGATTGTTCTGTATTTTACTTTGAGGTAAATAAAGCAGAGATCATGCTTCCTTGATTTCACAATCCCACATACTGTGAGACAAGGATCAATGGTTATGATGATTTTCAGATTCAGAGAGCAGCTCCATTTTAAAGCTGCCTGGAAAAAAAATACCTACTATTTTACTGCAAAATAGAATGGCCAGCTCACAGACAGGTTCTGAGAGGACTGAGAAAGCCACAGGATTGTGGAAATCTGCACCATTCTTTAGTATAACATAAAGTCAAACCTTGACTATGCCTGATTTTATTTTTTTCCTAAAAAGTAGAAAGCAGCTAAATGATACACAGCAAAAAGCAAAGATAAATTCAGGACAAAGCCTGACTTTTCCCTTTGAAGTCTCTCCATTACCATGACAAAAGGCATTTGAACCAAGCTATAACTGTATTTTAGCTGGGCTACATGGACACAGCAGTTGCAAGGCATGAATATTTGCATCATCTAATTGTCCCACAGCCATTCACCTATTACACATTTGATATAAAAAAAAAGAAAATTACCCCATTCAAAGAAAATAACATTTTACAAATAGCTCTTACTAGTAGCGCATTTAGTCTGTTTCAGTTTTCAATGAGAGAAAGGGACTGTTTGGGCAATTTCTGTGCAGGGAGGGGCAAGGGTGTGTTTTATTCTGGTTTTGGCACAGGGGATTTTTTTTGTGTATGTGTTTGTTGTTTAGGTTTTTTAAGAGATAAACATTCATTCATAATTTAATTTTAACAGGTAATCTGCTAGTGTGCATAGTGTGCAGTTCTTTTAGAATTTGAATTTTTTTCTCCCACAGGTAAATAAATACAATGAGTTTTAAAGAGTGATCTATTATTCCTTGGGTAAAGGCAGAAAAAAATAAGACACCACTTGCAGGAGAAAAATAGATTTTTGTTTGTAAAGTAGACACATTCCTATTTAAACTGATAGAACAGCTAAGCTAAAACAGACTGCAAAACTATGTTACGTTAAATGAACTGGGAAAAAATTCCCCAAAACCACTAAAATACACATCTCCGATTTTCAACAACTTGGTCATTGTCAACAACTTTACCAGTGAACAAAACTGTGCCATATTACAGATGTTTTTTGACTTCACATTTTGCAACTTCAAATTCAAAAAATGCATTAATATTAATAGTTTCAAAGCTACCACCAGAGCACCTATTTCTTACCACCTTTCAAATTAAAGCTACACCAACTCTAGTTCCCTCCTGCCATGCTGACAAAGGCTCAATGAAATAGAATGGAGGCACCTCCTCTACATTTTCAATCACCCTTTTTAGATTGTGCTCCAGCTCTAAACTTAAGAGAGCAAATAAAACTGCTAATGGGTAGTACCCTCACATGGGCAAACTTCTAATTTTATGCTAGCTGAAAGCAGGTTTTAAATAGTTGCTATGAAACTACAATTTATATTAAATACAAATTTTTTATATACTGAGAAACTCAGACTGATCAGACACAGGAATCAACATTCTTGCTTTCTCCAACAGATAATAAAGAAATTAGCATCCACTACCTTCACAATTAGACTTCTTTTGCCATCTGTATTCTTTCACAAATGACCATTGCAGGAATCAGTGCAGAATCAGGCTAATAACATGTATTCCTGCTATTGGAATGACACTCTGCCTTAATGAAAATGAGGATTAAGGCTACAAGAATCCAGTGCCAATTGCTCCAACACAAACTGCAATGTCCTTGAAACAAAGGCTGACACCAAGCGGCTGCTCCCCAGTGCAGCATCTGCTGCACCACTCCTGAAGCCAAATGCTTACTGAGCACAGTAAGAACAGGCTCAGCAAACCCAACATGAATAAAAATCAGAACACAAAGCAGACATCAGGACCAAGACTCAATGTTATAAAAAACTACAGGTCTACTCATGACACTCCTGCAGTTACTCAGAACTGTTTAGTCAGTAACTGCAGTATTCAATCAGACTAGTGCTTATCATAATTTCTAGATGCTCTTCAAAATCTGGCTGTGTTTTCCCGTATTTCTTTTTTTGAATTAATGCTGCAGAGGAATCAGGAGCTTTTCAACCTGCTACTAATAAAGTAAATTTAAAAAGTAGGTCATTTTCATACACATTAAAAATCTTCCTGCAGACTTTTACTCTGTCCATTATCTGCATTTTAATTAGAGCAATACAGCTACAGACCGGCCTAGCAGGTAGTGCACTTTGCAACATTACCTATAATTTTATGTTTACCAATTGCTACTGTTCTACTTCCTTGGTGTATATATACCCAAGACTTAACTTTAGGAATATTTGTAACTTTTAAAATAAATCTTTCTTTTAAATTGATCCTATTTTCCTTCACAGTTCTGTCAGAAAGAAGAACCTCTAATCTGAACTCTTTTAAAAATGTTTAGTACTATTTCTAACATGCTAACAGAAAAAGCGGAAAAAGTGTTGGCAACTGCAATTTTTTTTGTATTTTCTCCTAAACAGGTATACCATTCATCCTTCCAGTTATTCAAAAAGTCAGTCCAATGGCTTGTACTATACTATCATCTTCTGAATAAACTGTATACTCACCTTGTTTTCCTGTGTAACAAGTATACTTGCACCCCCCCGGCTTCAATGGTACTTCTTCCATTGCTCCAAACACATCAGTCTCAACAGAGAAGGTTAGCTCTAAACCCAGATCACTGATATCATTATCTAAAATCCACTGCAAGTTCTTTGCATACTCTGGATCAATAGATGCTACATCCTGATAATTTACAGGTATGCCTAGGAAGAAAAAAAAAAACAAACAAAGAAACAAAACTGCTCAAATAAACAGAAAAAGCAAAAAGGGGTTCTGACTTAATACGTGGTAGAAGATTGCCCTCTAGAGAAAAACGAGAACAATGCAGTAATAGGAGAGAGAAAGGGATGCACTGCTGCTAGCTACAGCAGAACTGTGCACACTGTATTTTTAAAATACTCTAGAATCAAGTTTCCTGCATATGTTTTTCCTTTTTATGAAGCAAATGACATACCACTTAGGCAAAACCAATTTGCATCATTTTAGTTCACTAATGGATTTCAGTAAAAGCATCTACTCATTTAACCAAATGTTAAATGCTTCCTGCAAAGTCTTAAAGTTTTCTACCTAAATTTTAGAAATGCAAATACCATATTTCTCTATAACAGTAACTTTTCCCCCAGATTATTTAGGGGGTGCGGGGGCAGACAACCTTCCTGTAACTAGAAAACTCTACTACTCTTCAGTGTTCTTATTTTTAATCATATTTGAAATAAGATCTATTAAGTTAAAAATTATTCTTATAGGAAGTTTGTATTTCAAACTGAACTTACAAGTCATTTAGAAACAATACAAGGAGAGTTGCTAGAAGTCTGACTTTTATCCAGGTACAGAAAGTGCCTATCTACAACCCCCGTTTGCAGGCATGGCACTCAAGCACATTTGAGCAAATGGGCCCAGAACAAAGTGTCCCTAGTTTATGCAAGAGAGCTACCCTCTTCACAAGAAAGCTGACCTTGATTATTTTAACTCTGGCATGATAGGTACTTCAACACTACCAAGACAGATACAATATCTGTGAAAAGGTTAAGGCAGAGAGGGTAGCAGTAGGTTTAGAGAAAAGCAAGTTATTGGTAAGTACTGCCCTTGCTTCACCATCTTCCATGCACCGTGCAGTGTCATAAGGGTGCCCATTAGTAGAAGCCTTAGCACACTATGGATTGTGGATACAGTACCCCAGAGAAACACAAAATGCAAAGGTTAGCAGCCACTGCAAAATATCCAAGAGCAAAAAAAGTTATAGTATTTCCCTGGAAGAGCTGACAAGCGCTGAAATGTTGTGCACACAGCTGTAAGGCATTGTTTTTCAAATAAAATCAAGCAACACCAGTTTAAGAGAGGGATAACTTACTAATTAAATATCACTGCCACCTCTCTCAAAATAAAAAAAAACTACCAGCCATCTAGTAGTTTCCAGAGGATTTTTACTTTTGCTAACTAGCAAGCATATGTGCATTTGACACACAAAACATGGAAATAATGATGTCTCTGAGTGATATAAGCAAAATGTGGGAAAAGACTGAAAAGTAGGAATCAGAGACTCCTTTAGAGAAGGAACCAACAAGTGTTACGATGAAAGTACACTCACAGTCAGCATGGTGTGAGACCAAAGCACGAAGCTCAGTCATTTGGTTAACAGATATTTTATCAATGAACAGACTCAAGCAGGCAGCTATAAAAAAATTCCATCAGATTTATCATGAAAAATTTGAGTCCCACAAAATACTATATATCTTTCTGCTGTATACCCTTGAGGGCCCTGAGTTTGAAGAGAAATCTATCTCAGCATAATTGTGAAAAGCAGGTATGTTCTGTGCAACACACAGCTTCAAAGAGATACTACAGGTAAATTCTGAGACAAGCTTATTAATTATTCAATAATTTAAGGCCTCCAGTTCAAAATACACTGACCCAGAAATTAATTTTCACTTTTGTTTATGCCATTTTAAGGACTATTTTCCATTATAGAGTGGAATGTAAGAGTAGATAGAACAGTTACTAATTTATCTGCTATCTGTCTTTGTAAACTGAAGGCGGAAGTTAACAGGAAAGTAACCATATCTGTAAAGAAATACGAAGTAACTGGAAGACAGCACTAGAGAAACCATCTGCTCCTCCCCTGTTTAAACAGAAGGCTGATAGTTAAGAAGTGTGAGAAAAGTAAACCTAAGATGTCCTACTAATTTCTAACTGTATTTCTCCCTGTGCTACATCTGGAACAGAATGCAGCCTTAATAAACATGCAGACCTATGGAACATTGGTTTCACAGCACACACACATAAAAAAATCATGCACACTACATATCTAACACCTTATAAAGCACATTAGTTGTGTGTTAGCTGAGTCATCACATAAAGTTAATGATCTTTCCTCTACTACCAGATATTGTTGCAGGAAGATCTCAAGTCACCACAGTGGAAAAAGGTAATGCACCCACCTGAGTCTCAAAGAAACGTATGAATATTTGTTCATACAGGTTTCAGCTTCTAATTAAGTCACTTCCATATCATGTCTATTGACTAAAAAGAGGAGTTCCTCTCTGAAAGAGATTCACAGTGCTCCTCAGATACAGAAGGGCTTAGCACACAACTGGTGATTTCAGTGCAATCAATAGATGAATATACTTTCACTACAGAAAACAAGGTGAGAAACCAAAGGAATGGAAACAGTCACAGACTGCATGAGATTTCACACTCCTTTACTTAAGGCCTGACAAGAAGCTGAAGGGAATTTCTATGTCTATAACCAGATGACTTGTATTTGACATGAACAAGAAGCAGCAAAAATAAAACAAATCTGCTCAGGAGCACCCACTGCTGCACAACTCTGATTCCTTAAACAAGAAGATAGGAGATGTGCAAAATGTATGGAAAAGGCCTTGGAAAGGTTTAAATAAATTACAGTCGCTGAAGCAGAAAAAGCAACTACTTTGCAAAGTGAAGGTGTAACTTTTCCAGTTCTTTGTCTCCGATAAGTAAAAAGAAGTGATAAAGAATTGTGAACATTTTGACCTTAAACAAGTTTAATGTGTATAAACCTCTAGAAAGTTCCAGGATGCCTGGAAAACAGAATGTGGGAATAACAAGACCTTACTAAGACCAGTTAGACCTTATTAACAGAGACTAATGACTGCTGCTGTGTTTGCAATAGTTATCCTAGCAAAGTGAAAAAAAAGAAAAAAAGTAAGTAATAGGTTATCTTGTCAATTCAGAAACTAACAATCAAGCATATCATCACAAGCCAAAACCAGTAAGGAACCCAAAACCATTAGCAGTCATTTCCAAAAGAGGTGACAAGAACAACACTTCACTACTCTCAAGGTAACACTGAACAGCAGAAAAATAAGGTTTTCTTTTTTGTGAATATATCACAAGGAAATTAGCCTGTGACTGCTATTCATAGCAATGAAAGCAGTGTGGCCAGCAGGTCAAAGGCAATGATTCTGCCCCTCTATCTCACACTCATGAGACCTCATCTGGAGTACTGCAGCCAGCTCTGGGGCCCTAACATAAGGACATAGACCTGTCAGAGCAAGTCCAGATGAGATGATCACATAGCTGGAGCACCTCTCCTATGAAGACTGAAGGCTGAGACAGTTGGACTTGTTTCAGCCTGGAGAAGAGAAAGCTTCAGGGAGACCTTCAAGCAGCCTTCCAGTACCAGAAGGTGGCCTACAAAAGAGTTGGAGAGGGACTTTTTACTCAGGCAAGCAGTGGCAAGACAAAGGGGGAAATGGTTTAAATCTGAAAGACAGTAAGTAAGTTTAGATCAGGTATTAGGAAGAATTTCTTTACTGTAGGGGTGATGAAGCACTGGAACTGGTTGCCCAGAGAATTTGTGGATGCCCCATTCCTGGAGGTGTTCAAAGACCAAGCTGTACAGGGCTTTGAGCAACCTGATCTAGAGGAAGGTGTCCCTCCCCAAGGTATCTAAGATCCCATCAAACCCAAATCATTCATGATTCTTCTACTTACTCTTGATGTCAGAGGCCAAGGCTTAAATCAGCACCAAACTTTGCCACACCTCCACTTTAGAACCACCTTCCTGTGTGAAGATCAGTGACTAGGGGAGCCTGAGGAAGCATTGCTAACATGGTGCTGCCGCAGACTGGCTGTACTCCACTGGCTATTGCCCAGCAGTCACTCTCACAGAAAGCAGTACTGAGGGAGAGGAATAAAATATGCTACTCTGTGAAGATCTTGATAAAGATGACTGAGCCTGCACCTTCAATGAACTGCAAGTGTTTTCTGAACACTTGCAGGGAAGATAAACAGCAAGCCTGAAGTTAAGAGTTGATCTGTCCTGGACTCAGCAAACATCACAGGAAGACTGTAGGCAGACAAAACGATTACAGAAAACCATCAAGCTATCTTATACTTCCAAAGATTAGTGATTGAATACCAAGGAAATTCTGCATGCAACAGCAAATAAATTGATGTACTTGGAGAAGTAACAAAAATGCACAGGGAATCACATCTTTCAAGGAAAGTTTTTTCATGACAATGCAGAAGAGAGGCATCTTGTTCAGCAATCAAGAGGCACAAAGGTTCTTAAAGAAGAGCAGAGAAGAGCCCTAGACCACAGATACCACCAGCTAAGAGAGGTTATCCTACTAAAAATGTTACATTTCTATAAAAACGTCTGTCCAATCCTCTTGAATACTACAGTAAAAGAATATGAATTAAATTCTCTCATTAAGGAGACAGGATGAACCCGCATTAGTTCTGAAACCCTGTTTTGGGAAATAAGTAGTATTTGCTGGAGTAGGTAGAGAGGTTTTCAACAGCAGGGCTTCACCTTTTTAAAAACCATTGCATAAGTGAAGAATGCCTAATAGATTTTTGCCAGAGTTCACAAATACTCTCAATTTTGTCTAGGGAACAATTATTTTCATTGCTCAAGAATGACACTATGCAGAAGAGTAAATGAATATCACAACTTTAGTACAAAGAATTGCTGTGACTTTGATGTACATAAAAGACTAGCAAGACATTAAATTCCAAGGCTTTTTCACTTTTAACACACACACAAAAGTAAAAAAGGAAAAGGTTTACTACTCAGCCAACTGTTATGACTAATAAGCAGGATTTTAATAAAACCATACCAAGAATATGTTTGTAGAATGACCTTGTGAAGTAGATGTTCACCAGCTGCCTGTGATTCAGAGCCAGTCCCAGGATCTGGCCTGCAAAACGGAAGTAGTTCAGATGATCTGGATTTACAGAAGAGTTGCTGTTCGGCTGGAAAGTTGTTCCTACAAAACAAAAATATTATCATGTGCCATTATTTTTTTAGTTAATCTTTTACTTATCAAACACATTAAGCATCTGGTGCTGAGGCAGTGGAAACACTGCAAGAGTTTTATCTGGGGGTTTTGAAAGTCTATTTGGGATTTTTGTTTACACAAAAAAGATGTCAGAAAGGAATGTCTTAGAATGTAATGACATCTTACTACAATGATACTGCTTAGCCAAAGCAGTATCTCCAAAGCACTGCTCTAAATTAATTACAATCAACAAAAAGGTAATAACCAACAGCTAAATTTGGTCCTCCATCTTACTATATTGCTATATGCATGTTTTAGTCACTCTAATATTCTTTGCTTCTGTCACATTGTGAACATGCTCAAGGGAAGGACAAGAATATATCTACTTCCCTTCATATGTCTCCAGCCAGAGGCAGGCAGGAGACAGTCCAGTCCTAGCCTCCTTGGAGAAGACTACTTTAAAAGGCAGACCCGAACCTCTCCTTTTAGCTTTCATGAAATAATCTGTGCCTCTACAGAGATGTTTTTGCATTATAAAAATGCTTTTATAAAAAATGACACCCTAAACTTAGGGGGAAAAAAAATAAAAAGAGAGGGCAGAGACATACCATCAGCTGACTGAGTAAATAAGGCATAATCTGGGTTAACTATTTCACTGGATAAGATATCAAACCATTCACGCACCACACCCTGTCCCTGCATGTCAAGAGAATAAAACATATTAGTATACAAAACTTTCACTGAATAGTTATGCTGAGTAACCACATATTTCTTTTAAAGTAATTTTAAAATAGGCTTTATCTCAAAACCTCACTTACAAATAACAATTAGTATTTCTGTATGAAAATGCCATAAAAGAAAGCCATGCACTTTTACCCACCATGCCTTCTTCTCCATGAAATCTCACAGCAATCCCCTGCTTTAATTTTGCACAGTTTGCTTTAGACACAACTTCACAGCTACTCCTAAAAATAGAATCTAAATACAAAATACCAATTAATTTTTTCATTTTCGTTCATTGTCTTTCAAAGACACACTAAAGGCAATTTAGAACACAATACCTCTGTGAACCAACAGTATGTCATTTTCATTGACAGGCCTGTGCACCATGTCTGAATCTGGCTGCCCAGCATGCAGATGTTCATAGAACCATTCACAGCGATCCTTAAATGGCTACAAAACAAGGTGCAAACCATATTAGACACACACATTCTCCTGAATAATTCCTCTCTCATAAGTAAACAGTTATGCATAATTCTCAATTAATTTTTTATTATGCAGATTTACCTCAATATGCTATATAGTATTTTGGGAAGAAGAAAGGATTAGACATGTGCTTGAGTGCTTGCAAAAAAACTGGAGTACCAGCTATCCAGAAATAGCTATTTAAGTTTTCCACAGAAGAGAAAAACAGCACAAAACTTCGTACAGGTTAGGGGAGAGCATGAAGGAACTTAGATAAGAAATAAGCCACTGGCTTCTGTAAAATTACTGATAATCAACCACAGCTGAGTACAAAAGCACAAGCAATACAAACCAGCCCTATTTGCAGTGAGGTTGACTGGCAAAGTAAAACAGCCCAAAGGAACCAGAAACCTTAGAAAGCAGTTCCTAGGTGAGAAGGTTCTAACTTGTTTGACTCAGTGTTTATGTCAACATTTGCAGCTCTTTTGAGACAGATGTGACACAAGCAGGGCCTTTCTCATCCCCTGCAATACACAGCACATACATGAGTTGATCTAACAAGCACGGTATCAGTTCTCAGGGTCTCCTCATTATTCATAGGTAGTGAGTTTCAAAAACACACATTTCAATGCAAGACTGAATAAACAGTACACATACACCATGTCCCAAAAACAAAACTGGACTAATAAAAGCAATTTATCTTTAGAAATAAAAGCACAGTATGATTCACAACTTGGGAAATAAAGATGTTGGAACAGACAACAAGATGACACAATGTTTCATTAAAAGAGCTGCCATTAACTATGACCAAATCAAGTAATAGTGATGTATTTATCCTCTGGTTTGTCTCAAAATAGAAGTCATTTAGGGGAAAGTAAAGCATTTTAAAGTTCAATCTATTAGATGTGCACAAGTAAATTTACAAACAGAAATTTCACTCTTTAACTGAAAGTTGGAATTGTAAGACACATCCAATACTGGTTATCTCAAATGGACTCACCCATGTTTTTTAGAGAATTATGAATACAGAAATCTGGCTGCCATGTCTGTTTAATATGATCTTTCCACATTACAGATTCAGAAGCCACTGAGGCCATGTTTAGTTCTTTCATCCTCCCCAAATGGAAATTCTTTAAATATATTTTTAAACACCCTTTTTGTATTCACAGAAGTTGTAATTTAGCACCTCCTGACATTTACCTGAGCTTTTATGATGTGCATAAATCTGGACATTAGTTCAGGACACTCCAGAAGAAAATGAAAGTGATCAAAAATTATTTTGGGATTTCTGAAAGAAAAATAGGTTAGAAACCTGTTAGAGATTTAATAATAATGCCTCACGATGCAAAAAGTCTACATAAAGAAAAAGTGCAATTAATCATATAGACAAATTTCAAGAGATTCTTCTATTTTATTACTTTTTCCTAACTCTTGTTTCCAAACAACTTATACTACCTCATCTGTTAAACATAAGAGGATTAGAAGCAGCTCCCCACACCGAAGGAAGGTTATAAACCTGGCAGTCCCAGAAAAATTCTGGAAATAGTCAACTGTACTAAGATGGTTTCGACTCTTAAGTTATCACACATTTGAGGAAGAATGAAAGTTTTCATCTACCTTAAAATGGAAGGCCTTATTTGGAACAAATATAAGGAAAGAATCCATACATCAAATTATTCTGTTGTTCTGTGAAATAGATTTTGTTCAGAAATCTTACCAATAGATCACTTAAATATGCAGAAGAGTTCATTTAAGTCTGAGCTCTGAATCATTAATCTACACTACTGAGTGCAGCAAGACCATTAAATTGCATATTGTTCATATATAACAACAACAATCTAAGAATACAACTCAGCAAGAAGAAAAAAATGAATTATTGTCAGGGAGGAACAGAGAGGAAGATTACAGGGTACATATTTGTTGAAGCTTACCGGTTAACAAAACATTTAAGGACATCATCATGTTTACAAACAAATTCTATAAAACGAGGTGATGTCATCCTGTTGAAAAATCATAAGATGTTTTTGGTTAGTGCAATCAAAATTATTTTGAATTACATAAATTGTTGGATTTTTTTAAAATAAATACTAGACAAATAGAAACTGATGCTGTTTAACTAGTCATCATGAAACTAAATATTCAACAGCATTAAGATCTCATAACAAGAAACAGAAATTTCAGAAGTCTAACAGAAAAGGCAAAATTTTCAATAACCAATTATCTTCCAGAACATCCACAAAGAACTATGCCCCAAACAAATATTACTGTCAATTAAAAAAACTGGCCAATTTGAAAGCTTTTATTCAACTCAGTTTGGCAGAGAAAGAATGATGATTAGGAATAAGAGCTGACATGTAGTAGGACCCTTGCAGCTCGATTCCTCAGGGAGCTTGTGATACCATCATAGTTGCCTAATCTTCTAGTCATGAGGGCCAAAGTCATAAATATAATCCACAACAATCTTGGAGAGACTAGGACCTCAGTAACAAGTGGTCACACTTGTTTCCTTTTTAAACCAGACCTCATTAGGCTTACCTAAGCTGAACTGCATGTTCCACACAAAACTACATGTTTGTCAACCTGGGACAGGATTCCAAGTGAGCATTACTTTGAGACTGAACTCTCCTTGTTATATATAATGCAGTCAAATAAGTTTTACCCCAGCCATCATTTTCATAAACAAAGATAACTCACTTTTTTTTCTCTTCTGAGCTTACAGCTCTACTTCTTGGATAATCACATTAAATTCAGGGTTAATTTCACATTAAGAACCAACAGCAAATACAGCTAAGCTTCAAAGTATACTACATGATTACAAAGACCCATTAGACATTCAATACAAAATGTGTCTTAGTGCAGCTACACTCATAGGCAGCAGCACTATGGAAAACTTGCAGTCCTGTTTGGTCCCTTCAGAACCATTAAAAAAAAAAAACATTCAAATAACTGAACTAGTGAAAGCATTAAACAGCATAGCTTTGACTGTCACTAATACAATGTGGTCAGTATCAACATTCTTCCAAGAAAGTATGTATGATTTTGAAATGGTAATAGTTTGGGTAAGAAAAATGAATCGCCTCCTTACCCCTGAGGCATCTGACAGGAGCAGCACATGTAGAAGGCTTGAATGACAGCACTTAGCCTGTTTGCTGTCATGGAGACAACATCCTGACAATCAACACAAGCTTCCTGCTTCCCAGCAACATCATATGTTTTTAACTCGACAGCATCAGTGGACAGCTCTTTTCTTCCCTCAGCTCCTGCAGTGGCAAAAGAAGGCGCAGAAGTAGCATCTTGGTGATCTGGTCCTTTTTGCTTCAATAAAATAGAAGTAATGTTGGCAGAGTCCCTTTTGTTTTTCATCAGCTCTGTGGCTATCAGAACAAGCCATTCATCCAGAGAATGCCAGAGCAGTTCCAGCGGCTGCAATAAACACATGAAAAAATAGACAAAAATAAACATGTTGACATTAGATAATATTAATAATGTGATAATTCTCCTAAGGCAAATAAATATCATGCACATTTTAAAGCTTTAAATGATCCTTTCAAGGTCAGATTAGAGATAAAAGGCCAATACTCATAAAAAATTCTGCACTTGTAGCCAAACAGTGCAGAGACAATTTCATATAAAAGGAAAATCAAGCAGCAGATGGAAGAAGGATAAACTCATTTAGAAAGAACTACAGAAGAACTATAGAACTGAACTATATGACAAAGTGTGGCTTCACAGAGCACCCTACTGCTTAACCACTGCAGTCAAGCAGGGAAACAGGAACACAAAAGTTGAGTTTCTAGAGTAAGAGTGTGCCAGTTCTTTAGGAAGAACCTGGTCAAAGGAGCTTCCTCTACCAAGAAGATGGAGGAAATCCCAGACAACCCCACAGATTCACATTCATGTCTATTAAGATGTGCTTTATGCACAATATGAGCTCATACAGCTCATTTTGATAGTACCTCAGATGTTTCAGTGTAAGGGTCACTAACATCTAGCTTTACAAAATAGAAACAAGTATCAGCAGAATCCCATATCAAATTATAAGGATATAAATTTTATTTTACTTTAACAAAGACATGCTTTTTTTTTACTATCACCTGCTAAAACTCAATATAATTGAAATCCAGTACAATTCCCTCATTACACATTTACTCTGAGCTGCAGGTCTACTACGGAAGACAAAAAGGGACAAGACCTGTTGCTTTCTTATGAGTATAAAAAAATCCACAAAGGCTAACTGTGTTTTCCCTTAATGGTGTTTAAGGGATGGTTTCACAAGCCCACAGTCTACTGAGCAAAGGGATATGAATCCTACAGGGAGGTGATGGACTCAAGTACTTAACAGCATTCCAAAAGTAAGAGTGAACTTCTAAATTGATTTCTTTTCCCATATATTACTGTTACATCAACATTTTTCTCCAGTGAAAACACTCAAAGACATAGCAAACACTGAAAGCTAAATTCTCATTCTCAGGTTGCTTTTCAAAATAAAGAGCTGCTCCCTGTAGCTTAACATCTGTACACTACCTGGAGCACTGTCAGTTGCACCTCATAGCTGACATACTCTCAATACACAATAAATTACTTCTCATAAGAGCTCTGTATTAAAAGATTCAGCTTAAATTCACAATTTAAAAATGTACTACTAAGCTTCCGTTTTTTCCCAATAGGAGTGTGGGGGAAAGCCAGCCTGATAATACTGGTAGGCTTTGCTCAACACTTTGTATGTCATTCAATACTTGTGCTCCTAGTGACCACACATTTCTCTAGGTGGTGATCTGAATACCTCCAGCACAGATAGCATTTTCTACATAAATGTCTGCCATACAGGATCAAGTTATCCTCCTTCCAAGACCCATTTGGAAGACTGTTAGCACAAAACATAACATTAAAAAAACTTCGTAATGGAAACTAGGATTAATTGAATACACAGAAGAATTAAAATGTAGCCGTACTCTCAACCTATAACTCAGGAGAAACTAGGTAGTTATTTACTAGAATACTAAAAACTAATTTTTTCCCTCAAACTTTTCAATGTTTAGCCTGCCATATTCCACCATATTCCCCCAGTATCTTGTGTTTTATCTTTTATTTCCAAGAGTTTTAGCACATTTTTCAGAACTTGTCTACTCAATTTGTTTTTCCAAAGCTAGTTCTTCACAGCTTCTGATCATAAACTCATTTAAGTGTCTAGTCAAGCACAGCAGCTTTAACATTTCATTTTATTTCTTTCTAGTCCAACTTCAAGATATAAAACACTTCTAAATATTGCCCATCACCTCCATATCCATGACTGTCAGCATTTTATGCTGTCATTCATGACCAGACTTTTTCAAGCAGCATACATATTCAATCAAACCACTAGTAATGTTTTTCCAAACTACTAGTCAGCATTCTTCACTTAATTCTTACCATGAACCTCATATTAAACAAAGACCTCAACTCAAACTTCAGTTGTCATGTTTCAGAGTGTGGAAAAGTTTCTCTAGAATTATATGGCTGAGTCTGATGGAGTACCAAGCTTTTACAGCTGCACACCTTACCTCCCAAATAAAATAATTTACCTATGCAATGCCTTCCTCTTTACTCATCTAGAAAGCAAGACCAGTAACCAAATCCATATTCAAACTGCAACACTGAAGCAAAATCTTTTGCCAGATGTCAGACAACTTTTTAAGACACAGGGTGCAGGAG
Organism: Chloebia gouldiae; assembly: GCA_003676055.1. NCBI lineage: Eukaryota > Metazoa > Chordata > Aves > Passeriformes > Passeridae > Chloebia > Chloebia gouldiae. The sequence goes on from QUSF01000002.1 coordinate 38,316,629, forward strand.
ATCACTAATCGATGAAGTGACTTTGTCACAGCAGAGGTGTTACCTCAATTCTAGAAAACAACAGTATCTGAAACAAGGAAAAAATATTAAGCACTTCCCAACCTTGTTCAACTACAGAGAAATTTTGCAGCAAGTTTCCCTAATAGGCAATTACACTGAACAGCTATTGGAAGAGCAATACATGGAAAAGTAACGAGTGTAACCCTGGTCAAAATTACTACTCAAAGTTTCTCACTGGTAAGATCTCATCTGAGTTAGCAGCTTGTTTCAAGCTTGGAAGAATAAATTCAATTATTCTTTTGTATCTTTCAGGGTCAGTACGAGAATGTGTTATCATTAGCTAGTGCTTCCACTTTAAAACATCTGGATATGCTGAATCACATACAGGGAATTCCATGAAAGCACGGATAGGCCTGTGATTTTCCAGACCTCATCAAGCCTACATTCCTCTGTGGGCTCAGATCCAGAATACTCATATTTTTAATCCCTTCCCAGCTACATTACAGTGGCAACTCTTCAAAATATGTTCAGTCAGTACATTGAAACAGAAAAATTTAATGAAGAATTACAAAAACGGAGGTCTTTTTTATCTCCTCCCAAATGGTGTAGAAGACCATCAAAAGCACATGTTCAAAGAAAGGACAAAAAAGCAGAAGGAAAGGTAGGACTAAGAGAAACCTGGAAGTAATCCAATTCACTCAGTGCTATATCTAATCTCCCACTACCCAGTCTACTGGAAATTCAGGGAAGAACAGGCTAAACCAACCACAACTGTAGATTAACTTAGCATTGCCAGACCTGTGTGCCCATTCCCAAACAACAGTAAGTTCTCATCAGCAGTTTTATATTTCTGAGTTTGAAATGTATATCAATCTTTAAAATACCATGGACACAACAGCGGCCCCACTGCAGGGTTACCTCACTCATGAAACTTCTAAATAAATTACAATAATTGCAATTTTTAAATAATTTTTAAAGCATCCTGAAATTTTTGTTTTGTTAGGTAATGTAACAGTAGTACGCATTTTGCTTATTTATTAAAAATATACATGTTGTTTTCACACAAGTAAGAATTACTGATATTTTCTGGGACAACTGTGGCAGTTGTTTCATGTAAGTCTACTGCACAAGATTAAATGCACAGTAAATTAAGAAAAAATTCTTTCATCATACGAAGTCATTTGGGCATGCAGATAAGTGATTTTACTGATATAGCACTTCCTTTGCAAATTACAGTTTAATGTTTTTGTTTATTATACTGAGTTCTGAAATTATGTGAAGTTGAAAAGCAGGAAACCTTCTGTTTTTTCCTTTCTGGGCTTGGTAGCAGAATACCTCAATGGAGACAGTTCTTGTATGAAGTGTGTTTGACATCTACTTGTGATTTAATCTGGTGTACTTGGAGCAATTTTCATTAAAACTATTAGAAAGTGATGCTTTTAATAAAATAATTCTTGTAATTTGGGTACGGCTTTGTTTCTTAAAAACAGAATTCTGGTTAAACCTACATTTTTGCCCTATTATGATGAACAATTCCAAAGGACAATTATTACACTGCACACTGCATACTGCATTACATTTTGTACAGACTCATTACATTTTGTTCAGACTCAAGCACTAGTTTATATTCATTATATAAATCAGTTTGTCCTAAAAACTATTGTGTACCAGAAGAACAAACATTTGTGCTTGCATGTTTTTTGGTTCTGACAGTCTAATGCTTTTCTTCTTTCCAAGAGAAGAAATTTAAACAGAAATTGAGATAATTCACTAAATTATCTGGAATTAAGAGTATCATCTTCCATGATCTTAACAATATAGCTCTGTCTTAAAACTCCTTGGAAGTAACCTGATGAACATATATCATCAAATAATTGGCAGCAATTTCAAAATACTGTTTTCACAACACAGTAGAAGAAATGTAAAAGAAAGAAAAATCCTCAGTTACTGGCATCTAAATTTCTTGGTATGAGCTGTGCTGTGTAAGAGTATGGAGTAAGATGGGAGAAGAAATATTACCCTGCAGTTCTTTTTTATTAGGTGCTCTGAAAAATAAAGCAGCTGTACATCCAATGAAGACTGAATGGCACTCAGGAAACTGGGGCTTCTTTACAAAAAGGCAATCTTTGACTTTCTACAGAGGGATTCCTTAACAAATAAACATAAAAATACCAAACACCTTCAGGAACTAAACCTCTAAATGGCAACCACCTAAAGCATGTGTTTAAAAGCAGCTACAAATCAGTAACCTTGCAAGGGTAGAGTGAGCTGGTATGTTTCAAAGCATATAATAATAAAATCCCAAAACAACTTGGGAAAAGATTGCATGATCACAGTGAGAACAACAAAGAGATGAAGAATTCAATTGTTTCCATTTGTCTTGTGAAGCTGGATAAAGCTTATCGATCGTCACTCCACCTGTGTATCTCCAACTACCATTTTGAAATTACATTAATATAATCTATTATATTAATATCACCATATTTTGATATTACTATACTCAACAGAAATAAAAACAAAATTTACCAAGGTCACCTGGGTAGCTAAACCTTCAATACCTAATAAACAATCTATTAAATAAGAAATAATCAGAAATCATAACATGAGATGTGCATCAGTGGCTAAATGAACTAACTCAGTGGGAAAAAAATAGACGAGAAGGAGAGAGGTAGGTTTAACTTAGAAAGGGATAGGGACATCAACCAAACTTACTTCCTGTTCATGAGATGTCTGATTAATGAATGCATGCTTTGTGAAATTCATCTCTTTAACGTCTATCTTCCTAACAACATCATATACTTTTCTGACCTTGAACACCTGACTTCTTGGAGTTTTATTTCCATTGTAGCCCATGTCATTTCCATTACTGGGAGAGGATGGGCCAATACGAAAGACATGGCAAAATATCCTCACGATCCTTAAGAGACTCTTCATTTGAGCTTCATAATTACTTGACAAGCTGGGGGAAAAAAATGGAATGTTTAAGTTTCTTTTCCTAGATGAAACAATTTAGTATAATAAGGAGTAAACAGTGTAATGGTAGGGTTTGATACATATGCTGAAAAAAACCCCTAAGCTTCAAACCCTAGAAAATTTTAACTTTCATTTCCTGCACCAGCCCCAAAAGTCAAATATAAGCATTATGATTTTACTAACATGTACAGGTAACTTTAACTAGAAGTAAGAACAGCAAATTCCAGATCTTTCAAAACACTTCCTTTTTTTTTTTTTTTTTCACTTCTTATGAACCCCTGGGAAGAAATCCAGCTTCCTAAGAATCTCAGTGCATGAGGCAAATTGGGATATCCAGATGAAAATGTTTCTCAACCCAGAAAAGAGAGCATCCAACAGTAAAAGTCTATTGACTGATCAGATATGCTGCCACAGCCCATCCTCACCAGCTATTATTCTAGATGCCCATTAACTACCTCAGCCAGACAAGGGATCAGGATGGTAAGGATGCCACTGCTTCAACCTAAGAGAAAATGTAATCTAAAAGATACTAAACAAAACCACCACTACGTAATTTATTTATCCAAATATACTAAAAGTTTTATGTCCCCTTAATTGAACTGGCAAACACTGAACTCTGCACCAAAACACTGCAAAATATTAGATATTCATGACATTATGCACAAGCAGAATATTCTCCACCAAACTCAACTAGGTTTTCTTTCTTAAACCCCAAGAAGGAAGAATTCTTCTGTTTTGAATGCATAACAAACTGCAAAAAATTAGTTCTTTTTCTATCAAAACCTACTAACATATAAATATTATAGAAGTGAGTACATACTCAATTCTATCCTTAAACTAGTTGCAACTCAAAAGCAAGCTTCCCAGCCAGAAGTTTGGTAAACACCAGAAAACTGACATCTTTGAGGGTGCTGTAAACATCTGTTGCAATTAATAATCTGTCAATACACAAACCTAAAACACAGTTAGTTGTAACAGCTAGCATAGCTTTATTATCTCATTCACCCTTATGTCATCAGCAAAATACCTATTTGTTTTCAGCACTACATTTTAATGACTGTGAGTTAACTTCTAAAAGCAATGTACTAAAACTTCTACCAAATTACATTACATAGTACAATTTTCTTGTGACAATTTATACTTTAAGCAGGTAAGTTTTCAGTAAGTCAATTTAAGAAAAGAACAGAGAGAGCAAACAGTGCTACAGTAGGAATGTTAAGTTTTTAACCAGGTAAAGAAAATCACCTGACTGGCAGTCTACAATTGTGTTACCAGAAGCTCTCACCACAGCTAAAAACTAGCATTTGTAAAATCTTTGCTTATATACCAGAAGAATCTATGAATACAAGAAGCTAACTCAAGAAGTTAACTAAGTTAACTATTGAAAAGAGGAAAAGAAAAAACTTCTAACATTTCAACTGAGGTTTATCATGTCTCAGCAACGGTATTTTCCTGGTGAAATTTCCTGGTCTCCAGGATAAGGACCCACATATGTAGAAAAAATCATAGAAGCCTTTTAATAGTTTACTGAAAATTCTACTGGCATGTTTGTAAAAATTCAGCTAGGCCTAACCTACACCAGCAAGACCAAATCATGTCACATGTCAATTATTTTCTTGGAAAAAGGGAATACTTGGTGAAGATAATGCTAAGTGAAACAGGGTCCTTGCTTGTACTCAAGGCAGAAGTCTTCAGGCAGAAGCTTAGTGGCACGCCTGGATACTTGCTAGAAGCATTACAAGAAACAATATTAGAGACTTTTCAACTAAACAACAGACAAACCCAAAAGTAATAGGTTGTGAATTAGTACCCAGGAAACAAATTGAGATGATATGAGTTCAGCCATGCAAGAATATCATTATTGGAGGCTTTCATGTACAAAGTACATTTTACACACTTTTGCTGGAAGAAAGAGAGAAAGAGGCCCAAGCTCAGCGTATTCACCAAGTACTACCTTAATCCCCACTGTGTTTATAAGAAAGCAACTGAGAAATATTTCTTGAAGTAGAAATTCACTGCTTCTGCCAGGAAACCAAGCTGGAGAGAAGAGAGACACAGTTTTTGCGAAACTGCATCTGTGAAACCATCTTGGAATTGTTTTCTTTTGCTATCACATTTCTGTATTACAAAGTACAAAGAGAAGCTGGCCAGTAAGAGTCCACAGGACACTCCAAGTACTGGCATCTCTAGAAATGAGTCCTCATCCAATGCAATGCAACCCTTCAGTCTTGTCTTCAGCCTCCACCAGCCCACCCATACACAGCAATACAGGAGCACACAGAGGCTCAAACTCAGAGACAGTACAGGCACAGAGCAACTGTTCCTACAGCCACACTGGGGGAGCATTGCTCAAATCAGAAGAGCAGTAACAAATCAAATCTAAACAACAATCAGTTTAATTTACTTCTGAAGACATTGAAACAGAAGCAAGTACTACCTCGTATGATGTAATCCAGCTACCACCACTTCCAATAATGTCCCTATACAGAGCAAGTTTGAAACCCTTTCCTGCACTATGGTTTTACACCTTACCACAATGTATTTGTGGGAGATCTATTGGCTCTAATGAAGTCTGAAGACAAAAAGGAATGTGTTACAAGTTAAACTGACACACACTGAAGCTCAGCAACAGCAGAAATTCTTAAAAAAGTTATCTTCACAGCAACAAAATTTCATTAATGTCTACACACTTCAACCTCAAAGTTTAAAGGGATTCAGACCTATACATGAATTCATTAAAGTGAACACCCACCAGAGTAAGATTTATTAATGGTGTAATGAATTTCCTACCATCATCCAGGAGTTCTGACCTCCTATCTACAAGCTCCATTTAAATGTAACATGACTAATGGGGAAGAAAAAAAAATCATATAGGAGTAAGAATATACTATTTATTTTCCACCTCACTGATGGGCTCCAAGGACCCCAGCCCAAGTACAAAAAAGCTTCCCAAGTTATAATCCTCGACAACCTATGCTACAGAACAGTCTCAAAGCTCTCTTTGTCAAAATGCCATCTAAAACCTATTAAGGAACTCCACTCATGTTTTCAGACCCTTGACTCTTTCAGTAAAGATTTTCTAGTAAAGCATAAAGCAAAATCTGTTCACTACGGAAAACAGTAAAATGTTCCAACAAATTGCAGACAAAGTGTTTTGTACAAACTCAAACAGATGCCACAAGAACTAGGAAAGCATACCAGGTAAATATTCTTGCCTATGTCATGCATCGCCCTAAGTTACTGCTGCTTGTGCTGCTGAGACAGCACACTGGGAGATGAGATTTTTTGTCTCATATATATTAGTAGCCATGTAAGGCAACCAGAACCAGCAAACACAAGGTGTCTGAAGTAACAAAACTCTCCCCAAGCATACTCAGGAAGCATGTAGAAAAGTAAAAACTTTCAAGGGAAGGAAAAATGAGAAGGGTGAAGACAAGAAAAAAAAATTATTTGATAGCTGTCTAAAAGCTTCCCTTCACTAGGGCTGACGAACAAACCAAACAAAAAACACACTTCTCTGCAACTGAAACTTCTAGATACCAGCAGCGATACAAGGACACCAACTTTTTCTCTTGAAGCCTGTGAAGACACTGATCTGAACAGACATTACCATATAAATCAGATTTGAGATCCATCTACTCCAGCATGTGCTGAGCATCACATAGTTTGGACTATGAAAACACTTAAATGGCACTAACTGTGGGGTAGTTTATCAGCTTGTGACCTCACACTTACCTGAGCAATTTGTGACCATTTGTTGTAGCAACTTCAGCAAGACTTGTCAAGATTTTAAGATACTGGCTTTCGCTTTGCTGAGACAAGTGCTCCAGAACTTGCCGCAACTGAAGGATTAAAACAAAAGCAATTGCAGAGTGTCAAGGAGCTTCAGATCAACAATAATTTATCAATTGTGTAGAACACTATTACCCAAATATTAATATCTAGCAATAATAATGTATATCTATACTGTATATATAATGTATATCTATAAAACCTCTAACCTCAGTTAACATTTCATTATCATTTACAAAGATTACAAATGTGCAAAGGTACACATTCTAGTGTCGATGCATGTACTACAGGGTATTTAACTAATTACAGAATGTTACAAACACTGAATGTTTAACCCTGTAGAACAACTTATGGCATTTAAAATACAGGTCCTGACTTGTAACACATATCCAGTTTCCTTATGTTATCACTTTCAGATAATACAAACTGGTTATTACCCAAGACTAAGCAGAACAGCTGAAACTGGGCCATAGAAAATAATTTTCAATATATGATCACATTTCGGCAACAAAGTAGAACTATACCATGTATTAGCTAATATATTTTGTATACACTCTCATTAAGGTTCTGTTTTGCCACACAGCTCCATCATTATTTTGACAGATGAAAAATTTTTCTCATTTATTTTCTTTACTTCTACAATATAAAAAAGGTCTTTTTGTTCCATTGTTTCAGTTCTTTCACTTTTCATTTAAATCATCTATAGTATCTTCCCTTGCATCTAATATACACTTTGAGAATTTTCACCTGCTTCATTTCACTCTGTAAAACTCAACCCTGTCTCAGAAATTTAAACAGTGACCTGAAAAACTTCAGTGTTCTAATGGAAGCAATGGAGATATAGAGAAAATTAAAACATTAAAAATCTAGCAAGCAAAATTAAGTAAATTGGCAGCCAGCACCTTGCTAATTTTTTTTACAGTCTGTAAGGCTGTTTGCCATAATTTTAAAAAAACTAATGTATTAAAACCCCACAGCAAGCTAGATTTACAATGGGGAAAAGGCATCCCATGCTTCTTTTCCTTTACACAATAAAGAAACAAAACTTATTTCCTTGATTTTTCTTTGCTTTAGATTGTATCCCACAATAACCAAACAAGCAAGGTATAAGATACCCATTAAAAAAGAAACAGAGTAGTTTCATCTACAGAAATAATAATCAAATGACATTGTGGTGGCAATCTTTTACACTCTAATTGTACAAGGCAACTTCATACAGGTAAATGTTCATACCACAAACGTTTAAGTAAATTCTGGATGATTCAGCCTCAAGACACATCTTAGAATGGATGTCTGCAGCAAATGACTAAATGAAGGAAAACAGGCCCTGTTACACAAAGTAACTGTATATATAGGATGCTCTAGGCATGCTCAATCAGTACCTTTGTATTGAAGCTTGCAATGTCTGTTCTTTAAACTGTCTAGATCACTTTCCCAAATGTACAAAGATAGAACACCAAATGAAAACAGAGCCTACACTTAATTCCAAATTCTTGTGTTTAAAATTATGTGAAGACTGCACATTTTCCATGAGGACAGAAAGATACCTAGTGGTCAACTACTGTGGTACTGATTGGCACTCATATTAAGCACTAAGCTCTCCACCACACACAGAGAGATCCCTGGCTATAACACACAGCATCCCAGATTACCATGTTTTCCCGCAGATCTTCATTCTGTGTCATTTGAATTATGGTCTGGAAAAGCCGAGGATGGTACTGTATTAAGACTTCACAAGTCTCTCCATAACCACCCTAAGAAAATATTTTAATTAAAAGAAACATTAGAATTGAGAGTTAGATATTACAGGCAATAACATCTATTAAGGATTATGAAATTTTTTTAATGCTGGAGAAATCCTATTCCAAAATAAGTTGAAATTCAAAAAGATAGCAAAGTTAGTTATCCCAAAATGTTTGGGAGTAGACAAAATCAATTTTTTCCAGTATACTGGCTCACATATATCTACTCCCTTTTTTTTTTGTTTTTGAAACATTGTCCTACTTACCAAACTAAAGGTACAGTCGAACAGCACTTCAGCCAACAATCACCAGCAATTAAAAACAGTGCAATATTTCATTTCTCTTCCTCTTACTGACATCTACTTAATTACATCCAGAATTTAATTCTTCAAAATAAACATTTTCTAAAGGTTCATAGGACATATATCTGACTTGTTACAGGAAGAAATTGGATAAAACCATGAAAGGGTTATTTAACTTTAAAATCAACATACAAGTATGATTCCTTAGAATGTGCCTTAGACTAACTTCACACCCTTCTGAGAAAAAATGTTTTCTGGAAAGAAAAGAACTTGATTTTGTGGTTTATTTGTATCAAATCTTATTTAATACAGCTGGATTATTAAGCAGACAACTAACACCTGAACTTGCATGAACTTCTGTTCTGGGAAGATGACCACATAATGTATTAACTGCTGCAACTCCAGGGGCTCCTCTGTGAATGACAGTCAACATTACCTCAGTGAAAACCATACATTAAAAAGATTAATTTAATTGTTTCTGGTACCAAGAAATTAAGTATTAAAAATAAACCCACACAGAATCTGTAAAAATTAATGAAAGTCAAATCTTCAAGATCAAGTTAATATTGGCAAGAAGTGTATGAATCTATAATTTCAGTCTTCTGAAAACATGTACTGACTTCGAAAAACAAACCTTTAAGCATAGAATAAAACCCACAATGTAAAAAGAAAGAAAACAAATTGTTTTCTCTATTCTTACTTGGCATCATGAACTTGTATACTGCACAATCTCAAACACAGATCATCACTACAAAACAAACACCAGGTGTCACTACTCACACTTAAAAAAAGTTAACAGAAGTTTTATGTGTAAAAAAGGGCCCTAGGGATTGCAAAACTGGAGACTGAAGCAGAAACTCAAAACATTAATAATAAAAAATAATAACTATACCATTAAGCACTGGTATAGAATCACAGAATCATTTAGGTTGGAAAATACCTTTAAGATCATAAAGACCAAACATCAGCCTAGCACTACCCCTACATAGGCAACTAAACCACATCCTCAAGTGCCATATCCACCATTTTTTTAAACACTTTCAGGGGTGGAGACTCCACCACTTCCCTGTGCAGTCATCTCCAATACTTTACAGCCGTTTCCATGAAGAAATTACTCCTAATATCTAATCTAAACCTCTCCTGCCATATACTGTCTTACAGGTCTGTTGCTGCAGAATTCCTTGAAACTAATCAGACTCCATCTGGCTTTATGTAATGATAAGTGCTTCTGCCATAACAAAGAAAAAAAAAACGAGTTTCACAATCAAATCAGCAGTGAGATAGTATAGTGATCTGGCACTTCTCATTGACCAGAGCTGAAGACTTACTTGGTTTCTTATTTCTTATATGCAAAAAGAAATACTGTAAGTAACCTAATGGGATCAAGGTCTTCCACAGATGGTCTATGAAAAAAGGTTTTCAGAGTTAAACATTCCAAGAATACCCCACAGGTACTGGAGACAGCACTCTGGCACATGCAAACAACTATTTCAAGTGCAAGTCTTAAGCACATGAGGACACCTCAGAAATTAAATAACTTGAGGTTGAAATAATCAGAAAAAAATTAGAACATTTTAACTTTACCCTGAAAAACTAATGACATGAATAAAGGAAGTGTGATGTCCACTCACTCCAGTGATTTAGTTTTTTCAGCTTTCAGTTCAGTTTTCTAGTCTGATTACTAGCAAAGGTTCAAAAGTTTACATTCAATCATGTTATTTACAAACTGACCTTCAACTGATCTGACAGAAAAAAGTATAAGTGCTCACGAATAAAAAAAAAAGTCACTTAAGTAAGCAGTACAAGCAGTACTTGGTATCAAACAAAAGAGACTGTTTTGTAATTGAAAATGCCATGTTAGTTGAAAATGCGTAAGAATTTTGTTCCTCATCCAGATATAGAAATATCTTTGAAAAATAAGAGTCATCACCATGTTTTATTTGTTTTTAATAGCAACAATTTCTCATGGGAAAAGAAAATCTATTATTCGAGGTAAAAAAAAAGCACTCTTTCTGCATGCTTTTACCTCTTACTTGTTAACAGGCAAGCACCTAAATTGTGTACTACCATTATACCAAGGATTACAAAACTTTCCAGTCAAATGGAGTTCTAGAAATTCTTTCTCAAGATGTCAATTCTTGCATCTGACTTATGCAAAGGGTAGAAATTATGAATCTGCCTGTAGGATCAATTTCATGATTAAAAAATTACATTTTGCACTTGTTTTGCCAAAAGACCACTATCTCTCAGAGGCCTTAAGAATAAAAAAAAAGTAATAATGATCAGTGACACTGTAGTAAGTCACAGAAATTCACAGAAAAAGTGTTGCTAACTTAATACCTGTACACAGAGATCCAGTGGAGTAACACCATTCTTGTCTGGTAAGTATTTGGCTCCTCTCATCAAAAGAATTTGTGCAGTGTCTCTCTGACCATGGCTATTCAAAAGAGAAGACAGACAGTTAATACAGCATTTATTATCTGAGTCATAAATCTGCCTTTATTGCATCTAACAACAAAACCAACATAAGCTATAAGAAAATAGTTACTGCAAAAGAGCAGTCCAAAATTCAGGCTATTTATGAAGTCAGAGTTACTCTCATCATTCAGAAATGATTCATCTTAGCCTCGCCTCAAATATTTATGAGCTGCATTTCCTGCAAAAAGAGAGCTCTTTCTCAATTTACATCCTAATTTACATCACAGAGGAAGTTATGTTATGTTTGCCAAGTTCTTTGCTCACTTCTACCATATTTGGAGAAAAAACAATCTAACTGTGCTTTAACCATCAATAAAATATTAGCAAGATATTTTTATTGATAATTATTTTTTTTGTATAAGTGATAACTATATCACTCAAATGGCTCTAATTCTGTATATAAATGTCTTGCATAGCCTCTAGAAGTGACGAGATTTACTTTTGCATTCAAAGTATATTCACTAATCTGCATATAGATATAGGACCCTTAGTTCCCTTGAGTTAAAAATTTCCCCAACATGCCAGCATTAGGAAACAGAAAAACCAACTATTTATACCTCTCAACACCTTCTCAAATCCTTTCTTCTGAAAAAAATGAGAAATTGAGTACCAGTGATCAGAGGTTTACATCACTAAAAGCACATGGAATGATTACTTGAATATTGCCTTCACCAGCATTAAGTGCCTATATATACTGCCCAACATAACAGAGAAGTGTCTAAAGGATGCAATGAAAGACTATGAAAGATAAAAAAGACATAGTAATTCCGGTTAAAAATAAAAGTTTTTTCAAGGAAGTTTTATTTCTCAAGCTAGTTTTCAGTGCACCCTTTACACCAATGTATGTAAGTTTTTGGCATCTGGAACATACAAGAGGCTGTCTGAATTCTGAGCCCAATAGGTGCAGCCTATCAGTTCAGAAAGGGCACAGGTAAAATGACAACTGACAGCTGAGGGGCAAGAGGTAGCTTCACTGATTTCTCAAGAACTCACAGATGAGTTCTCCTCAGTCCTGTCCTTCCAGCCCACGATGCCAATAGGTTCATCTAATGTACCAGACTTTGTCCCAGTACAAACAAACATTAAAGGTCAGAAAAAAGCTCAGACTAATGGTCTACTTGCAGCATCTTCACTGTAATTCTCTAGACTAAGTGCACAGTCCAACACTTGACAAAATAGATGCTTCAGACTCAGACTTTGAATACTGATACCCTTCCTGCAGCTACCACCTGTCACTGCTAACACATCCTGCCCTCCCTGTCATCAGGAACCTACAACTTTTCTTTCCAAGTTTGCTGTAGTACACACCCTGCTCATTCTACCCTGCGAGATGCTCCAGTTGGTAATTTCTAAAGAACATAACTCCTGTACTTGCCACATTCCCTTCTTGTGAAAAACCTCCAAGCCAAGATAAGCTGCTTCTTTTAAACTACAAATACCAGTACAAATACCAGTCCCTAAATCAAGGACCAAGGCTAGCAGGTATTTATTCTCCACTTCCCTTCTTCTCAACTGCCACAAGTCAACATACACTATCTCCAGAGACCATGGCCCCCAGAACATAACTATTAGCAGACCAGCAGGTCAGTCTATTTCTCCTTTTCTTATAGTAACAGTTGATCTTATGTGAACTATTTAACCTGTAACCAAAACATAGGGATTGCAAAAATTGTAAATGTTCTAACAAATTGCAGAAATGCTCTAATTAAAACAAAATATCATTTATCATATGTGATTAATTTTGAAATAAAACTATGAAAAAAACAGAACTGATCAAAGCAACAATGTAATTTTAATTCAATATTGTAACTTTGACACATATATGCACATTTCAGGTATACTGTAACACTATACTGTACATTCAGGAATAGCCAAATTTGCCTTATAAAAGGCTCTGGTTTTAGTGTACTCAAAATAATCTAAGTTGGCAGAATTTATTTTTTCAGAAAAGGGTTCAGCAGTCATCAGTTTATGAGTCATGCTAGAACATGTACAGGTATGTGTTTAACATGGCTGTTAGAAAGAGGTACTGCAGTACTAACCTAAGTGTTTAGGTAAGACACCAAAGTACACTCAAAAATGAGACAAGATTAAATACCAGTCAGCTTGTCAGCTTTTCTATTCCCTATATTTTTAAATTTCTAATCAGCTATTGCAAAAGGGGAAATAATATTTCACTTTTAGGCCAGTATTGAAGAGTTAAAAGTATATAACCTGCAAGCAAAATAAAGCGGAGTTGCCCCAGAAACGTTGGGCCGGTTTATGTCTGCACCGCTGTCCAGCAAACACTGCACCGTCTACAAGAGAACAAAACACCACCTTTAGAAAAGAGCAGTGGAAACCCTACTGGCTTGCAAATATTTTGTGCCTGTCTAAAATATGAAAAGACTGAGTAGACTCTCAAACAACTTTTGTTACATTTCAGTCACATAAATTTGCTACAGTTACTATAGGTAAGTTTTTCAGAATCTGGCCTTCCAAAATCCAACACTGACAAGGACAACAGAAGGGATCTGGGTAGAATTACAATTTATTCTTTTTAGCAGTAAATTCTTCTGGTGGCAAACTGTATAACTCTATAGGGCTCTAATGCAGTTCAAGTAAAGCATCCAGACTTATACTCTGAATATAAACAGTCAGCCCTAATGCAAGGCCAGGCCTAAAAACAATTCACACAGATCAATAACAGAAGAATTTGAACTTGTTTACTTCTAGAGTTAAATTGTAACTGGCCCAAATCTGTTTTCATTTTTTACTCACAGTAAATTAATATTTCTAATTTCAAAATCATATAATAGCTTGCACAATTATGAATTAAACATATTCTGAAAAATAAGGCAAAACATTTTCAAACATTTAAAATTACATAAAAACTTGATATTAACAAGCCAATAATAGCACTACAGAAGAGCTGAACAATACACAGTAAGTCACCTCAACTCCCATAGGCACTGAGATCAATCAGCTCCACAAGAATAAATGAGTTGTTCCTATGGAAGTGTATGCAGTCGACAGTAAAGACACATTCTTCACACTTGTAACCATTATCATATGCATTACTACTCTGAAGTTCACAAAAAAACCACAACTTTGAGGCATTACCAAGTTCTTCACAAATCAATTGTGTTCATACAATTTAGAAACTTACTGTCTTGTGTCCATTTTGACAAGCTACATGAAGGGCTGTCTGTCCCATGGCATCTTCAACATCTACATTACTGACATGCTGAACAAGATCATGAAGCAATTCTGTTCGTCCATTGACAGCCAACCAATGAATCTAAGTACAAAACGATGATACACATGTATCCTTTAGCAATTATATATATATACCATAAAAATTATTTTAAACCTGGCTGTATTATTGTCAACACTTTCACAAAGAGAAGCTTTGCATAATATTAAAGAGAAACTTTGAACATATGCTTAAGTATTTTCATCACATCTTTCTATTCTTGGCGCTGGACACACAGCAGTTTTGTTTTATGTGTAAGACAGCAAAAGCTTAAAAACTAAAAATCTCCAAATTCTTCATTCATTTTATGAACATCATGACAATTAATAGTACTTACTGCAGTCAAGCCTTCATTATTACAAATGTTGACATCTGCACTGTATTCCAGCAGCTTGCTCATACATTTTTTCTGGCTATAAGCAAAGAATACATTAAAATCCTGTCAGGAAAAATCACTTACAAAGACTAAATATCTTCTTAGAGCTCCAATAACTCTAATTTATCATTGTTCTAGGCATAACAGGTGGTTCCAATTTATAAGGACTACAGTACTGAGCATGTGAACAAGAGAAGTGATCTTCACAGAGACTCAGTGCAAGGATAGCAAACAACAAAGGGCTAAAATCATAGCTGTTTCTGTGGAAAATGCAGAAGCACTTAACCACTACTCTTAACAGTTTCAGCTCTTCATGAACTACCCTTTCAAGACAAAAAGCCAGAGTTCTGATAATAGAAGTCCATGAAGTTCACTGTAGCCTGTTCAAGTCAGTGGATATGTTTACAGTACACCACTAAATCATTACTTAATGAGACAGTCACTGTAAAACTATGGAAATCTTGTAAATCTATGCAAATACCTCTAAAAGTAGAGGTATTTTTTCCTAATTCATGTTTTGCTTCAACTTTTAATGCCCTAAGTGCTTTACCTTTACAAATTTATTTTGCTTTTCCTTTTTATTTGGTACGTTTCACACCTTTCTTATACATCATTTCCACATAACTGTCTCCTGTGTGTATTTCTGCATTTCATCATACACCACTTGCCTGTTCTTTCCTCTCCTACAAATAGACCTCACACATACCGAGAAGCCACTAAACACTACAGCCTCCTCAGGTGAAGTACCAGCTGTGATACAATTCAGTTATTGTATCACATACATGTCTAAAAAGAAAAATTGTAACATTACCTTTACAGCTGCATGCTTTCACATACTACAATTCCAGAAGTAGGATCTTAAAGAGGTACTTGCTTGCTGGTTTGGAGTTCTTTCTCTGCCTCTCTCCTAACACTGTGCAGGCCAACTTTGTATTCCTTTTCTTGCAGGAAAAAGTTTCTTAGAGACACTATCTCAGAAAAATCAAAAGTCTCTGACCCCCTCCAAGCCCTCCAAACCTCTTCTTACTCAGCTAACTGGAAGGTGAATGTATCCCTCGTTCAGTTACTGTTGTAATAATCATTACATTTCTGATTAACAGAAAACACTAAAATGACTGGTACTGGAATTGGTATTTCAGACATGACTTAACTATTTATAAAATATTGTTCTGTGAATACTCAAAGTAAGGATTTTAACCTCCATGTTCTCAATTTTCAAAAGTGAAAACCAAATCCGTTTTTTTGAACTATACAAAAATATTACAGAACATGTCAGCTCAATTGCATTATGAAAAAATTTTTACGAGATTAAGGATTTTTAAAACTTACCCATTCCTTGCTGCTAAATGGAGAGGAGTACATCCTGAGATGTCCTGATAGTTTGGATTTGCTCCTTTTTTTAATAATAGAACAAGGCATTCAACTGATCCACAGCTAAGGAGAAAATAAGAAAGGGAAAAACTGTAACAAGGATATTTACAAATCTGTATTGACATAAAGCCAACAGCAATATTATGTACAGATCACACTCACTAGAACATCTTTACATAAAATTGTTTCACACCCCCATAGTTCAGGCTACACAGAGTTAAGTAAAATCACTTAATGCAGCGAGAAGTGACAAAATACAACTTGCACCAATGAATAGATGCCATCCTTCTCTGTGATTTTAATGACTTTAAAACACAACAGTAAGCATTTAGGACTTAATTCTTTACACTATAAACTGTTTTGAAAGTTTTCCTTTCAATTTCCTCTCACCTCCCTCATCTCTAATCTATTAACAGGATTAAATTTTCCATTAAAGATTTTGGGGTTTTTTATGCTTCTGTGTCTGGAAGTTATATTTAGAAGTTTGAATATCAGGAGAATTCTAAAGCTTGTACAAATATTTCTTTGCTAGTACAAATATTTATTTGCTATCAACTTTGAACTTGTAATAAAGAGCTGAACTCTTACTTTACATAATATGGCAGCTCTTCAGAATAACCAATGTCACTAAGAAGACAGAAACTCTGCATTACATATTTATCTTGCTCCTGAACTCTTTAAGAGGAAGATCTGACTGAAAAGATAAACAGATTCTTTTTATATCTGTTGCAACGGCTAATCCATTTTTACAAATCTTCCCAATGTCAGAACTGCTATACAACAACCCAAAGAAACTGAAGACTAACTGTACAATATGTTGCAAAACCAGCAGCTTGATGACCCCTTTGTGACCCAATAACTAAGTCAAGATAAAAGACAATCCAGAAACTAAGACACAACTTCTTGTATAGTGAGAATCAGTAAGTATAGCATATTTTCAAATAGATTTCTAAAGTGTATGCTAAAAATTTGCTTGCATTTTTTTAAGTACTTCATTAAGTAAAATTTATATAAGCACTATGATATTCTGAGATGAAATAGTTGGGAAACAGCTATTTCTAACAGTCTTTTCAAGAAGCTGGAATTTCCACCTTCACTGTGATTAAATACTGCTATATATATGCAATACTACTTCTATTTCCTTTTTTTCCCTCTTTTTCTAATCGTTTAAATGTAAGAAATTTCAAGATATTTAAAAGGGGAGAAAAATACAGAGCATTCATTCATCAGTTTAAAGTTTAGTTTCCTGAAAGGTCATGACAAAAACTATGCGGTTCATTTCTATTTATATGAGGCTAACCTGTCTGTTTCTTGGCAGAATTACATATAAAATAGAATTATCCCCATTGAACACCTATACAAACAATAAATAATGTAGATCAAAATTTGCACTGAAGCCCTCTATCCAGGATACAAAACTTATTAGAAGTGAGCTCCTGAGTTCCCTTCAGCTACGGTTACATGAAGTACTTTGGAACAGCTGCTTCCCAACAAACATCCAAATGCCTCCCACTGTTTTAGAATACCTCAAAAACAATCAGCACCTGCAAATGAGAGTTCTCTACCTCTACAAAGGCAAGAGTAACCCAGCTATACAGGATAAACATCACGGCTGCATTTTTTAAAAAGACTTCAGATTTCACAGAAAGGTAAGAAAGTATCTAGCCAGACTTCCTTCACTAGAATTTGGAATGCCATTCGATACCATGTGTAAAATCTGTCCTCTTTATGAGGCAGGTACATTACTAGGAAGAACAAACAAGATACAAAAAGTGTGAAAACAAAATGTTAACTGACACTACAGAGTTTTCCAGCTTACATTGGTGCCTTAGATTTGTGGCAATATTTTCATTGTTAACTTCTGGACTGGACTCAAGTAAGTCTTACTTTGCTGCAATATGAAGCAAACTTCTCTTCACACGTCCAAAGGCATAATTCACATCAAATTTTGAATTTGACAGCAGCTCTGAGACAGACCTTCAAATGGAAAAATATTTTTTTTAATTTTAAAAATAGTTCACAGTATCCAAGCAAAGTTTATACTGTAAGTTGTAAACAAGTACTCTATTTGTTACTTAATCGCTATTTCTTTTCCTCCAACTAATTCGTTACATTTCTTACTGTACATAAAAAATGAACTGTGACACTGGCAAACTGTTTCATATGTAAACTAGTAAGAATTAAACCAAACAACCAAAACACTTCTTTACAAATACGACAAACAAGCATTTCAACAGCTTTGGTTTAACCAAAATATAAATTCCCATTTTGCCCCTTATCAAAATCACCCCAACCACATATGCAAGAGTTTCCCCAAACACAAGCAAAGTTCAGAGGGAAAACTGATATGTGAAATCATGATGATGAAATAGAAGGATTCAGGATAAAAAATTTAAATAGGACCTTTCAACTTGCAGTAATGGGCTGATCACATAATTTAAAACCCTTGCATGCAGTCTCAAAATATTACATAGCAGAACAAATGTTTATCCTGGCTGGAAAAACAGCTTTGTGTTTCAGTAAGAGTTACTGCATGCTTCCCTACAAAATTCATGTGAAGGAAGCACCACTTAGCTGGCATCATATAGCCTCCAGGTTCCAAGCACTTGGAGGACAACTCAGTAAGAGAAACAGCTGCCCATCTGAGGAATTCCAGAAGTATCAATCTCATTGTCCAAGTCTTATTCCATCTCTGAGATGTCTGATGACACTAAGAGCTTCTATGTCATCCATAAATACACACTCAGAACTAAGACACAGTTACAAAACAACACTTTTGTTCTTATCCTAGGACAAACTTTCCCATGTGCTTCAAGAGAACAAATCCCAGTTCTGGCCTATGGCAAAAATCAAAACAGGTAAAAATATGCTGGGATGCACAAAGACAGTGACCAACTTAAAATTAGAACACAACTCAGCAATTCAGCAGCTGGACTTCTGAGATTGCTTTAGAAGCTACAACTTCTGAAAAACCCAGCCTTTTTGCTGATCTTTAAAAAAAAAAGGTAAATTTAAAGAAGCTCTCACCTGTGCTGGTCAGCCATAACCATCGGCATCAGTGTATAAACAGCAGTTTCATTATCTGGGAAGAAATTAAATTACTCCGTTACCACAAAGATATCTTTTACATAAAATAAATGCATCTAGTAACACTTGTATACCTTTTCAAGTGTCCACTGTTCAACAGATCATTCTTTTTAAACAGATTCTACACACACAAAGTTTCATTATAAATAAAAAGCTATCATACTTACATAAAAGAGAAAATTAACAGAATTGCAATACATGAAACTTCAGTGACTCCAATGTGGCTTTTTTCTTTTACAAAGTAAAAGAATTTTCAGTGGAGGATCAATTTATTTGAACTGACAATTCTGTCAACTAAATCCAAGTTTTTAAGAGATATGCATTAAAAAACCCAACAAAACAAAAGCACTTAACTATTTAATTTTAAAAAGAAGGAAGTTTCCTGTCTTCCAAGGTGACTTCTGTAGTCCTGAGACTATGATTTTGTAGTAGTGACTTCTTTAAATTACTTCATAACCATTCAATTTTGTCTTTGTACTTGAATAGCTGAGTGCAATAAGTTTCACTTTACTTTTTCATCTCAAATCAGTTCCTTATTTCACATTTGAAGGCAATGAAGAAAGGCCAGAACACAAAGATCCATCAGTGGTGGGAACACACTGGCATACAGCCACACAGTCTGTCATCACTACTGCTGCAAATGCCAGCACACTGCATGGGTGTGATGATCTTGTTTGGTCACTTACACACTTCCTGAAGTAAGATATTATTTTTAGAATAATAATTTGACAAAACTTAAAATCTTTCAACATATAACAATTATAAATATTATTAATGTGCATTATTTTTTTCTTTTATTATGGACAATTATTTTTCCAATCAACAAGCCACCCATTTTTGGGAGTACAATCTCCACAGATTGTTCATGTAGATACCAACTTACGACAGGAGTTTGGTTTCAGAAATACAGGACTTTTTAAGTTTTTCTTAATCACTTTCATTGATCCAAAGGTACAAAGCAATCAGAACAGGAAGAATTAAAACAGTCCCAAAGAAGCACAGTGTCTTGTGTCTTTTACAAGCCTCTATATATTCACTACTTCCACTAGGTAGGCGAAGTGACATCTACTGAATTTTAAATAAAGATTCTTCAGAATTATGAAGCAGAATCCAAGAAATTGTTATCATGCTGCAGCTATGCTATTTGTTGTTATTTATGTTCTACAGTGCTCCGAGGTTACTACTGCTATCAGCTATTTGAAGTTGTGTGTCCCTAGCTAACAAAAGAAAGAAGCAACGCTTCTTTCTAATAATGTATTATTACCTTTGAACACTGGACAGAGATAAGTCAAATTCAAATCGCATTTCATCAGCTATAAAAATTTTAAAACAAATTTTTAAAAAGTGATCATTGCTTAGAGTAAACACATGGTGCAAGAGACACAAGCCTCTCAAAACACCAAATTATGATTAAACATTGCAGAGAGTCACCAATCATCACCAAGTTCAAGTTTGAACTCTCTACAGATTGTTTCTTATGGCAGGGTTCTAGAAGCATCAGATAACTCCATCTCTGACACACACACCTAGAATTTGACAGCTGGGGGAAGAATAAACTTGGAGGGAGGGCACACAGAGAGAAAGAATCCTGAAACAAAATTAAATAGATGCTAAATAAATATCAATTGTGAAAAATATTTGAGCACTTTTTCAAAATCTGTCCATGATTAGCTCCCAGTATACACAAACTAAAAAAAATATATATATCTTGAGCCCTGTTTAACAGAGCTCTGAGCAGGAAGATAAAGCTTTCCAAATAAAACAAAAAAAGAAACTTAAGTGCATCAACTAAATTTAAACATTACATCCTTATATATATTTCCACAATCAGGCTCTATACAAGACACCAAAAAAAGGTGAAAAAAACTTTTAAATATCTCAGCACACTTAACTGAAATGCTTAATATTGATTCTAACTGTATTTAACTATATTGCAAGTGCAGTGATCTAGAAAAAGTCAATAGTTAAATACAAGTGTAGCTGGACCATAACAGGCATTTATGGCAGTTACAAAACTAAGCCTTTTCCTATTCTATTAACAGAAATTATGCTGTGAAGCACATGCAGATTTTTCCAGAGTTTTTCTGTAAGAAGTACTTAAGAGGGTGTGGAACTAAGGAGCTTTTATGCTTATTTTTGGTGATTATTTTCTCTAGGCATAAAAAAAAAGTTCCAACTGACATAAACTACATGACAGCAGGTAGAGAAAAAGCATTATACATCTCATGGACTCACCAAACTTATTTGCTATCTAACTTGCTTGCTTTTCAAATCTTGATTACTCAAAGACAAGAAAAAAGGCACACCAAACATAGTGTCACAGCTTTGGGTTGCAAGATCTAGTTTTCAGGCACTGAGCCTTAATAGTAGCATCCAGAAATTTGTGTCAAGCTCTCAAGTGTCCGAAAAACAACTGCTGAAGGATACTTTGGGAGAGTGACATAAAGAGTTCTACTTGCAAGCTCAGGTTATTCACTGGCACTGGACTCAGATGTTAGGATTTGCTTTAAAAAAAAAACCACTTGAAATTCATCATCTAGAATCCTGCCCTGGCAAGATACACTGACTGCTTTATTTCCTCAGAGATACTGTCATGAAGTTGGCAGAGATCACAATCTTAAAGAAGTGTCAGCACTGTCCACATGATACCCTAGTGGCTATGGCACATGCAATGGAAGTTTAATACTTCCATTTATTGGGATTTATTGCCTTCTTCAGCATAAGTAAATTCAAACATACACCTCCATGTCCTGTGAGAGAACCATGACTCTCACTTTAAGGATGAGGGGTAAACCATGTATCTTTCAAATTAAATGTCAAATTAAAGTTATTCAAATGCAGTGGGGGGAAAAAGAGGGGGAGTCATAATTCAAGAGGCCAGACACAGCACACAACAAGCCACCAAACTATATACTATCCTAGATCAGTGTGGAATATTCCAAGGTGATCCTGTCAGTACATGTTTGGAACAACATACTACAAGCCAAACCTGCTTCTCAAGAAGAGTTTGGGCAGACCTGCATGAACCTAAGGAACACCAAGGTCAAGAACGAAGATACCTAATGAGCTAAGATGGACCCAAAGTTGGATGGCCATTGAACAGAGACTGGGTTTGCCAATGCAGTTTGAGACTTCAGTGTGTTAAGCACATTTATCTCCTTATATCAGTCCCACTGATTTGTTTCATACAATTCCTAAGGAAGGCATAGAATTCACATTCCTTCTGCACTACAAGATGATAGAAGTACTTGTTCCAAAGGTCTCAGGGCTTTCACTTGCACTACAGGATGATAGAAGTATTTGTTCCAAAGGTCTCAGGGCCTGCACTTGCACTGCCATTCCATTCAGACTACCTCTGAAATGTAAGATAAAAATGCCCAAGATATGAAGAAAACAGATGAAATTCAGAATCAATTTGCCTACATTAGTACTGGAGTAAATTTAAAGCAGCTCCAACTGACATAGGCTGTGCAAAGCATTATTCATATTAGCATCTTCAATTAGTTAAACTGGCTACTCCATTATTTCTGTGTGTCTAAGCTTAAGTTAATAAGTATTACATCAATTTTCAGTGCTGCCAGTCAAAGGCTTATAAGCAGCAAAAAATCTGCCTGAAATTTGTCTGGCAAGTGAAATTTATTAGTAACTGCACTGAACAACACTGGAACTGTGACAGGTGACAGTAAATGAATGGTGTAGTAGCACCATTTGGGAGGACACCAGGAAGTCCAAACAGCAAATGCACAGAGAAAACAGAATATTACTCCCTCTCCTCCACCACTGGAGATGAAAGATGGCAGACAGGCAGCCGAAGACTCATCCATAAAAGTAAACACTGAAGAAAGCATAGTGACAGCACATGACTCACAGGAACAGAAATTCTACATGTCCGAGAGTTTTACAGTTAGTCCTCCCAAAAGCTGGACCTGGCTGGAACACCAAACCACTTGCCGTAAGAGCCTGAAGCTCTATTTTCAAATCCGTCCTGATATGGGGGGCCAGCACCCACGTGAAGCGGTTTAGAGCCAAAAGAAGTTAGGCGGTGACAGTGACATTTTCAATACAGCACCACTAAAAAAACAAACAAGCAAACAAAAAGCCCACAAAGAGTTTTCATCGCTGCTCTGTCATCGACAAGGCACCTGACGAAGGATTTAGAAGCGAATGCAGCCGGTGTCCGGCACCCCGGGCCCCTCGGCCAGGGGCGGCAGGAGGCGGCGGGGGAGGAAGGGCACGCCGTGCTGCTGTCAGCACAACAAGCAAACAGAGCCTGCCAGAGGCGGAGAGAGGAATCCCGTCCCCATCCTCCGCAGCCGCCTCAACTCATCCCCGCCGGCCGGGGAGCGGAGGCCGCCTGCACCGACCGCTATGTCAGGGCCCCGCTCCTACCGTCCGGCAGCTCCACGGTGCGGGCGCGGCGCAGGGACCTGGTCAGCCGGTTGAGCTGCTCCATGGCTCTCTCCATCCTCGGGGCGCCCAGCCCGGAGCCGCGGACACCCCCGCTGCCGCCGCCGCCCCCTCTCAGCCCATCGCGGCGCCGGCGGCGCCGAGGCCGCCCAGGCCGCCGCCACGCCGGGGAGCTGCGCGCATGCGCGGGGCGGAGCTGGGGGAGGGGGCGAGCTCCCTCAGTTTGGTTCTTTCCCCGAGGAAGGAAAGGGGTGTGGCGATGAATTTTCAAAGTTCGTGGAAAATGGATGCTTAAACGTCTGCTTGTTGCAAATAAAAATTTTAAAAGTGCTGCCTTTTGAAGCCGCCCCTGGCAGGTGATCCTGCCCGTGGGGCTCATTTCCCCGGAAGCACGGAAGGGAATGGGGCTGCAAGCGCACCTAAGGGGGACAGAATCACAGAATCGATCAGGTTGGAAAAGACCTCTAAAATCATCGAGCCCAACCTATGACTGAACACCACCACGTCAACTAGACCGTGGCACCCGGTCTTTTCTTAAACACCTCCAGGGGTGGTTCCACCACCTCCTTGGGCAGCCCATTCCAGTGCCTCATCATCCTTTTTGTGAAAAACTTCGTCCTGATGTCTAGCCTAAACCTCCCCTGGTGCAGCTTAACACTACGTCCTCTCATCCTGTTGCTGGTTGCCTGGGAGAAGAGACCAACCCCACCTGGCTACACCCTCCTTTCAGGTGACAAGGTCACCCCCGAGCCTCCTTTTCTCCAGGCTAAGCACCTCCAGCTCCCTCAGCTGCTCCTCCCAGGACTTGTGCTCCAGACCCTTCACCAGCTGCATTACCCTTCTAGTGCCAGCACAAAAACTATAGGCACTTGGTACTGTGCAAGGAAACAACTAGAACATGAGCCTGTCAATTCATTTCTTCCTGTGGCACGATAATATATGTTGTCAAGCATGAAGGAGCATTCAGTGTTGGGTATTTCAGCTTTAATTATGCTTCAGGTGTTGACACAATCTTGGCAAACCAGGGGAGTGTGGGCCACGTAACAATGCTGTAAAGTGAGAATGAAAAAATTATGTAAAACTTTCATGTAAAGAAAACATACCCCAAAAAGATTTTATTTATGATCAACTTCCAAATGCAAGAAGGTATATAGGACTCCACAGGGATCTGCTGTGATCTGGTTCTGTGTAATGCTTTCACTATTTCATTCTGTAAAATGCTCCAATGACTCTGACTTGGAAAAAAGAAGAAAAGCTATCTAAGATTTGAGAAAGGTTCAGAAAGGACAACAAGGACAATCAAGAACCATGGGATAGTTTAAATTGGAATTGGCTTTTAAAGGTCACCCATTCCAACTTCTGCAATGAACAGGGACATCTTCAACTAGATCAGGTTTCTCAAAGCACTGTCCAACCTGACCTTGCATGTTTGCATGTCTGTGGCATCCACCTCTCTGGGCAGCCTGTTCCAGAGTTTCACTACTCTCATTGTAAAAATAATTTTTCTTATATCTAATCTAAGTCAACCCTCCTTCAGTTTAAGACCATGACCTTTTGTTCTATTGCAAAAGGCCCTGTGAATTGGCCTCCATGTAAGTGAGAACTGACTTGGACTCTGCTATTTGGAAAAGAAACACTGTACAGAACAAAGTAGAAGTGGAAAAATAATGAATGTCATGAAGATATGACCTGGGGGGAAAAAAATTAATTTATTATAAATCAAATCAGAGTAGGTTAGTTAATGAGAAACAAAAAGTAAATTTTAAAAAACACTTTCCCCCCACAACTCCCTTCTTCTTCAGCTTCATGCCTAAATTCTCCAACTTCTCCCCACCAGCAGCATAGGGGGACAGGAAATGAGGGCTGTAGTAAGTTCATCACATACTCTCTATGTTGTTCCATTTTCCCCAGAGGGAGGACATCTCACACTCTCCCTCTGTTCCAGAGTGGAGTCATTCCCACTGAAGTCAGTCCTCCACAAACTTCTCCAACATATATCCCTTCCACAGGCTGCAGTTCTTCCTGAACTGTTCCAACATGAGTCTCTTCCATGGAGTGCAGGCCTTCAGGAACAGGCTGCTCCAGTGTGGGTCCCCACAAGGTCACAACTCCTGCCAGCAAATCTGCTGCAGCACAGGCTCCTCTCTGCAGAGAACCTTAGAGAGTTATTTCCTTTTATTCCAAGTTTCTAGGGACTGGGGTTAGAGTTTATTGCAATTTCTAAATGTTCTCACTAGCACAGAAGATTAATTAAGTGACTGTTTGAGGTCCCTTTCCTTTTCTGTGGGAATGATTCCAGACACACCTAATATTAAAACTACAATATGTGTGAACAACTGTTTATAGGAATCAAAGAAGAGAAAAGTGAGGAAACTAGAGAATGTATGTTTTTTTTCTAAATGAATGTCTTTTGAAACCCTCTGTAGGTACAGTAATATTCCTTCAGTGCAACACTGGCACAAGACATATTTGGTGTCATCTTTTAAAAGCACCAAAATAATGGGATGAAACAAAAACATTAAGAGTATGCAATCAGTTACAGAATGTTATAATTTTGTACATATTTAGCTTCTAATTCAGTACTAAACACAAAATATATTCAGGATGCATTCTCAAAAGTTAAAGAATTGATACAGCAGTATAAAATCCTTAGTAAATTTTGTTTTAAATATAGAGTTTACTGTGATCTACAATCAGCAGGGAGGAAATGCTATAGTGGACAGTGAAGAGCTAATGAAAGTTCTTACTCTTATTTAGCCAACCTTGTTTGATCTCATTGTGGTTTAAATTCTTCTTAGTTCTTCTTGGGACAGAGAGTGGGTAAAATCTTGGTGGCTATTATCTTCCATACTGTCACAAATGGCTCAGGAAAGAAGGGAATGAGCATATATACTAACTGACTTATTTCCATAGCAATAATCTACACAGTCTCCCAGCCCTAAACACAAGATCTTCCTTGACCTAATAACAGGTTCTTCTGCTCTCTGTCTCCTGGGGTCTTTGTGGTTTAGCCAGCAACTCAGCCTCTCCCAGCCACTCATTTAGTCCCTCCCAGTGGAATGGGGAAGAGAATTGGAAGGGTAATAGTGAAAAAACTCATGGGTTGAGACAAAGACAATTTAACAGGTAAAACAAAATCTGCACACAAAGCAGAACAAGGAATTTGTTCACCAATTCCCATGGGCAGGCAGGTAGGTGTTCAGCTATGCCAAGGAACACAGGGGTCCACCACACGTAGTGATGACTTTGGTGACAAATGCCATTACTCCAAACATCCCTGCCTTCACTCCCATTTTTGACCCTATTTCAGGTTTTCTTGCACAAGCTCATTCTACTTGCCAAGACATTCCCAAACAGATAGGACATAATGGATGGGCATTTGCAGCTGTGTAGCCTTACTCTGTCCACTACAGCATGAAGTCTACAATGCTCTACAATAGCTGTTTTAATTGATGTCTGTGTAAAACTTTAAGGAAGGAAAATCCAGTGGAGGCCAGAAGGCAATCCAGGTAGGGGTGACATGATCTCAGTGGTCAGTGTCAATGGTCACAACATTCAGTATCCCTTTCAGAGAATGATTTATTTCCAGACCCACCCAGTTGGTTTGAGGGCTGCATATATGGCTAAGGTTTCTCTTTTCTGTAGACTACTTTGTAGACTTCATCATTCCAAAAAAGTCTCAGCTGGACTCTATGAGCTTTTAGTATGTTCCAGGAAACTTCTACTTGAACAGTTTGTTTTCCTAGTGGTATTGCATCTATCCATGCCTATATTGACTGCTGTGGAGAACTAGGCATCTCTGCATGGTAATTAATTCTGTCTAGTTTAGAAATGGGTATTGCACTAGAATTAGACACCTTCAGAGGTGTTTGCAAGACACCTGTAATAAGTCTTAAATGGAGAACTCTTAAGTGAGTAAAATTATCTGAGAGTAGTAAAAATTAGCTTAATTTGTTTACACTATGAGGTATAGCAATACTTCCAAATTTTATTAATTTTCTTGATGTCAAGGAAAAAATTGACATCTCAAAGAAAGGTTGAGGTTCCCAACTTACCACTTAAGCTTTAAGTCATTTGCTCATTGAATGCAGTCAGATATGTTCCCTTCAATACTGACATAAGGGGACCTCAATATATCTGTCCCTTGCACTTACATATCTGAAGACGTTCTGTTCAACTGCCTACAAGAAATTGGTCAAACTTGTCTTTCACAGTGAATGAAATCAAACCAATTTTCAGCCCTGTGAAAGAAACACTATCCTTGATATATAGAGGAATTTCATTGCTGTGAGCAGTCTTGGGGAGGACAAGAGGTAGACTGTTCTTTTTCAAAAAAGGTAATACCATCCTTAACAGTTAAAACTCTGGCACTCATGGCATTTATTTTTCTACAAGAAAACTTTACTTCAGAGATAAGAATTATTTTGTTTTCAGGATTGGGAGGAATACAGATTGTTGTCAGAAATGGAATGCAGTACTGTGTAAAACTAAAAACATCCAGCTCTTTCACTCTGTTTTTTCCTCTGTACATTCTTCAAAAAGACATAGAAAATTGGAAGAACTTTGTGCTAGTTAGCCTACAGCATAGACCTGAGGAATTTATATTGATTTTTCCGTGTTTAAATGCCAAGAGAAATTTGTGGCATAAAGACTTAGTAACTTTGGATCTCGGGTTTTTTCTGTCTTTAGATTGCTAGTTATTCACAAAGCCTTCTCTGGACAGTGCTGAGCTCAAGCGTCCAGTCCTAAACTGTACCTTTGATCATCACAGAACATCAAAATATAGGAACAAATTCAATATGTAGGAAAGTGCATTTCATCTATAGTTTGTTGTCTCCTTTTACCAAAAAAAATAAAGGTGTTTCTGCTCAGATTCAGTTCAACAGACCTTATTAATTTACAAGAAACCTATGAAACAAGACCTCTTTGAAAAAATACTGAATCTCTGCAGAAAGGAAAAATATCAGTAAATTCCTAGAAATGGATAAAAGGGCATAATTTTTTATTTTGCCTGCAAAGAACTCTAGGATCATCGAGTCCAACCATTAGCCCAGCACTGCTATGTCCAACACCAAACCATGTCCCTAAGTTCCAGTATTACACAACTTTTAAATACCTCCAGGGATGGTGGCTCAAGCACTTTCCTGAGCGGCCTGTTGCAGTGATTGACAACCCTTTTGGTGAAGAAATTTCTCCTAATATCCCATCTAAACCTCCCCTGATTCAGCTTGAATCTGTTTGCTCTTAGCCTATCTCTTGATACTTGGGAGATGAGACCAACCCCTGCCTGACCTACTCCTTTCAGGTAGTTGCAGAGAGCAATAAGGTCCCCCCAAGCCTCCTTTTCCCCAGGCTAAACAACCCAGGTCCTTAAGCCATTCCTTATAAGACTGTACTCCAGACCCTTAACCCACTCTGGACTTGTTCCAACACCTTGATGTCCTTGTAATGAGGGGCCTGAAACTGAACACAGAATTCAAGGTGCAGCCTCACCATTTTTGAGAACAAGGGTATGATCATTACCCTGGTGCTGCTGGCCATACTGTTTCTGACACAAACCAATATAGCATGGTAGTCCATGTTTCATCAGGGAATGACCTAAAAATGTGAAAAGAGTATGACATTTTTAAGGGATACCCAAGATAGGCATGAGCCAATGTTCTGCTGCAGTTCTATTTGCCTTGATTCCATTTCCTACCAGGGAGCTCTAAGTGCAATCTGAGCTCTTCCTGGAAGAAGCTCTGCCAGCAGAGATTTTCTTCTCCACTGCATTGCAGGGTTAGGAGTCAGCACATCTTTGGAGTGTGACTTGGAGCCATATGCTCCTTGTGGGCTGAGTCAACTTCTTCTGGACATGCCAGCAGACTAAGGTTGAAAACTGCCCACATATACTGTGCCTGCAATGAAGATGAAGCTATATAACTGAGGACCTTTGCAGTAGAGATCAATTTAATTCACAGACATCTTCAACTACCTTCCTGCTCCCCATGTTACCATCAAAGAACGTAAGATACTCACAGGCAACATGCATAATGTTTTCCCTCTGCTCTTGAGGGGGTTTGTCTTCATAGTGTCAAAGTGTGGTTTGGATTAGATGAGACCATAAAGGTCATCTAGCTCCAGCACCCTGCCATGGGCAGGGACACCTTCCACTAGACCAAGGTTCTTAGAGCGCCATCCAGCCTGCTCTTGAACACCTCCAGGGATGGGACATCCACAGCTTCTCTGGGCAGCTTGTTCCAGTGCCTCACCACCCTCACACTAAAGAGTTTTTTCCTGTATCTATTCTAAACCTGCCCTCTTTCAGCTTAAGGCCATTACCCCTTGTCCTGTCACAACATACCCTTGTGGTAAGTCTCTTTCCAGCCTTCTCACAAGTCCCCTTTATGTGCTGCAAGGCCACAGATCTCCCCTGAGCCTTCTCTTCTCCAGGACAAACAGCCCTGACTCTCTCAGTCTATTTTCATAAGAGAGATCTCCCAGCCCTATGATCCATTCAGTCATCCCATAAATGATCTATTCTTATTGCTGGATGTTTACCCTTCAGGATTGAGGAAATTAGATCAAGGCACTGCAGTCAGAGAATTGTGCATAATCCCAATGAAAACAGTAATAGAGGATCTATATGTATCTCTGAGAATTCCAGTGCTACTACAGCTGCATGTCTGTCCTATACACTAATTCATGCAGCTATGTTTTACTGTATCTGGCCATGTAAAATACTACCACAGTGAAACTTCAATCAACATTTTTCATCATTGGATAGATAAGCTTTATACATGTATACATGAATCCTTGTTTCTTCCAGAGATTTTTTGGATTCCAAAATCTACATTTAACCATGTTACCATCAGTATTGAGGGTAAAAAAATGTAGCTTTAAACTGTTTCACCTTTATATGTAATTTGTAATGGAAATCAATTTTTAATTAAACTATCTATCTTAAAAACAATCAATACAACCCCACTTCTTGGTCAATGGGGTTAAATGTCAATAATAATAATATTGATTATCTCTACATTTATTTCTACTGTCAAAAGAAATGTGAACTTGGCTGATTTCAGATTTGATTTCTGATCTCCATTTTTTTGTCCTATAGATGCCAAAGCAACACTAATAGGAGCTGCATTAATTATTAATTATTTAAAAAACAATATTTTATATTGATTATTATAATAACAATAATTCATTATAATAGTAATAATGATAAAAAACTCACAAAAGAAGATCTATTATTTCTATGCCTTGTCTTATTTTTGAGTAACAAGAGCCTATGTAAAAAGGTGCTGGCTTTATAATCACTTAATGGGATTTCTTGAAGTCATTTCAATGTATTATTTTAATGGACAAACTTAGCTCCCTGGGTAATATTGAAAACCATGTTCTAGAAAAGTACAAACTGTATATACTTTTACTGGGCTTTTTTTCATTTTAGGATGAAGAAGTTTCATCAAGGAGGGAAAATTGCTCAGAGAGGACCCTGAAAGCCCCACAGCTGCTTTGATTCTGCCAACAGACAGGTCAGCAGTTACGGTTTAGGACATCACAAAAATTCCCCATCATTTTTTCTGGTTTTATTTTATCTGCCTTGTGGAACTACCTTGCTTTTTATTTCTCTGCTGCTTTGCTACATGAGCAGCAAGTCCTAGTTTCTCTTTCTGAGATTATGGCACTGCTGCAAAAGAGGTATAATTTTTTTTAAATAAGGTTTAAAATGTTATTGTCTATTTTTATGACCCACATGATTTACACAGACTGTCAAAATTTCTAAACTAAAGGACCATCAATTACAGCTTGTGCAGCATCCATTTCTATTCTCTGTGGAGCAGTTAATGCCACTTGACGCCTACCTACATTTTCTTCACTCTGGGTTGCTGAAATTTCTCAAAAATAATATGTCCAGTCCTGAATATATGTTTTTAAACTTTCTCTTTGTCTAATTCACCCAGGCTCCTGGTCTGAAGCAGCTCCTACCAGTTCTATTTCTGCTATATTTGTGCTACGTCTCCCTTGCATTAATTTTTCAAAAGGAAGCTTTAATGTGCCTCAAAACAAATCCAGAGTGCTCAAGGCTTTGAGTGAAAATACTTTGAACTATTTTCATAATGTCATAGCTCTTCAGTTTGCATTGTCTTTACTGGAGCTTGAAAAGCTTATGATTGCATCTCATATTAAAAAAATATCATCACTCTTCTTTAAGAAAAACCCATCTTCTGCACAAAGCATTTTTAAGGAAAAAAATACCAAAGAGCAAATAAGGTATAAACATAAGGCTTTTTCTTCTGCTAATAATTATGCTTCTCTCATTATTATTCTAGGTGGAATTGAGGAAGAGCCAAGTATTTAAACACTGGCTTGGCCAAGAAGAAATCAATAACCATTCTGTCCTTGTCTCTCTAGCACTGGTGATGTCGTTCTTGCAAGATTATTTCTGGCTGTCATGTTTTTCCTACCACTTCTCTGATTAGTTGTGTTTGTTTATTCTGTGCAGCAGGAGCTCTCTACAGATGTTAGGGAAGTTTTTTGTCCAAATAATGATGGCTATTTCTTTATATTCTCTCATGTTTCTAGAACATGCATGTTTACAATTCTTCAACAATAAACAAGACTTAAGGTCCTGTAACTCCTCACCGCTAGACTCAAGCAGAGATCAGAATGAAACCTGCAAGGTTAAAAATGCTGAAATACTATGTTACATACTGACCAACAACATAAAAATATTGAGTGAATAATGGAACCATTATCTTGCTCCATTTGCTGCAAGTTTTGAGTTTATGATATAGGTTTTCACTATCTCTCCCTGTTTCAGATCCTTCTTAGCTCTGTAAAAATTGAATTCAGGCTGATACTATTTGCTGTCATTCTAGAACTGATTATATTTTGAAGGACAAGCAAAATATATTAATTTGGTCCTAATCAACTCATTTTCATCTTGGGAGTGTATTAAAATTGGGCTATTTTTAGTTGTTGGGAGACAAGTGTTCTGTCAGTCAGAAAAGTTCAAAGGAATGCAATCTTTCTTTTCTCAAGCAAATAAATAAATGAATTAGTTACATACACAGGGTTGATCTATCCACACTTGATAAAGTAACTGAAGATATTTATTCTGCTGTTTCTCTGTTACTAGCTGCTAATGCTACACAGGTGGACTCCCCTTGATATCTCATATCACATGTAAAGCATTCCTGCAGACATTGTTGATACCTCTGAACAAGCTAATCAAGTACCAATAGAAGATTGCAGAGCTTAATATAAACAACCAAATTACATTCTAGCTTTGTATCAACACATTGCCAGTTGCAAACATCTGTTTAACAGAGAAACTTCTACTTTAAAATTTAGAAGAATGTGAATACTGAGCCTCTTAACAAAATCTCTGAGATTAAAAAAATAATGTGGCAATTTCTGTAGTCTTTGGACTGGCAAAAATAGTATGAAACCTGTTCTACAGAGATAGGAGGTGCATCTTTTACCCTTGCACCACAATAAAATACATGATGAAACCTTGGGAAGCACAGCCAAGTCCCAATAACTGTCTTGATTCAATACATGCAAAAGGCAGGCCTCACTATACACATTCTGCTGGACATGGTAACTTTTAACATTTAGCAAAAGACAGAACATCATTGAAGAGAGTTTCAAACTGAAGGAGACTCCATTGTAACTCTAGACAATGCCTTGAAGTTTACTTAGTGTTGTGGGATAAGATTACTAGCAGTTTTAAAAATATTCGAGATGATAAATAATATCACGTAAACAGAGACACAATTAAAGTGACTGTGATTGCAGTGGTAAGAATGCTTTTGTGCATTAACAATTCAACAACATAAAGCTCTGTGGGGGAAATAAAAAAGATAATTAAATTTTGATATAGTATTAATACTTTTCTCAGCTCCCTGGTGGGGCGACTGAATAATTTTCAGAATCCTGTGCTTAATACATCCTCAGTAACGTAGAGAGGCTGTACAGTTGCTGTTTAAGCCAAGGGATAAATTCAGGCTTTCCTAAATTCGGGCAAAAGGCGTCATACAAAAATCAACCACAAGATGTCAGTCTTAATGAATTACAGTAGATTATTCTGATTGGCTCCTTTCTGATAAGTAACTAGGCAGGAGAAAACTACTGGTCATGTTGAAATATTTGTGGAGAAAGTGATATAGGATTAATATTGCTAGTCCTAAACATATTCATGAAAATGAACAATCAGACCCAAGTATAGCCCCTGTGCATATTTATTTCTTCTAGAAGATTTAATTCCTTTTCTAACGGCTCACAAGAAGGACATAACAGGGATTTGGTCCTCCCCACTTGCCCTTTTCCACACATTTTCTCTAAGCATCTTCCATCAGACTATATAGATTTTGGGTTTTTTTCCTGTAAAGCTATGTTGGTTTTACTAATAGTCTTGACCATGTTCTAATCCTACAGTTCTGAATGTAAGATAATAAGAAAGTCCAATTTCCATTTCCAGTCCAGGTTTGGAGACATCCAAGTGACAGGTATTGATCATTTTTCCTGCAATACTTTACAATGCATTCCCTTCTAGCTCACTATCTGAGCCCTGACAAAGGAGCTGTGCTCTACATTGTTGGGTTTTTTTGAGGGACACTCTATTTATCTGTTGCTACTCACACCAGCACTTGTTCTTGTATTTGCTACCTGTTTGCTCACCAGGTTTACTATTAGCTACTGCCAGCAGTCACAACCTCCAGTTGTTTCTGCTGGCTGTTCACACTGTGCTGCTTTGCTCTGCTCTGCTCTGCAGCAAAACTGCTGTTTGCTTCTGTGCCTCTGTTCAACCCTTTATTTCTGCAGTCCATACAATCCTCCAGCTGTGCTTGAAAAGTTGAAGTGATATCCAGGATCTGTAAAGAGACCTTGTGGGAAAAAAAAAAATAGGCAATTTTCCAGCAGGATCTTTCCCAGATTCTGAAAAATACAGACAAAACACCAAAATATGCTTTGACCCAAATTTGCTTTCACTTCCTTTACTATGAGATCCAATGACAAGCTGCAGCATTTGCTTCCTCACTAATCACAGACAGGTTACCCATAACACAATTAAACCCCTTACAAATCATCTAATAGCTGAAATATCCCATGGCACCGCAACACTTACCAGGAAATTAAACTTGGAATCTTTGGTTCCTTCACTGGCTCACTGCAGACAGGCCATCTTATGGGATCCTCACAAAGGCTGTCAGCCTCCCCTGCACCTCACACCTCCAGCCTTACAAACCACTTAACTGAAGTTCTCGGACTCTTGGCATTCAGCTATTAATGGAAAGCAATTTTACTAAAGTTACATTATTAAAATTTAATTCACCTTCTGTATCTTCAGGTTTCATAATGCACTGTTTGAGGATTGCAAGTCTCCCTTGGGGCATTTTCTTCTGCTTTCTGACGAGAACAGGCATCCTAATATGCAGATTAAAGGTGCTGTGTGGTTTGGTTCTGGTTTTCTCAGTGGTGAGAAGATGACAGAGAACAGAGACACCACTCTGCAACTGCCCAATACTAATCCCAAAACAGGGACATATCAAATGCACTCATACAGGGCAAGAAGGGAGATGATGCACTCATGTGGAGCCTCCAGTAGTCTGAACCTGCATCCCATGGCTGAAAGTCTCCTGCCATCTGGGACAAGCATGGCTGCAAATGTAGGTATTTGTGTGTCTGATTGAAAGATGGTTCATGTTTGCTGAGATCTGTTCTGTGCTTTGTAAAATGAATGGGTTGTAGTAGGATGTTTCAAAATTTAGGAGGGAAAATGTTTTAGGATGTTAAAGCTTTTTCCTTATACATAATTTATTACAACAGTATCCTTTATTTACAATAATCCTTTACAAATATTAAAAGTAAAAAGGTAAAGGATGAAAACCTGTTTTTTTTCTTGTTTCTCTCAACTTTTGTCCTGTAATTTGCCTGGAATCTTGTCTGATTTTTGGTACATAATCAGTTCATTCCTGTGTACTTTCTGTTCTGGAAAGCAGCTAGACATATTGGCCAATAACACTGTCACAAGGGATTCAGAATCATAGACTCAGGAGTTAAATTACAGTGATTTAGTGCTCATAAATTATTTTATAAGGAGTACTGCTAGAGCAATGCAAAATGTCAGCAAGACAATGAAATTTCAGAACTTATTTAAAAATATATCTGACATAGATAATTTCTGCAGAAAGTCCAATGCTTGCAACAGAAAAAAATCAATTTTCAGATTACTCAGATAACAATATTTATATTTTTCAATACCTGTAAACACACTCTATTAGAATTTGTAATTTAAAGAACTTGCTCATGTCACAAGACTAAGTAGTGTAGCATCCCAGCTCTTACACTAGAAGCTCATGAAACACTTGGTTTCATGGGTATCTTTACAGTAGTCTGTACAACCCAAGCTCAAGTTTCATTGAGGATAGATAATAGAGTTACTGTATTCCATTAAAAGAGAGTTTTCTTTCCTTGCCTGATGCTTAATGGGTTTCTTAAATGTTATTCTCTTGCTCACTCTTCTCAGTATGTGCTCTTGTAGTTTTACCATTCTAAAACAAAATTATTGCTGGTTCCAGCTGGGGCAGAGTTAATTTTCTTCACTGTGGCTCTTATGGGGCTGTGTTTTGGATTTCTGCTGAAAACAGGGTTGATAATACAGAAATGTTCCTGTTATTGCTGTGCTTGCATAGAGCCAAGACATTTTCTGCTTTCCATACTGCCACACTGGAAAGGAAGTTGGAATGCATGGGAGACTGGGAGGAGACACAGCCAGGACAGGTGACCCAAAGTAACCAAAGAGATATTCCAAACCATATTGACATCATGCTTAGTAAATACAGTGGAAGGAAGAAGGAGGAGGGGGAAATTTGAAGAGATGGCATTTGTCTTCCCAAATCACTGTCAGGTAAGATGGAGCCTTGCTCTTCTGGAAATGCTTGAACATACCTGCCCATGGGAAGCCGTGATATAGTTCCTTATTTTTCTTCACTTATGTGCTTAGCTTTTGCTTTCCCTATTATATTGTCTTTATCTCAACCCATGAGTTCTCTGGGTTTTACCCTTCAGATTCTCTGCCTGATCTCTCTGGTGGGGGAGTGAGCGAGTGGCTGTGTGGGGCTTGATTGCTGGCTGAGGTTAAACCACCTCTGTCCTAGTTTGTTATCCAATGTGGGGTTCAAAGACTTTGAGATAATGATAGATTTGACTGGGATGTGGCACACTGAATTTACATCTGACAGTGCTGTTTAGCTAGTAACGGGGCTTCCATGGGGCTTGCCTGCCTGACTGTATTCTGCTGGTTATTGGCTGCTTTTCACTTTCACGGCTGCTGTACTGCTTATCACCTCACTCTATTGTGCCTGGGAACATTTTGATAACAGCCATGGCCATGTGCCTGGGCTGGCAGGTGGCCAGGCATTGCTGCTGTGTTCTGTGCTGCTCTACTGGACAGGCTGGAACTCCACTGTCAACTTGAGTTGAAGGGACTGTGATGGGTGAGTGAGTCCACAAGAGAGCAGAGATACACGTGTAGTCCTTGGAGGACCCCATGCTGGAGCAGGTGGATGCCTGAAGGACGATGTGACATGACCCTGTGAGAAGCCCATGCTGGAGCAGGTTTGCTGGCAGAACTTGTCATTCTACAGGGGACCAGGAGTGGAGATTGTAATGGATGTGCCTTTAAACTGTTGTCAGCTATGATTTGAGTTGTATGTTTCAGAAATTCCTGGAACAGAAACCACCCAAACTAATGGAGGAGAAACCTTACAAGAGGCAGTTACAGTGGAGCAGTGACCTGACTTGAGCTGGCTTTGGTGCCCAGTAACTCCCCATATACACCTCCTTTCCTGTCCTGAGTGACCATAACAGATGGTGCCTAAAGTCACGGACTGCATAAATTCAACAGACATTTTATGGACATTGTGTGGACATTTTGCAGGGGTGGTCCATAGGCTAAGGGAACAATATCTGTGTGTATCAAAGATTTGGAAGGGGGTGGTGGTTAATGAGGTTGTATTGAATAGTGTGGGATCTGAGCATGATGTAAATGGTATGGAATATGCTGGTTTCGGGACAGGTAGAGTTAATTTTCTTCATAGTTGCTGGTGTGGGGCTGTGTATGGGATTTATGCTGAACACAGGGCTGATAATACAGAGATGTTTTTGTTGTTGCTGAGTAGTGTTTGAACAGAACCAAGGCCTTTTCTGTTTTTCATGCTGTCATGCTGGAAAGGAAGTTGGGGGATGCATTGAAGATTGGGAGGACACACAGGCAGGACAGGTAACCCAAAGTGACCAAAGGGATATTCCAGACCATATGACATCATGCTCAGTATATAAAGTGGAAGGAAGAAAGGCGAAGTGGGGGAGGGCATTTAGAGTGGTGGCATTTTTATCTTCCTAAGTCACTGTTACACATGATGGGGCCCTGCTCTTCTGGAAATGGCTGAATATCTGCCTGCCCATGAGTAGTAATGAATTAGTTCCTTTCTTTTCTTTGCTTGTGTGCTTGGCTTTTGCTTTCCTTATTAAACAGTCTTCATCTCAACCCCCAAGTTCTCTGGCTTTCACCCTTCCAATTCTCTCCCCAGTCTCACTGGTGTGGGAGTGAGCAAGTGGCTGTGTGGGGCTTGATTGCTGGCTGGGGTTAAACCATGACAGTCATAGATGGATCTTTATTTCAATGTCAGTTTTAACCACTGACAGTGATGATGATAGATGATGTATGCCTTCTCCCATGGCAAGACACTAATTCAGAATGCATTTCCTGCCCTGCATTCCTAAGATTGCCCATCACATTCCTTATCTTCTATTTTGCCACTTTTATTTTAAAAGCTTGCCCACCCATAAGCACTATGGCCCTCTACCTACTCTGCATCAGCTTCCACTATATCTTGGGACCTCCCAAACATACACAGGCAGAAAACAAACCAGCGCAGACCCGATGAGTCTTACCAGTCTTCTGTCTCATCTTTCTCCTTGCACTAGAGCATTTTCCAGAGGGCAGGATGGGGCCAAGGACTGTGCCTGAAGAGCCAGCCAAGAAAATAGGAATGTTGTGTACCATAAGATAAGGTGTCTTTTTAAGAGCTTGTGGCAAGGCTATGGAAGGATAGGATTGGGAGTGTTTTCCTGGGTTTAGCTTCCAAAAAAATATTAAAAATATGATTTTCCAGATTTCTTTTGTGTGTGTTTTCCTATACTGCATGAAACCCATATTTGGATTTTGAAATTTCCAGACCTCTCAGCATCTTCGTCACTCACCTGTTTTCTCCCTGAATTTGGACATATGGCAAGGTTCCTGTGCAACAAGGGACCTGCTGAGGGACACCCCTGCTGTAGCTGGGGAGTCTGTTTTACAGCACATACCTCTGGGTGCTTCTGAGCCTTGTGGCCTCCCTTGTCCTCCCTGCCACATGGAACTGATGACTTGGGTTTGCAGCTGTACCTGGCCTGTGGGATTTTGGAGCCAGAAAACAGATGCAGTTTAGTTTGGGGATATATCTTGTAGATAGCTCTTTGTTTGGTACCATGGCTTGAGAACATGGGTAAACAAATAGTAAACATAGTTAAACAAATGTCAGTTTTAAAGGATGATTTGACATATCCACATTTGAAAGGGAAGGTCATTCCTGCTCTGTTACTTTCAAAATATCTGACAAACTTTAAGCACACTAGAACACAAGTATATAACAATAATAAATAGCAACACTATTACTTTTTCTTATTATAGTATTTTTTTCTTTCTTATAATATCTATTATTTTTCAGAGAAGTGTGTTATTGGGTTGTGCCTGTTGCCAAAGAATTCAACTCTATAATTGAGAGCAACTTTGTAAGTGAAGAGTTAATCATCTAAAGCATACAGTTGAGAAAAATAACTGCACAGAATAGCCAGTCTTGTCACACTTGCTTATATCATCATCTGCATAACTTCCTTGAGCAAGAAGAGGGTGTGAAGCCTGGGAAGAAAGGAAGGAATATGCAGGACAAGAAACAGAATGGCTTACATCATTCTGAGCTATTATCTCAGGCTGTTACTCACTTCCCTCCCTGAACTCTTTGGGACCACCTCAGAGAAATCAGTGAGATGAATTGTCTATTTTGTGTGCTTTGGACAAACCCTCCATAATTATAGCTCAGCTTTTATGAAGACAGTCTATGTATAAAAAGATTAACTTACGGAAAATGAAGCCGTGATAAAAACAGCTGTTACAAAGTGCTAGAAGACGTAGCCATAGCCAAAAAGTGGCACACAGCCACTGACTGTTGGGTGAAGTTTACTTATACATTGTTTCTTTGTAATTTGAGTTACAGAAGCCAGAGAAAGTTACACCCTCCAGCATTCTGCTGCCTGTAACATGCGTGGGGTGCCAGAGAGGGCACCGGGCAGCATGGAGCAAAGGCACGGTACTCAGGGTGTTGGCAGCCATGTGCGACAAGCAGACAGGAATGCACAGGAAACAGCAGCAGCAGAAGGCTGAAGGGAGATAAGTACTACAGAAGAGTTTAAATTATTGTCACCATCTTCCAGGGGCTGGCACAAGTTTCCCATGAACAAGTCTGTACTAGCAAAGCCCTGTGTTCAGGCCACCCATCCTGGATTAATTGTAGGGCTGCATGGAGCACAGAGATCATACGCTGTGGAGCTCACCCAGACATACAAAGCAGAAAACTAGACTCTTAAAACTTTCATGTTCATATGCAAGGATATTTAGGTCATGAGGTCAAGAGACTTCTGAGCTGTCACATAAAAGTTGCTAAGACAGCCTAGCACTCACAGACTGTGCTTGGCTTCTACCTCCCTTGGCAAGTTTCACAGCTGACACAACTTAAATTAGGGTGTTTCAGAATAAGACATGCCAGATCTCACATTAATGATATACTGTATTACCTACACATAAAAATATAGAATATGACAGACCACTGCGATGTTTCCAGTTCCTGCAATGACCTAGTTTTTGGCTATTCATAAAAGCAGACAATAGCTATTTTAACCTGAAACTTTGATTTTTGTACTGCATCTAAATAATTAATCAGAGAAAAATAATTATTATCTAAACATATTAATCTAGAAATTACACACAGCTATATATATATACAAGATAAATACCATATTTGTCTCTGTCTTTCAAAAAAATACCATCAATAAGACTGGAACAGGGGTTGAAAAATATTTTTGGCCAGTTTTCTATATATAGCTAGGGCATCAGATTCCTTGTGAATAAGAGAATCAAAATCTAACCATGAAGGAATTAATATTGGTCTACTTACATACAAATTATACCCTTATGTAATATTTAAATAAAATTTTAGGGAGGTATCTATCCCCATGCAAGGCCTGATTTATATATGGGTATGTATGCTAAAAATTATTTAACCTTCTGTTAAGCAAATCTGATTTCTGGATACGCTAACTCTGCAGAACTTGTGTGCTCCAAAGGTTTAATGTCCGTATCTAATCCTGATTATTCCTAATCTTAAATCAGAGAAAATCCTCTACTTCCCTCTGCAACACCTGATCTTGATTCCTGGATTATCTTATAAATACTTAATTGCTTATTAACATGAATCATCTCCTTTTTAAAATATATATTCTACATAAATAGGACCTCAGCACTGCTCACTCTTAAGCATCACTCGCTTATGCTATTATATCTGCTGGGTATTCTAGGTATACTGTAGAAGAAAAGAGCTGGACTCTTCTGATTTTTAACACCTTTCTTCTGCTCCAAATACAGCACAAATGTACGGGGAAGCAGCGTCAGAGATTTGAGAGGACTCGCACCCACTCAGCACGTACACCACAGCGCCAATCTTATCCACCCTGTGCTTCTCTCTCTACAAGTAAATCTGTTGCTGATCATTGGAACTGAAGTGTCTGTACTGCTAAATTGTTAAAGAAGTCCCTGGAAAAGTTTCACCCAGGCACACCTCTCCCAAGCAACTCCCAGTCATAGCTAAGGAACTGTCCCAGGCCAGGAACCATTTCCAATAGGGCATGCATATGGCCACCCTCATTTAGAAATAAGGGCCATTACTGGCTGCTGTGTTAGTTAACTAGTTTGTTAATTAATTGACTCATAATCCAATTCCTTCATGATTAAATGTGAATTAATTTTATTTTGAAGAGCAGAAGTTCCATGCTAGGTATGGTAGAAGGAACATCAAGCCTCCCACAAGATGTTATCTCCATGCAGGCATCATCTCTTTTGTTGTATTCACATGGAAGAATGATCCATCTTCCTTGGTAAACCAATGGAGAATAAAGAACAAATAGAAAATGCGATTGCACCACTGAACACTGTAGGCAATTCTGCCTCCTCACCCAGCTCAGAAAGAGTGAAAAAGTATGTCACGGAAAGACAAAGTTATGAAACTGCTCCTATCTGAGGAGTTTCTAAACACCTAAAGGCAGAGTTGGGGGTGAGGAAGAACATATAATAGATACCTGTAAAGTCAGGAATAGCACAGAAAATGTGTACACCAAGTGATTATGAGCATCAGTGAAATTTCCAGGCATTTTCAATATAAACAAGAGGAAGGATTACTGGAGACAGCACAAAGAAACCAGAACTCATTGACACAGGACACTGTACTAACAAAAAGTATAAATGAGTTAGAAGAGCAGCTAAACAAGTTCCTAGAAAAAAAAGTTCACCAAAGGCTGTTAAACACCAAGTCCTGGATACAACTTTGTCTCTAAAATGCCAGGAGACCAGAAGAATATACCAAGCATCACTATATGTTTTGCATTCGGTTTAGCAAATCACATTGATCATTGCTTGAGACTGGGATTCTGGGCTTTGCATTCAAATTACTAAAATATTTCTTATTTTTTTGGTCCAGTCTATCATATAATCATCCTAATTAATTAATGAACTAGAGTTTAAGCATTAATGAAAACCCAAACTTGTCTTATCTAAAATTTTTTTTTGTTTGTATCTTTGGCCTATTTAAATTGAAATAACTTTGAGGAAGAATGGTAGCAGCAACTCCTCAGACTGGTCTTCCAGATATCCAAAATGTGCAATTGAACACATGCTAGGGATAGTTTAAACAACAAAGTGTCCATGCTTCTTGTTAAACGGATATATTATCATTACTGTAGCTCAGAGCTGGATTAACTTTGGAGTTACAAAAATAGCTTCAGCGGCTGTGCAAGGTGAGTTTTGACTCCAGAGATTAGTGTGTAGCAGGCAGTAGAGGTACTCTAACAAAGTCTACTCACAACCACATCTCAGAAATTAATGAAGTCAGGCCAACTAAGCTCATGATTCTCTTCAGTAACAACACTGAAAAAGGTTGACATTATGTAGCTCTGGACCAAATTTCTGCTAAATGAGACCCTTAATAAATGAATTAT
Source organism: Chloebia gouldiae (assembly GCA_003676055.1). NCBI lineage: Eukaryota > Metazoa > Chordata > Aves > Passeriformes > Passeridae > Chloebia > Chloebia gouldiae. The sequence continues at coordinate 38,359,751 of QUSF01000002.1, forward strand.
GGGAAAATAGGCATCAATATAGCAGGTTCTAGTACAGAAAGTCACACCAATTTTACTTAATATTCTGGCAGATCTTTAAGCTGAGCTGTGAGGAAAAAAAAATTGCCGCTTTTTTTCCATCTGTTCATCATCTTCTTTTTTCTTCATATGTTTCCTTCCTTCCTTCAAACTCTGGCAAAGTAGGTATGTTTTTGAGCCTGACAAGAAAACACTACACTATGAAAATCTATGCAGGTGGAAGGCATGTATTTTAGCTTCTTAACCTCCTAAGAATATGCCAAAAGAGCTTGTGCAGGTCTGTATTTTCTCTTATGCTATTTTTGTCTCTGTAGGATATAAGTTTAAATTAATACTGTTGTCAGAACAACTATGGACTTAGTTAAAGGTCTACACCATCTCTTGTTCAGCTAGGATTTATGGCCTTAACTTTCTCTTGAAAAAATAAGTACAATTACTGATGCCTCAGCCCACAGTGGAGCATCCTAGTATACTGCAATACAATGTATATTAGTAGAAGATACCTCGATGTGAAAAGTAATCTCATTAAAGGAAAAAATAGCATCCTAAATATGCTCCTATGAAATTTTGATTTCCAAATATCTCATTAAACCTGTCCTTAAAATGCTGAAAGCTACTCCTACATTTCCATCCATGTATTACATCCTTGAGCTCATTTATATATTAGTGCCTTATATAATCATATTAGAAATGTATGTGTGTGCCAAATTATATGCCCACTGATGCTGAGGACAATGCAATTTACCATCAGTGAGGTGGAAATGCTGGCTGCTTCAGAGATCAGTGGAAAACAGTACAACTGGCATCACTGCCTGCGAAGAAAACTAACAGAGATACAAAAGGGCAGCAAGACAAGCACTGTCTTGCAAATGTGCAGACTTCTGAGCATATTGCCTTGACATCCTAAAGACCTTGAATTTTCAATTCCTTTGCATCTCCCCTGAGCACATGCTGTTTCCTTCTCCATTCATGGTCTATGATGCATAAATCAGTAGCCATCACTACAGGCTTGTGATGAACTCAGTGGCACAGCTGAATCCTTCCAAGCACACGGTCAGCAAACAGCTGTCTGTGAAAGGCATTTCATGTCTTTTTGTACCTCAAAGACCAAGGTAAGAAGCCTTCCAAGCCTTGTAGATATATGAGTTTCTTGGAGGGAGATTGAGGTGAAGCACAATTCAGCTGAGGAAGAAAACTCACCCTATTCTTGGTATATAAGACAGATTTTTTTAACACTTTCCCATGTAACTCCAGCTAATAATAACACAGGTTGATTTTTTTTGCCCCTTTTATGGCTGATCTTTTTAAACTTGCTTTTCATCCAGTTCCGTTAACAAAAGTTTAGCTGACCAACTGCACAAGCCTAGTTTCTAGCATAATGCAGGGAAAGATGCAAGCAAAAACTTGCGAGTTTTGACGGTGTGAATTTGAAAGTGACATTCCATACCAAATTAAAAAAAAAAATCAGTAAATTTCACCATATCTCCAACCTTCTCTTCTGAAGTTCAAAAAAATTTTGAAGAGGCATTTTTTGTTTGGTTTTTTTTTATGAAGGGAAGCTGATGACTAGTTCCAAGAGTATGCAAAAATGTAATACTGTAGAAAGGATGAGAAAGCAATTTCATTTTTGACATGAATTGTTGGTCACAATCACAATTGATTCCTTTCCTGTTGACATTGACAATTTGGTAGTTGGAAAGCCTAATTCCTGTAGTATTTTATGGATAGATGAAACATCAGGACAAAAAAAAATTTTGAAGGAAAAACTATTTAAATTGACTTTGATCAGTGTAATAAATGGAATGTTGTCTGATGACATTTTTTACTCCAGATCATCCTCTTCTCTGGAAGCTTGTTCTATCTCTGTCTTACTTTCACAAAGAAAGTAGAGTCCCCAGCCCTTCCTTAGTCACTTCAGCTGAGCACTAAATTGTCCAAGGGTTCAGATGTGGTGGTACGCTAAAGGTCAGGACAGAATCTGAAATGTAGGTCACATTTGCCACATGAAGTCAGCAGAACAATGGTACTTTGCTCCATGAAAGTTTGCCTCTAACTACTTTGTTGTCTTTCATAGGCATATTAAATGTGTATGTCCCAAGTTTCATTTACTTCAGGCTCTCTTACGATTTTGTTTGAGGCTCCAAAAGGACAGGAAAATTGTTCTGCTGCTAGATCTCTCCTGGTTAGATAAAATTCTTTGGACAAAATTAATTTATTAGCAGCCTCTATGTAGTTTGCATATCACTGACATAGTGGCCTGCTGGTTTTTCAAAGAACAGACTTATTTCCTTAGTACCAGTGCAAGTTAGTAGAAGAAGTGTCCAAGTTCATTTAAAACAAAATATAAGTAGGAAAAGGATAAAAGATTATTTAATTTCTTTGAGTATATTGAAGGATAGCTCTTCACTTGCCTTGCCAAGTCCTGGGGTAGACATTTCAGAAGGTGGAGAGAATAGCAGCATTGTTCAATGGAGACTCTCAAGAGGAGGGACAATAAGATTTATACAAAATTTATACAAAACGATGTCAGGAGTGCCTTGGAATGGGGGAGCAAAGAGAAACGAAAGAGCAGCTTCATTTATAGGATTTTTATTTGCTCCCAGTCTACTTCCTTCTGTGTCAACAGGGATTCAGCAGGAGCATTCATGCAGGAGAGTGCAGGTGACAGGACAGCCAGCTCTGGGAGGGGGCAGTGCTGCCACATCTCCAACCAACATTCCACATACCGCTTCCCACTGAACTCAATTTGTGGTGATGAAGTAATTGGTTAGCAAGATGTCAGTTCCTGTCTCCAATCAGTCTATTTGTTGCAATCATTAAAACCAAACAAAACCACGACTTTGTGATTCTTCCTGTACTGTTCCTTGCACTTATTAAAAGCTCGCAATTACCCAGCTATTCCATTATTGTTTTTCAAGTAGGTTCTTTATATTTCTTCCATAATGCCTGCAGAAAATACAACAGTTAGATTACTGATACGCTGTAACTACTGTTAACTCATTGACTTCTGATACCTTCTTATCAGTCTTCATTCTTATTTTGAATTGCAAGCTCTTTACTGAAGTTTTCCTTGCTACTTGCATGAATCCCTAAAAAAATATATCTCAAGTAAGAAAAAAGCATGCAAGAAAAAGAATTCACCCCACATAATCTAATTCATCTATTCTCTGCTCGCTTCACTCACTTTTTAAACTCTAAGTGCCTTTCAGTAAATAAAAGTTGTATACTTGCATGGCTACAGTTCAGCTTTCACAGACAGCCTGGAGGGTGAGCCGGTGCAGGATGATGTAGAGTTCCTTTGAAATTCCCTTCTGTTTTTAAGCCTCTTTTTTTTTTTCTGACCATAGAGATAATGAAGGGGTAAATGCCTTATCGCCTTCTTTCCTCACTCTTGCTATTTACTCCCTCAGAGTTGCTGACTGATTATTCAAACAAAAAAGAAAAAAAAAAGAAAAAAAAAGAAAAAAAAAAAGAAAAAATGTAATCCTTTTTTACTTCAGACTTCCAGCTGTGTTAGCTTATATGTTTATTTACATGTTCCCAGGTCTGGCTAAACACAATAGGATGGTTCTACAGAGCTGAATGAGGCTTGTCTCCCCTTATTAAGTGTCACTTTATAGCTGAATGGCGCAGGGATTTTTAAGGAGAATTAGTTATCCAAACCCAGAAAAGGCTATAATGAAGGCTACAAGGAAGTGTTCTCTAACTATATCTATATATCTGTATCTATATCTGTATTTATATCTATCTATAATAAGGAGCTACAGAAAATTCCTTGTTGTGGTTTGGTTCCATTTAATTTTCCTCTAAGTGTTCCACTATTAACTTTTAAGTAACATATGTTGCATGTCACCAAGCTGAAGTGCATGAATCCCATTTGTCACCTATATTAAGTAAAGGGCATGCTGAGGGAGACAGTTGTCTAGGCTTTCTGACTCTTCTTCAGATTGGTAGTTAATTTTTTAGAAAGGCAGTGAGAGTTGTGATTAACAAATTTTATGGCAAATTCTTTTCTCTAAAGTCTTTCATTAAGAGATGTTTTCATTCTTGTGCTGTAAAAACGGAAAATGAGGTAATCTTATTCCCATCAGAGAAAGAATTTTTAGCAGGCAGGTTAGATTTACCAAATTCCATTGTACAAATTAGTCTTAATTTCTATATCCTTAAAGTAAGGTTAATATTTTTGTAAGTACCAAAAATAACTCATTGGAAGTATGCTAAGTGACAAGTAGCACTGATACACTGCATAAGATGTACAATCAGGAGACACATGATCTTACCTGATTATATCCTTTGACCAGTAACCAATAAATAGAAAAACATTTCTTAGCCCATCCAAAAATTCTTCAGTCATTCAAAGACTCTTGAATTACTTTCATGAAACACTCTAAATGAACACTTATTTGAGATGAACATAGGGTAATGAATTTACCTATTTTTAGTAAGTAAATATATATGCATCTATTATATTACACTTAATCTATAACTTTGGAATACCTTACTTTTTTCAAAATTACGTTTTACTTCAAAACTAGTTGAATATTTGCCCAAATTTCCTTGACGTGGCATATTTATTTCACATAATTACAGTGATGTTCATTCCTGTTCTAGTAAGACATCTTGTATTTTATATGTTTGTGTTTAGTACATTGTAAATTTTACAATTATTTTAAATTTATATTATATTATTAGGGGGATTTATCTCAAATAAGATCATAATCTGAGATTATCTCAACTAGCTACTCTATGTTGACTTAGTAAATCTGTTGACTTGTAGAAGTTGCAACAAAATATGTAAACATGGGTACACACCTTTTTTTTTACTGAGAAGTGATGAAAGCTGTGGATACTTGTGCTTATTTTATCAGTTTAGATCTGTGATTCCCTTTGACTTAAGGCAAAGCTGAACATTTCCTTAAATGTAAAATGCTACACATGACGTTCTCAGATGTTTTCTCAGAGAAGCTTTCAAAGCTGATATTTTATTTATTCAGATCACTATGATCTATACTAAATCTTTAAAAGTTCAGTTGTTTCAGTTTTGCTAATGGCCTAATTAACCTCTATGTTTGTATAATCAAATCCAATTTACTTAAATGTTTAAGATTTTACTTTATAAGAAAAATAGTCTAATGAACAGGCTACTAAGCTGAAATTGAGTGATGGTAGCTTGCTTTTCAACTCAATCATATAGCCATCAGCAATAACAAGAAAATAAATTATTTTAGTCTATGTTTCCTATCTTTAAAATTAGGAGAACACTTCTATTTCTTTCATGGTTGTCAAAAGAAATAAAATTCATTCATGGCTATGAGGCCTTCAGATACTGAGGGATATGATGATATGATGAAAAACATACAGATGCACATACAGTAGTAAACTAAACAGTGACAGAAGATGGGTCTGAACGTAGGAACTTACTCATCTGCATAAACACTGAACCAATTAGGTATTTTTTTCTCAGCAATGTAGGGCACAACTCACAAGTTAGAAAGAGGAGGTACCATTTCCCATTATGAGGTTGTACCTGGCCACTATTTGAAATTTAGAGAATTTAATAATACAGACCTTTGCTACCCCAAGTCAAGAGGCAGAGAAAGAGGCAGAGAAAGACATGGAGACAATTGGTCTCCACTTTCTCTGTGCCCATAGCTGATGAGTGCATTTCCTAGTGATAAAATCAGACCTGGATGCCACAATATACAGTGCATTACTGTTTTATGTGAGCAGATTTGAGGAAGGAAACATTTCCCATTCCACAACAATCACTTTTTGGAAAACTCTCTGGTCTGCACATTTCAGATGCTCAGAAAACAAAGGATTTACTCCTTTATTTTTTAACTGAGAGACAGAGAACAAGATGCCACACTGGTTACCTCTGCTTGCAAAAATACATTTAAGAGACCTGTCTAAAGCCATTGTCTGGATTCAGCAGGCAATTTATTTCTTTGTTGACCAGCTCCAATTTGCACAATGCATTTATCCCACTTACTCCACCGTAACAAATTCAACTTGGAATTACCCAAGTATTTGACCAGGTGAGTTCATGTCCTAAATTAAGAGCTACAGTTTTTTTCAATGTCCTTAATTTTGACATGGCCTTACTTGAACACTTAACTTGCAAGCTTTTACACCCAAGTGAGCCCAAGCAGCTCTGTACAGCTCCAGCTGAATTGGAAATATAGGTTTCACCTAGGTTAGCATTTTTTACCATAACTAATGTGATATCGTTTACATGTCTTGCCTTATTTCACAGGTCACAGAATCAAAGAGTCACTGAGAAAGGAACCTCTGGAGATATTCCAGTCCTCCTCTGCTCAAAATAAGGTTGCCTACAGCAGGGTGTTCAGGGCTGGATCCAGTCAAAATTTAATTATCTTTAAGGATAGAAATTCCATAACCTCTCTGCACAACGTATGTCAGCATTTGATCATCTTCAAAGCATGTTTAAATGGAATTTCCAATATTTGCACTTGTATCCATTGCCTCTTGTGTTTTCACTGAGCATCACTGAGAAGAACTTGGCTCTGTCTTCTCTCCTTCTCCCATTAGGTATTTGTTATACTCATTTTTCAGGTTTCCCCTGAGCCTTCTGTTCTTCAGGCTAAACAGTTCCAGCTCTCTCGGCCTCTTCTCACACGGCAGATGCTGTAATCCCTTAATCATAGATGTGTCCCATTGCAGGACTCATTCCAGCTTACCTTTCCTGTTCAGTTTGATGTCAACCAGAACCCCCATCTCATTTACTGCCATGATGCTTTCCATCTAGGCAGCCTCCAACATTTCTATGCTGGTGCATAGAATTGTTCTTTCCTAGTGCAAAACTTGCCTCTTCTGGTTGAACTCAAACCATTGCTCCAGCCCATCCAGGTCCCACTGAATGGCATCGTGACTGTCTGATCTATCAATCACTCCTTGCAGTTTTGCACTTGAGCAGGGAAAATGCTTTTATAACTCATTTATGAAATTCATCTTTAAAAAGCTTCTCATTTCTCTAAGACACTTGTTAGTCTTTGTGCAGGTTCTTTCTGGGTTTTGTCTCATAGAAAGTGTGGAGTAACTCAACTCTCTCCCTGCAAAAATCCACATCAAAGCTAACAATACTTTTAAAGAGAAAAGGGATTTTTGTTGGGTCTTTTCTTCATGTCTGTCCATTTTTGTAGAATTCATCTCAAGTTTACAACTCCTGTCAATCCTGGGATATGCTCCTAGAATGGACTGTTCTTCAAACAAGATTGTTGCAAGCATAAAATGCCTTCAAGGGTTTTCCATTGCCCAGGAAAGTTAAGTGATGCAAGGAAATAAAATTTTTGTGTTAGTAAATGCCCTTTCAAAAGTTAAACTGAATCTTTAAATAGAGTCCTGCAGGTTCAAAGGAACTTGGTAGAGACCAAGACTTCGGAAGAGGTATTTGCAGTGTTTTTTTAGTTTTTTTTCTAGAAATTATCAATGTTTGAAGAGAAGCTGGAAAAGGCAAAATCCTTTATTTCTGTATATGGCTGGTTCTGAAACAATGAAAGATACTGGTATGTTTGAAAGGGTAAGAAGAGTACTGCAAGCTCTAAACCAGGTCATATATTTTAAATATGCAGTTAGTCCAGAGGAGTGTCACTTAATTTCAGAGGATTGTCAGTTTATAACCTTTTATTAGTGTAACCCTTGATTATGCAAGGCTAAAACCAAAACAAGTACAAACCATGCGTATGGTGGCAAATATCTTCTGCTTTTTCCAAGAATGTCTTACCCACTTCTTGCTTTGTATGTTGTGACTGGAGAGTTTATCAGTCCAGTTTTCTTCTCTCTCATGAATGCTTTAACCCTTTGTTAAGGCTTGTTTGTTAGCTCTTTCTTCTGAAGAAAGCAAGCTTGATAGATTTTGCTAATGATCATGCCCTCCACACTAACTATAAAACACATATAATTAATGATGGAAGCAAAAGGTTAAGTAAATGCAACGTCATGACAATTGAAGCTGATTTCATTAGACAGCATTGGTATGTTATTGTTCCCAATGCAGAAATCTAGGTTTAAAGACAATGCAATCATTAAACTGGGCCACGGAAAATGATCATTCATCTGTTTCTGTTGGGTCACCTGCAACTCTTACTTTAATTATGGTCACAAGAAGACACTGCTTACAAACAACCTGAAAATTATATATGAATGTGCTTTCATCAAAATGACTCACATTTTGATTCTCCACATTTACTCATTGGGTAAAATTTTCCAGTATGAAAAATCAATCTTATATGTAAGGAAATTCTCCCCACTGATTTGTGTCACTTCCATTTTCATCTCTTGGTAATAAGAGAGGAACTGGACACTTGGGTCCATGTGTTTTGAAAAAATAATGAGCTAGGATTAGGAAAGGGATACTTTATGACATGAAAACTGAAGTATAGTACTTAAAGAAATACACAGAAATGGCAACTTTCAGCTCCCTACGTTAAGGATATGTGCTGAAGTACAAATAAACTGCTTGGGAAAAGGACAGTATTTAAAACTAGAAGGTACATGCTTGTCTTCTTAATTATGTATTGGTCTATATAAATTGTAACACTGGAAGTCCAGAATAATTTCTTTGATACCTCCAGTGCCTGCAGTGGAGTTTTTTTACCAAAGAATTTAGCCAAAATCACTAAGCCTAGTAAGTTCAGAGTCTCACCCAGCTTATGCTGTGTTCTGTTCCTGAGAGAGAAAAATATCAGACACTTAGGTTTAATATAGTCACAGTTCATCCCTGAACTTTTCATCTGCTGAGTGTCAGTCCTGCCTTCCTTCTTCCTCCATGTCCACCTAGCTCTGGCATGGAGCCTTCTCTTCAGTGGCTTCATTAACCAGCCAAATATTACTGCTACTCACATAGTTGGTCCTTCAGTGACAGTCAAATTTTTGACGCTCCAGTTTCTCTGCCCTCCTTTTCTTCCTTGTATTATTTCTTCCTTTATTAAATGGAGAATCTTTGCCTCTGCTGCCATTCTGTAGCTAACAAATTTGTTCCATTTATTTTGATCCTCAGACATGCCTTTGTTATTTATACTGCAGAATCTGTTGGAAAAAGTTGTGAGATCTTTGTGTTTCCACAGAAAGCTGATTCTCCACTTCCTAGCTCAGCTCTTACTTTGGCCAAGGAGCCCTTGTTTTTCTCTGCAGTTTTTATTTCTGTCTGTTATTTGTCACACTTTTTTTTTTTGCTTTTCTTGCTTTTTTGCAAGAATAAATAAGTAGGATTTGTGAGGATTTCCCTACAATGCTTTCTTCCCCACTCACATTTTAACTTGGACTCTGCCTAATTTAAATTTTCCTAATTTCTTCTGATAGCAAGTACAATGGAACTTAAACTATATTGACTTTAAGCAGAAAGAAACTTCAAAATTTATTTAAAAGCCATGCTTTTATCTCCATTGTCTTTTTATTTATTTATTTAAAAGGGTATGGGAAATATGAATAAAGACTCTCCTGTATCAAAGCAGTCTTCATTTGAATCAGTGTCACTTTCAATCAGTTCACCCTTTAGCAATGTGGTTTATTTCTGCAATTAACCTATAGGTGAATTCTGATTGACTGAAACTGAAGTGGCAGAGGTAAGCCAGGAGTGAAACAAAATCTTTTGAGACAATATTTTTAAATAGTTTAAGCCTTGCTTATCAATTAATGTTTCATTCTTAAAATTCATGTGTAACAATAAGAACAATGCTGCAAATGAAGGCTTGGACATTATTATTCTAGTTGCATATTATACTAGTCCAGTGGAAATGCAGAGACGCTCTTTCCAAATCATGTTAACTTCTCTGCTTGGTTTTTCAATATTCAGTAGAATAGGGAAATACTGACCTAACTGACTGTAATTAGTTCTTGTGATCGGAGCAATGGTAGATGAAGAAACAAAGTAAATGTATAAGCCAACTGTGCTTTTCCACCCACAGATGCATGAGGCAGGCACTTTCTCACTCTACGCCCCCAATGCCAAGTAATCATTTCCTTTCTTCACCACTGTACACTTTCAAAAATGTTCTGTAATTTCTTTCTACCAGCTAACAATTCAATTTTTTGAGCCTGCAGCTCCCAAAGGAAACTAGTTCAAACTCCTTAAATCAAGCTGCTGTAAGGAGCCAGACAGTTTCAGCTGATGAAAACCACATCCAGTGTAATGCAATAAAACTCACAAACCAGTCTCAACCATAACATAAAATTTATTCCTAATGTTAACATTTTCTTATGGTCATTACTCTTAAAGGCTACACATATTGATTTAAAAAGCATTAAATATTAATGGTTAACCAAGTCCATGTCCTTGAATTCCTAAAACAGGATTTGAACATGACTGTCATTGTTGTGAAGTAATTGTTTATGTGTTTACTAATTCAGTTTCACCATAAATTCCTCGCCCTGCCTCAGACTGTTTGTTGTTGATGAGCATTATATGAAAAGCTCCATATTACTTCTCCTTTCTAAAAAGTGCCATAACCTACACTCTCTAATTATTCTGAAGAAGAGCATTCTGAAACCTTTCTGTTTGAACTGATCCTGAATCATGAAATCAGAAATAGAACAAACATTTAAAAACTTGGTCAAAACTACCACTTTTTGTAATCAGCTAGACACAAGGAGACCTGAATCCTTATTTTCTCCCTACTAACTTTTTCTTTAATGGTGGTATAATGTAAAATACAGAAGAAATTCAGAACAGAAAACACTCAATTATGAGTCTCATTTTTAAAGCTGGCTCTTAAAAAGGGACCACTCATAGTGGACACTCCCCTGCTCCTCTCCTTCTCCACTTCCCCAAACACATTGTGGGGTCAAGGTCATGTCTCTACCACTGAATAAAATTCCAGGGCTCATTTTCTGCTATGCTGTGGCTAACTAGCCTGGCATATCTCACAACCATACAAGAGTTTTAGATAGTTATTCCTAAAACCAGACCAATAGGAATCTGTACATTAGGGCTCGAGTTTCTCCTACGATAGCTCCTCAGCCACAGCTTGGCACCTATTGTTTTGGTGAAGCCTGGTTGGCATTAAACCACTTCATGGACTATGCACAACCAGTGCTCTGGCATTTCATTTTGGTCCTGTTCAGATGTGGCCAGAGAGTTTCCTTGAGCAAGCAAGGAATCCCTGAGCAAGCAAGCCAGCAGTGCCTTCCTTTTTTTTTAATGGATGGAAGATCCTGGGCACAGAATCTTCCATCCATTAAACAAAACATGAGAGGGGGAAGAGGTAAAGTGAGAAAAGTAGTTGCAGGGGCAAAGTATTTGTCTTCTTCCTTGATGTAAAACCAATACCTATGAGACACACACATGATATGCCCATTCCCATTAATAGGAAAGCCCAAGCCAACACTTTTTACGGAGTTGCATGTGTGGCCTTGGCCTAAAAAGCAAAAAGCAGAATCTGCTTTCACTGTGAGGGTTCATATCTTCCCTTTTGGTTTGGTCTTCCTGATGAATCCATCTCCAGTTGCTCTCGTTGCAAGTTTCTGGAGGGACACAGCCCAGTCTCTGCACCAGTTTAAAAAAGATGCATAACATCAGCTTTCAAATTGCTGTATCTGAGCCCCTGAACAAGGACAGAAATTACTGAACATTTGAAGAAGGCCAAATATCTGCTGGCTTGGAATTAAGTGCAGACTTGTAAAGGTTGTTAACACTGGCTTAGAAAAGGTGTGGAGAAGTAACAGTTAAGGCTTGGCTTGGCAGAGTACTCTGGGTGTGCCTGTGTAATAAATTGACTTTGCAGCAACTAAATAAATGCCTAAAAAGTAATTTTTGATAAAATAATTTTCTCTGATTATCATATTGAATGTTCATATGCTTAGATATCTGCCTATGTTTGCAAATGGAACATTCTTGAGAATCTCACATTAAAATTTAAAGCTTCATAAAATGCTGCATAATTTTCATAAGGCCACAAAATAAAGCAGAACAGCATATTTTGGCACAGCTTTTTCAAAAAAACTTCTAAAGAAATCACTTCCTTTCTTTGGCCCTACTGACAAATGCAAATAAAATAGGAGAAAGACACATGGAAAATAGGAAACTACTCTATTACTAACATTTTCATGGAATCATTAAAAAATTAAAACAAACCCAAAGGCAAAGAAGGAGACTAATGGCTAAAAAGAGGACAGAAATAGTTATGTAAACACACACAGCCATTGACAGCTAAGAAACAGTTACGACCATGAGCATTTCTGGGGGAAAGAAAACAAGACCCTCAAAAGCATCCTTCTATAGCACAGTTCACGTCCCTTTTGCTGCCAGCATGCAGAGAACATTTAACTTTAAAACAGAAGTAATTTCTGTTGGTTGAGTTTTATAGCAGACTTGAGGTGGTTTTAAAAAATAAATCTGTTAGTCAAATGGAAACAAGACAAGAATGCAAGACCAGAATGGGGAAAAAAAAAACATAGATTAAGAGGAATAGTCTTCTGAGATCAGAGCTGTTCCAGGGGGCAAAAAGCTAAGCCTGGAAACTGGGGAGCAGAGGCAGAGACTTACTGCCAAGAGCATCTCAGTGTGTCCATTGGCCAGCACAGCTTAATCCACAATATGTGAAAGTGAGTTTATGAAGATTAGCATTACTGTTGGCTGGAAGAGCTGTCATCCATATCTTCAGAAAGCAGCAGCATCTCCTATGAGTTGTGAGGGGCAGGGATAGGGGAGGCTGATTAGAAAACCATGAAGAAAGTATGAGAAGTTAGTGGGCAGATAGGACAGGCTAAAAGAAGGAAGAGGAAAAGGGTCTGGGAATGCAGTGGAGGAGGGGAAAAAATATTTAGAAGCACGTCTGCAAAATTTGGATTTGGATGGCAGGCCACTTTAACAGGTCACCTTAGGAAGAAATGCCATGGCTCATGAAAATGCCTAGGACCATTTAATCTGAATAGGAAGAAACAAAATTTTTGGCAAGTTTTCAGGGGGAAACCCTACAAACAAGATCAGTGGAAATAAAAGCTGAAAAAAGAGAAAGTAAAAGGAAACAAAAAAAGTGCCGTGTGTTCTCAGCCTGTTTGCTGTGATTTATTGAAGGAGTTCAGTTCTGCTTATGCTCTGTATATAATTTGTTTTATACAAGCTTGCTATAAAATTAGGTTACATCATATTCTGAGGGTGTTATTTATAACAAAAAACAAAGCATATGGGGAAGTTTCTTTTTCCGGAAAAATAAATACCTCAGCAGAAATAGCAGGTAGCAGGAAGGTACTCTTCCCCATCTATAAGAAATAAATAAAAAATAAGTGAAAAACCAACTTCTGACCATACTTTGGTTTTGCTTATTTGTTTTTCAGAAAAGATCACATAGTCTCAAACTATTAACCAAATACACCTAAAGTTGTGTTAAGGTAATATAGCTCTATGCTAGGCTAGATTTATATACATACACACAGAGTATGTACCAAATTTTAGGTAACAGAGTGAAATATTAGGACTCTAGATAAATGCAGGTACTTAAAATCTCATCTGTGAAACATGAAGCAGCTTTCTATGGCTGTGCCTAGATAAATTGAAGTGAAACGGTTTGGTCGTTTGGTCCCTGGGAGACTCCCTCCTGAGCCTTGGAAACATCTCTGCTCCACACAAAACCTGTCTGAGCTAAGTAAGGCACAGTATTTGAAAGCTATAGAGACATTCCACAGCTGCTTTAATCACAGGCTAAGATCACATAGCAAAATTCTGTGTAAAGCTTTTTCTGATGAAAAGAAGTTATAAAGCTAAGTGTGGTAAGAATTTTAGTGCTGACTATGTGCTTGCTTACACTAAAAAATGCTAATACATTCTTGAAAGTCTTACTGTACCCTCAAAGAAAAAATATACAAAGGAAAGCCCAAGAATGGGAAGTTCAAGACAAGCATCTTAATGCCTAATGATAGAAAAAACATGCAAACTGGGTTCACTACAGACCATGGTTTTATCTTGTTCTCTTAAGGAAATGGAATTGCATTTCTTTGTTCTTGGGCCACTTTTGAACCCTTTTCACAGGTTTGCAGCCCAATTCAACATAAAGGACCCAGAAATACTATGTGCCATGACGAAAACCAGCAGTCAGGAAAATGAGACTGCTAATGAGTGTCCTCTCCAGATGGAGGACGGTGTGACTTCACCAGTTGCCTGCTGTTTGATTCACCAGTTGGCTAATCCTCAGCACATGTGAGGAGCCACACTGCTGAGAACCATATCCGTTTTCCTAGTGAATGTGGAAAGTGGTGACTACTGGAGCCTGGATTGCTAGCAAAAGGATGTGGAACATTGGTCCATAGGTAGCCAAACTTTGTTAACCCTTCTGTTTTTAGAACAGCAAACAATATCTGCTTGAGTAAAGTTGATGCTGGCTTATGACAGTATGAAAATTAACATTGGGATATTCCACAGTTAAGTCAGGAGAAGCTAGAAAAATAAAACTTTGGCATTTTTAAAGTCTCATGTAAAGGAAATCAATCATGCTGCAAGACTACTGGGAACAGACAAGTTCTGGACAAACCAGTTGTAAGGTGGGAATTCTGCCAGTTTTGAGGATGTGGACTGCACACCAGCAGACCCTCCATCTGCAGATCGTGGCTGCAGCTGGTTAAGACGCGCAAGATTGTCCACACAGGAGCGATGCCCTCCCACTTGCCAGCGGCAGATTTGAGGGTGAGCAGCACCGCAAGAGACACCGCAGCTGGAAAGTCCAGTCCTCGGGCCGGCGGAGCCGGACACAACCACAGGTGCCAAATGGCCTCTACAATGTGCAGCCGAGGAGGCGCCTGGGGAGGAGGTTGTTGGCTGGATGCCGCGAGAGGGTCCCTCGCCCTCGGCGAGGGTCGGCTCCGGCGGAGCCGTCGGGCGGCTCCCGGGGGCGCGGCCGGTGCCGCCCCGCCCGCCGGCTCCCGCTGCCCTGGAGCGCCCCCGCGCGCAGCCGCCGGTGCCGCCCGCCCGCCCGCGGGGAGGGCGGCGGGGCAGGTGCGCGGTGGCTGCGGCGGCGTGAGCCAGCGCCGGGGCCGTGTCCGCCCGCCGCCGCCGCCCCTCCTCGCTGGCTGCTGCTGCCGCCGCCTTCCCGCCGGGAGCTCCGGTTCCCTCTGCGCCGCAGCTCGCTTTCTCCTCCTCCTCCTCCGTTCCGTCCTCCCAGTGGCTCGGGAAGGCAGAGCCCCCCCGCCGGGGGCGCCCGTCGGTGGGTGCGTGCCCCCCAGCCCCCGCGCTCGCCTCGCCACCGCGGCAGCCGCCGGCACAGCCCCGCTCAGCCCGGCCACCATGGCGTGCGGGAGGTAAGCGAGCTCCCTTCACCTCTCCCTTCGCGGGTCTCGCCCTCCTGCCGGCGCCGCACCTGCCGGGGCGCTGGTGGGCGGCCGCGGGAAGGGGACGGCCGGCGGGTTTCCTCCAGTGCCGGCGGAAAAGTTGCGCTGGGCGGAGGCGGAGCGGCGCCGCATTGTTGTGTGTGCGGGCGCGGGTGCTCCCTGCGGGCGGCGGCGGGGCGGGTGTACTTCCGGGTTCGCACCTTTCTCCCTTCGCCGCCGCCGCCGCGCCCCCTCCTCCGCCGGCCGCCGCTGCCCCCGAGCCCGCCCGCTCCGGCCCCGGCTGTCCGCGCCCGAGCCGCGGGCACGGGAAAGGGAGCGCCGGGCCGCGCCGCCCGTCAAACGCGAACGACGACGGCAGCCGCGGTAGAGGAAAGGGCGAAGGGACGAAGCCGCCCCCCGCGCGGAGCGGGGCGCAGCGCCCCGCCGAGAGCCGGTAGCGGCCGGGGCCGAGGGACCGGCCGCGGGGACGGTGCGACAGCCCGACGCCAGGGGGCGGCCCGCGCCCCGCCGGCAGCCGCCGCCGGATGGCGGTGACCGCCCGGCGAGCGGCCGCGGCCGGGAGGGGCGGGCAGGGACCGGCGTGGGGCGCCCGCGGCCCGGCGGAAGGGAAGGCCAGGGGAAGAGAGCGGACTGACGGCGGGACGGGACCCGCCGGGCGACGCGTCCGCAGCGAGGCGGCCGGGGAGCGAAGGATGGGGCGGAGGCGGCACTCCCCGAAGGGTGCGGGGCTCGGCCGCCCTGCGGTAACCACCGGCGGCGCGGGCTGCGGCCGCGTGTCACGCGCGGCGCCGTGTGCGCGGTGCGGGGGGTTTAACGCGAGTGGCGGCGGGGCCGCCATCTTGGATAGCTCCCGCCGCGGCGCGGGGTCGCGGCCGGGCGCTGCCCGCCCCCGGCGGGGCTGCGGGGACAGCGCCGGGGCCGCGGCGCGCCGCTGCCGGGGCGCGTCCCTGCCGGCGGGCGGGTCTACTGTGACACGGAGCCCCGCGGGCGGCTCTGGGGTGCCCGCCAGGCACGGTGCGGGACGCGGTGCGGGGGAGAACAAATAAAGTGCCGAAATGTCTCCAACACGCCTTGCTCCTCCCTGTCCGGTTGCGCGCCCGCGGTTCCGCGTGGCCGCTGCCTCCGCGGTGAGGGTACGGCTGTGGTATCTCCGGGCTCCGCGGGCAGCGACCGCGTCTGGGCGCCGGCAGCTCCACTCGGCTGTTGTGTCGTTGTAGTACACCATACAGCGGGTCAGATAACCAGCTATCGAATGGGAACGTTCATCTAAAAATAAGTAAACAGCAGCCATGCACGCTTTTTGTCCAAGCTATAATAAAATATGCAATTGGCGTATCTAAATGAATTTGAAAACTCTTTAAGTTATTTTTAATTTTAAATCTTTTTAGCTTTAATGTGAGGGAATTACCCATTTTAATCTGATAAACATATTACCTAAAGATATTTGATTCATTTACTTGTTTCTCTCTTACCAGTCATTAGCTTGTTAGTGATGGTGAGTAAATGATGTAAGATGATCTTGCAGTGATGGGACAAAACAGTAGTGCATGCTACACCGATTTGTTTACAGACTTGACTCCTTTTCCTTATGTAACTGGTCTTGCTGTTCTTTTGAAATAGGCCGTTCACAGGGCTGTGGTTTTTATCCCACCTGTTCTGGAATTTCCCATCTTGCAAAGAAGTTGCAAGTATGGAGAAGTGTCCTGTCATGGACCAGTCATCAGACACTAAGAAAATAGTTACAGCTAAATCTGGTCGTAGTTAATTTAAATGTAGTTGTGTATACTTTTAGTGATACATTGGATGTAACATTGTACTGAAGTGCAATGGTGCATGTTTACTCTTCGATTTATACTTGTATGCCAAACAAAAATTCTTAAAGCTTCAGAGGAGATAATACCTACAAACTTGTTTGAAAAATTATTTGTAATATATGCAGCTTAATTCTTCAAAGGATGATGATTTGTTTTTCCCTTTGGTATAAGAGTAGTATGAATCAATGTTGAATTAAATTATGACCTAAATTATTAATACACCAGGAAGTCAACTTTCCTTTGCTGTAGTCAAATGAATCATGTATGTAATGGCAAAGGTAGCGATTATACCTGATGTTTGTCGTGTGCGGTAGTTACAGAAATGCAGCTGTACTAAAAACTCTGCCTGTGTGTGTAGATCAAAAGTAATTGCCTTCTACTCTGATCATTTTAAAATACATTCTGTAAAGGACATGTGCTGCTGTCTCACTTTTATTAAAACTTTTTTTAGAAAATTTTAATTAATCTGAAAATTTGTTCGCTGGCATGTGCTGAGAATTTCATGAGAGGGAAGACAGTGATGAAGAAGGAAACCCCACATGCTCTCCCTCCTAGGCCTGAACAGCTGCAGTGTAGGCCATTTGCAGGATGCAGTGGTAAGGTCACACGCAGTGTTTCATATTGCATCGCCGAGCGCAGAAGTGAATTTTAAAGCCTTGAGCGGTTAAGCCATTTGTTCCTCCCGTTTTGGTGCTTTGTAACCCCGCGGCAGCGTTTTGTTCGAGCGGCAGCCGAAGCCCGCGGCGCGACCCTCGGGCGGGGAGGCGAGAGAGGCACCGCGCGTCGCTGCGAGCAGGGCGCTGGGCCGGGAGGCGGCTTCCAAAGGAGCCGCTTTCCCCTGGGCGGGCGGCCGCGCATCCCCCGCGGCCGGCGGAGCGCGGCGGGCGCGGCCGCTCCTCGGTGCGCGGCGCTGTCCGCGGTGCTGAACCCCGCGGCCATGTTCTGCCGGGGCGGGCTGCCCCGCACGGCGCCGCTCGCACCGCGGCCTGCCTGTAATGCGCTGCGGCGCGCCGGTGTCGGATGCTGACGGCAAAATCAATGGCAAATACTACAGCGCTTTCTCCTTCGGAACACGACTCTCCCAGCAACGCAGATTGTTCTGTAGCCAACTTGGGAAGCTTAACGTTACCTATGTGAAATGGAAATGAAACCGGCATCTAGACAAGAACTTGGTATTTGCTGTTTTTAACCACAGGTTCAGTTTATAAAAGGACGTTCTGAAAGTGAATATCAAAACATCATGTCATCGGTGGGAGCAAAATAACCACTCATGGCACAAAGAAGGTTCAGGAAAAAGCAGGTATCCATTAGAAGCAAGGCAAACGCAGGCATAAGGTTTTCTCCTTTTTTCTTCTAGAAAAGACAAATTTAGAAAGGTGTGCTGTCTAGCAGATCCTTTTTTCGAAATTCACTTTAATGTGCTGCAACATCTCTACTACATGAAAAAAATTAAAATCTTTTTTTTCATCTCAGAGACAAGCATTCATTTTCTGTAATTGCACACTGGATGTTTCAAATATAGTTGCACAATAAAAAGCAAATATGCTCCTCTGGTGTGATGTGTAGAGGCTGACAAAAAAAAAAAAAAAAAGACAAAACCATCATAGTGTGTTCCATATGGGAAGATAACACTTTTAAAAATATACATTCTAAAAATGTAAATTCTTCTAAAAATAGAATTAATTGATATGCAGAATGAATTGACCTTCAAATTAAAGGTCAGAGGTGACAAACCAGGACAAAGGTCATGCAGCTCATTTTCAAGCAATCCGTTTCTAGTTTTTTCATAGTTGAACAAAAGCTTAATTGTACAGAAGAGTAAAGACTGTAATATTTAACTACTGAATTCTAACAGAGACCTTGAAGTAGTTTTAGACAATTCCCTATTTTCTTGGATGTAGTTCTGTTAGGGAATTATTTGTGCTGCTACTGATGAAAAAATGGATCTGTCTTAAATTAAAATATTTAAATGCATTTCTTAAGTTAACATGTGATAATCCACCATCTGTACTTAATATTACTACTTCCGAGATGAGAGGGTTGTGTAGCCATTTTCTGATTTTTCAGTGATTTTAGCAAAAAAAAAAAAAAAATCCTGCTTATGCTATTGTTTCAATAAGGTTAGATCGCAGGTCCATTTATTTTGGTATTCATGCACATAATTATCATTTCTAGCAAACCACTTCCCCATAATCCTACTTCCAGTCAGCAGCATTCTGTATGTCCATATGCAGTAATTGGAGAGACCTAATACCTGACTGTTTAACTAGTAAGTGTATGTGATTATTATTTTATTATATGCACTCTCTAAGAGTCAATGTTCTAACAATTTGAAGGTTCAGTGTTTATATCAGTAATATCACATTTAGACTAAACCAAGCTTTCATAAATATTTTGAAGGTATTTAACAAATATTCTATATGCTGACCATATGCAGTAATGAAACACTTAAGGATAGCTACTAGAAATTCAACTGTTAAAATCTGTACCCTCACTCACTAAGAATTTTATATCCTATATTAGGTTTTGCTTTCTTTTCAGATACTGTATGTCCTGTACCTTCTTCAGCTACTGATGTGTACATTGTTTTTAATGTTTTCATCTTTTCTTTTAGAGACTGTGAATTTTAGTTGTATATCACTGATGTTCTTGTTTACTTTTTTTTCTGGTTTGAATTAAAAACCTATCTCCACTAAAGTTTATAAAAAGTGACCATTGCATTACTTTATCTGTTCAGTTGTTTTAAACAATAGCTCAGTCAGAAGCCATTGACATACAGGACTGATGTCCACTCCAGTTGAAATTGGAAGGATGTGCCTTGAACTATCCACTCTTCTAGGAAAGTGAATATTGGTGTTTAAAATACATACACTCATCTGCTCTTTAACTTCTACAATGTTTGATTTGATTATTTTAATGGACAATATCCATATCAGTACTTGATAAGCATATTACAAAATACAAATTATTATAAAATCCATCATTAGTAGTGCTCTCAAGTAATAATTCAGTGATTAAAAAACCCAGTAAAAATGAAGAAAGGAGATTCTGTGGTTTGTAGGTAAATAGAATATGCAAATAAGACAAAAGTTCTGTGCAAAGGAAAAGATATGTGAAGATGTGTGAATTCCATCAAAATGAGTGTTGATGTATAACATCTCAGGAGATCTGAACAAACCATAATACAATTTTTATAAAAGTAAATAAAAATTATTCATTTTTAAAAATAAAACTTGTAGTGCCATCACTTTTGATGGGGTGATGTTAAAATCCTACTTGGCTGCAGTATTTTTATAACCCAAGTGAAAGTTGTAAGTTACACAAATACTGAATTCAGCTTGTCATAATATTAATTCTTAATTTGACCTTTAGCAGGTTTTTTTCAGTACTTCATTTGGCATTGTTTTGTTTGCAAATAGTTATCAAGTGGGGGAATAATATCTTACTCTCTATATGTAATAAGTCAGAGATCAAGCTCTGAAAAATGTTACATACCTATGATTTGAGAATTAGGGCTTTTTAAGTTCTTTTCCTTACAAAGTACTGACATGTAGTAATTTAAGAAGTACAAAGAAAAATAATTTGAAAACGTAATAAGATCACAAGGTAGTTTTCTCATTGTTTCATTTGCTGTATAGCAAATCAGTGTGTAACAATTTCAAATGTCCTTGCTAACAGTAAACTGGGAACAAAATACTTTAAATATGTAGGAAGTAGAACAGCAGTTATCCATTTTTACATAGGGTATTTAAAAAAATTCATGTTTGGATCACAAAATATTGTTTGAAACGTACCTGCCTTACATTGCTTTTTAATTAAATAATTATGATCATTGTTTAGTATATGTATGTTCAAATGCAGACCATAAGAAATTGCAGATTTTACTAAATCAAATACACTAAATATGATAATTGTATATAAGTAATTGCAATCCTTTAAACAAAAATAACCTTGTTCAGCATATTCCATTGTTAAGTATCATTAATGTTTTAAGCTAAATAAATGCTAAATAGTTTTTATTGCTAAAACAATTGTCAGTACAGTAGTAGCATTTAATTTTGAGGAGCAACTCTGATCCTAAAGTTGCCAGGCTTTCATTGGCTCCTATTCTGATATTGTGTGGAGTTCATTACCTTTTTTATTGCCCAAAAGAATCAGATTCCTAACAATGATGGAAGCACATTTTACCTTTCTTTGTTCTAGTTCTCACTGTAATTAAATTACATTCTTACACATAATTAAAAGGTGTGTAACTGGATGTTGGTTTGTTAATTTCCTAAAAATTAAGATATGCTTAGCCTCTTATAACAGAAAAAAAAAGCGTATCTGGGCTATTGCCTAGCTGTGTTATTTACTTGAAGCTGTAGTTACCCTCCTTCAGATCAGTGACAAAAGTGAGTGAAATTAGCAAAGAAAGCTTAAGTTTTCAGTTGCTGGTAATGAAATTAATTTTCTTAAATCAGCATTGTGAGAATATTTTAAAATATCTCATACATGCTTGCTTTCATCTTCACATGATAGAAAAAATACTGTAATGGTGTATAAACAGAAGTATGGAAGAAAAGCAAAGAAAATTATGGCTAAGCAAAGAATAAAATTGTGAGAGCTTTCAACTTTATCCATCTTGTGATTACATAAGGACATTAAAACCTGAGTGTACCTTTTCAGGAAATATTAATTTTTCTTATATATGCATGTCAAAGTAACTATATTGAACTGAATGAAATGAAAAGGGGGGGAAAAAAGAGTTTAAACAATGAAAACATCTCAGGAGGAAATCCAATATTTAGAATTGCACATTGAGGAATCTCTAAAACATGTCAATTCAGAGTGTCAGACAACATTTGTGAGGTTTGAAATCAAAATACAAAGCATAACGTTTCTATCAGCAGTCAAAAACAGTAAATAAGGTTAATTCTTACTAGCTGTTTCAAATGACAACAAAGTTTGTTACTATATCTAACTTGAGTGTGGGTATATGTATATAGATACATTTTAAAAGTTCATGTTTTATGCTATTACTGAGCTTGGTCCGCAGAGTTTTAAAATTTTGTATACATTGCAGCATTCATCCATTTAAGTCTTCACTCCTGATGAGTTAACCGAAAGAAGATCCTTTCTATATTGGAATATTTTCCCCTATTCCTTTGCATCACTGTTTTCCTTGTTTGTTACAAAATAAAGGATTGGTGGGTTTTGTTTTCTAGTTCTTCTACTCTCTAATCATAATTACATTACCCAGCGTTCTTTAAAAAAATACTGCTGGCTTTACTCTGGAAGAAAAGAGTCCCTTGGCTACCACTGTGAAAGAAACAAGCTTAACATATTAATTTTTCTTTTCAATTTAGTTTTGGAGGAAAGTGTATTTCTTACTTAAGTGAAGTAACTATTTATGTCTGCTTTACTTTCTTCCAAACAAACAATGTTTCTAAATCCTTTGGCAGCAAACCTGCTTAAGGTAATGAATTCAAAACAATCCATATCTCAGAGAATTCATTTTAAATAAATATAAACTTGCTATTATTTTGTACCGATTGATAAGTTGTCAAAAATTACATCAGCTGTAAAGTCGGTTGAATTACAGAATGTGCTACTTGTTAAGGGAAAGTGGATTACATTTGTTGGGTGTCTGTCAGTGTGCCTTTAACTGATACTGCACTTTTCATTGTATTTCCTATTTTCATTGTATTTAATTTTCTAGCAATAATTCCATATGGTGTTCTCTTGCATTAATTTTCATGCTTACTGTTGCAGTATCCTTCCACATGCTATGAATGCCTCATTAAAATAAGGATTGCTTTCAAAGCTAGTGACTTTTTTCTGAAAACATCATACTGTCTAGTATACAGTTCCTCAGCAGCATTTACCTACTTACTTGCAGTTACAAAGTTCATGTAAATACCAAGATAGTTTCAGAAGTAAAATGCCAAAATAATTATTTGGTTTGTACAGGCATAAGCAGGCACAGGAGTGTTGACCATGAGCCACTCCAGAGCCCAAACCTGGTTCCATTTAAATTAGGGACTTACTTTGTATGTCTCTCAGTAGGATACAGTAAAATACATGCCAGAATAGTTTCTCATTTAAACTTTCTATTTACATGAGTTCATAGAATTGAAATGACCAGGCTCTTCTACACTAACACATCTTATGCCAAGCTTTAAGTATTGTATCAGGAAGCTTTTTGTAGTAACTATAAAAGAATTAGATATCCATTTTTCTGCTTAATAATCTATTATGTGACCCTCTAGAATATGTAATGCTTAAAAATGTGTTACAAAATGACAATACTGGAAACAAGAATAACTTGTCCTGTTTTCTGCTACAGTTCTTAAGAACTGTACTTTGCTCCTTTGAATCCCAACACCACTTCCCCAAATACTTATTTTTAATCCTTCATAAACTGAAGCAGGCTATGTTCCAAAGCCAAGAATGGATCCTTTACTCTGTGCTTGCATATTTCATTGTGTTACATGAATAATGCAAGTAAATCTGAAAGACACAAAAGCCACATAGCCACAGGTTGGCAGAACAAAGAAGCAGATACAAGAGACTGGGCTTCAGTGCTTGAAGGTGTAAAAGCAGAGTTAGGTTTAATATTAGACAAAAGTCCATGCAATTCCATTGGAAAACTTAGTTACTACAAAAGAAGAGGAGCTGAATCAGCTTGCCAGTTGTTGCACTGAAAATAAAGATTGTACCATCCTCTTTTACCATTTCTGGTGTTGGAAAGGATTCAGGATATTTGACTGTAAGGGAAAAGAAGTTAGAGAAAGTTGGTTCTCATTTGTTTTTGTTCTTTCTTCTGACTTTTCTCACTCCTAGTAGGATATCCAATTTTATTTTTTGGGGTTTTTTTAGTAAGAGAGCAGGAGAGCTGTCCAGATGTTCTCTAAATTGGAAGAAAAAAGATAAAATTCAGATTTCTCTAAAACAGAAGAGAATTGGGATTATATCTAAACAGGTTGATACTGCAATTCTGTTTCTTTTTGCATGGGTTTTAGTTAACATAGATTATTCAAAAAGACAGTAGAGGGTGACAGGAGGACAGGCTTGTGGCAGGTGAGTTTGTGCATGCTTCTATGTATTCATCCTTCATTTGTTAAGCAAACTGGACAGCCTAAGTAGCAAGTATAGTCCAAAACAAAGGTATTTTCGTTAATGCTTCATGCCATCTGCAGCATTTTTTCTGTGTAGTATTTTTGTTGATATTATACAAAATAAGCATGGCCTTTTTCAACTAAAGCAAAAGTGCACCTTTTTGAAGTTTCAGTTAAGTCACACATCTGTATTTGTATGACTGATTGATTTTGTTTAGATTGAGGCCTAGAATTTAATATTATTACATACTGTGCTCTGCAGTTTTATAAGTCTAAGTCTTTTAAAATGCTAAAAGCATTTTTCTGTTGATACTCATAAGTTGACATTGAGTTATTATTTCGACCATGAAAACATCCAGGAGAATTCTTTTTATTGGCTTTTCTTAAATCATATACGAGGTATGACTTGATTGTTTAATATGTAAAATTTAAGCATAGTAAAGACAACTCACTAGTTCTTAGGTTACCTATTACAATTAAATATTGATAAAGGAAAATAACACCTTCCAATATTCTGCAAATCTGTGTCTTTTCCCTGTTGTCATCAACTATGTAGTTTTCATTAGAGACAAATGAAAGGAGCAATGCTTTTACTGGTGCTGGGGGTCGGGGGGGGGGGGGTCGGGGGGGAAGCAGCACTTGATTTTTTTCCTTACACCTTGCTTATATCACTGTGATTCTGATGAGCTAGGTAAGTCTCAAACAGTAGGTTTACAGGTCACTTCATAGAGTCAATGCCCTGGCATTTTATGGCCTCCTAATGAGCCGTTAAACTGGAGATGAGGTAATTAAATACGGTACTCTGGGACAGTGTACGCGGTACTGACTCCAGCTCTCTGATTTTAGGTTCCGCAGAAGACGATGAGGTCATTCAAGAAGGTCTCCTCAGGCTCAGGTCAGTCTTCTCTCCGGCGTCTTACATGGCTGACTGTGTATCTGTAAAACTGAGGTACTTCAGCACTTCTGTCCCGCTGACTCATGAACGTAATCATTGGGTGGGATGGGGAAGAATCGCTAATTTTGTGCACAGGCTTCAGAGTTCTTGTTGGATGCAGTTTTGAGTGTTCTGCTTCTGTAAGAAAAATAAACAATTACATAAGGAAAGTTTATTTACAGTAACCTTATGTCACATACCTGTCGCAAATGGTGGAAGCCCATGGGTTTGTAGGAGCGCTGCAGGACCACCACCCTGGCAGACGCGCCGGTGGTCGCGCGGTGGTCAATCACTGACTGAAATTTAAACTCGTGGAGTTATTGCCGTGCCGCTGTCACACTACCGCCACGCACCTCCTCCGACCGCGACACCTCAGCAGTGCCGCCCGTCCATCCCCCTGCCCGTCCTGCCCCTGCCCGGGCAGGGGGCGGTGCATGCGCGGGCCGGGGCGCGGAGCTCCCCGCGGAGCGGCGCTGCGCCCCTGAGGGACGGACGCGCGTCCCGGGGACACTCGTGAGCCCGCACCGCGGGACGCGCTCCCTGCAGCGGTGGGCGGCCTGGGACGGGCGATGGCAGGCGCCGGGTGTTGTGCTGGGGCGGGAGGAGCTGTCCGGGTCACCGCCGGGATGCCGCAGGGCAGAGCGCCCGTCGGGGAGGATGGCAGCGCGTAAGCCGCGTCCCGCCTGAGGAGACGGGCTGGAGCGAAAGCGCCCGAGGCGCGGAGCCGCCCGCTCATCGTGCTGCGCCTGCCGGGCGGGAGGAGAAGCGGTGACACCGGGCCGTGCAGCCGGTCCCTCCGCGGGGGCCGGGGCTCCTGGCGGGGCGTTAGCCCTGTCAGACGGTCTCCCGCGACGACTTCCAGAGCCTCCTTAAATCCCCCGGGGAAGCGGCGCTATCAGTTGCAAATCCGCAGCTGAGAGACGGTTAATGTACGTGAGACCACATCCTGCATCCGAGCTCTCCGAGTGAGCACCTCCCGCGTTCTCCTGCCCGCGGATCCGGCGCGGGATCCCAATAAAATTGACAGCACTTTTCGGAGTCCCCCGCAAACCCCGGCACGCCCAGCAGAGATGCCCGGACGGCAGGGCGGGCCCGCGCCGCACCCACGGCCGCTGCTTCTGGTTCCAACAGAACGTGTTCCTGAAGTTCATGCTTGAGACAGCGCTCCGACCCCCAGTTTGAGCAGCGGCTCTTGCGAACCCCGGCGAGGGCTGCCCCGTCCCCATGAGGGAGCAGGGGCGGGCTCCGGGCATCCGGAGCGCCCGCCTTGGGTGTGACGGCTGAGGAGCGCCAGAGAAGCTAAAAACCGGAGCTGCTGCGGCGGGCGGGAGTGAGGGTAGAGAGGCGCTTTCGGCGCCCAAAACTGCATTTCCCGAAAAGAGCCGCGGTTCGGGACGGGCGCGGTGCGAAGGCGCCTCCGTAAAGCCTTTAACTTCATACCCGCAGTCGCACGTCGGGCAAATCCCGTCTGTGCTCGATCCGAGCCGTGGCAGCGCGCAGTTGGGCCGGCGCTGCGTTTTGTTTAAAAAATAATTACAAATTGCATATTTTCTACTATTAATGCTCGCGATTTAAAGCGAGGGTAATAAGCTCGACCAGGGGAGCTGGCAGTGTCCTGAGCGCGTCGGACCCTGTTCTCCCAAAGGCGCGGGCAGGCACGCCGCCACGTCCCCGCTGGGAAGGAGCCGCATTTTCTGGGAAGTGTTAAAACAAAAGCCCAGGGGCAAAACCCGGCTTTAGGGCAGGATTGCGGGGACAGACCAGCCGCCTCCCGGGCCCTTCCGGAGCGCGGCCGCTGGACCCCCGAGCCGGGCGGGCGCCCTGTTCTGGTCCTGCCCGGCGGAGGAGCAGCGGAGGGAAGCGGCCTCTGATCCCCACGAGCGGCACGGCCGCGCCGGGAGCGGGGCCCGCGGGCCCCCGGCCGCCCCCGGCCTCGACCCGGGCGCTGCGCGGCGGCGGAAAGGGAAAGCGGCTTTGCCGCCCAAAATGTAGGTGAGAGGGTTTTGGCGAAACAGCTCCGCACCGGCACAGCCTCCCGGCCGCAGGAGCCGCGGGAAAGGCCCCTCCGACCGCACATCTGGAAGAGCCGGTGTCGGTGGAGACCGTGTAGAAAAAACACGACGGGCATCTTAGGCGGTCCAACATCGGCGGGGCGGCGCCGAGCAGCCCAGCCCGGCGCCGTCCCTGCCCCTCCTGCCTGCCCGTCGGCGAGGAGCGCTGGCTGTGCTTTGAAATGGGAAGTGGTAGCAGCACCCCGAGCTCTGCTTTCAAGTGTAAAACGCGTTTTGTTTCAAATGCACAAACGCACGCTGCTCCGTCGTTTGGATTTTTGTGTTTGTTTTTTTTTTTCCCCCCGTTCTCTCCAGGTTTTGGGGTTTTTTTTTTTTTTTTTTTTTTTTTTTTTTTTGAGGTGGGGGTCTTTTTTGAGAGGGCGAGTAGTATTTGGGGGGAGTTGTGCGGTTTTTGCCTTGTTTTGGTTTTGTTCAAGGGAATAGAAGAAACCGAAGTTAGGACTTTAAAAGCTTTAGGAAGGTGACAAATAGGAAATCAAACACCACTGGTTTTGGTTTCATAGTTTCAAGCGAGCTCTTGCTGTGCATGTAGAAAGACAATGATTCCAGCTTCCTATAATTGTCTCTACCAAAATTAGCATCTGTT
>QUSF01000002.1:38389202-38467691 GCA_003676055.1 Chloebia gouldiae
GAGGGCAGGGCCATAGCTGTGTACCTGTGAGCGCGGAAGGGGAGTGCCTTTGCAAAGGGGCTGTTACCAAGCCCCGTTACACATCACACTTTTCTTCTCCGAATTGGGTCCCCCCGCTCCCGCTGGCACCGAAGACTTGAAACAGCAGTCCCCGGTCACCGTTATTTCTCCCCTCTTTGTCCTCTTTCCCCGAGGCTTCTTTTTTTTTTTTTTCGCCCTCTTCTCCAGTAAATCCCTCTCTCTGTCAGTCCTCTCCCAACTGCTGATTGAGGTTCACTCCAATTCTCGGCTTGAAAACTGGGCTCTTATTTAGGAAGTCATTAATCACATCCCCTCCCCCGGAAAGAGATGGCGGAGAAACCTGTGAAGTACAATTCCTCGCCCCATCCCCCCTCCAGAAATGTTGTGAAACGCTAGATCTCCGTACATTCTGGGGCATATTAAGGTGATACAGCGTTTCCGGCGCGCTTCTAATTTGAATGCGAAATTAGTAACGATCCGGTTGCGCATCTGCCCGCGTTGTGCGCGGAGGGTGCCACAGATGCCCGCCGGCGCTCGCCGTGCGTGTGTGCACACACGTGTGTCCCCTGTCCATGGCTGCAGACACGCGTGACCCTGTCCGGGAGCATCTCGCCTTCGTGTGCGTACGCGGAGCCCGCCTGCGGTGGGCACAGATACCCCCATAATCTGCTCCGCACGGCCGCCCCTGCGTGCAGCTGTTGTTCAGTGGGCTGTATCTAGAAACACACGGATCTTCCTACGGATTTCTGCATGCACGGGAGGGCAGAACCCCCAGAATAATACGTCATCTCGATTTACCGTAAAGAAGCGTGCAGATTAGCTATCCGAAAAGGAAGGGAAAAAAAAAAAAACGCCGCGTTGGAAATTTCTTGTTCATTCATAAATTATTTTGGTGTGTCAGGCTACTTGAAATGGCGATTGGCTGCTCCTGCCTGCTGCCAACCCCTTAAGGATCCGATGCGAAATTAGTAGCAAGAAAGCATGTAATTGACCGAGTCACGTGTGCGCAGGGGGCCAGAAACGGAGCGAGAGAGACGGGGAAAAATCAAAAGAGGGAAAGCACATTAGACCATGCGAGCTAAATTTGCGATCGTTCAAAATCAGGATGTTAGATTAATGCAGAAGACTACTTCGATCCACAGGGAAAGTTTTCATCTCACGAGTTTGGAGCAGAGGGCCCGTGGGGCAACATGGCCGAAGGTTAATTTTCTTTTTCTATTGTTTTACTATGATTTTCGCTCGCTCGCTCTCTCCCCCTCTCCCCCCCTCCCCCCACCCCTTTTAAACCCAACTATGCATTACCCTTTTTTAGCAGCTCGCGCAAGGGGGCTTTCTCCAAACCCATTGTTACCCAGCTCAGAAACTGTTCCGTACCGCCCACACCGATTCACAACTTGAAAAGCTTTCAGGGGGCTATTGTTTGAATTGTTCCTGTTTGATTAAGCACAGTTGCAGTGGTGGGATGAGAAAACGGCCGTACACCTGTCCCAACGTTAATCGAAAGTTTATTCCAAGGAGGGATAGATACACGTTGGAAAATAGTGGTTTCGGCGCTGCATGTGCAATAACCAGTTGTGCAATCTACCCAATTTTGCTTATTCTCTCTCCTCCACCCCTCCTCGGCCGGCCTCACCCCCCTCGCCCCCCGGTCCTGCGCCTTTCGAGGAGAGACTAATTGGGCTGAGAATTTCTGTTGAGAAATGGGATCGGTCTTAAACCAGCAATATTCAAGTAAAGTATCGCGTTCCGTGCTGTAATGTGGCTGAAAGATGGAGTTAAATGGAAAAATACACGTATGTATAGAAACGTGGGCTGCCCTGGGCTCAGAGTGAGGGAGAGCCTCCGTGTGCAGTGTTTCCTCTCTGTAACCTCCGGTGATTTAATTTTTTTACGTATTTTAAGGAGAAGGTTGTTTATTTTAGGATTTAGGAAAAATACGCACTTTTCACCGTTTGCTTTTTGATTTTGTTTTCTTCGCCCCCCCCCCTTTTTTTTTTTTACCCCATTACGTTTGTAGTAACTTGTATACAGCGGCAAAAGGATGTTACCAGAATTTAACTCTTTGCTTTGCATCTTGTCCCTCTCTTCCTTCTTTTTCTCCCCCCTTCCCCCCCCCACACCCCCCGCCTTTCCCTCTACCTCAGCAGGGGCGAGTAAAGGTGGAGACGAACCCGGGAAGTTGCCAGAGCAGGAAGAAGAAGAGGAATCCCAGGTTTTGCACGGAACCGGCCATTGCAAATGGTTCAATGTGAGAATGGGATTCGGGTTCATCTCCATGAGCAACCGAGAGGGAAGCCCCTTGGAGTCTCCAGTTGATGTCTTTGTACACCAAGTAAGACCCGTTTTTGTCTTCCATCTCAGCCTGCCACATTTGGTTGAGCTCAGTGGGACTCCGGTTTTATGTGAAGAGAAGTAACCTATTTTTTCTAGGTATTTAAGTACATCTGTAGTTAAAGAGTTGCCTTAGGTAGTGGTTTTGTTGGCAGTGTACAATTTGAGTAAATAAGGTCGTTAGATTGTGCTTAGTCTCTCTGTGGCTGGTGATTTGTGCAAGGGTATAATGTTTCATCGTATCTTCCTCCTTGGGTAGAAAAGTCTCCTGTGGTTTTTATTTATTTTCAAATGTCACACTTTTTAACAAGGTTTATCATTTGTCACCAGACTGATCAGGAGCAGATATGCCTTTCCTTCAAAACTGTTTAAAATTAAGCTGAAAAAAGGATAAATAAATGTCGGGTTTCATTCAGATAACATTTGACTACAGTTTTAAACGGTTTACTTGTAAACCTCGAATTACTTTTTAAAAGATCATCTGAGATTAGTTAGTGAAATTAAGACATAATTATGGTGTTATTTTGCAGTAATTCAGACCTGAGAGTATCCCTGTGGTGATACTCTGAAGCATGTATGTGGTTTGGTTGGTTGATTTTTAATTATTCCTTTCTGGGGAGAGAAAAAAAGTAACATTAAGTATTCAGACCAAAAGCAGTCTCTCTGTAAGGCTGTTGGGGAGACAAGGGGTGTATGGTCCATGGTTTTAATTTTAAGCAGCATGGTTGGTTTTGTGTTTTGAACATGGAAACTAGTATGAATGCCTTCATGTTGAACGAGTTACAGATGCAAAATAGGTACAAAATAATAAGGGAACTTTTTCTGAGACCTGTACTGTGGTTTGTGAAGAAGACCTTCCGTGGTCCTTCTCTGAGTCTCCAGTTGGAACAATGCTATTTTGAATTTCACCCATCTCTTCTCTGATCAGAGAAGAGAGGTATTAGGTAAAAAGACCATTTTGGGGTGGGCTAGGGCCACGTTAAGGAGGCAAAAGGCATCTTTTTATATGGCTGTCCATTTTCTATGACGTTTGCAATGACGGTGAAGGGGGTGTTCCATGACTCCCTTTTAATGTTGCATTTGGTTGCCCAGCTTTATTCTGCAGTAACTTTATCAGGCTTTTTTTAAAGCATGCACCTTTGATTAGTTAGTAAAAAAGGTGGCTGAAACTGCTGAAGGAGCTGCTGCTGTGGCCTGTTGCCTTGCAGTGCAGGGTGGGGTGGATTTCTGATTTTGCTGCCTTACATGTGTCCCTGCACCTAAGGGCCTGCACTTCAATACAGCTGCTTGCATTCAAAATTATGTACAAACCGTAGAATCCAGTAGTGAACTCACTAAATTCCTACACTTCCTGCTTTGTACTGGCATATAAGCTTCCCCCTCTTTGCTACTGCTTTTTTTTTCTTTAGAACTGAATGAATGAAACACTTATCAAAGAAGGAGCAGTCTTCCTCCTTTTCCCCTTTTCTTCCCTTCTTTGTATCTTAAGTCAAGAAGTTGCGCCTTACAGTTTTATAAATTTGCTTTAAAGATAAAACCCCCTCTTTCTTAATGTAATTTTGTGTTAATATATGTAATTGTTTTTTTTTGCTTCTTGAATAGAAGAAGACAAATATTTAAAACATAGCAGTGCTGTTAATAAAAAACACATTTGGAAACAAAGATATTCTTAGAGCTGTGGAAATAGAGAAGTATTGAACTGCAAGATAACCTGATACATTTAAGTAATACTAGACAAGGTTTTCTGTTTCATAATGGAAAGTAGTCATAGAAAATAATAAAGTAGTAGTAAATTTGGAAGTCTCTATTGAGTTGTGTTCTCTAAAGGAGGGGAAGAGAAGGAAATGTTAAACAAGTTTGTTTATTACAGTTTAATAATCTACAATTTATCCATATACCCTTGGGTTTCTAAGACAATCACGGTGTAAAATGCAGTGAAAAATACCATGTTAACTGTGTGCCTCAGTCATTTTGAGTTTGCTTAAAGATACGTCTTACTGAGTGAAGTTAGTATTCTCCAATTAATTTCTCTTGCAGCAAAGAAAGTATGTTTTTCATCATTTTCATTCTGATGAAATTGAAGGTGTGTATATACAAACTTCACTGTGATGTGAATCTTCCTTCCATCAGTTTCCGTGTAATGTAACAGTGAGAAATAATATCTATTGTGTTTCATAGTACATTCTAGATAATTGATATTGCTACATAGAATACTTTGTTAGCTACCTAGCTGTGCAGTTATAGCAGTAGCAGCCAGAGCATAAAAATGTCTTTAAATCTGTAATGTTGTTTAACGCTGCTGCTTGTACAACAGTCTGTTGCCTGAGCAGTGATTGGACCCTCTTCCTATTAGTTTCATTAATTTGAAAAAATTTGTCATGTGGTGGGTCCTTTTCAAGGCAAAGATGTTAGTTTATTAATCTGCTGAAACAAAATACTACTGTTCAAAACTGCTTCGAAAACAGTTCATCATTTAAGTGTGTGCAGGTAGTGGTTGCATGTATTCATTCGCTCATTCTGCAGTGTTTGTAGCTATTAGTATAATTTTATAGAATTAGGCAGTCTGAGCAGGAGAGAGAAGCTCCTAGTTTACTTAGTCAAAGTCCTGTCAAAGCTAGCTTGAACCCCACAACATTATTTTTCCTTTCTTATCTTACTGTTTTTTGGTGAGGTTATGCCCAGTTTATGAGATCTTGCTATTAACAAAAACTTACTGTATGTCAAGTCAAAATTCTTGTAATAGTTTAAGGTCATTATACCTAGACTTTTGAGCTTGCAATAAATAATTTTGCTTTCTTCTTGGAGTTCCCCCTTAGCTATGCGTGGATTATAGTCACATTTTTCTAAAGTCAGTGCTTTGCTAATTGTGTATATTGATATATTTTTAGAGGACCATGCTTTTGTTTGGACTTCTCTTCCTTTTCACCCAATGAAAGTTCTATTCACAAAACAGCTGCAGTATTGAGTTTTTAACCCTGCCTTTTAAGTCCCCCCTTTGGTGTTAATCATTTCGATTGATCTCCCCTGAACTACCTTCAGACTGTTGTTACCCTTCTGGTAGTGAAGTACCTAGAGCTGGATGCATTATTTAAAGTAGAAACACACCAGCCATTATATATGTGCATCTATGTGTCTACTTACACATATCCACAGTCTTTTCCTTTTTAGCTCTATTCTGATACAGCTTATATCTTTAAGTCTTGTGTTTGAGTCATTCAGGGTTATTCAGGGTAAAAATTATGGATTTGATTTTTTGAACAGAAGCTATGCTCAGTGCAGCAATGTAACGAGTCAACTCTGTTTCTTCTGAAAAAAAATGGAACAGTAGCAATGATAGTCCTTTGTAATATTTTTAAATCCAAGGACTGTGCACCTTACTGAATTTGGTTCAATATTGTCATATGTTCTCTTTATAAGTTACCATGGAATGAATAATACAGCTTGTTTCTCTTTTGTGATGTGAATTCTGGATCTAGTTATGTGTGAGTGGCTCTTACTAAATTTTAGAAGAAGATCCATTTGTCAAAGGGTAAAGCAGACTGGAGAGGTGAAGTGAGGGAAACCTTTTGTGGTGCACATGAATAAAGGTCTTCAGTGCAAAGAACTCAGAAGAGCTGAAGTTCTCATAGAATCAGAAGAGGATGACATTTGTTGAATGTTTTTTGCACAGTCAAAATTAGACAACTTATATACTGCTTTTTTGGATGCTGGCAGCAAGGCAAAAATGCTGTATATTCTTTTTCACACACACTTAGTACAGACTAAGTTAGACAGAAGTCTTTTTTTCCTTTTCTTAGCGTGAAGTCCTGATGTTAAAGATGATCATGGACTGTAGGGTGCTGAATGTAAACAGATGCAATTAACAGATGAACGTTTGTAAGTGCCGTGGGTTAAAAATTTATGTCTGTTTCTCAATCATGTGTTTTTTCAGGATGGAATGGATTTTTCAGTTTAGATGAAGTTTGTTGGGACCTGGCTCTTTAGTTCAAAATTATTACCGCAATAATGGATCGATATACTATTTCTGAACTGGGACCTTAAACACAGTCATTCTTTGGGATCCTCTTTTATGAGATGGGGAGAGGAAGGAAGGGAGGAGCAGCATGTAGGAGCTGGTGTATTTTGTCTTCTCATTAAAAGAAACATAGTCGGCTTGCAAATTTTTTACTTTCATCCAAACTTTCTTACTGTTACTACAGAATCTGATTAAAATCGAAAACTGCCTTTTTTCTTGCATTGAGTCTTTCTGCACTGCACTATCATTTGTGTATTATAAAGATTGCTCTTACTCCTTCAAGTGCTATAACAAAAGAAGGAGGAAAAATTACTGAGACTATTTTGACTGTAAACAGAGGAATAAATGGAAAGTGATACATACAAGCAGCATCTGAACAATTTTTTCCACTTAATGTGACCAACTGTCCTCTTCAGTGATGAATCAGATGCCTGTACTTTGAATTCCTAGTTTTTAGGCACAGTCAAACTATTTCTATGACAGAGTAAGGCATGACATTATACACTCAATGCTGACTTTCTTATATTGTGAGCACACGTGATCCTGTGCTTTTTCAAGGATGTATTCATTCTTTCATCTAGCATACCTTTTTTGTTTTATTGGGAACCTTTAAAAACTACTTAATTGCTCAGGATAACTGGAAGTCCTGGGCAAGCAAGCGGGATGAGTATTTCATCGCTCCTTATGTCTAATATGACATTGGTGTGCTTGTTTGGAGTATAGAAGTCCTCATGCAGAGTATTCTGTTACAGACTTGTCGTCTTTGACTTCTGCTGGGGACCGGGCAAGCCCAGTCCTAATCAAAACAAAAGTGGCTAGCAGGATTTAGGGAGGGAGGCTGAGGAAGGAAGGAACGGGGAGTGAATGTGTGTCTGCAGTGAGCATGTGTGGGGAAGATCCGGCAGGGATCGGCCGCGGGTGTCAAAGTCTGCTCAGCAGCCTCAGCGGGTTTAGCATCCAAAAGGGATGGACGGAGCTTCCTGAGACCTGGAGCCGAGCGCTGGCACTCACCAGCTGTGCTGCAGCATGCAGAGAAATGATGATGATTGTGGTGTGGAGAAATTAAACCACTGATTGTGGTGCGGAGTGCTACAGGGTTGGGATTTTTTTTTTTTGAAACATTTTGTTTTGGCTACTAATTAGCGTATGGACACATATATGGAAAAATACTTCTTGACAGCTTGATGGTTTAAGATTGTTGCTTGAAGAAATTTGTCATTTGTTTATTTGAGTTATGGAGCTGCCATCTTTTTAGCCTTCCATATTTCATCTTTTTACATCTAACCCCAACACTGTAGTAAACTGTTATTAGTAAACATATATAGTGTTTAAGTGAATGGCAACACCATTAAACCTAAGTGGTGTTGAATCAGATCAGATTTGGCTAAAGAGTTTTAAACTTTGTATGTTGGCAAGTAGAACTTTCAAGTGGCCCAAAGGCAGAGAGTTGCAGTGGGACAACTTTGTTTTAAGAGGTATTTCCCTCTTTGGCAGAGCAGTAAGCACACCCTTTCCAGAGCATGCTATCCTCCTTTTTTCCAAGACTGAGGAAGTTGTGCACAGGGGTTGGGATACTGGAAGGAAGAGGATATTTTGTCTGGGGCACAAACATAAGATATCAAAGCAGATATATGAACCAAAGCTAAAAGGAAATGAATTGTCAAATTGGGAAAAATGTTGTTATTGTTGCTTGTTCTGGTTTGCAACTACATTACTGAGGTAGTAGGTACATTTAGAACCATCCAGAGTTTTGTTTCACAAAGTATACTCCCATGTAATTATTGTTTGATTCATTCTCCTTAAGTAACCCACTGCAGTAAAGGCCTGCTGTATTTCCCCACTAATTATCAACAGAAGTAAAATTAGGCCCACCAGTTTCTACAAAGGTGTATAAAAGTGACTGTAAAAGTGTCCTTTAAGAATGATCCTAGGAACTAGAAACTAGAGGGTAAAGACCATTTATGATGCTTTTTAAAACCAACACAAATACATAAGTTCATACTGTTTAAATTTTAAATTACCTGTATGTAGGAGTGCTTTTTTTGTCTTTTTTAAAATCAACTGAAAGTAAGCAGGACTGTTAGACAGGTATTGTATGATGCTTCGCTCTTTTTAAAGAACAGTTCTTCAGGGCAGATTTGGACTGGCTTTTGCCTGATGGATATCACCGCTGAAAACAGTGAATCCTTAAATTGCTTTTACATCAGCAGTATATCAGTAAACACCTCTGCATGGAAGGTACATCTAATTGCTTAAGCCTATTTAGTTGAAGAAACTGATGTCCATGCTTTTCCTCAGATTAGTCTGGCTGGTTCTGACTTAAAATTGAGGGGGGGCTATCTGCTTGGAAGATGGCTAAAGGGAATTCCACATCCTCACTCATGGCTGGTTGCTTGTGGAGCAGCTGTGAACCTTGCTGCAAGCTTCACAGTCTGCTGTATTAGGGAAAACTGGCACTGAATTGGAGTTTTTCCAAACATGCAAAGCTGTAACATGCAGCAGGTTCAGCAGCTGTTCTTCAAGCAGCCAAACTAGGCTTTGCAGTAGCAGTATGGGGTGAAGAGGTGAAGGTTTTAACTCCTACAGCCACCCTTTTCGGTGGGAATCCTATGGAGATGACTCGACTTTTATATTTGGCAGCAGTGCTGCTGCCTCAGTAAGTTTCAAGAGCTTTTCTATCACTCTTCATGTTGGACTAGGATAAGGATGCAGCTTGTAGGGCTGCATTGCAAACTCAGCCGGGGAAGTGTTTGGGTTTGTATCTGATTTTTGTATCATTTCTCATAGCAGAGAGTCCCCATGATTCCCACAAATAAGGGTGGGCAGTGTTGGCACTATGGAAGGGTGGCCAAGGGTGCAAGCAAGCAGCAGGCAGGGTGAACTGGAGGTATTGGATGAAAGAGCTGGAAGCTACTGTCACAGAAATGTGATGTATGAAACTGCAGTCTCCTGGTGCAAAATAGCAAGAGTTCTTGTGTTGCCACCTTCAGCTGGGGATGGAGAGACAACAAAAGTGATAATGACTTTTCAAGGAAAAGGGCACTTGAGGGTATTAGCATGAGTACAAGCATCTGAGCTCTCTTTGGAAGTGAAATATTTTGGGAATCTTTGTGTCACACTTCAGTCTTCCAGTTTCTCTTTTTCTTGTTTGGTGATTACAGTTCAGCGGTGGCACTGAAATATATTGATTTGCAGTGTTTATAACGAATGAAAGCACTATTTATAAGGCAGACAAAAAATCAGGGAAACTTTGATACATGTAAATAATACGTGGACTTTTTCTTCTAAAGAACAGAAATAAGCATATTTACAGGGCATAGTCATAATAATTTGGATAGATCTTTTTATCAGATAGGTGAGGTCTTAGTGAAATTAATTGATAATATGAAAAATACAGCTCCTTAATTTTTCCATATGTATGGATTTTCAACTTTGAAAAATAAATACATCTAAGCATTTGAGATTATTTGTCTGAGAGTTATAGAATATTCTTACTCTATTATCAGTGCAGGAGCCACTGATAATAGAATAAGAAATCATACAGTTTCTATTCCAAAATGCTGATCTGGTGCTAGAATTGCATTTTTTGGAAGGAGGAAGGCTGAAAAGCTTCAATTAATTTCTTAGCATCATAAGTTAATATTTTCAATTGTTAATACTTAAAATTGTTTAACACATAAAATCTGAGGAAAAGCATATGAAATCAATATTTGGAGTGTATGAATTTATCTACAAAATCAAAGTAATATTTCAAGACTGTAACAGATCTTGTGCACTCTCAGAAAATGCTAATGTTGTTATTACATTCATAAATGTGTAATTTTCACTAATTTAGCTGATAGTGGCTTTCCCATCAAACATAATCTGTTCCCAGAGAGACCTTCTTTTAATTAGTCATGCTAATTTATAGGTATGCAGTGCTGAGAGAATTTATTTTTCTTGATTGTTTTTATTACAGTGCCACGTGAGGCTACTTTAACATTTGTGTTACAGCTCTCTGTTTATGGTCATATAAATACATGAACTGAAATAAACTCTGGTCTGAAACTGAGAGTAAAAGTGATAGCCGTTGTGTTCTTTAACAAGACCAGAATAAGCATCATTTAGTAATTTTTTCAAAGTACAGGTGTCTTTAAAATCCCTTAATTGTGCACATGTGCTATAATTTTAAAAATATTTCATTTTACAACTGTGTTTTGCAAGGTGGTAATCAAAATCTTGGTTAGTTTTATGAGCCATTTGTAATAATACAATCTTAGGGGAAATAAGGGGGTTTAAAAAGCCTCTGCTGACCATGTGTAATAATTTCTGAATATTCTTAGACTCATTATACTGGAAATACTAGAAATATATAAAAGTAGTAGTATTGAACATATCTAATAGACCCAAGCTGACTCCTCTAGATGTTGGATTAGACCCCCAATTGCATCCTGTATTTGAAATAGATACTATTATCTCACCCGGTTTAATTACCTGGTCTAGTATGTGCAGATTATACATCATGAGAATCAGCCATTTTTGACACTAAAGTGGAATAAGATTCAAGAATTATTCACAAACTTGTTTGCTGCCCTCTTCCCCAGATACTAAATACAATAGTACATCAAGTGAATGGAAATTTGAGAATTGTTTCAACAGTGAACAAAATCTCTTCCTTAATGCATTGAAATTTTGACTTCCCTTCTTTTTGATTACAGACATGGTGGGCCAAATTCTGCTCAGTATTCTCACGTGAAGTGGTCTTACTGACCTGTGAAACTTAGAAGTGGATGTTAAGACTTATATGAATGTTTTTACTGAAACTATGTGGTTCACAGGCTTTTGTTCTCATAAGGCTGTAAGTGTGCATTTTGTGCTTAAAAGCGATCCGAGTTGCTCCTGTACAGCGCCTAAAATGTAGGGTAGTAAACAGGATTTGGATTACTGTTGCTTAATTAAAAGTTGACTAAAAGTGATACAACTTGTCAAGTTCATGCATACATACTATGTTACGCATGTAATTTGTATATACTTTTCACAGTATGCTACTTTTTTTCCTACAGTGAATGTATGCTATTTAATATCTTATCTAAATTCACCTGCCCACTCATCTACCAGTCTTCTCCTATGCTACGATGTATCAAGCTGATAATGTGGGGGTTTTTTCCATCTTCCTGTTGAAAAATTGCTCAGTCCCAAATAAGTTCCTCACAGTAAGGAGAAAGTTGGAGAAGTATGTGAAATGCTCCTAGTATGGAAAAGAACCCTCAAGTGTGGGCACAGGCAGGTTCTGTTGGGGGTGAATACAATTCACCCTTGCAGTGAAAGTGTCTTTGGGGCGCTGAACAGTTACTGAGTCCTGTGTAGGGCCTTTGATTTCTGGCAGGGCTGATGGGATGCAGTAGGTATGGGGAAATTTTTTGGAAAACCTTTTAACTTGCCATATTGCATATCTGTGTTGATGAGGGGAAAGATGGGAGCCCTACTGGCTGGATCCTTTAGGATCTGTCTTCTTCCCAGGCTCTGGTGTTAGGGATGTAGAGATACTACTCAGAGACAAGGGAGAGCACTGGCTGGTGGGGAGGAGGAAGTAGCTGAACCTTTTGCTCAGATAGGAGCAGGTGGACAGTTCACGGATTTGGAGGCGTAGTATATTCCTATATTTGTAAATATAGGAATATAAATGTAAATAAATAATATAAGATGTAAATATTTGTAAATGCACTTAGCCAAAAAGTTCCCATTTCACCACAGTCCTCAATGGGTCTCCACTGCAGTGAATACATTCTCATTTGGCTGTGCCAAATCTGCTCTGTTTGCCTGCTTTGTTGTTTGGCTTTGGAGGTTTGTGTGCCTGCATACGTGGGTTAATTAAAGATAGCACGTTACATTTGTAATAGCTGTTTTACATGAGTCAAAATCACATTTTTTCAATGTTTTCATGTAGCATGTTTTGCAGAAACTGTTTATTGGGAAATGTAGGGTGTAAGTGAACTCTGTAAGGAATGCGTGGTTTCTTGTGTAGGGATCTTTGTGGCTTCAGCATGCAGGCTGATCTAAGGGCATCCTGTTTATTGTGTATGATTCTGGTCATAGAAACTACTGCAATCTGGGAAAAAAAAAGATAAAATAATTTCTACAAGTGTATTTAATTGGCTTCAGGAATTAATGATAATTGTTAAAGAGACATTTCTTGAGGGTGGTTGATCTGGATCTGAAGCAGATGCATTAATAAACCAAGAAACTCTTCATTTCTGATACTGTAGAGAACTTTACATGTCACCGTTGACTTTACAGCACTAGTCAGAAAGAGAAGACTGTGGGATCGAACTGTAGAGGATAGGAAAGCAAAAGATTTTAAAGGTGCATTGTTAAGATTAAAACAATATTCAAGACTTTTAGGCAGAAATATAGTAGATAATTTCATCTGAAGATAAAATTTTTGCTTAGACTTGCAGGAATAGGATTTTGTTAGTATTAGTTCCTGCTTTTGCAAACACTAAATGGAGCAGTAATTACCACATCTTTCACTAAGGAGTGCTTAATTATCCTGGACTATAGTCTATTATCTACCCTAAGAAAGTAGGTTATCAGATTCTCTTCTTAGCAATGCTTTCTTTTCCTCAAGAATTAAAAAAAGAAGTTTACAATATTCCAAAATACAATCTATTAGATTTGAAAATGTTTAAAATTATATGAATTCAA
The DNA here is from genome assembly GCA_003676055.1 of Chloebia gouldiae. NCBI lineage: Eukaryota > Metazoa > Chordata > Aves > Passeriformes > Passeridae > Chloebia > Chloebia gouldiae. The sequence continues at coordinate 38,402,254 of QUSF01000002.1, forward strand.
GACACTGATTGGGAAGGTTCCTTTTATTTTGATCTGTGCCTACATTGTCTTCAGTAGAAATTATTAAACACTTTTATAAAAAATAAAAATGCATATTCCATTTTATATGTATTTACATTTAGTAACTATATTTTTCAAGAATGCAGATGATTTTAAATTAATCTGCAGTCTGCTTTGAGCAACATCTCTTTATGTTTGATAATGTAATTGGTAGATCCAGATTCCCTGAAGAATTTTCACATTAATCTTCATTAATTTATTTTAATTGAGCAATTACATATTTTCTTCAAATGGCATATTAATTTGTTTTTATAGTAAAGTTTCTTTTTTAGTGACAATAACGATCAGTAGTTTATTGGTAAATGATAGCCTGTTCCATGCTTGTGTGGGTTTATTGTTAATATTCACACAGTACTACTTTGGATGATCATTCTTTAACTGGTGACAGCTGTAAATGGACTAAGATTAGACTGCTGAAGTGGCTCCAGTTGGAGCATTTGTCAAAGATGAATTATGTTTAGTCTTCATTATTATATAGTATAATCAATGTTTAAGATTTTCTGTGATCCACATATTAATATATTTTTAATGGGAATCAGTATATTTTTAAAAATTATGTATAAAACACTACTATGTTTTTTAGTTATAATTTGATTTCTTTTTATCTGAATGTCCATTACAAAGGATCTAACCTATCACTGACCACAATAGGTATCATGAAATACACCTATAGTATACTGTATTCTCTTGAGTGAGCTAATGGCATAACATGGTTGATTTCATTGCAGTATTTCTGCTTTTAGGATGATAAATATAATGTATTTGTTAAATTCTTAAAAACTGCTAAACATTATCTTAGTTACTGTTTTCTCCCTCCATCTGATGTGCATTTTGAAAGTACAAGATGTTTTATCTACATTTCAGGGACCAAATGTTACTAAGAGATGAAATGTTGAGCCAGCTGAAGTCAGTGAAATAGTTGTCAAGGAGTTTCAGTGCATATGCACAGTTTGTCTCTGGGATTTTTTTTATGGGATAGTTTAATCTGGGAGCTTGGATACTTAAACCAGAAAAGCTTGATTAAATAAATGAAACAGGGTTTTGTGTGTATAAACTATCATTCAGTGGACTGGTTTTTTACTATCTTTGTGGCAGCTTTGTAATCTTTGAAATGCCCCCCAAACTAATTATATAACAGTATTATTTGTATGAACTTACCATACACAAATGTTCATCTGAATTTCTTGCTGCACATTCAGCAGGATCTTTGTTAATTTAAATGTAGCTGTGCCACTTTGTGGACAAGTTTGAAATTCCTGGCATTTCAGGTCGGAAAAAGGACTTGGCAGACAAAAATGTGTACTGATCTACGATTTTCTCCACTTAAGTGAACATGTAGACAATTTAGTACAGGTTTTTTTTTTTTTTTTTTTTTTGTTACTGTTTAATTCCAGCGATGTAACAAAGTTAATCTGAATTTGTATGTCTTAAGAGCACATTGCTCTGGGCACAGTAACATCTCACTGCCAAATTTTTAAAGATGATGGACAAAAGAGCAAATCGCTTCCTTTTATTAAATCTGTATGGAAGTAAATTTTCAAACAATAAGGGACATGCTAAATACAGAGGAAAGACATAAATCCTTTCTTCCTTTAATAATTGGTTTGTTGAAAAATACTGATTTTATTATTGTAACATAATTTTTACACATTTGCTAAACAAAATATTTTTTGCGTCAAAAGCAGCTGTTAAGATTTTGAAATGTGAAGTTTCCATTAATTTGACAAATTTTATCAAAAGCTTTCTGGTAGCAATCTTGCTATTAAAATGTTACTATTAAAAAACTACATTCAAGCATTAAGAAATCGAATGAGAAAAATTAATTTGGAAATTATGCAGAAAATCCACAATGAAATATTCATTATGAATAGATGCTAATGTAGGAAATACAAGGTCCCCGAGATATCTGCACGCAAGACTTGTTTTCATCTTTTAAAGCATTCCTGCGTGTTTCAGGAAACAGGTTTAACAATGTAGGTCAGTTTGGATTCTGCTGGGCGGAGGAATGCCAGAGAGCGATGCGGACTTTAACCGCGGTTTTTATATTTGCCAGTTCCCTTCTGGATCAGTGCAGATCTGAAGGGGCCAAAGCAAAAGATTCTGGGCCTTAATTTTTCTTCTCGCCGGCAAGATTTGCCAGTCAGCTGTTGACTGCTCTGCTGCGCTGCAGCTGGCGCGGGTGGCGGAAACCTCCGCTCCGGCGGGCACGAAACTGCTTCTGTCCGGCGCGGACGTGGCATTAATGGTGCGACCGGACGGCAACGCCGCAGGCAGGGCAGGTTGCTTCTGCTGCAGAAGCTGCCCGTGGCTGCTGCGGTGATGGAGGCACGGTAGGATGGAGCCGAGTTTGGGTGGGCAGGGGTGTTCGGGGGCGCGGGTGCCGCGGCGGCGCCGAGGAGGGGCCGGGGCCCCCCTTGCGGCGCCCTCCGCTCCCCTCCCCTGCCCGGCTGCAGCGGGAGCCGCAGGAATTTGCCCCCTCCCGGCTCAGGTTGCAAGCCCCGACCGAACCGGGGAAGCGAGGGGTCAGGGCTATTCATTGCCTATCGCTTCCTCGGGCCATTTATAACCTGGTCCTCCCCGGGCAGCTGACTGTGGTCCAAGGAAGTGATTGATATGAGAGATTCAAAGATTTTATTACTCTCTAAATACGGTTTAAATGTTCGGTTTGTTTGTTTTATTTAAAAAAAAAGAAAGAAAAAGCTAATCTGGCACACAGTGCAGAACTGAAAATGCTGATTAATATCTTTGAGGATCAAAATAATGATAGATCAGAACTGTCTGAAGGGCAGCGCTGGTGGAACTAATGGGTTTAGTGCTGCGTGTGCCCCATCTCCCTGGCAGTAACACACAGCCATACCCTCCACTGGGGTGTTGGTGTGGGGCAAGCAGGGATGATCACAGCTCCCCGTACTGAAAGGCCGGAATTACAGAATAGTCTGAGTTGGAAAGGATCCACAAGGACTGAGTTGACTTTTGCACAGGACATCCCCAAGAATCATGCCGTGTGCCTGAGAGCCTTGTTCAAACACTTGAACTCTCTCAGCCTTGGTGCCATGACCTCTTCTGTGGGGAGCCTGTCCCAGTGCCCCACCACCCTCTGGGGAAAGAATCTTTTTCTGATATCCAACCTAAACCTCCCCTGGCACAACTTCAAGCCATTCCATCAGGTCCTGTCCCTGATCTCCAGAGAGAAGAGGTCAGTGCCCCTATCTCTGGATCAGGGATGGGTATTACATCAGCCATGGCCAGTCTGCCATCAGCCACAGGGCGCACTGATACACAGGCAGTGCAGATAAAAGCACTGTGAAGCAAACACTTTTCCCTGGAGCTTTGCCACCGCTTGTGGCAGCACTGTCCATACTGGGGTGTGGAAGAAGCTGAGCTGAACCCTGTGCTTCTCTGCCTGTCCCACTGGAGCTGCCACACACCAAGATGGCAGCAGGGTAACATCAAGAACAACTTTGAAAATAAATGCAGCCTCCCTTTAAGGAGAGTTTTGTTTGCTTCATTGATGCTCAGAGGAAGAACTAAACTTGGGTAGTCACAGAATTACAGAGTATTCTGAGTCAGAAGGGACCCAGAGGTGTCATCGAGTCCAGCTCTTCAGTGAATGGCCTGTACAGGGATCAAACCCACAGCCTTTGGTTTTATCATCACCTTGCTCTGACCAACTCAGCAAAGATGATAAAAAATTGGGCACACCACAATTTTCTGTGGTCTCTTGGGCTTGCCCTACTAATGATCAAGCAAATCATACTACTGAATAAGACACCACCTTAAAGCAGTCATATTTACAGAAATATTTGAAAAGGAATAAAATTTTTACAACAGATTATTCTCCTTGAATTGTTAGAACTTTTCAGTTCAATTTCTTTTTAATTCTCAGTTCTGTAGTGTGACAAGGCAGAACTTTAGAAAAATATTCAGCAGAATTATCTGCTTTTGTTTGTTTGGAAGGACAGCAAAGTCCTTCATGCTAAAAAGTCTTTCAACAAGATTAATGATTGCTGGATTCCAATCTTGCAAACACTTGTTCTTTAAAGTAAGACCTGTTCATGTAAATAAAGGTTTCAAGATTAGGACCTTAAATATGCAGCTTTTATAACTAAATGGTCTTCTGCTTTAGTCTGTCCTTGGGTGAAGTTCCACATGGACTTGATGGCATGTTTTTCCCTTGTGTTACGACTGTAGCTTTACTACTTAGAAATACTTTTTTGCAAAAAGAATTGATAGTCTACAGACTTTTTTCTTTATAAAAAACTCAAAAAGTAGTGCATATACATACTTTATATACTATAGATGAAATATATATATTTCCTCACAACAAGTTTTGCTCTAATGGAATAAAGTCAAGCAATCTTTCCCAACACAGGTCACGGTACATTGGTTTTTCAGTCTCTGTGGATGAGTTGTACAAAACTTTTACAAGTTTTCTGGCTGTAGTTTATAACAACATAATTAAAACAAGTATTTTTTACATTCCTAAATACAAAATGTATTTCCAGGCTATCAGCAGTGTTTAATGATTCACCCCTCTGGGACAATCTGTCCTATGGGATGATTTTGGTGTAATGCCATTGACTGTAATACTTGTATGTCAGTTGCTCCTTCCTCCCCCATCAGCATCCTGCTTGCTGGAATCTCGTCGTTTTTTCTGATAACATTTTTTACTTGCAAACTATTTTTTTAGAAGCATATGTTATGAAAGGAGATTTTACAGACAAGCCTAAGGTTGCTTTGGTTGTTTCAAAATAGTGCAGGGATTAAAGGCTGCTTTACTTTTATTGCTGCCTTCAAATAGGTGGCACGTGCTTTTAGATAGTGTTTTTCAAGCAGAAGTATTTAATGTTTCAAATACAAAGTATGTTGGTTTTCTGTAGTTTTAATTAATCCATGTGTGCCTTATATTTACGTATTTTCAACTGAACATAAGGTTGTTTTACAAAATGTAGTTTCTTTAATATACACATTAGATAAATTGAATGTTTAATTGATGTTTTGTATGAAGTGAGCTATTTATTTTAACCTTTCTATGTAAAATTATTTGTCTGTTTTTAATGTTACATATTGCTTTTACAATGCCGAATGGGAGAAATGCTTTTCACAAATATCAAATTTGTGCCCAGTAATTGTCTTTCCATACACCAGTGCATAATTACATTTAGTTGATAGACATTAAACTTTTCATTGGTGTTGTTGTGAGCCCTTGAATTATTTTGCATGGTTATTTTTAAATTAAGCATGCATCTCTATTAATCTTGAAGAAAAACCTGTTTGTTGAAGATATGATCCATGCAAGGCTTTTGCGATTGTTTGCTTTGGTTAAGTTTCTTTTTTTGTTGTTGTTTTTGTGCTCGCTTGTTTGGTTTGGGTTTCGGTTTTTTGTTTTTTCTTCTCCTGGATGAAATCCTTGCTTATTACAACCCTGCAGTTTCATTACTGCCTTAAGCCAACTGTAGTCGCCTGCTAGAAGAGGCAATCCTTCCCACTTTTTCCGCCTCATGTTCCCTCCCACCCAGACTCCCATGTCAATTCCACTGCTTTGTAGCTGCAGGTGTTAAAATACTTTGCTCCTTAAGCTGCAATCTAGTAATTTATTTTCCGTGTTTGGGTTTCACTTGTATCAGGAAACTCATAGGACTTAGGCTTTGCTGCATGAAAAATTGAGCTAACTTGAGGAAAGCAGTAGAGGCATGCACCCTGAGGAAATGCAGAATACACCATTCCATTTGGTATCAGCACAGTGGTGGAATGCAATTTTTGAGGAACTGAGCCAAAATAAAATGGGAGGTCATGTTCCCCAAACTTCTTGTTGCTCTCATTGATTTAACATGCTACCTAGGAGAAAAATGGCATAGCAAGACTTTGCACAACTCTATCTCACGGAGCTGCCACCTCTGTTAGTGTATGCTCGCTGTGACTGCACATTGATCTCAGTGGCTACTTCAACTAAGGTTCAGCCATGAATAGCTTCTTTCCTGATGTCCAAACTGTTTCAAAGCAGTCTTGTAAGGACATTTCAAAAATATTTTCACTGAAATAAACCACTAAATTATCCTGAATGACATAAATGTTTTTAAAGAAATACTTCTCATGTGCATGCACATGTTTGTCATTCACAGTGTAAGTCCAGTGCTGCAAAGCACTGTGCCACACTTACAAATTCACTTGGATTTCATTGGATTTGGCTGCTGAGGAGTGAAGTCTGGAAGTGAGCTCTGTGCAGGACTCCCTTATGTGACAAGTGGCAGGAGGAGTCCTCAAGTTGTGTGAGAACAAGTGGGACTGAGTTTTGTCTGTACAGGGACAATGAAATTATGCCAGGTGCTACATACATGCAATGTGGGCAATCTTAGTAGATACATTAAAACATTGAGTTCTGCTTCTTGCTAATTTAACATGACGTCAGAAGGATGTTGTATTTGACAAAAAGCAAGAATGGTTGTCCTGAGATTGTTTATTGACACAAGTTATTCTGTAACTGGCTAAGGTGCAGTGTACCACAGATATAGTGTAGTTCTACTTACTGTATGTTAGTGTTCACCCCTGTCCCCAAGGAGATTGGTGAGGAGGTAATACAGATGTAAATTAATTGAAAGAACCTTCATTTATATGCATATATCCTCTGTTGTATGTACATGTTTTACACATATACAAATACATATATATATATATATATATATGTAATTTCTATCAAAGTGAATGTCCTCAGGCAGCTGGGATGGGCAGTGTAGGAGCTGTTTTTAATTGAGCAAAATGTGTGTCCTGACATTTTAGGAAATATTTCTCTTCTGCAGAGAGAGATTGCTACTGATGAATGGTGCCTGTCCAGGAGCAAATCTCTGTGTAATCGCATTTGATCAGGATCCTCACAATGAGTTTGTCTTTCATCTATAAAATTTCAGATGGTTTGAATTTGTAGCTGCTTTTCTTATAGATGCACCTAGGTATTTATTTTAGAAAGAAAAACTGATAAACTAAAAAAAATTCTGTTCAAGTGCAACATGTAACTGAGATAATTAGATTTTTCAGTAACCTTCATTTATTGAGTGGATTAATGGTTGATTAAAGTAATTTTCTTTTGCAGACAATAATCTGTGTGCCTTGTGCACTGATATTACATGCACAGTCTAGGCTGATCACAAGTTGCTTTAACATAAGGCTGACCAAAGTTGGTATGGATGTTTCTGGTACACCAGTAAGAATCAGAAGAATATCAATATTAGGCATATTGTAACAAATTAAATTATTGGGCAAATGATTCTAGCAAAGAGTGAGTTAAGTGAACAAAATACCATTTATCTTTATCTGTAGGTTGTTCTTCAAATGATTATTGATTTTCAAATTTCAGATAGTTATAAGAAGTTACAACACTGACATGAAAAGTAAGCAATTTTTTCCCCCCAGGGCTTGGGGGAGGGTATATTGCAAACAAGTGGAAAATTTAATGTAATAAAGAATAAGCTGTCTGTGAGAAAACATTTTTAAAAGGAATATCAGTTGTGAAAGTAATCTTTGAAAACTACAATGAAATGTAAATTTATTTTCCATTTAAAGGTATTTGCATAGCACAGAGTTTTTTTATTTAACAAAATGAAACAATATTTACCCTTTCTGAGCAAACACATATAAATCACTAATTGCAAGAGGAAGCTGTATAAACTTATTTTCTGTCCCATCAGCTTAGCATTTGTGAGCCAGCATTTTACAATAAACTCTTGATTTCTTTACAAATAGGATATAACCCACAATAAATAAATAATTTCCAAATGGTCACTGGAAAGTTGTGGAGGTTGGCCAAGGAAGAGCTTTTCTTTAATATCTTTTTCTTTTTTTTTTTTTTAAGTTCTCAGATAGTGATAAGGACATGCTATTTCATGAGGGCTGAGAAAAATGCCGTTGTACACTGTAGGAATTTCTGCTGGCTTTCCTTCATCTCCTGCGGGTGCCCCTCCTCCATTTTGTTTTCCTTTTTCACAAGTTTTCTGGTGGTGCTCTCTCTTGACCTCACTGTGTGAGCTTGTAGCCACACAGGACACTGGCAAGATCAGAAAACACTACCGTTGGATTAAAACAAGAGCACACAAGTCAGGAAAGACTCTGCAAAGGCAGCAGAAGGAAAGTGGAGGTCTGCAGATTTTTTCTGTAAAATAATGCAGTAATCTTAAAGCAGGGCTTGAGTTTTGTACAGATTGTTTGACATGTAATTTTGAAAGATAGCACAGCTATTTGTGAAAAATCCCTAAATACATTTCATTTAGATCTGTTTTTCTCTTGTGATTTTTTTGTGCAATACAGAAAAAATAAGACTAGAGAAATAGGAATAAGCACTCTCAGTCTAAAAGGACAAGCAAGCCCCAAATAGGATTTTCTTTATATTTTTTTCATTGCAAACAAGTTTCTCTAAAATAAACCTTTGAAAACCATGTGACACAATTTAAATATTAATTTTTCCTTGCAAAATAATTTATTCCTAAGATATGACATCTCTGATGTGTATAATTATGCTTTTTTATTCAGAAGTTGATCTTAACCTAGTTGTTTTGTAATAATGATATTTTAGAACATTGTATTAATATATTTAACCTATTTCTTGGCATTAGTATTCCAGGTTCCATGTTTTGTAAAATAGTATGTCCAAAATACACTAATACAATAGTGTATAGTAATATGTAAATGTAATAGTGTTTGTAATAGTAAAATACAGAATGCAAGCAGAAGGTACTTGTTCTTTTGTGATAAAGTGTGCTTATTCCTGCCTAGTGAGCACACGACAAAACTTCAAAAGTGTTTTAGAAAATGCTTCTTGAGACAAGCATGAGAAACTTTCATTCCTCTTGTCCTTATGTCTCCAAAGTCATACCCACCTTGAGTTTGATTTTCATCTTCCCTTTGATAGGATTTGAACACTTCCATTTGTTAACCTTGTCATACACCTGGACACCAGGGAATGTGTTCTGCAGTTGGTATTTCATTTCCATGTTTATCAGTCGTGGTTCTCACAGTCAGGAGAGGCATTCACAAGCTTTGTGAATATCTGATAATGGAGTGTCCTTAATACTGTGTTCAGTGGCTTCGAGCAAGTCTTTTAAGAGAAAGGACATGTTGCATTGCTTTATTTTGCTTACCTGTGGGTCTGATTTTTACATGTCTGACTACAGATTCAGTTTCTTGGCAACTGATGGTCAGTTTATCAAAAAGTAGTGCAAAAATTTCTCTCATGATCCAGAGAGAGCAAGGAGCACTTCTGAGCTATGCTCACAGATACCAGGCTACAGATTCTTGCTTAAATTAAGGCATGGGCCAGCTATACATAATTTCTGCAAGCACCTGCCTGACCAGTAACAGAAACTCTCCCAGTTAACATTCCAGTATTGCTCACTCTGTGGGCTTTAGGACTGCAGCTAGTGATAAATAACCCTGGGTCAGGCTGAGGCTGTGGAGTGTGGTCCTCCATCATGTGAGAAGTTGCACATTGTTCCCTGTGTTGGTTTTTTTTCCCTTACCCACAACAACTTTTACTGCATTTGGCACATGGAGGAGGGCGTTGCTCCATCAGCAGTCAGAGCACAGCCAGCCTGACTTTTGGGAATGGGGCAGAAGTGGAGAAAAATAATGCGGCCAGATGAATGTTAAATTATGTTGTGCCACCTCGCTTCAGAACCAGGGGATGATGCCCAAGCTGTTAAGTAGAGACATGTATGTAGTCTGAGACCACAGAGAGTTGAGATGGGGACACATGTGTCTGCCAGCAGATCCTTTTGGTAATGGTAACATCTGTAAGTCACACAGGTTCATTGATTTGTTAAAAATTTATTTATCACCGTTAATGTTCTCATCACCTTTAAGTTTAATGATAACAGATTGCAAGGATGAGTATTTTTGTTCCCTTTCCAAAAGGAGTAAGACATAGTAAATTTTAGAAGATGAAAGCGCTACAGTGGGTAGGTAAATCCACACCAGGGCTAGTCTGTACCTCGTTAAGGGTGGTTGTGCAATAGGTCTCCCCCTGCACAGGTGGGATAGAGGCATTTGACAGCAGTGTGCTGGCTTGAACTGCAGGTGAAAGTGTCCTGAGCTGTGTCCCGTCTAATGTGATTGAGCAAAATACTTGTGCCATGTGGGAGGTAACAGCAATTCACTCAGCACACGTGCAAATGCCATGTGTGGATGCACTGACTCATGTTAATGTAATTACCTCACTGTAATTGAGTTAAGTACAATTGATTTAACAGTAGTGAAGATGAGCCCATAGTTACAGTCTAAAATGTGAGTACATATTTGATTGTCAGGTTTACTGTCTCTTGCTGGAGGTTGAAATTTTTCTTGATAATACCATGTATGAAGAATGTGCTTAACTTTAGCCCCATCCACAGTCTGAGTGGAACTTAGGATGGTAGTTTGTGTTTTCTGAAGAAGTAGATGCTTTCTTGCATGTATTTTCCAAATACTGTGTGAGCTATCGATAATACACCTTTTGCAGAGCAGGAGGAATCAGCACAGTGTGCTCAGCACCATTTTATTTGTCAGCTGCTGTGTAGGCTGGGTTCTGATACTGAAGTAGAATGTCTTTTCTTGTCACTTAATTGCTTTTTTGGGGATCTCATGGCAGTAATTTTTAAAGCCTGTGGTCAACTGCTCCACAAACTTGATCTTTTCTCAGACACGTTCTTCATTCCTGTTTCATATTAGTTCCTAGCTGCTAAGAAGCTCAACTATTTACTCAGACTTAATCCAACAGTACCTGCCATCTCTAGTTCGGTATGTTAACACTTACTAATTCATGATTTTAGAGCCAATAAAAGTGTGAAGATGATATGAGAAAGGGGTTGAAACAAATTAGCATCTTGATTGGCTCATCAGTTACTAAGCTTGCCAGATCTTAATTGTATAGATCCAGTATATTACGTTAATACAATGTAATACACAGAGAAGTGCAAAGTAAACTTCGAATTATTTTTTTTAGAGGTTCTGGTCTTTGTCATTATTGATATTGATAGTGATTTGTGACATATTCAAAATTTTCCATGAAGAGTTCACTGTGTCTCTCTGAGTTCTGACCACAGTGTGTGAATACCTAAGTGAAACATCCCACAAAGAAAAAATTTATGAAATTGCTTTTAATTAATAAACTTTATTTATCTTTTAAAGTAAAATTTAACTGATACTCTTAGGGTCTGATTTTACATAGTTTAGCACATTTAGATTCACTGCATCAGAAGGAGCAGTCTTTCTTTGTTCTTTCTGTGCTGGCCCAGGCTCCAGCATCAAGCAGTTCAGCAAGTTAAACTTGTTTTAAAAATAAAACACACAGAACCCCACCTTTTTTTTTTATTTTATTGCATTTCTGTGGACAATGCTACCTAAATTGGTGATGACTCAGATGATTGCCAAACCTGGTACAGTGGGTGAAGAAAAGAATCTACATTTTTAGCAGGAAAGAGCAGAAAGGAGCTTCTCCTTTTTCCTGACAAGGACATTGTTTAAATTAAAAATTATGTTGATGAGTTTATATCATTTTAGTTGTGTTGGCTTTTCAGAAATAGTTTCTGAAAACAGGATATTCTGAAAATAGGATATTCTGTATTTACACATAGATATCCGTATCCCTCTCTTTGTCTACACATACTGATCGAATTTTGTGAGATATTATAGATTCAGGCTGCTGTTTAAAGACCCAACTTTTATTTTATGACCAGTTCATTTGCAATGGGTTGGTTGGTTGGTTTGTTTTTAAGAACCAAAATGTCACATTTGGCAAAAAAACTTGCCTGGATAGCTTCTTATATTAACTGTAATGGAGCAGAAAAATATCAGGGACGAGCCCACAATATTCCATACAGTTGTGATTACAGGTTGTTACAGCATAAAATTCAGTTAGTATAGCTTATAAATCTAAGCACATTATTAAGCATATTACCATTTCTTTATTAGAAATTCCAGTTAAGCCCTGAAGTTGAAGTATGTTAAGGAAGCTAAAAATAGTCCTGGTGTTTAGATGATTGAGTCAGAAGATGTTCACAACTTGGGAGTAGGCTGTATGAGAAATGATGCAGTACTACTATTTGATGTAGAAAAACACTAAACAGGTGCAGCAAATGTTTTATATATATATATATATCAGGCCATTAGTAATGAATTCTGGTGCGTGAGAGTTCTTCAGATTTCAGAAAAACAGCACTGATGGCCATCTATGTAGTAGTGATAGTTTACACTATGAGATTTGGTGAGTGAAGCTCCTGTTGGCTGCTCTGAGTTTTGTCCTGGTTTGAAGTGTGGAGCCATTTCGACCAGCCAAAAAGGTACCTTTTTCTATCAATTTAAGGGCTTGGATAGTTGTTCAAACACCATTAACTGTAATTGAGACCAAGCCCTGTGTGAATCTTTGTATAAACAAAACCAATGTTTCTTTTATGTCCTACTGAGGCACAGAAAGGGACTCTGTATGTTGGAATAAGCTAGTGGTATTTGAAGTGCCTGCCTTCAGCAGGCATACTCTGTAAATACAGAAAATTATAACAATACTTAAAAGTCTGTCCTTTTGCTGCTTAAAAGCAGCAAAATCTTTGCTCCCTAAGCATCATGTGTTAGCTGAGCGCTAAGGCAGGCTGCATTGGTAATCTGTCCAGCCTCTCCCAGGCTGAATCTGTGACCCAGCTGCTTCCTGGCTCTGAGTCATCCTGCCTCTTGTAAAAGGATCCTGTGATGTTCCTGCTCAGCAAGTGCAACTGGGCTCATAACTGCCATTTTTTCCCTTAAGAGCAATGATGTGTTAATCAGTTACCAGAAATGACCTTCAAACAGAAGCATAATTTTTATAGAGCTAAAAGAAACACAGGGAAAAGCATCTTAAAATCAAAAGCCACAGAGCGTGCGACTGAAGAGCAATGCTATGTAATTTCCTGGGCTAAGTAACACCTATTTTCTCCAGATGGCTTTGATGGAGTCTCTTTGGGCTGGTCCATCTTTCTAGCTTCTGAGTAGGGACCCTGCCCTTTCCTTTGAGAACAACCCTTGCCATTCTTCAGCGTTCAGTTTTACTTTTTCCAACTAGAAGATCCATGTTACTTTATCCAGGATCCTAGGATTTGTCCCAGTTGTTGCATGTGGCTTAGCTGGGCTGTTCCAATGAGAGCACTGCTGGAGAGCTCTGTGTCACTGTCCTGGCTGTGTGCTTACTTGACTGATCATACATAGCCAGTTCTGTGTCCTTTTCACTGCTATTGCTTTTGATTTTATGTGTGATAAGCCTACATTCTCTATCATACCAGGCAATGAGAAATGGATTGGATAAGAGTGTTATTTCCCAGGAAAGACACCTGTGACTTAACTATCTGTGACTACATTCACAGTATTTTTTCTTTGACGAGAAAGAAAAGTTTTTAGATGCCTGTTTTTTTCTGTGCCCTTTGGAAGACAGGACAGCAAGATTTTAGTTTTTAGAAGCTGCATTGATGGGAAAGCAGTCAATCCCCATTTTTACTCTCTAAGAAAGCTTCTCATTCACATTAGGTTATGTCATTTGAGAAAAAATACCAGGTCTTAGAGCCATGCTGTGATATCACTTCGATGATTTTTACTTTTTTTAACTCTTTTCTAAACAGCTGAATTGAAAATAGAAATATTTTGCTGATATGGGACTAATCTTGCATCTTCAGATATTCCTAGTTTTAGTTGCTTACAGGAGGGAAACCTGAGGTCTTGAGTCTGTGAAAATCATGTATCTTCCAGCTCTGCATCTGTTTTTATGGTGTCTCTTCTCTCTGTATGTAAATGTCCTAACTGCCTGGCACTGCCCCTCTCTCACTTCTAAGTTTCCTGTTTGTTGCTAGATTCAGGGGATTATTTCTCTGAAAATACTTGAGTGTGATTAATCAAGTTAATATGTGTTAATGATAAAAAACCACAACAATCAAGGCTTTACATTTTTGTAGTCTAGACTTTTCTTGTAAACATTTTTGTTTTCAATTTCTTATTTCAAAAGTATCTTGCCTGTCTATATAACAGACATTTATGCACCTGTAAAACTCCAAAAAATATTCCCATGTTTACAGAACAAAACCAGCCATAAGAAATCCCATGTGCTATATGAACTGTAGAAACCTGACAGGTGACTAATCGTGAAATCTTACTATTTCCTTGCTTTCTTAAAATAATTACTCGCATGAAATAGCAGTCACACCTAAGTGGTCTGGGATGTGTAGAAGTACCATGTAGCTATAAAGAAAAAAAGCTGGTTTGCTAGTTTGTCCTTAAAATCTGTTGAATTCAACTGTTTAGGAAAGTGAGGTAAATTATGTCAGATTGGTCTCAAAATTAGTCACTATCCTAAGTTTTGTGTTGTTTTGTTTGTTTGGTTTTGTTTTTTTTCTCCTCTGTCTCTGTCGGTGAACACAATTTGCTCGTGGCAAAGTGTTTGCAAGACCTACAGTCCTGTAGCCTGTGATGCTTACTGTTCTTGGAGGAGGTGATTGTTTGTCTGTGGTTCTTTTTCTGTGCTAGTTTTTTTTTTTGCCAAGGTGTGGAAACATATTCCACTTTATGCCCATGGTGTCCAGTCTCCTGACCAGCTGTGCTGTGTCACAGTGCCTGTGGGTGCATTGCTACAAAGCCTGCCAGCTCTTCATGCAGCCTCATAGCCACTCTTGGAGAATCATTCTGTTCTCTGACATGGAAGAGGTAGTACAAAGCCTTGTCATCTTCTTGCTGTGTAAGGTGGTTGTCAGCTTCTGGAATTAATGCACTACTTCTTTGTGGATACAGACATCAGTAATGTATTTTTTTAGCCTTAAAAATACCTAAAAAGCAGATTTATCAGGTTCAATTTGTCAGCATAGTGAACAGAATTGCAGTATGTTAGTGTTTACTAATCTGTTACTATTTTTTGCAAGAGCTCTACCACAGAATATTTTCTTAGACTGTGCCTGTCTAATTAGTCCTACTTACTGTGTTATCCAAAATTACTGAAGCATTTGTCCAGAGGAGATCATTGATGCCTTCGTTGTTTTAGGTTAGTGAAATTCTTACCTGCTCATCTGTTTATGCCTTTTGTCCTTTATGTGTTCTGTAAGAGAAAATGAGACCCTCCGTTGTTCACATTTCAAGGCAGGCAGGTCGGCTTGCCAGTTTATCCCTGTGCACCCTCTGTACAGCCCCATGGTTCTCAAGGCTCTTCTTGCCTGGCAGGAGGGGGACCTACAGTCACAATCTGTGTTTCCTCCCTCCTAGTGCATGGATCCTGGATGAACCAACAGCTCTTATATCCTGATCATCCCCATTTTTACCTGTAGCAGTTTTGAGTCCCTACCTGAAGGTGGAGATGGCTTTTGACTGAGTGTGCAAAATCTGATGTGGATTAAAAACTGCTTCACTAGTTGTCCACACCTGGTGGAAATAGAGCACAGCTATTTCACGTAACAGTTTCACTTCCCATCTTTTACCAAACCCCGAGTCATTCCCACACATAGGTGATTGTTCCTGATTTACTTCCCTGCATCTTCACAGCTATTTATAGCTATAACTGAGTCAAATACTGTACAAGTGGATGTTGGCCCATGCTGAGGGGAATCTACTGATAATCATTAGAGTTAATTTAATGAGTGCTTGAGCGCTTGGTCAGAAGTCTTCCTTCTCCTGTAGCTTTCTTCCTGATCCTGCTCTCTTCCTCTCCCAGTGGATATCTCTGTGGGAGCTGCTACTGCAAGAACTTCTGGGCACGTGCATCTGGTATAGGTACTGCCTGGATTTAAATAAACCTTTGTGGTTAAATACTGCAAAACACCTGTTCTGCCATAGTGTAGTATATACAAGAGACATCTGCAGAACTCAAGTTACTGACAAGTCACATTTTTTGCCAGCAAGAGCTTCCTAGCTAACCTTTATTATACTTTATAATGGACACTTTATGTGGCCTAAGGTTTCATTTGGTTGCTGTTTGGTTGATCAGTTGGATGAAGCTAGGTTCTGGAGTTGGCTTTAAATGACATGTGTGTTTTCACATGCTCATACACATGTATGTGAACTGCAATAAGGGAGTACTGAGTTTGTACAGTCAAGGAGGAGCACACAGATGATAATGAAGCTGAAAGTCACACACCTAACAAGTCTAACCCTTTTTTATTTCTCTCACTTTAGTTTCTACTCAATTTTTATGATCACCTATTACCTGCCCCCTTCCATTCCATATGTGTTGTGCTTTCAGCTACAAATGGCTGCGTCTTGCATACTAACCAGAAAATAAATGTTGTATGCTCATATGTCACTGAAAGGAGTCTAGAAAAAGAGACAATGCTCAGAATTTTTTGTTTCCCACAATTCAGCTGGGTTTCTTGCATTATGGTTACTATATTATGTACCTCTGATTCTAGTCTTTGGAGCTTTTCCTTTCAAACAGTCCAATAAAAATGAAGCCTGGGATTTGTTTACTTTTGGTATTAAAAGCAAACAGCACAGGGAGCAGGCCACTTTCATTGGACCTGTAAAGGACTGATACAGATGGTAGAGATTTCAGGGTGCATTTTGTTTATTATAGATTTCAGGTTTTTGGGGGTAGTGAGCTGTTGGTGTGGGTAGGGAGGGGGAGGGTTGGAAGCTTTCACTGATGTTATGGCTGTCTGTGGGAGCAGACCATTACTCTAATGCAGCAAAAAGACTGAATGAAAACATAAATATGTTGTAGTGAAAAAAATGCAATTTTATCTAGTTCTAGTTTTTTTCTCCAATATGAAGTGTAATGTTATGAGGAAGGAAAGTCTTCAGCCAGAATTAGGAGGAATAATATAATTATGACTGATTGAATCTTACTACAGGTGGGTACAATAGAAAAATAATTTCTTGGAAATTAAGAAAACTTAAATACTGCAAAAGCCTGATCTTGTGATCCCTTAGCCTGAAAAGGGTATCTGAAAGAGAATATACTCCATCATGTGCTCTCTTTGTCAGCCAGGATCTGTGCCCCTGACAGACAGGAAACCTGAGTGTGCCATACATGCCACCAGTGCCCTGAGAAACAAGAGGCTTCTAGTATTGAAAGAAGGACAGATGTTAGAAGGATGTTACTAGGTGAGGCAGATAAATATGTGTGTTTAGAAGGATTTCTCCTATGGATTGTTTACCTTACAACTGCATCAGAACTAGTCATTGCCTGGGTTTCATAATGAGATGTGTCTGGCGTGTCTGAGGTGTAATCAGCCCACAAAGCAAACACGTTCAGAATTAGCAGGGTGATACTTCTGGGTCTGCTCTCCTCCATGAGTGCTGATGGGAGCTGTGTCAGCACACTGCAAGAGGAAGGACTTGTCCTTAAGGAACCCCTTTGTGTCTTCCTGCTGCAGCTGGTCTGACCCTCTTTCAGGAGGCCTCAGAAAACATTTACATTCTTTGCCAGAGCATGCTGAAATTAGGACATAAAAATGACAGATTCAATAATGGAGTCTCAAATAATATTTAAGTAGTGTTGTATTCTCTGCAATCTGAGCTGAAGCCAACATTGTTGTCATTTGATAGATGCAGTTGCATGCATGATATTCCAATTTCACAATTACTTCCTACCTAAATAAACATAATCATAACCATAAAACAGTATTTTAAAAGTACAGTTTTCCAAGCATTTCTTAGTACCTCTCCAATACCTATGCTAACATTAAACAGTTTATAATTAAAATCCTTGGCCCTCTTCCATAAAAATCACTTTAATCTGCCTTCCATTTACTTGAGAAGGGGTTTGCCTCAAATGTTGTCTTCTCATTTTTATCACTGTAAATTCAGAGGTGTTTCATTGAAACACAGGTTGTGTCTTTTCTAACAGAATATAGGTGTGATAAGAGAAGTGGCTCCAAACCAACAATTTCTGTCAGTTTATAAAATGCAGCTGTTTAGGGAACTAGTTCACAGTAAAGTTAAAAATTAAGTATTCTCCCAAACACTAAGTTAAAAGGGCAGCTAAGTTCAAGTTACTTTTTGAATCCCCAATGATCTCTCCTCCCACTGCTGTGTATTTAAAAAAAAAATAGTTTAATTTGAAGTCAGCCACTCATTTCCTGTTATATCCAATTAGACTTTTATTACTAGTTTCACTGCTATCTAGTATCTTGATTGTCATGTATTTAGATCATCTTCCACTCCTTCCCTCAAAAAGAAAAAGTCATTTATGTTTGAAGTATAAAATAACCTTGTGCTCATTCTTCATCCAAACCAAATGGGTTCTTTTGTTCAGATATCTGAATATAGATATTTGTAACTCTGATGAAATTGTATCAAATGAAAATATAGCTGTCTATAAGTTGGTAGAACTGATGTCATATTAGATTATTTTGTTCTAGCAAAAAAAATTTAAAAGTTGAGTGAGTAAATGTATATAACCTGCTGTACAAGAATAGCTAAGGAAGCTGTAATTAAGGAATCATGGAAATACTAGGGACCTTGAATTGTAAATTAGAAATTGTTAATATAGTATAAATGTTGCTGTTAATTTTTCATTTATTGTAAAGGGAAAAGGGTTTTCATTTTACAGTACATATAATGTTGTGAAAAGAACTGATCATCTCCAATAAAAAATTCAGCCTATTTATTGCTTGTTTTATAGGCAACATTTGAACCCCACCAATTTTGTCAGATAATCTTGTTTTATTCTTGTGTGCATAGCAACTTTGATTTTAGTAAACATATATTCTAACCAGTATTTTATTTTTGTGTTTTGCTTGTATATTGGCATATCAAATAAATGGAACTTAAAAGTAGATGGTAAATACAGGTTCTAAACTCCAAATGGTTTAGCAGCATTGATGTATTGCCTGTGGATGGCTTCTTTTGTCATTTGTGTAGGACCTTGCACAGTGCAACGTGAGTCCTTGATGGGAAGCAAGGACACCTGTACCATAAAAGTGAAAACTATGTTTGCCCAAAAGCTGGTGAATAGTTCAAGAGAGGTGTCTGTTTACAAGATAATGGATTTTTATCTTGGAATTGCTTAGGGCATGGTTACTCTCAGTTGGCTGAAATACCAAGCATGTTCACTTACTCCCTCACTCGCTGGCTCAAAGGAGCTCTCAAGCAGACAGCGTTTTTCTCTGAAGAATTAGAAGAGGTCATTGAAGCATGGAGGAGCTTTGCACTAAAGCAGCTGATGGTAGTTTTCAGAAAGCATTCTTTGCAGCACAATCTCAGGTTTCTGAGGTGAAGTTGTAGTCACGGTGCTGGGCTGGGCTGGCAGGCTCCTGTTCTCAGCCCAGGGCCTGGAGAGGGTGGAAGTGAAATGAGGACAGTTTTTCAGACTCCAGCCCATAGGTAGCTGGGGAGGAAGGGGGAAAAAAGAGGTAAGGGCAGGGGTGGACTGCCAGCATGACCCAAGTCAGGACTGGCCTGTAAGCCCTTCATTCTGCTCCCAGTACTTGACTGGGAAGAGGGCGTAGTTGGCTTGTCTGGGGCTTTGAGAACCTGGAGATGCTGTAACTATCCACCACTTCTTTTTCACAGCTTAGTTTTGGCTTCAGCCTTCAGCCAGGCCATTGCCCTAGCCCATTCCGTGTAAGTTACCAGCCCTGGATTTTTGGCATTACCCAGCCCTTCCACCACTCTGTCCCTGGCCTGTTGAGAAAGTCCAGTTGTTACATTCCATGAGGATCCAACAACCATCCACTCTCTTACCTCCATCCTTACCACCCCAGAGTCCTACCTCAATTTACTGCTCAAAAGTAAGATTCTTTTTGTCCCGGTTATTAACCTGTATATACAAACGTAACCCTGCTACCCTTGTCCTAATCTTCTGTTTCCCTTTTGGGCTGCAGAATTGTTGGTGGCTACCTGTTATACTACGCTTCAGGAAGAAAGAGGCAGGTCAGGATAATGGGATATGTTTTGCCATGAGAATAGGAGGTTCAGGACTCTGTATGTATGCTGATTTGTTGATTCATTTGTTTAAAATGCAGGGGGTTTTTAGTGTCAGCCTGTGGCTCCTGTAGCTGCCCACAGTGTTAGCCATTTTTCTGTTTACCACTGAAGTGTGAACCTTAATTTTCTCATGTGAGGAATTACAAAAAGGTGGATGAACTGCTTTCTCAGAATTTTCCTGGTACCATTTTGCAGCTGGTATACAATTTAAAAGTTAAGAACAGCTTCCTCAGAGATTAATGTTAAGGATCTGTAGTAAGAAAACATCACTCTCAGGCCACTTTTATGCAGAGGAAGGGAAAGGTGCATGTGCAGAGAGACATCCTGCTACATCTGAATTAGCAGATCACAATCTGGGCCGAATTTATTTTTAATTATATGCAGTGTCTTAGGATGGTGAGAGGTGGTGAGGGAGGTGGATAAGAAGCCTTTATATAGCTTAAACATCTCTTGACACAGGGGTTGTCATTCTTGTGCATGGGGGTGTATAGAGAAGCACAAAAATGAAGGTTATAGACATCACAGGGCAGGCATGGAAAATAGAGGTGCTGCAGTTGTTTCTGGAAACATGGTTAATGACACCAGAAAGGTGTTGTATATCTGCAGGAAACTGTGGTTTAGGTGACATAACTCTGCCATTGACTCTCTGCTTTCTACCACAGTACATTTTCAGTACTTGAAAAATGCAGCAGACTGCAACTGGTACATTGTGCCTTCCTGTGCTTTTGATTTCCACCTCTGTGGAATGATGTGCATTGAAGTTGGCTAATTTTTAGATCTGCTAGAAGAGAACTGTACTTCAGTATATTCAGCATGGTTTTTAAAATGAGTCAAGCATAGGCATGCTGTGTTCTGTCCTCTCTATTAAATGTACAGGAGAGATACCTGACAGGAGACTCTTAGCCAAATCCCTCTTGCAGGTTTCACTGTATTTTTATCCATTCTGGAAGAAATTAGAGGAGTGGACTTGGTGGTATTTATGGATTTTCTGATGGCCCACTCTGTTTTTCTTTCCTTTTTTTAATTCTGTCCAGAAGAGAAAGAGAAAAGATCTAGGATTCTGTATGATACCTCCTTTCTTCGTGTAATAGATGAGCTGTAGGAGTGGCATGTTTTGACCTCTGCCTTGAAAGTTTGTGTTTTTTAACAGAGAGGAGGCATGAAAAATACTATGTCTAGGTGGACACTGCAAAATATGCAGCTCATGAATTTTTCAATTCATTGCACATTGTCAGGGAAGAGGTACACCAGAGTCTAATGATGGTTTTCTTCCCTCTTGGGAAGTTTTCCACTTGGAAGCATCAATGGATTGAATATCAGGATGCCTTAGAGAGTCTGGTCAGCTGGACGTCAGGGCCTCATATCCTGGAAGAATAAAAAGTGGGGGGGGCGGGGAAGAAAGATCCTCATTCTAATGAAAATAGAAAGAGGATAATCTACGCTGTTTACTGATTGCATATGAGGTAATGTTTGTTTGTTCCTAATATTTGTAGAAAAGAGTCTTTGGGTTTCTGTAAAACTGCATTACAGCAGATGAGTATTTGGGACAGAGACAGAGGTGGTTTCAGTTGCATGGAGTGACTGCACTTTCTGGGGGTGGAATAGCTCAGTGGTGAGTGAAGGAAGGAAAGGGCCCCCATCCTGGGGTGTCTGTGGGGCTCCCAGAAGCACTACAGTCAGCTGGTAGCAAGGGAATGCTTGTGGGGAGGGAGCTTGGAGGTCTTTGACCATTGGGAAACCATTAGGAGAAGAAGATGCTTCTCAGTGGGGGAACTTCAGAGTGTCTGGGATTAGCAGTGTGAGATTAAACTTTCTGAGATTAATAGTGTACTTTCAGGAGGTCACTGAAGCGATGTAATTGTTGGCAAGGGGCTGCATAGGACAGGTTTACCTGACATGGCTGCGCATTCACAAGGCTTCTTTTGAGGTGTGCTGGTGGATTTTTTGACTGCATAGAACTGATTCAAGGAGCAGAAACAAAGCAGAAATCTGGCATTGCCAAGAAGAGCTAAACGGTTTTCTTCTTGAGTCAAGTGAAGCTTTGGTAGGAAAAGAGGAACTTCCCTTTTGAAACTGACTGAAGTGAGTCAATTCTCTCTTGTGCCTAGTGTGACTGATGAGAAAATACTTAAACTAAGAAATGAGAGAAGAGAGTGGTTTGATTTTCATGCCTCGTATTAAAACACACAACAAGGAAAATTGGGTAAATGAGAATTGCGTATGCAGTAACATAAATGATCTATGAAAATGAGAAAAGGGTGAAAATTACCAGTAGAACATGAGTTGTGTAGGTGCTATACTAACAAAAATTACACTTACTCTAGCAAGAAAAGAGGGTTAGGTCGAGGAGGAAAAGCAAAAGAGATGTTTAATATCCAGGCTTTTTTTATTAGTATACATAAATCAGAGCAGCCGCTGCTGAATGTGTAACCAGATACAGAGACAGCAAGAATATGGCCAGATTTCATTCATGGCCTGAACACAAATACTTAAAATTATGCAGAAAACTGGTAAGGTTTCATCAGTGAAGTTGGCACCTTGGAAACAAAGAGTAGCATGGACACAGTAGAATCTATTTGACAAAAATCACTTTGTGAAGGAATTATGAGAGATTTGTTGTGGATCTCCAGGTTAGATTTATATAGAGACAACATGTCTAATACTATGATAAAATAATGTATTTTTTTTCTGTCACAACCATCACTAGTTTTCTTACCAAAAGAGTAACTCAGAATAGAAGTTGCGTTATTTTGGGCTGAAAGAAATAGTTGACCCTACAGAAAACATGCTTGTTTAAAAAATGAAGGTAAAGCATGAACTGTGTTTACTTGGTGTAAGTTAAATGAGATGACAGAAAGTTGGTAATTTTTTTAAGATACGTGTGTTAAATTTAAGAGAACTGTTTCGTAAACATAGGTGAGCTGAAGTACTGGAGACTTAAATAGAGAAAAGGTTCAACTTGAATCCCAAGTAAAGGAAAAGGAGAATTGTTGCAAATTACCTAATCATTCTAGCAGAGACACTTTTCTTGGGAGAGATATTGCGTTGAGAAAAGGTAATGCAAAAAAGGAATAGATTATCAGAAGAAATCACTTCTTAGAAGTTGTGATGGAACAAGAAGTATAAGTATTAAGCTGAGTTAGAATTAATTTAAACTTCTTAAAGCAGTTATTAGAAGTTTCTTAGATACGTAAATTGAGAAAGAAGAAATCCTTCTGTTGTATAGGGAGGGTGGTTTTGAATTGGACAGAGCCTTTTGTTCAGAAGTTAAATAAATACCTTTGCACACTTCTCAGTAAGAAAAATAACAGTGTGGGGACAGTGACAGGATGATGAATGGAAACAAGGTTATGAACATGACTACGGTCATGGTGGAAATTCAAGACAAAAACAAATTCCAAGTAAATAAAGGTGTGAAATTGCAGTGTACCAGCTGCATGTGGTTACTGCCTACATACCAGCTCTTTCCCTACTGTAAAGTTACTTGCAGTAGCTCACTCTTTCTCATAAATACTTTATGCATGTAGTGTGCATGGCTCTTCCTTGTCTTAGAGCTAAAGTTCAAATCTTTGAGAAATAATGGTTTGTAGCTTTTTGAAAGTTACTTTGTGTCATGTTAAGCTTTGAAAAAAATGTCTAATGCTGTAGAGTTTGCTTTTTTACATAAAATATTAAGGAGCACATTCTCATCTCGAAAAGTTGCTGTTTCCACTGTGTATGTATGCCCTAGAGCTTGTTGAACTGCTCTGTGAATAGATTTAGCTCACTGGAAAAACAAAAATCTATCTCTGTTTCCTCTTCCTCTTATCCTCCCCCCTTCTTTTTAAACTGAGTTTGTTTCCTGTCAGATTAGCGAGTTAAATTGGCTTATGAGGAGGACCAAAAGAAGTGCCAGATTTGGTGCAAGATAAGCCTCTAGGAGCAGGAACAAGCCCTTGAGGGTCAGCAGGAGCAGTGTTGAGGTATTTTGCGAGTGCCCAATCTTCAAATCCTGTGTTAAGTGCGGCAGAGCTGCACATTGCCCTTGGAGGGGCTGTTGTTCAAGGTAGTGAATTTTTTTGTGTGCTTTAGCATTCTGCCTGCAAAAATACATGTCTTCACAAACCTCCTGTAATGAACTTTGGGTCAACAGCAAAAGTCCTCATAGCAAGTCTCATGCAACTGATACTGTTCTGCATGGGTTTTGATCTAATGCAGGGAAGGGCACTAGTATGCATCCAGTGTAAATTGTTTTACTCCTGAGTCCTCTCACTGTGTACCCTTGCTTTACTCAAAGGTTGATGGCTCTTCATGGAACTGTAGGAGGTTGTTTTGGAGAGATTTTCTTACAGTCTTTATTGTGGTTGGGCTTTAGAATATGCTTTCCTTCATGTCTGGATTTAATTGTAGATAATTTTGGAGGGAAAACAGTTTTCTTACTTTGGGAAACTCAGCATACTGGTGGCGTCTGGTCATTGTACTAAGCAATCAATCAATCACTAGATAAAAAGGGTCAGAAATGAGAGATACAGAAAATAAATGAGGTAAGCAGAATGCCACCAAATAACTTTTCCCCTGGTCCCTCTAAAGGATTTAATGTCTGCAACAGCAGTTGTTCACAGCCCTGACCAGAAATGGCAAAGTTGTGATGAGGCACTTACTCCCCACACTTATTAAAAGTAATGCGCACATATCTGAGGCAATCAGGGCCCCTGTAATGATCCTTAATTCCAAACTTCCTTTCTTTTGTAGAGCCTGGTGAAAGCTGTAAGCACTCCCTGACACTGCCCAGGAGTTGGTGCGTTTCTTTGGGGACCATTTTGCTAATACAGTTTATACTTGTTAAGTTTTGATTTTTGACTTGTAGTAGGAAATTCTTTCCACGAACTTGTGATCATGGGGTTTTCCATTAATATTTGTTCTTACCAATACTACTACAAGATTGCAACATTTTGGATCAAGCCACTGCTTGTAACAGAGATATATGAGATTTTAGAATAGCTATTAAAAAAAAATACAAAAAACTCCACCATAAATGGTCCTGTTGAATTGTCAAATTTAAAAAGAGGAAAGAACCCCTCCAGTCTGAAACCACTGTATTGACTGCTGGTAAAAATAACAATAAAGTCTCTGACAGCTGAAAGAGAGAAAAGAGGAAAAGCATGTTGCTTTTAAGTTTTTCCTCTTTGTTTGTTGGCGGTGTGCCCATATATCCCATTCAGGGCTGTAGAAATGGTTCACTGACTTGAAACTCTGGCTGCTTTTAATTGTGTCAGTTTTATTTGTTTAAGTAATGTGAGGAAAATACTGAGCTAGGTCTCTCAACTTTAAATTATCAACTTTACAGACATTTTTTGTCCAACTCTTTAGACAAGTTAAGAGGGATTCAGGTTTTAGATTTGTTTTGCTTGTTTCCAAATGCTGTTTTTTCACAATGGTTTTGAATTGTTACTGCACCCTCAGAGAATCTCACCATGAGCTATACATTTGCACAGTAAGTCAAACAGCACCAAATCCATCTGTAACATGGAAAAGCTGTTGAGATCTGTTCAAGTAGAGAACTGTGCAAGTCATTTGAAGTAGGGATTTTTCAACATTTTTTGTTGCTAAAAGTGCTTGAAAAAAACACATGAAAAATGTACACCTGCATAACATGTGATTCATGAAAGCATGATTGTTGCTTTACTTAGGCTTTTAAATGTTTAAAAATCTCTTGTAAATAGAGTGCTTTGTGTAGAAATCAAGTTCTGTTGCTAACAGTGAAATGAGAAAAAGAAAAACATTCTAGAATACTAATAATGCCCTGCTTTAAGTTATATTTTAATCAAGTATTTATTTTGAGGTAAAGTAGAAGGCAATGTTATGTGTATCAGATGTTAAAACTCTTTGACATTTTTTAACAATGATGAAACTCAGGAAAAAATGCATAATAACTCTCACTGAGACAACTGTATCTGCATTAAGTTGTAGTTAAACAAGTAGACAAGCATCCATGTTGTGTTGAGTATTGCAGGAAAATAAGGGCTTGTTACTTTGAGGTTCCCTTGTGACTAGCACCCATCTGTGTTGTACTGATTGATTTTGGAACATTCAACTGTGTGCTTATTTTAGGACAGAATACACATTGTTCAGTTCTTTCCTTTCATCAAGATTTCCCTGGTGGCCACAGAAGACTGAAGAGTTGTGGATGGACCTAGAGACTGACTCAGGCCACAGGCAGTGTGTGTTGTTTCAGTTGAGGAGTGGTGGTGTCTTCTTTTGGCCTATTCTGAACTTGGATGTTTCTTCATTGTGGCGAAGATCCCCTTATTGCTATACAGGCATTTCAAAGTGGAGAGCTTGCTTGAAATAATGTCCTCCTGGGTGGTTTGTTTCATTGCTTTGTGTACAATTACTGTCCTCCAGTTGCATTAGTAAGAACATTTGCATATTTATTTTTTCATGCCTTAAATTTTTACTTTTAAAAAAGCCAAGCTAATGATTCAGGGAACACATATTTTATATATTTCTTCTTTCACGTGTCCCACAGCCCTCCCATGCTATACCCCCCACCTTTTAAATAGTGCTCAATGTCTAGCCTATAAAATCAGCAATTTTGTCTTGTGTTTCACACTGTTACATTTGTGTGCAAGAGCCATGTGTACTAGAACTGCAGTACTGGATATGCAAAGTCAGCCTTTGTCCTAATGAGTGAAGCTGTGTTCTTGGTTCCTTTTGGCTGCTGGCAAAATTATAAGCACCTGAGCTACTCAGTCAGACCAGCAGCAATAGTGTCTTGTGCTGGGTGCACTTTCAAATTATTTTACAGTTTGTAATTTAGCCTATTAGTGCTGTGAAAAATAGATTTTGGAGTGGCACCCCTCTTCAGAAAACCATGGAGAAGTGACACAGGTGTCCCAAGGTAGCTGCTTCAGAGCCAGGAACTGTAATCCTGTTCTCCAGTCTCACCAGCACTGGGTTAAGAGACCTGAATCACAAGAAAGCTTAGGTTGGAAAGTTGCTTTTGATTTCATCTGGTTGAACATCTTGCTGAAAGCAGGGCCTTGGATTGGTTTATTCAGTGCCCTGGTAAGATGAGTCTTAACTATTTCTAGCAAAGGGAACTATTACTTTGGGCTTCTCTGTTTAATTCTTTTTATAGTGAGTAATTTCTTCTTTTGTCTGAAACTAGTTTGCTCTGTAGCAGCTCAGGGGGAACTGCTGTAACTCTTGGTCCTGTTCTCTTGTGCATCCTGGTGAAGAAACCAGCTCCATCTTTGTGTGGAAACTATGAACTGTGTAGGTGTCAGTTCTTGGCTCTGCTAAAACAGTGTCGTGGTGCTGCAGACCTCCTATGAATGGTTATAGGGACCCCATGTCAGGGATTGCCGTCTGATTTGTACATGTTCCTAGTTGCACTTGTCAAGTAACAGATGCAAGTTGTGTGTCACTTGGCTTTTTTTGACAAGTGACTGATTTGGGATGGCACCTGCAGTGAAGATTTCCTTCTTAACTCTGTGCTTCAGGCAAGTGAATGGACTGAGAATCAGTCTGGATACATTTTTTTTCTTTTTCCTCTGAGGAATTAATGAGAAAAGGAAGAAAATATGTGTTATAACTCTTCTGAAGGACCTCTAAATATGTGTAAATTGAAGTGTTTTGTGATAGTCAGCTGTGAGTCCAACTGATCTCATTCATGTACCATGTAATTTCTAAAATAAAAGTGTAGTGCAATCACTTTATCTCCACCACCCCCAAAAGCCTCCCTGTCATTTTACTTGATAATCATTTTATTTAAGAGTTTGATGAATCAGATTTATCCTTGAATGCTTACTTACTATTGTACATAATTTGTTTGGAATCGTGATGGAAATTTTCATTGTATCGGAATCACTAGCAAGCTCCTGTTGACTTTAGCTTGTCCAAGATTTTTCTACTGCAGTGTGATATTAAAATATTTATCAGTATTTATTTCACTTGCCCTGATGATAAAAATTTCCTTTTCTGTGAATGAAAATACAAACCCATACATAAATCATGCTAGGTAGATAAGATTTTTGGTGTAGTCAACACAAATTCAGTAGCTCATTAGGGATACTTGAATTGCCCATGTCAGCAGACTTTGTTCAGAGCGCCTTCCTCCTGCCTCCCATGCTTGCTGTATCTTTGATTCATTTTCAGAGCAGGAGACCCATGTCTCAGATATAAAGAATGCAAATTATTAAGACTTTTATCATAAATTAATATGCTCTGAACATTTGCTCTCTTTCCAGACCTTTTCACTTCCTGAGATCTCTTAAGAATTTGTAAGGGTTTTAAGAATACAGCATTTCTTCTATAGCATTCATCACAGAAAATAAAAATGTTATTTCAGTTTTGCTGATACTGACAATAGGTTCTTTTTACTTGTTTGGTGTTGAATGGGGTTTTCAGTGTATCCAGGACTATAATTTGTAGTATCATCTGCTATAGCTCATGCAGAGGAAACTGTTACTCTACTTATATGTGTTGTAGGATGGTAGATATGGTAATTTGTCCGGTTGATTATAAATGTAAATCCTGTTTTTAAGGCAATGGTAACCAAGAGTATTTTTCCTATTTACAGAGCAAGCTTTACATGGAAGGATTTAGAAGCCTAAAAGAAGGAGAACCTGTGGAATTTACTTTTAAGAAATCTTCCAAAGGCCTTGAATCAATACGGGTAACAGGCCCTGGTGGGAGCCCCTGTTTAGGAAGTGAAAGACGACCCAAAGGGAAGACAGTACAAAAAAGAAAACCAAAGGGAGATAGGTAATTACCTTACTTTGCTATTCCCTCTTTTTTTTTCTTTGCAAGTTTTTATTGAAATTATGTTTTCAGCATTTATTTGTTTGTTTTTGAAAGGAAACCCTTCTGTGCAAATTTGGCTTTTACATGTAGCTTAGTAATTTTGTTAAATCTGTGTCTCTACAACTACATCAATCACCCATTGATTAGTTTTACTTGAGAAGGTTTTATTAAATTAGAGTGAGCCTGCAGAGGAATATAATATTATTTTGTAGATACTGCTGTTTGACTGGAGAGGTCAGTCTGAATACAGGTGAAATAATGTCATGTTTAGGTGAGAATTGTACATGCTAAACAGACTATCAAAACTATCATTAAACTGCATCAGTAGTTTTATCTAGGAAAAAAAGTAAATGCTGCAGTAAGGGTTGAGATATATATAATTTGGTTAATTATATTTTTACTTAGTGAACAGAATATAAGGTGTTTCCAAAGGTTTTAATTCCTGGTTGTCTGAGGGACTGTTGTAATAATGCTTTACAAATTTCAGGTTAATTTTGATTGCTGCATTTCTCTCTATGCAAGTGCAGCAGTCTGACTTGCACTGCACTGTTACCCTTTATTTTCTACTTCTGATGGCTTGAAGAAATTGCGAATCCTCTTCACTACAAAGTCACCTGCACCTAGTTCACCAAGGACAGACTCCCTGCTTGAAAGCTTATTTGTTTGTTTGTTTTGGTGAATTCACCCTTTTTTTCTCATGCTGTTGCCCAGCCCAGTAGCTATAATGACTGAGGCCAAGGGGAACACATACTTTGTGAAGATCCTAGTAAGAACATCTAAACAGACAGGTTCTACCTGCAGTATTTAATGTATAGCTTGACTGAGAGGTGATGGCTCTCTTCCTTTGCACAGTCTGAAGCAAAGAGTAGCTTAGGAAAGATAGGGTCACCTGGAATGGCAATGTAGCCCAGGTTTGAGAAATTTGGCATCAAGAACTTTTACTAGCTACAGATGATCACTTGTCCTCACCTCTGTCAAAAGGCCCTTTTTTTGGTCCCCCCCACCCAGTTTGTAAATTTTTTTTAGTTAAGGACTGGAAACAACATGATATTTGTTCCTCTTTCACCTTCTTTGTAAAAGCTAAAAGCCATAAACACAATTTATTGCTGCTGTAACAGATCAGAGTCCATAATCACAAGGAGAGACTTTGTAAGCTGGACAAAGCTTTCTTTTTGATTGCTCTCTCTATCGGGCCTTATAGAGTCATGTCGCATGCAGTGGTTTTATGTGGTTTCTTTTTTTTTTTTTTATTACACCATAGTCTATCAGTATTATTCTTATTTAAATCATTGGGGTGTTTTTCATGAATTCTAATTGCTAATTCATTTAGGGTATTAGCATTACCACTGTTCTTGATGTTTCATACTTTGGCAGCAAGTAAAGGCCACAGTTATGCTGTTGTAATCCTGTTTACCTATTTGTTGCACATGTATGTGAAGGAAGACAGTCCTTGCTTCAAAAACCTTGAAATTTAAATGGACTGGTTGTAGGCAGTCAGGGAAGACTGCATACTGAAAGAGGCAGGGATTTGAACAATCTGTAGTACACAGTGTAGTACATGTTGGGGGAAGCAGTACATTCCAAGTGGAATTCATCTCATCCTAGGGAAGCACATAAAATCTTGGTGTTGAATCTTACCTTACTGCTGTTCCTCTTCAGAGACTATGAAGGGACCTTAGCTCCAATCCTAGAGATGCTTCCCTTACAAGTCTCAAAATGAAATGACATTAATTCTGCTTTCAGTCATGTTTTTTCATAGCTGAAGCATAGAAAAAATTGAACAGATATACCCTGAAAAACAGTGTGGGGAGCTGATCTATGAGACAGTGTACTCTCTAATGTTCACTTGCCTTTAAAAAAAGGGAAAATTTAAAATTAATTTGAATTAATTTGAATGTGAAAATGTGGGCAAAAACATCTACCCACTTCTGTCTCAGAATTCTTACACTTAAGTCATAAGACACCAAAAAAAGCTGGAATTTGAAATGTTTGCAGTAGCATTGACATTATCACTCAGTGAAAAGCAGTGTCTTTGCTTGAAGGAAAATTGGTTTTGAATGCCTAAACAATACAAAAGGTACACCTCCAACATGTCTAGTGAAAAGTTTCTTGAAGATTGCTGTTGTACTGTGAACTGCCTCCATTTATGAAAGCTAATTCCAACTTCTTGTGTTAATCTCTTTTTATGTTACCAATGTAAGAATGTGAGAGCCCAGCCTCATGCATCTTTTTGTCTGGATCCCATTTGAATGGATTCTGTTACTCTAATTACTGAGAGGAGTTAGAGATAGCAAAGATGGGGGGGGGGGGGGGGGGAAGGGAAAATCAGCTACAGGGAGGAAGAAAAAGTCCTGACACTGAGACTACCAATATTGATGGATTTTGTGAGACTTCCCTGGTAGACTCAGGGTCCCTGTAATTTGCAGTATTGTTGCTGTGAGGACTTTGCTGTGGTAATATTTCCCCTTTGGTATTGCTGTGGGCCACATTAGTTTTATAACATAAGTGGAAATTCTTTGTAATTGTCACGAGTGGTAGTGGCCACTTGGTCATTCTTTCTCAGTCACCTTGTTGGCACATGCATGTGTGAGGAAGAGAAAATCTGTGGTCCATGTGGAATGTAGCTGTGGCTCTGAGCAGCCTTCAGACTTCAGGTTCTCAGACCTCGCTTCAATTTATTGTAATACATGTATGTACTTTTTCACACTATTTTGAGAAATCTGGTCTAGAGGGGAGGTTCCTAAATGAAGCTCAACTGGGATTTTCATCTGACAGTTTCTGGGTTCAGAAGTGGCGTTTTCTGGCAGAGATGCACAGTGGAGGGGCTGTTCTCTTCCTACTTGGCTAAACCAGGGGATGAATTTGTGAGGAGTTACATTGTAACCAGCTGCAGCTCGCTTTGTAGGAGCTCTTAACACATTCCTAACACAGTGTGCTTTGCTCAGTGTTGGCAGTGAGCTGACACAAAAGTATGCTATGCTGCTTTCTAGGAATGACCGTGGGGATCTGATGGAGAAAAGATAAAGTACTCTGAAATCACACTTAATCAAGTACTTAGTAACTTGTAGACACATCTGTGGTTTGGAGTAGAGCAAATGAAATCAGAACCTAACCCACCCTCTCAGAGTAAAGTTGAGAGCAAAAAAGTTGAGTTTTTTTTTTGAACAAGCACTCTCAGTGTCACTATGTCACCTAAAATGAAACCAGGTAAAGGACTGTTTTATGAGTTGTAATTATTTATATAGATGGGAGAATATTCTGTAGTGTAGTGTACATTTAAATAATTTGACCCACAGACCTTTGGGACAATATTAATAAAGGAGCATGCTGCTCACAGGGCTAGAAGCTAGAGTTATCTTTGGGGCCTAGAGGTATTACCCAGTATCTGTAAATATCTCTGCTAGGAGCTAAAACTTGGATACTTTTTCAGCAGAGTGTCTGCTATGCTGTATTTTCTTAGCTTGGCGCTTCTTCATGTGGAGTGTTTTGGGGGAGATGGCGAGATTGACAGTTTTTGGTTTTTTTTCCTTTTTTGGTTTTGAAATCTTTACACAAAAATGGAAGCAATAAAATAAAGGAAGAAGAAGAGAACAAGGAAGAGATAATTAAGAGTATAACTCCATGTCCCAGTTATAATTTATGTTATTTCTGTCCTCTGATACCTTCTGCTAACATCACACTTGTGGCAGGGAAACTTTCTAGTACAGGTGACCTGTGTCAGTAAGTGGTTTAAACAGGTAATAAATAAGTACTGCATTGTGAGACTGGAGATTGACACAAAACATTTCACTGGCTTGGTTTATAGTGCAGCCCTGCAAGTAAGCTTTGAGGAAGGTGTTTGGGAGCTGCTAAAACCATCAAAGAACCATTACCACTGGATAAATGGTGATGCCGAATTACACCCTGGGATATGGCTGGTGAAACAGCTGGGTGTTTGTAGCTCAGTTGGCTAAACAGTACTGAGTACTGCAGCATGGATATAACACTTTGAAAACTTTTATTCCAATACAGATAAATATGAAGGAGGAGCAGTTAGAAGTGGTTTTGTGTTAAGATGCTCCAAATGGTGTTCACCAGTAACTTTTGAATATGACCAAAACCATAGTTTTCAAATGAAGAAGAGCATCGTTCTAAACCACCCACGGGGTGGAAATACAGCCACTTAGGGAAGGAGGAGTTGTAATTAAATAATACAATTCTCCCCGAGTGAACTGTCACTTAAAACTAGCTTGTGTCTGAGTCAGACAGAAAATGGTTTTAATATCTGAAGACATTTTGTGGATGACTGAAGGCAGACTATATTAAGAAAATCTTAAAGGTCGTCTTTAAAAGCTCGTGATCTGCACAAACAGCCACTAAGCTGGTGAGATGCAGGAAGGGATGACACATGGTGGTATGCCACAGGAGACATTTGAATTAAAGTTAAACGGACTAGGAGATCTAGTTTAGGACAGCAAAATTGATACTAAGTTACTTCAAACTTGATATTATATCAATTCCTTCTCTACTGATTGACTCACACTCAACTGTATCATCTAACTTTCATAGAGAAGCCTCCTACGGCTTGAACTGAACAGGTTTTTGTGAAGGAGAAATGAATAATGGGAGTGGTATGGGCTGGGAGGGAGAGCTCTGAGCTAGGACCAACGTGGGAGAAGCATGTAAAACCTGTGCTCAGCAGATGGGTGGGGAAAGCCTGTCAGTCCTTTCTCCTGAGAGTAAACAAGGCCAGACTGGTTGTCACCACGCACAGCTACAACCAAGGGGATATGTCCACTTGGCCAGCCCCAGGGACCTGCTTTGGGCAGGTCCTGAACAGCCCTGGGGTGAAGTGGGTAATGGGCAAACAGAGTCATCCAACCAGGGAAATGGTCAACAAGTTCAGGGAGTTGTCGCCTTTGGCACAAAATGGTGCCAGCACATTACTGACAAATGGTGAAATTTTCCTACTCCTCTTTAATGTAGATTGCATTCACAGTTCTGCCATTTTCCAAAGAGGAAGCTCACACACAAGTAATGCAAATATTGCATGTTTTACACCAGTTTCTTATAAATACAACCTTGCATAAGGACCTTACTCAAGGATGGTGTTTCAGCAATTAGAACATGAACACCTCCTCCCTGGCTCCCTTGCACCTGGTATTAGATGGCAAGAATCTCTTCATTCCAATTTTAATTCTTGCTTTTCCCATTTTTCAAGCATAGGACATTTTCTTTGTTTACTCTTTCCCTCCATCATAATGATTTTATTGGGAGTTTAGCTACTCTTTCCAGTCATGTCTGAGACAACCTTTTAAACTTAGTATGGAAAGACGGCCATCATTTTGTTCTCTTATGTGAAAATTGCCACATGATATGAGGTCCCTCTGGCCTACTATCATCTTTCCAACACTGGCACATATTTAAGCAGAGACTGTAAAATATAGGGGGGTATAGCTTTTGATCTTTGGCAATAGTGGTATAAGCATTCCTTCAGTATCGACAACTAATCTGCACAAGACAATTAGATGAAGTGTTAAGTACCTGAATTTGCTGGATGCAACTTTCTTTTGGATCCTCAAGCAAAGCTTGGTATTATTTTTGCAGAGTTTTATAGAGTTAACAATTTGCATGTTTAGACAATTGGTTAGCATGAGGATAAACCACTCTGAGTTACGCTTCCTTACATAATTTTAGGATTGATATTGCTGACTATGCCATAATAAGCCACTAAATTGGCAAGAACTGATTGTAATGGGAACAGGATTTAAATTTAAAAAAACCAACCAAACAAACAAACAAAAAAAAAAAACCACTACACCTTGCAAGCTTTGCAATACTCTAGGTACTTTAAGAAGGTTTTATCTTCACAGGGCTACAAGCATTAGGGACAAAGTTTTTCATCCTTGCTGTTTTCTCAGACTGACAACTCTTAGGAAGTTTTGGGTTTTCCAGGAGTGAGATAAAACCAGAAAACCCAGAGGGTCTTGTTGGTAGGGTTAAAAAGTAGGTAACTTTTAAAAATAGCTGCCACTTGGTGCTGTGGATTGGAGGCTTGAAAGCTGGCTTGGAGATGGATCTCTAGGGCAGGAGGTTAATCTTTGCTTGTCTTTGTGCAGACCCATCCAAGTCTTAAGTCAGAAGCCTCTGAAAAGTATTACTGCATATTTTAGTTAGACAGCCCTTGTTAAAATCTACATTGTCCATCTGTGTTTAAAGGGAGCTCAGCAATCCCAGCCCTCCTGCATAACAAACACACAGTGTGCTTCCAGGACTTGGTCTGTCCAGTCTAAGAACAGAAGCAGATCTTCAAGAACAAGTATTTTTGGCATGAAAAAAAAATGAAACGTAGCTTAAGAGAGAAAAAACAACTGCCACTACCTGGTGTGTATAGCTCCCAGAACCTATGGACCACACACTGTGTGCCATGATTTCTTCTCTGGCACAGGGTGTAACTCAACCAGTCTTTCTGAAATGCCTGCTGTAGAACTATGGGAAAGTGTTCCAGAGTGAGAGCAGAAGCAGGAAAATCTCACCTCTTGGAAGACAGCAAGCCCATAGTTAGGCTAGCTTCTACCCTCAGATCCAGCATACAGCACTGGGAGCTGCCTTTCTCA
Organism: Chloebia gouldiae; assembly: GCA_003676055.1. Taxonomy (NCBI): domain Eukaryota; kingdom Metazoa; phylum Chordata; class Aves; order Passeriformes; family Passeridae; genus Chloebia; species Chloebia gouldiae. The sequence goes on from QUSF01000002.1 coordinate 38,437,584, forward strand.
AAAGATACTGGATTTCTCTTCCATAATTCTGTAGCTCAAACAGTCAGGAGCCAGGATGCAGAGCTGACACATCAGTGCTTGCATGTTGGAGCAAAGTGTAGAAATTATTACAGTTGTGAATAACAGCATGCATAATGTTTGAATATAAGGTTTTGTTTTTCAGAAGACATGGAAGAAATCCCATTCAAAGTTTTAAATGGAGAGAACGTGGTTAGATTTGCAAAGCCAAGTGCCCACAGTTAGATGCAGGCTCCAAAGCTTAAATTGATCCAAGGTCAGTTAGATATTTTGGGGTACCCTGGCACACTGTAATGTGCTGGGTGCTTGTACAAGCAATTCCTCATTCATTTGAAAGGCCATTTTCTGGTTTCAGACAATTTAAGTACCAAATTTATCACAAGGCCGCTTAAAGTAAGGTCTCTTTTCAAATCCTCCATTGCTGGTGGACTTGATGACCATGCAGTGTTTCAGCCTGCTCACTTGGGCGAGCAGGAATTGGGCTTTGCACTTAGCCCAACAAATCATCAAAACATGCAAAAATATGTGCTGCCTTTCCGTCATGTGTCTTCTGGTGGGGTTTTTCATGTGCTTCAAGTAAATGCAAATATCTGTGCCAAGAGAAGAGCCTGGAACCTGGTAGCCATGATACCGCTAAGCAATATCAATGCAAGCTTGTATTAAGAACAGAGTAGAGCCTGGATAAAGTTTTTTTGGTATCTGTTTATATGCATGTACAGTTAAGAAGAGAGAGGCCCCAAATTTTTCACAGTGTTTATAATAAGAAATCCAAATTTGATGCTAAAGTAAGTAGATTCAATTCTGAAAACATACCAGGAACAGATGAAGTGAGTAGGAAGGTGTCGTTTTTATGCAGCCTCATGTAGAGTAAAGCTGTCCCTGCACAGCAGATGGGTTTCTTAAGTACATACACTGTTTTTGGAATGCAGAGTATTTTTCTTTAATCGGATGTCTTCTCTAGGCATCATGTTTTCTGACTAGTCAACTCTCTTTCGTCGAGGGGTGAGCTCTCTCTCACTTAAAACAAATTCTCAGTGTATATTCAGGCCTTTGCCTACACTGATACACCTAATGATCCCACTGCATTCTTACCTGTAATAATGATTACACATACCAGAAGGAATTTAGAAGCACAAAAGAATTGAGAACTTTGCTCAATTTAACAGACATTATGCATAAATCCAGTAGAGTATGTCAGTAAATAATTTTCAAAAAATCATTCTGTTTCTAAAAAATCTTCCTGATACAATGGGCATCTTCTTTTTTAATTCAAATTTGTTTCTCAGTTTAATTTCTTACCACTATGCTATTTTCGAGTAGACAAAAATAAACAAAAAAAATGCATACATTTTCAAGGGCCAAATCAGTAAATACTTAATCTTGTGCTTTGAAAATAGCAGGGAACCGAGCATTATTTGAAGATATTTTCCCAATTGTGAAAATTCTGTTTTAAGCTGATACTGATCCTGACTACAGACTCTGTCTGCTGGTTTCAGCTCATGTGACATGCTGTACCTGCCAATGAACTGGGAACAGACCTGCTCACAGAATAAGCTACCTTTTTAAAAGGTTCAAACTGCTTGTGCTTTATGTTATGACATAAATATTAAGTGTAATTAAACCCCAAATCTTCTTTCTATTTTAGGAAAACAATTGCATCGCTTTGTTCTTGTTTTTTTTGGTGGGTTTTTTTGTTTGTTTGTTTGTTTTTTGGTTTTTGGTTTTTTGTTTGTTTGTTTGTTAATATATGTTGCACTCCAGCATCACCTAGCAAACATACTCAAAACATGTAATAAATAAACTGCGCTGAGGAGAGATTATAATGGTGATTCCAGATGATAGAAATAATTGTCATAATTGTTTTTTGAAAAAGATAACCAAAATTTTGAAAGCTGGAGAAAAATGAATTATAGCATATCTGCTAAATCAGATATCCCCAAAACATTGCCTCTAATTTACCACTTTAAAAGGAATAAAAGTTCTGGAGCCCTTTAACTTCAAATTAATAAAGACTGTGCAGTAATGTAATTCCAAATTGCTACAGCTGTTTCTTTTATTAGCTGTGGCTTCATGTTTCTGGCCTTGACACTTAAAGATCAAACCTACTTAAATATGAATAATTTAAAATGTGAATTTACTTCATTATCTTATTTTGCCAAGAAGCTCAGCAGCTCATTATATAAGAGGCATGTGTCACGGTGGTAGTCATCTCCATAGTGGTGATGCAGGCACGATGCTGCTCTTCCCACTGTGCATCCCCCACCCCCAAAAGTGCAGCAGTTGTCGAGCAGGTAATGAGACACAGGACACCTGTGTCCTGAAAGAAGTCATGAGTCTGTAAGGGCATATTTACACAGGGAAAGGGACACTTATTTCAGGAAAAAAACATACCAGTTGAAGCCACCCCTGCACAGCAATGTGGCATCCTCCATCCAGAAGTAGCAGAACTGAGTGGGACTTTGCAGTTGCTTCTTCTGGTTATGACAAGCTGCTCAGTGAAGAGACAGTAGAGCTCAAATAGAAATGCTCCTGTGGTATCCACAATCCCTCAGGCAGGGTAATAAAAAGATATTTCAAGGATAAAAGGTAGGGTGAAGATTAGGAAGAAGCAGGAATAGGAACACAAACACAGGGAAGATGAGGAAGGAGGTGGACCACAAAAAGAGTGTCAATGTGAGAAGCCCAGATCTTTTCCAGGCTCCAAATAGTTCCCTCAGTGCTGGTAGTTCTGCTGCTCTTCAGGGACTACAGAAAAACCTGAATCTCCCTACACACACAGTCAGGGATTCAACTGAACTTTCCTGCATTTTGAAAAATCGCTGCAAGTCAGGAGCTGAAGCACAGGTGGCATGTGAGCTCCTGCTCTTCAGCCTTGCAACTATGGTGCAAGGTGGATCTATGGTGATTCCAGTGGATCTGGGAGAGTTGATCTGAAATAGGACTTTCTGCAGTATTCTGCTTATTGTGTGTTCCTTGTTTACCAGGTGACAAATGTAACACTTCTGGAGTCTGTTTTGCAGAACCACCAAATACAGTCCTCACAGTTGCTCAGTTTGAGCTTTGCCTTAAATGCATCAGGTGCTATAAAACAGTAAGTGCTCCAAGGGCACTGGTTATTTCAAATTGGGCACTTAGAATGATGCTCCTCTGGAAAATAATTTTGGCTTTTTTTTCTTGTGCTCCAGAATCTTGTGCATTTCTCTGAGACCAAATAAACCACACAATTTTGTAGAGACGTTGCAAAGTAATTAATGTTTTCAGTGCACAAAGAGATTTTAGTGAGAGCCCCAAAATCAGTATTTTTTGTGTTCATAATTTAGCTGGATTTAATGGTGAGTTCAAGCATAGAATTCAGTAGGCTAAGGAAAAAGGATACAATAATTTGTATTTCATGCAGCAAATGAGAAAAGGAGAACTCACATGTGGATTCACAGGCTGTTACTGCAGTGTAAATTATTTCCATCTCTTTTGAATACTGAATTGATAGATAATAGGATTTGTAGAAATTAGCCTGCATACTCCTCTCACTAGTTTGGGGATTTGGATTAGTTTTTGTTTGGAACTGTAGGATGAGGATGTAGAGAGTTTCGGGGAGGAAGTGGAACACTGCACAAGAGAGCAAAGGTGCTGTGGCCAAGCTGGAGGAATAGTGAGCCAAGCATGGCATTGTGGATTGGGAAGAGGGAGCTGGGTTTGCTCAGTAACAGTGGAATGGTTAAGGAGGAAAGAGTTGTGAAAGTTCACTGTGAAATACGGGAATGAGCTAAACAAATTCTTTTATTTGATCTCCATTAATTTATAATCTTATGATATTAAATCTCCTGGCACTACAGCTTTTACAATGAATAGCTGAAAGTACAAAAATTGATTTAAATTGTACTGGTCTTGTGTTCAATGGCTGTCTCTATTCTAGAAGTCACTTGGAATTTTACCCTTTTAGCTGTTTAATGCTAAACATTTAATGTTTTTCAGAGAGCTCTGCAAACAACAGCTAAGTACAGACTTCTCAATTAATGTTGCAACAGTGTTTGCATCAAAGTTTAACCAGGATGCTTTGATTTCTTTTAATGATAAATGAATATATTCTCACCAGTGTAAAAAGCTGAAATAGTTCAGTGTTTCAAAATCAATTTCTGATTTGCTAGTGTTTACAATTAGTATCTTTGCCATTTTGTTGTGCTAAACTAATACTGTAAAACAAAACTATAGTGTCAGTGTGTGTCTGCCTGAGGTGAGTTGTACTGCAGAATTGTGCAGTGTTACTTCTTCCATCAATAGTTGCACTAGGATTAGAAGTTGTATGTAGCTCAGATGTAAGCCTATTAATTTACCTCGTTAAAGGTTTTGTTGTATTTACGTTCTTTCTCCCTATGCAAATCACTTTTTATGAATCACTTCTTTCTAGTAAGTAAATGAAAAATCTCTCCTGTTTATCAGACTAAATTTTTCAAGTTCTTAAGTTCTAATACATTTTTTGGAAGACTAACGGTTAACTAGTCAAATAATAATTGTTAGAAACATGTGCCTACACCTCCTTGTAATAATTACTTAAAATGTGTAAGCCCTTTCATTTTCAAAGTCAAAAAATAATCCTCAGAGTGGATTTAATTTACTTGGTAAATAATTCAATGTGATTTTAATGTTATTAAATGTGGGAATATCATTGCTCACTTCACTAGTGAGAAATTCTGGAATTTTTGTCTTTATGTTCATTTTCCTTGGATCCCAGAAATAATTTTATCAAATGGTTCTCTTATTATCTCTGTATTTCTACCTCCCTGGAGCCTCCTGAAGTTATCTTTCTCCTTTACAATTTTATACATTTCTCTTATAAATAGAAAAGAAACATCTGGCATTTTTTTTAATGAGAGCTGTTCTCTCATTGACTAAACAAGCAGCAAGGAATCTGTTGTGTGGTTGATTATTGCAAGAAAATGAGGTAGTAGTCTCACTAATAATCACTAAAATTTGTATTAACTGGCGCTGTTTCATTTTCTGAGTCAGCTAATCTCATACATTCACCCTTACAAGAAAACAAATTGTGTTTAAAAATGCCTGGTGTGGAAAAATTGGACTTTCAAATGTAGAGATTAGAAACATTTAAAACATACATATCTGTGGTTAAAGATGCCAGCTCTTAATTCTCCCTGTCTAGAGCTTGCCTTTTTTATCTTTGAAGTTCCGTCATTATTCCGTGTCTATGCCTTTGGTTTATTTTTGTATCCTACAGAAATTAATTCAAACTGTTTAGGTCCAATCTTTTAGAATATTTATGAATGCAATTTATCGACAAGTTTACATTTTATGCAGCCTGTGGAGCTGGATTTTGGAATTTGCTTTTTTAGTAGTTCTTTTGTGGAAGAGAAATCTTTCAGGCATGAATTGATAGTCCAGATCTTTTGAGGTCTGTCTGTGCTAACCTATGACCTCTGTTCTTAGGAGGTCAACATCTGAGGGCAGGAGATTAAGGCAGTTAAAAGATTGGAATGGGAACTGGAATGGAAAAATTAGCCAGCACATTTTGGGTGGAAAACATCAAAGTCATCAAACAATTTGCTTATTTTAAACTCAGTTTAAGGGTAACAAGCTAATTGTACTGTGTTTGTTGATGCAAGCAATTTATATTATTTGAGAACATTAACCCTGAAGAATTTTTTTTATTGGAGAAACATAATGCCTCTTCAGTATAAATGCACTATGCATTTTGTATTCTAAATGCTTTTATGCAAGATTTTTAGATAATAATTCAGGATCTGCTCATACAGTCTCTGTGTATTTAATTAGCTGTATTGCTTACAAACAGCAACAGTAAGTGTAGTGGAACCTGAAACTTGCTTGTAGTCTGCTGAAGACCCCTTGGTGTCGTTGGAGAATGCAGGTGCTCTCAGTACAAGGGAAAAATTATTCTCAAATTAAAATTTTCTAACTTCAGTGCTTAAACTCATTTGTAAGCATCTCTCCTTGTTTCAGTTTTTGAAATGTGAATTACTTTCCCATACAAATTTGTGACCAAGACATGTTCTTTTATAGATTATAAATTGACTTACGAGAAAAGACACCATTGTCTCTTTGTTCTTGTCTGACATAGTTCAAAATTCATTAGTGTGTGTTTTTAGAAGAGTGACAACTTCATCTTTCATCTGTGCATTGACTTAAAAAATGTTATTATCTGGAAGAAGACACCTTCCCACATCTGAACAATTATGCAAGTTTAAGGATTTGTGTAAGCAATCACATTTTCTTCTTGGTTGTTTAACGTGCAAATGAAAGTGGTTTCAGTATCATAGGCAAAAGCCAGACTAGTGTTTCAGCATGCAAACTCACCTAGCAGGAAAGAACACAAAAGTTCCAGGTACATCTCAGCTCAGGCTCTGACTCACAGCAGCACATGGATTATGGTACTTCTCCTATAGGTATGTCTGCTAATTAAATTAAAGTACTATAATACAGTTAAACTCAAGAAGACAGCCATCTGTAAAACCTCCACATGTTTTTTTGTTCTTTGGATAGTAAAGGACACGAGATTTAAACCCCTTTGCAAGCTTACAACTTTACAAACTCTTTCTCTAACTGTGAAAACTTCCTTTTTGCAGTTTTTAGCCCTGATTTGCACCCGAGGGGAAATGGAACAAAATTATCACCATCATTTCTTGTTCTTTCATGGAGGGAAAAGAAGGGAAAGCAGGAGGAGCTGTTGCAGACTGCAGCAGCCCATGGGCTGCTCCCAGGGTCGCAGGCACTGCTTTGTTTCCTTCCTGCCATTTCAGTGGGTTGCTGGAGAAGGTCTGCCAGCTGCAGGGGTGGCTGTGCTCCACCATTCCTGTATGTGTCCTGCATCCTCACTGCTGCTGCCACAACTGGCTGTGGCCTGCGTCCCTAGGAGTGCCACAGGCGTTGGGAATTAGAGAGCATTTGAAGGGGCAGAACCAGCCCTGAAGGGTATTGCATCTTTGAGACCTGTTCCTTGTTTGAATTCTTGGGATGAAATGGGGTTAGCTTCTTATCAGCCATTTTGGGATTCTTGCTTGTCAGCATTCTCTGGTTGAATAATCGATGGCTGGAGAGGTAATTCTGTTTTACAGAATGGTTTTGGTTACCCACTTGTGAGAACTTGTGAATCCATGTGAAGGAATAGAGGATTTGTTAATTAGTAAAGAAAAAATGTAAACTACAAAGATAGTGTGGCTGACATGGCTTAAGATAACTTTCTTGTTTGCCTGAGCCATTTCTATACCTTTCTTCTGTTCTCTATGTTTACCAGTAATCTCTTGAATGCAATCCTTCCTAGTCCATACAATACTTAAAATCACTGTAGTTTTTTATTACAATAGTAACTGTGATTCTTGGCTATTTGAATTATGAGTGAGTAGTGATACAGACACAATTTTTAATCTGGAAGGCTTGCTTCCCAGGATTTTTGCTGGATATGTGTAGCCTCTTGTTTCATGATGTTTGATGATTCAAGCACCCTGTCTACAAGCCTGCTTTTCTTAATACCTTTGCCCACCCTTTAAAGTAATCTGCAGATACCTGAGATCTGCACATCAAAAGCTACTCTAGTGCAGACTCTCAAGGTGCTGGAGGTTTTTCATCCCTTAGCAATTGTGGCGTTAGTTCTAAATGTGCTAAGAACTGCCTCCAAGTTTTATGTGCAGTAGCTTGCGGGGCAGAGTAGACTGCTTGCTGAGTTTGTGGAAAGGTAATTCAGCACTCAAAGTTATAATGCAATTTTTGAATGACTTAGAAATTAATTTGACCTCCCTATGATGAAACCATGCTTTGTTTTTGCTTGGCCTTTTTGAGAAATAGCTAGAGAATATATCCTCAGTTCCCTCACATCTTCCTTTCACAACAAAAAAAAATGCTGTAGTGATATTCAAAACTTTTTAGAATTACTGCAAATAGTATTTTTCAGGCTTATGTGTTTGTGAAGGTTGAAATTTCTGGCAGTGCAGCTGTGCCAGATTCCTGACTGCAGACTCCAGGTGCTCTTGGAATCAGTGTCTCCAAATGGACTCTGTAATTTTCCTCAGCTGAGTCACTTCCTTACCATGAACTACCATAAAGAGATTGTTACTTCTGCTTTGCTTTCTAGGGTTTAGCCTGCACTGCCCCCCTCCTTTTCAAAATAAGAACTCATCAGAAAACACTTTTTGTAGGAAGTTGAATTTGGAGGATTTCAGAAAACTGGATTATTGATTGCCTTTTTTTTTTTAATGGACTGTTGAGGTTTGTGTTCCTCATCTGTTTCTAGCTGCTGATTTGAATGAGAAGCTAACAAAAAAATGCATGTTGGTTTTGTTTCTAAGTAGTGGTTGAAGTTGTTGCCAACTGCCAGGAGAACATGAATGTCTTAAGAGATACTTCAGGTGATAGTTATCCATAAAATCTTTGGAAGTATATGGTAATAAATCTGAGATGTTACATATACATTTTCTTCATGACCCGCATTTCTTGCTTAATTCCTGCATAAAATACAAATTACTCAAATCTGAAAGCTTTTAAATTTGTTAGAATAAGTCTTTACACCAGTGCAAAGTTAAGATGCATTTTATAGAAAATTTGCTTTAATTGTCAAGAGGAAAAAACAATTTTTAGATCTGTTGTATACACGTGTTGTACACACATATATGGTATATACAATAGATTTATTGTATATGGGTATATACAATAGATTTATGAAAGGTTACCTCAGTTGCACTGAAGAAAGTGGGTGCCAAAAGAAAGGTGACTTAATAAATTATAAGGTATCAGGCAAAATGAAGCTATAATTGTGTAGCTGTGTTAGCTTGCTCTCATTAGGCCAGGTAACAAGAGAAGTAAAAATGTGACTTGCCCTTTTATCTGCAGTCTTGCCTATGTAAGAAAGTCAGCGGACAGTTTCCAAAAACCTGCAAAAAATTCTTGAATTACAGATTCTGGTTAAGACTGTAAGTGAAAAACTATATGAAGGTGGTATTAGTACTGGGAATTAATTGTGATGCTGTATGCACACTAATCACTGTAGTGAAACATCTGGCTGCAATAATGAGATGCTGTGTTGTGAACAGGATTCCACCATGTTCCCTTGCTATGGTAGCAGGTGGTAAATTTGCTTAAGCTTGCATATTTTGTTACATTGTAGAGTACTGCATTTTGTGTGTGGCATATAAATCCATTTTCATTTAGCTTGGAAATGTTTTCTTCAAGCAGATTCTCATTTAGTCAAAGAAAAAAAAAGATTCTGCAGAGACATGGTTTATTATTATTATTATTATTATTATTATTACAAATTTGTTTCTTAAAAAACAGTGCTTTGTTAAATGATAGTTTAAGTTTGTCAGTTTAGAAATCCTTATTTCCTTGAAGTAGCCAGCTGTGACCTCTGAAATGGTTAATTTCAATCAGTGTGTAAAGGCTAAATCAGTATGTAAAAGCTAAATTAGAAGCAGAATCAGGATGGAAGTGAAGGTAGGGGTGTGAAGAACTGGAGATGGGGAGGAAATGTGGTAACAGGTATTACTGGATATGAACTAGTAGTTTGTGGGACTGGTGCTGACTGAATAAAGAGAAGTGGTGAGTGGGCAGTGTTCACCTTTTGTGATAGACGGAGGCAGGGCTGCTTCTGCTCTGATGCTTTCTGTGGACTGATGACTCCCGATGCTTGTAGACAGGTCTTCAGCATGCTTCTGCCCCAAAGCAGGCAGTCTGTAGAGCTCACTTTCCTTTCCCCAGCAGAAAGCTAGAGAAGCTTCTTTAAAGTGCATATTTCACATGATACAGAGGAAGGGGAGTACCAAACATGGGTTGGCTGCAAGCTGATGAAGAGAGAAAACAGCACAGATTGTAGCTGAGTGCTTTGCACTCGTGGTCCAGGGTGCACGGCTGGCCAGGGCTCTGCCTGCCTGAGGTACAGCTCTTTGCTGGGGCAGGCTGGGGGCTCACCCCCTTGTAGGTACCCAGGAGCCCCAGCCACTCTGTTCATGGGGCTGTACACTGTCTGTGAAAGCCAGCATAAATGAAAGTGTGTGGCACAGCTGTGGCTGCACTGAAATCTGGTGAGACAATGGTTTGGTGCCAAGAACCAGGCTCACTGTAGGTGTGCTGGGACTGGAGTCCCAGGGATGCTCTCTCCTGGGAGGGGATGGGCTGCACTGGGCTCTGTGACAAGACAGGCACTTTGTAAAATTTCCCCTCTTGGTTTTCCGACAGACAGCACTCAAGACACTGCCAAACACAACCTGATACTGCTGAGATGGTCAGGCAGTGTGGCCAGGAGAGTTCTTCTGAGGATGCTGTAATTGATGCAGCCCTGGAGACCTGTTTGGCAGAATGTGCCAGTAAGATCTGCACATGCCAGTTTCTTTCCACAAGCGAAAAGAGCCGCTCTGAAAGAAAGACAAAAATGGGGAAGGTACACAGGTGGTCTTGGCCCAACCATAGGCCATACCCTTTCTCAGAGGTATTCAAGATAGATTCCTTCAGATTTTAAAGTTAACTTAAAATTTTATGCATCAGTAAACGTTCTTAAATGTGCAGTAAATTGAGTACATTTAGGTTATTGTCAATGTAGGTACTGAACACCCTGAGATTTTTTTTCTTTATATGTACTTGTAAATCATATATATGGAATATATAGCATGTTAACTCTAATCCACTCGTTCTGTATCTCATGCCTGTGTCCATTAATACATAGCTGGGTTTTGGGACTCTCCTCATCACATCTTGACATTCTTTGGGGACACATAGCTGGTGTTTAATTATGTCTGATTTATGTTTGCCAAAACTCTCCCCAGCAACTGCAGCAGAATTCTTCAGCCAGAGCTCCTAGAGAGGCAACATTAAGTTGAAAATAATGTAAATTATTATTTATCTATGTATATAAAAACATTGTAAAACAATACTTGTTTAAGTATAAAACATAGGAGGTTTTTTAGGTGTTATTGATTTTTCTGCACTGCACTGTACAAGCTGAAGTAATGGGAATCTCCAGTGTTCTGGACTACGTTAACAGATTGAATCCCTATTATTTTTTCCTGAAGGGGAACTGTGACTTTAAAAGAAAGGGATGCTGCCCCTGACTCTGAAGCCAGGTCTCTGCCAGGGTGCAGTTTTGAATTACCACGGCTGGGCAGCTGCCATGGCCCCCCAGCACCCACAGCCAGCCTTGTGGTCCTCTGCCTGCAGGGTCACCGTGCCCATCTAATTCCTCTGAGAGCCACTTCAGGGAACGTAACTGAGAAAAAACTAATCCTGCAAAAATAAAAGGTACCGAGCAGCAAACGGGTAGAGAGGTGACAGAGCGGGGGACGCCTCTTGGTTAACAGCTTGGCGCTCGGTGGGTTTGTGTGGAGTGAGAAACCCTACGGGCAGCTCGGCGTGAAACGTGTTGTGCTCTCTGCTCAACGTGGCGGAGACATTCCCTGCTGGCAGCAGCTTTTTGGCCTCTGCAGTAGGAGCGATAGGAAGTCTGCCCTCACTGGTGGCAGGTGGTGATTTAAGAGCCAGCAGGGCTCATGGGAGGAAAGTGTCAGGAACACAAAACCCAGCAGGGTGTTGGGTTTGGCCTCTAAAAGGCCAGAGGTATAATTAGGCATCAGCAAGACCTCGCAGAGGGTTTGGGGAGTGTCCCAGGCGAGGTCTTTTCTATTTGGGCTTCCTCTGTCAGTCTGCCAGTAGATCCCGCTGCACATGGCTCCCCACAAGAGTGATGCTCCGTGCTTTTTAGCAGGGCTGCAGCTCATGGTTTTCCTGGCCAGGGAATGAAAACGTGATGCAAAAAGCAATCCTACGTATTTTAGATACTTTGGTGCCACCACACCGTTAACTTGTCTGTGAAACTGTACAGTACCAGGAGGTTGGCAGATGACTGGGAAGGTAAGCGGCATTCCTCAGCTCTGTGCCTGACATCCCTGTGGGGCTGGAGAGCAGCAGTGCTCAGGCTTAGCTCACTGGTAACTTCCAGTCTGGCGTTTTAGTACGTATGCAGTGGTCATTTCTCAGTTCCCTTCCTGCCCTTCAGCAGCTGCTCCTCAAAATCTGCAAAATGCAAGCAGTAGGCTTGGAGGAGTCAATGTGTGGTGTCATCACAGCTCTTCCTTCCCTGCCAGCTTCCGCTAAACAATCAGTTTCAATTTTTTTCTGCTTCTGTTGCATTAGTTTGAAGTGCTGTGAACGATGTGAAGACAATTGAAGATACATACTAAAACTAGCATTTCCTGTTGTAGTGTTCTGCTATTTCACATCAATCATGTTATCTGAAGGATGTTACAGTTTCAGAGGTTCACTTGGGAACTTAAACGTACTAAAATTATAGCCTATGTTCTTTATGACAAGGAAAAAAAAAACATAAATTTCACATACAGTAACAGAAAACCATATTCTTTCCATCTGATTTTTACCACATGCACCAATTACAGACTGTTTTTATGTCATACAGAAGAAGTTAATATATCAGGTTTCTTAATGACAGATCTTCAAAATAAGTTTTCTCCCCAAATGGGAAGGATTATATAGAATCAGCACTTGAGGTCAGTAGTACTGTAACGCTAGAAGGCAGACCTAAGTGTCAGTAACTTTGTGAAACTCAGTCTACAATTCACTCAGTGTTGTGTTTTTCAGGCTTCCAAAAAAAATGAAAATGTATATTCCCTGGAATTTCCAGGTATGCATATTTTCCTAGTCATTGCTAGGAATCAGTGAATTATCAAAGGATTCATAAGTGCTGTTCAAGTAAAAGTAAGTTACAAAATGCTATTTTATGAGATAGTAAACTAGCATTATTGTGAATCTTTCAATCACCCTCAGTTACTAAGAAATTTGAACAGGCGTCTTAAAAAACTCCAAACAACCAGTTTGTTTAAAAAAAAATAATTTATGGTAAAGCTCTAGAGTGATACTAATGTTATTCAGAGTCTCTTTTGTACAAATAATGTGCTACTGGCAGCTAAAGTCCTGATTTATTGATGACTTCCCTTTCTATAAGACAGCTTCTTGTCATCAGCATCAAGAGAGGAAAGTTACCAGCTGAACTAATTAATTCTGCAAGACTTCATAGGAAAAATAATTTTACAGCTATTTTTTCTAACTGATACGCATGTGATTTAAGCTCTGGAGGCAAGAGGCAGGGTAAGGTATGGAAATGCAAACAGCTGCCTCTGAAAGAAACAAATCTTCAAGGAAGCTTAACATGCTGAAATCAAGGGGGGCACATAATCTCCATCCTAGGGTGCTAAAGTACTGAGTGTCACATCAGTCCAGGGTTATTAACAGCTTTTGCTTTGAGATTTGGATTTAGGACTAAAGAATGTTCATTAAAAAAGGACATAAGAACTGCAGGCAATGGCAATCAATCTTGTCCAGTCTCAAAATATTTACGACAGTTTTGCATCCTGCTAATAGAGAAGACATGGAAAAATTAGAAAAAGTGGATGAAGTGCAATGTTAGTTTATCAGCTCCAAATTGTGCCTTATTTTTATTATTTATTTATCTAGTATTTGTATTCTGTTAACTAGATTTTTTTTTTAGACAATGGAAATGCACTAAAGATGGTCTGGCCTTCAAAAATGAACAGTTACAATGTGCAAAGGAAAATTATTAGTTAAAAGAAATTTCAATACATGAACTGTGAAATGGGTGAAAAATACCTTTACTTGATTTTGAACCTTCTCCTGTAATTTATTATTTAGAAATAGAAATGGTTTTAACAACACATTGGATATAAAAGTTCTGTGCCTTGTGCAGCATCTCCCACTGATGCCAGCACCACCACATAGGTAGCCTTTAAGGACAACCATATTAAAGAAATATTCAAATTAAAAATAACTTTCCTAAGTTGCACCCTGCTATTTATGTAAAAGTCAACAGGGTAAGAGACAGAATTCAAACTTGACATTTGTGGGGGAAAGCAGAAGCTATCATGTCCTGCCTGTCTTGCCTTTCTTGCTGGTGTGCCTCCTGTGGTTGCCCTTGGTCATTGGGGTAGATTGATCTTCCCCTTTTCCTGCTAGCCATGGTTGCCCCCAAGTTTTTGTGTCATGTTACAGGAACCCTCGGAAAGAGTTTGGCTGGAATTTTGCTGGTTTTGGGAAACCTGTAGAACAATGGAGGCAGCATCTAGAGCAGTTTGGGGAAAAAAGATAAATGATCAGGTCCTTGATTCTTCACTCCAGTTCATGCCTGCAGCAGGATAAGCACTGCTGAGCTTCAGTTGCCTCCTGACTCCCTTTCCTAAAGGCACACAGACTAACTGGGAATAGCAGGGGTGTAACACATTTCAGTGAGTAGCTGTCTCCTATACCAGATGAGCCACTAGCCTGGGAATCAGGTTTTCCTTCCCTTCCTTACTCTGCCAGTGTAGTGCAAAAGCAAGCCACTTTGAACGGATCAGGAAATTTGCTTTAATGCATTGATTATGGTTTCTCAGCTCTTTTAATAGCTTGATCGGCCTCAGTGTTGCCAAAGCCTTTGTGTAGTTTCTGTAAGAACAGATAATTGTTTGCAGAATCCCTCTAGTGCCATTCTCAAGTTGTGCTAACTGCACTGTCAAGTCCTCTGCAAAGAGGGAAACACATTGTCTGTTGCTCAGTGGTGCAATTCAGTAATTCCTGGCTGCTGCCTCCTTTTCCTGAGATGCAGTTTTCTTTCTTGATGGCAGGCTCATTGGGTAGAAAAGGCTGGAGAGATGGTTTTGTGCTTTTCTCATCCTGTGCAGAGCAGCTTGCACTACAGCTGGAGTAGACTGGGAGAACAGTATTTCCCTCTCCCAAAATTATGTTACCTTGCTCATCAGCTGGAAACCTTCTAGGCAACCAGGTGTAGTCTCGTGAGTTTTCTGTTACCTCTGTTAAGTCATGGGTTGCAGCTTTTCATCAGCAAATGTTTGACAATTTTGCATCATTGCACAGGCACTACGAGGTATCATTTTCTACATCACAAATGTTGTACAAACGGGTCTTGGCATTTAACAATTTGCAAGCATCCCCTTATTTTTCAGGCTGAGTCATCTGCTGTGGACTGTCTTTGCTCAAACTCCTCTTACTTCCTTTTTCATCTTAAAGGCACAAAAAAGGTCAAGACAGGGAAATATGACCAAATTTTCAGAAGGCAATTGTCATTAACAAAAATGATTCAGTCACGGGTTACCTGGGTTTGGTAGGAAAGAAATTACAACCTGACTGTTGATGAAGTCAGTGATGATTACTTGTGTGATTAAGAACTGCTGGGACAGGATCTGAGGCTGCAAGAGAAGGCTGCAAGGGAGGGAGAATCTGAGGCTTTTGATGAATATTTGGGGTAATGACCCTGAGGTAATGTATGATGTGCTATATAGGTCAGAGTTAGGGTTTGGTTTCCCTCATGAACCAACAGATCAGGATTTTAAGAAGGGCAGAGGAAGAATAGGGGAGTAGAATGGACCTGCTGCTGCTGCTAACAACCATTAAAAAATACAAAGCCAGCTGCTCTCAGAGCAGAGCTTGATCCTTTCAGTGTCTTTAACAGCACAGTATATATTCAGAGGAGGGGAATTCATGAGGCCCTATGGACCTACACCATGGCATTACAAAAAAATGCAAACCCGAACAATGGGTGGCCTCAGCGGTTCCATCTGGCTCACCATTAACAAGGTTAAAGTAAAGTGGTTTTCCTTGGCTGTGTCACACACAATTTACACTTCAGATGCTTTAACTTTGGAGCCAGACCGAAGGGAGCACCACTCTAAACACATGCAGCAAGAGTCGCCTAAGATGTGTGGTAAGCACATTTGGTATTGATGCTCTTTCAAAGATACAGAGTGGTAGCATTTAGATCGTTTTTAAGTACTATTTCCAAGTGCAGATTTTTTTTCTAAATAATTTTTTAATATCCTGTCAAGAGTGTAGAATTGTAGTCAGATATTGTTTACTCCAAGTAATTTACAGGCATGGTAATATTAGAGGCTGGATTCAGTAACAGCAGAAATTATTAGAAGTCCTAGAAATGTTCTCATCAGCATTTCTGGTATGAAAACCTCAAAACATCAAACTGCACTTTGAAGCTAAAGGGATATTAATACATATAAGTGTATTCTGTTGTAGAGCATTCTTCTTTCACAGCCACCAAAGTACTTAGTTAATAGCACAGTTAATGGCAGATAATAACCTTTAAAAAACTTCTGCTCTAGAGGGGCAGTGTTATGTCAACAGGTATGTTGGCCTCTTAACTTCTCATGCTCATTGAGTGGAATAAGGCATGGGAGTTATCCCAGCATCTTGCAGAAATCAGGTTCTTTGTCTCAGCTTTGACACAGTTAAGAGAACGCAAGCATTCTCTATGGTGTCCCATTCTCGAATAAAAACCAATTGTTACTGAATGAGTTGATAAAGTTGATAGTTGAATTTCAAAGCTGTTTTGTCTCTTAAGACAAACATCTGAGCAGTTAAATCCGTGGTAAAGAGCTAAAGTAATTTACAGAGTGAGGATAGACTATTATTGCTGCAGAGGTGTTCAAGGCATTCCTCAGAATGGAGCGAGTGTTGCTCTGGATGACCTGGCCATCTTGGCTGCCTTTGACTATGAATTGTGAGTTCAGTAGTGGAACAGAACTTAATACTGCTCCTGAAGTTAAACAATTGAACTTGCATGCCACGACAGCAGTGGACATTGCTGACTCGCAGTTATCCTGGCAGTGTCAGTAGGCTCACATGGGAATGCCTTTAGCTCGTGCCATACTGAACTTCCTCCTTAGTGAGCTGTGCAGTACTGCTGTGATGGGGCACACTTCCTCCTGAGCATGCTGCAGGGTCGTTGGCATCAGCCTCACCAGGGTTGAACATTTGGTTTGTGCCTTCCAAGCTTTTCCAGCAGGTGAGACAGTGCCATTAATGATGGCCTCCTTTGCCTCTAATAAGGGACTTGGTGTGGATGATCCTTTTCTTGTTTATCCCTCTTCTTCAGTCGTTCAGTTTTGTGACCCACCCTTAAGGCCCCTCCATGCTGCCTTTTCATCTCTCTTGCAAAGACAGGGATATCCTTGAACATGACACTTGAGTTTCTGACTATATACATCGGTCCTGTAATTGTAGCCATGATTATTGTAACATGCAGTAATTTTACAGATTTACAATACTGTATATTTGACAGGCATGTCAAAGTTGCCAAGCTCCTCTCAAAGGTTTCCTGCCCACTGAATTTGAGGTAACTACAGGCAAAGTAAATTGAGCTGAGAAGTTGTCTTGTCTAATTGGTGACAAACCATTGACATTCCCTCCTCTTCCTTTTTAGCTGCTGGTCTGTCCATGAGCAGCTTTTGACTCAAGCCCTACCTTAACAATAGCCTCAAAAGGAAAATAGAGAACTATTCTTGCTGAGCCGTGACAGGTGCAGCGCTTCCACACGAAGCATTGCAGTGGTGGGAAAATGAAGAAAGAATAACACAGCAAGGCAGACCCTGTGAAGGGGTAGAAGTAAGATAGTCAGGCTGCAAGTACTTGTCCAGCTGCAACTTGCATGAGCATGAAGTGGGAAATGCCCCAGCTATCTCTGCATGAGTGGAGGGACAGTTCATTAAAAAAGCATTAGTTAGCCTGAAATGGGGCTAGTTGATTTATGGGGAATATGTAAAAAGAACGGTGTAAAAACCTATTTCCTTAGAGGAGGGATGTTAAGCATCTCTGTGCACTATATTTAGAGTGTATTTGCCTCAAAGCACACAGCTCAGCTACTTTTTGTCAGTTAAGTTCTTTTCCAGCTCATTGTCTCTAACTGAAAGGAAATTCAGGCCACAGCCACACGAAACTAAGTTGAACATCTGCATCTTCTGTCTGGACTTGGAGTGTGTGATTCTTTCATCCACTCTTCACATACGCACACCTACTGGTGGAGGTCAGATGGAATATTATGATATTGACAAATTCATTAATTCAGATAGAAATCCAGTATAGATTTTTGTGAAAGCCATGTGTGTGCTGTGACCAGGGGTAAATCCCAGACAGTGTGCCCATTCCACATTGTAATTCCTCTGCAAGAGTGTTTGAGGACAATGGGAATGCATTGTTTAATCTACTCCCTCCCACCTCCTGACAGTGTTTATCACACCCACAGTTGTGCCAATGCAATGATTTATGATTTTGTCTCAAAACTGGAGGTGTGATATGAAGCAAGCTAAATAAATGGTGCAAATTGGGGGAAAATAAAGTAAGTGAATTAACTGAAAATTTTTCCTTTGAGAATTGGCCAGCATTTTAGTGAC
Organism: Chloebia gouldiae; assembly: GCA_003676055.1. Classification (NCBI taxonomy): domain Eukaryota; kingdom Metazoa; phylum Chordata; class Aves; order Passeriformes; family Passeridae; genus Chloebia; species Chloebia gouldiae. Next base: position 38,455,811 of record QUSF01000002.1, read on the forward strand.
TGCATGGATCATCTCAGGGATCATCCTTTAGCAGTTTTAGAAAGCAGTTTATATGCTCTTGGAAGCATTCTTCTTGGAAAGGCTATTTACAAAGTAATTATCTTCCACTTATTTTTACATTACTCAAGGAAAAGCTGTTAATGCAATGCAAAATAGTTGAGCTGAAGGTCTGGTCACCTGCTGATGGTTCTGGATGGTTTGCAGCATTGGAGTGGGATCCCTGACACTCCCTGCATTCTGCCTGGCACAGCACACTGTTGCTGGCTTGTTTTGCAGTACAGAGTGTGAAAACAGAAGGGCACCCTGGGAACAGCTCCTGATGCTGCCAAGGCAGCAAGCAGCGGTGGCACTCACTGTGCTAAGCTTTGCAAGAAACTGGAATGAAATCTAAGCATGGTAGCTTATTGAGGACATTCTAGTTTAGATTTTGTTCGTCATTTAGAAAGTGTGTGCATTCTTCATCTGATTCTCAAATTTGTGCTGCCTGCCAACAGGGAATGTAAAAGACTTGTGGAGGGGATTTCAGCATTTATGTGAAGTCCAGTTAAGCTCATCTTCCGTGTAATGTTTATGATGTAATTGAAATTACCTTTCTCAACTTGTCTATGACTTCTTATGATATGACTTCTTATGTCTATGACTTCTTATGGACAGTGGTGAAATAGCTGTAACAGAGAGAACAGTTTCAAAATCGGGTATTTTATGCATTTTGCAGGATGTGTTTGATTCCTGCACTAGTTCAGTGAATGGCAATTTGTGGCCTGATCACCATATGGTTGTACTTTGTTGTACCATAACTTTCCTTGGTGTACCAGATGCAATCCTGAGGGGCACACACTCAGATCTCCTAACCTGTGAGGACCTTGCTTACCTCTGAAGTCAGTGGGACTTAGAAATCTAAATAATAAATATTTAAATTTAAATACATAAATGTCTGATTATACCTGACTGTGTCACACAGACTGCCTGTGTCAGAGAAAGAATTTTCTATCACCAGTGTCTGAGCTGGGAAGGATGAGACTTTTCATAAGGGAAGTTTGTGGGCTGTGTTTGATATCCAGAGACCTGGGTAGCTGACACAGTTTCCCTTCATTTTGTGGTTATGTGGAATTGTGTATTTCCAGGAATTTGGGATATTTTGAATAGAAGGTTTCTAAGGAGGAGAACCAAAGGATCTTGATTAGGAGCAAAGTCCTTTTAGGTTTTCAAGAGTGAGATTGGTTTAATAAACAATTGATTTGTTCCTAGAAGTATCCAGGAATATTGTAGGAAGTGACAGATTTCTAAAGGTCCAGTCCCTTGTCTTCTATGGCTAACATTGTTCAGGTGTGATTATTTCCAAGCTCATGAAAGGCATTTGGTTCCTAGATTTGATGTTTAGGTGCTGCCAAGAGACTCAAATGCCAAATTTAACTTGCTGTCTGTGTCTTGTGTCAGCTGGGTTTTTTACTGGACAGCAGCAACTCTGTGCTCCAGTTTTTACAGCTGAGTCCCTCAGGAATTACCAAGTTGGCTTCAGAGTTCTCCTCTTCACTTGTATGGCTCAAGCTAGTGAGCACACTTCTAACCTACTCAAAAGGTCCCCCAGTTCACCACATACCTCCCCCAGTGTGAAAGACAAGTTTGGATGCAAATCTTCCCTCCATCAGAAAGTTGCTGTAATCTTCAGATAGTTGTTCAGGCTTTTGAAGGAGGATTAGTAAGTTGTAGATAAGACACCCGGGTTTCTCATCTTCATTCTCTGGGGAACTGGTCAGTGACATATACAGAGTGATGGAAGCAGCAGAAGATATGGGGGAGACTGTACCTGATGAGGATGGGCAGTGATGGAGACTCTGGAATTGCATCAGGTGCAGAGGGTGAAGAGTTCAGCTACAAAGCAGCTCCTGTGATTGGTGGTTTGGTTTTTCCAAGGGTGCAGTGATACAGATATCCAGCACCGACACCCAGTACAATTTCTTATTGTGCTCACTAAGGATTGTGGCACCCATGTGCCACCCCTCAGGAGCAGCTGTGAGAAAGGACCCTGCCACTGGAGGACACCGACTCTCTGCTCCAGCCTGGTGCTGAGAAGCTGTGCTCCCTCACACTGCCTGCCAGTGAGCTCCCTCCTCCCTCAAGCACTAAGTGTTTATCCAGAATGAAAAAAATAATAAATTTGGTTTGCTGTCCAGCTGTGAGTTCAAATCTGCTGCCCTAGCTGTGATATTTTAAGGTCTTGTGGCAGAAGGATACTCTCAATTTTTTCCTGCAGTAGATTTGTCATTAGAATAATGAACAGCTCAATGAATAGTAAGAATTGTCTCCATAACCTTGTAGCAGTATGGTAAATAATCATTAAAGCAGGAAAAAAAACTCGAGTTTCAGTCAAGGCTAATGAAGTCCTATGGATTTGACATGTTATATATTCCATTCCTAGCCCCTGCAGTATGTCAGAGTCACCTTTCTGTCTTCTAATGTGCCCCAGAGCCTGGGATCTGAGGAGAGCAGACAGGCTACCAGCATAACTGAGTAATCCTCTATTTTACTGGAAGTCAGGATTTTCCCTCCAAATTGGAAGACCTTTTAGCCAATCCCCTTGTAACCATTCCTCAATTCCTTCCTGTGGCCTTTGCACACTTCACCGAGTGACTGCAGAGACGCACATGCCTTTTTCCACCCCAACCAGTGGTCTTCATTTATCACTAGCAACTTGTGGGCTTGCATTAAAATCTGTTGCCCTTTCTGCCTCTGTGCACTTCCACTCTTAATGTACAGTGTTCCTGCCCTGCACAGTGAGTGCTAATGGATAACTGGAGGGCTGTTTCAGAGTATAAATGAATTGTTAAATCACAGGCATGATGCTGGCATTAATCATTCCTCTGGTTTGTGACTGCTTTCAAAATTGTAAATTCAGGGCTTACATAGTTGAAGTTGTGGCTTGGGTGTGAATTTCTGATCAAAACTACAGGAAGTTGGTTGTGCTGTGTTCAGTGAGCATATCCACTGTGTTTTCCTGTGGCAGCTTTACTCGATGTCCACCCTGTAATCTGTTCTTCCCCTGCCATGATCACAACTGGGCTGCTCTTACCTGAATTGTGCTTTGCTTTCAAACATTTTATTTTAGTGTAGGGTTTCTATTTTATCAAATCTCCTAATTCAGAGTTCATCTGTCCTGCTAGAAAAACTGATCCTTGGCCTATAAATATCCTTAATTTTGAGATCATTCATTTCTTCTTAGGCTGAAAGGCTGAGCAAAAATGGGCAGAAGACATAGCACTCCTCTACTCTTGCCACGATTCTTTGGTTTTCTGTGTGATTTATGTTGTGTTCTGCTTTCAAATGTTACATCAACCAGCAAACACAGATTTACAGGTGGAATGAAGGAACTTCAGCCTACATTGCTCCATGGCCTCACAGCTTGTATCTGCCTGACCTCTGCAACCAGCCTTGGCTACTGCAGTGCAGCTTCTCAGAATCCATACACAGTGGGGAATTTTCTGTGTTACATTATTAAAGATATCAGAAAATAAGCTCAGTGAAGTCATCAGAATTGCTCTGGATCTAAACCCTTGTGACTGTGATCAGAACTAAGACCATTAAGATGCTCTGTTTCTGGGAACTAGCAATATTTAGGAAAACTTTTATTAACTTTATTGTTATAATTTTATGGCAGTGATATCACTTAATCCCAACCAAGAGGATAAAGTGATGTAGTTTACCACATATAGGGACACTATTTATGTTCCGTTATTTTTAACTGTACACAGAATTACCAAAATTCAGAGAAATAAATATTAAACATGTGCATAAGATTTGCCATCCTGAGGCCAAACAAGGAAAAAGGAAACATCAAGTTCTCAATTAACAATAATTTTTATATGCATAAATGTGCTTTTTATTCTTATGTACTGAGTTAATAGTGAGAATTAACAATGAGGATAAATCTGGGTTTGAAATACGGCAAAATAGTACAAAATGGCATTATTTTTGTTTTAAGGCTCAGAGATCAGTCAGTGTGAGACCAGAATACCTGCCTCAGGTGGGAATTAAAAGCTTTAACATATAAGGCTTAATCCTGTTGCAGCCAAAATCCTCTTTTCACACTTTACTGTTGCTTCCGCATTTTAATGTGAAAGTTGCAAAATCTTTTTTTTTTCCCCAAGATATTGAAAGCCTCTTAAAAATGTGTTACAGAAAATGCTCAGCCCATCCATTTAGTAGTAATGTCAATATATGAAGTTAGTCCATTCTAGACATCTTTGAGTGCAAGTTCAGAAAAGTGAATAAGGTGGCTGCTTCTTCCTTTCTCAGCCAGTGCAATCAGAGTGATGCAGATTTTCTTTACGGTTAAAGTGTGGCTACAGAGCATCTGAATTATTTAATTGTTCTTGTGGGTATTGAATGTGTGAACTTAGAGATGCAAACAAAACCAAGCACTATGTTTGATGCCTTTTTGTTCCACATTTGGGATAGGAAGCCGTCCATGTGATTCATGTGACAGGATTTTATCAGTGCCAATAGCTCTGGAAAGAACCCCTCTAGAGATAGCTAGCATGGTCTCATAGAGAGTTTGTCATAGAGACAGTAACCATCCCTTTGCTTCTGAAGTGTGAAATGAAAACGTGAGCTGATGGTTAAATCCTGCAATCCTTAACACTTGTGAAGCCTGTATTCATGCAAGTTATCTAATTCAGTGTATGTAACAGGAGAATCCATTTCAAGGCTAGCACCTAAATCAGTCCATACTCCTGTCACCAGATATTTCTGAAACTCTGTGTGTGGAAACTGATTTATATGAGGTACCTAAAGTCATACCACTCACAACTGGTATTTGGGGAGGAAGAATAGGTTATGAACTTCCAGAGCAACCTTCTTCCTCCTCTTTCTCTACCATTGCTTGCTTCAGTGCTCCAGACTACTGCCAGGATGCCATTTGCTGTTTCCTGCTGTTGTGAGTTGGCGTCACTTGTACTTGCTGTATTTGTTGTATTTGCTGCTAGTATTAGTGATGAAATAAGGAACAAAATAGAAAAGGCACTTTTTTACAACTGATTCCCTACTGCCTTTTTATCTCATCTGTGGATTAACTGATCAGTGGATGTGGAAACCCTGGAACCAGCTCTGCTGAGAGGCAGATAAGGTCAGGCATGCCTCTTAGCTCATGACCAGCACCTCACTGACCCAGAAAAGACTTGAGCTGGTTTTATGCAGCGTGCATCCTTATCCACATGGCCAGGAGGCTCAAGCCACCTCTGTGAAAAGCTTCTAGTGTTACTGGGCTAGGCTTCTGTAAACAGGGACATGGAGCAGCGCTTTCAGACACAGGCAGCCGAGGTCTGCTCAGCTCTGGCACCGCAGCCCAGCTGGCTCTGGCAGAGCGCTGCAGATGTGGGTACACATTGCAGCAGCAATGCCCAGAGCAGAGCCCAGGCAGCCTTTCCACCAGCAGGAACTGTGGAAAATACATACTTTAAAAAAAATGTACTGCATACAGAGCTGTTTGTTTTGAAAAACTGTGTTCTTTTATTATTCCCAGAGAAATTAAAGCTTACAAGGGAAATTTGTGGTTGAGAGTATTTCTGTGTGTAGTTTCATAGTGCAAAACAAGTAACTGTAGTAGACTTACTTGAAATCCTTTCATGTTTCAAATGTGTGATATATGACTGTTTAAAGCATAACTTCCTTAAACCATCACTGATTTTGTGTCTACTTTATCTGAATGGGTTAAAGACATTAAAATATACACATTCTTTCCGTGCTATATTGATACTATAGGAGCAAAACCATCTTTCATGTTATTTAGAAACAAAACTTCACCTCGTAAATTGTTATTTCAGGGTATAAAAAAAACCCTTTTGTTGTAATAAATGAAAGCGCATCCAAATAATTCCTCCATGAAGATGCATTTCCTAAGGATTTTTATGTGATTGTGTGAAAAATAATTTTCCTCCATGACTGTAAAGGCAGCTGAGTGGATGGTAGAGATAAGGTTTTGTGGAAAGGAAGAATGGAAACGATGTCATTGAAGTGATTTTTTAAGATCTGCTTTCTCTGTAGTCCTTTCCATTTTTGTGGAGAAAAAGCTGCATTTTGTGCTTTTTGGACCACCTTTCTGTTTCATTGTTGTTCTTAATTTGGTTGTAAAAAAACCAAAACAAACCCGTCACCTTCCAGTAAAATTGTATTAGCAGATTTTAAACAATTTTATTTCCTCATGAACTTAAGCTGAATTGTATTCTGACAGGCCTGATTTATCAGGCAAATGCCTCACGTTGTTTGTCAGCTTCTTTGTTGGGGGGAAGGGGGAGGGGAAACCCGAGCAACAAAAGACCGTAACCTATTGATATTACTTCTGTGATACACTGGGGAAAATAGATTGATTTAGAACTAACCACAGAAAACTAGTCGATCTGATGAGTTTACAGCAGAGCATTTTTATTTATTTATTTGTAACAAGAGTAAACATCATCAATATTCTACCCTGTGTTATTGGAAGCTTCACAGACAGTGTGGGTTTGTGTCAGTGTGATGGGCCTATCTGTAAAATGAAAGAAGGCAAGCTTAAAAAAATGGAGGGACGTTGTTTCTTTCACAAAATTGAAAGTCTTGGATCTCTGGTACATTATCATGAGTTGCAGGATTCACAGGACGAATAGATGGATGAGCATTTTTATTGTATTTCATCCTTTTTTTTCTTCAAGAGGTTATCTTTTTTTTTAATTATATTTCTGTTAAATATCTCAAAAAGCTAGTAAAGCAAAGGAAATTTCCTAACTGAATTTCACTGAAGAATGCCAGCCTGCAATTAACTTTCCCAGCATGTCGCCTCTGCACAGTGTTTTGCATGAACAAGAAGTTTGGGGTAGCAAATACTCACAGGACCAACACAAACCTAAATGTGGCACCAGTGTGCTATTTTTTGCATTGATAATATGCTGTTTTACAACATTCTTGATTAAAAATACTTACAGTTTTAAAATTAAACTGATTTTTATCCCCATTGATTGGTAAAGGTGGGTGCCAGTGAGGTTTTCTGCCTCATTGTCAGCCTGCTTGATGGACAAGCCATAAATGCTCTGATGAAGGTGGTAAATACTCCTTTCTCTAGTTTAGTTAACAAGATAATTTCACTTGACCTTACTTATTATTTCAGTATTCACTACTTTTAATTCTAATACCTATTAAGAGAGTTTTCAAAGTTAGCTGTATTCTCTCCTGCATTCAGCTACAGCTTAAGAATTAAAGGTTGATAACCAGAATGGTGTAAATCCCAGCAGTGCACGTGTGAGCAGAAACATCCCATCCATTTCCCTGTTAGAGGGCACGAGCAGAGAGTACATTCCACTCATCTTAGGTGTGTCTCCTTAGCTCACCAAAATGCTTTGGGGGTTGAAAGGAGCCTTAAAGACCATCTAGTTCCAACCTCCCCTGCCATGGGCAGGGGCACCTTCCACTAGACCATGTTGCCCCATCCAACCTGGCTTTTCAAGCTGCAACAAAGACAGCTTGAAATTAGCAGATCCTCGATAGTCCAGAAGATCCTTTCTGAGAATCCTCCAACACCTGCTGAGGTGTTGGAGGTCTTTCTCATTTGTCCCAGGTGGTGCCTGAGCAAGCACCCTTAGCTTTTAAGTGTCACATCCAGGTAGTGAGAAGCATCCCTTTGCAGTATTTCATGGCATTATTTTCAAGACAAGTCACTGAAGCCTTAAACAGTGGAAATATTAGTTATGTCTAAGACACATTTTTCTGTTACATCATGGCTAGTTTAACTTCCCTTTACAGCCATTTACTAAATAGAATAATTTAAGTGATCTGCTGCCTGTTCCATCTGCCTTTCTTTAGGTATGTTGTGAAAGTAATGGCTGAAAAGGACAGTACATTTAGGTACGATTTTAAACATTTCATTCGTGCTTTAACTGCACAGTTGCATTCAGTGTATTGTAACAGCATCTCACATGCACACACTGCCAGAATTCCATTTTTCAAGGCATTAATGTTGCAAGATGGAGTATTGTTAGCCAAGAATCATTTTTTGCAGTCTAATAGCATTCAGAAAAGAATAAAAAAAGAGGAATTGGTGTGGGGTATATCCTGGTGAATTATTTTAGTCTTCCTCTGACTTCCCCCTTATCTTAGTCTTCCTCTGTACCCCCTTCCCTCCCTTTCCTATCCCTGTTAGGTGTTAACCCCTTATTCCCTGCTCCCCTCCCCCAGGTCAGTCACTAGGGTAATTTTACAGTTTTTTCTCTCAACAGATAACAGTCTGGGGTTACAAACATTTTTCTCTACTTGTCATATGTACTGGATTATCATCTAAATTATATTATAAAACAGCTCAAAGAAGCAGGCAGTTGTGTTAACTCTAACTAGTACTGCTTAACCCATCTGAGTTGTTACTGTGGAAAACATATTTGCAAGGCAAGGATATTATTGTTTTAAAAGTTTAGGGCTAGGGTGTGCTTCCTGAGTAGGAGTATGTGATTGCTGGAACAAGGAAAAAAGGCTAAAGACTAGATGGTATTATTTGGTTGTGAAATTGAGTACTTCTAATCATTTTCAGTCATCAGCTTTTTGCAATTAATACAGCATATTTTATGTTGGAATCTGTATGCTTCTTCATGCAGATTCTTGTATTCTTCATTCATGTTTCCTTTAATATGTATTGTTTTATGCAATCACACATTTATAGTGAAGGAGAATTTAGGAGGTTTTCTTAACCTTGCTATATACTCTCTTCTTTCTTCATTAGTAGGTATTATTGTTACAGGTTTTTTTGAGAGTATTGAAACATAATGCTAGACAAGTTCCTCAAGGTGTTCCTCTATTAAGATGTTCATCCTTTTTATATTAAAAAATCACCCTGATTCACTTTCCTGTCAGTGCTATAGAGAAGAAAGGATTTCCCATTAGGCTAATTGCCATCTCTTTATATTTTTGAGCCTGAAGCTAGCTAGCAAATCATGGAAGCCTACTGTGAGAAAGACAATCCTATTTTAACAAATCCTTCTTACTTTTGTTCTTTGTAAATGCTGGTTCTGTTATAATTGCACATTTAAGGGCTTTTTGTGTTTTATTCATCTCACAGTATAATTTACATATAAACTTGTATTTAAGGTAACATACATTCTTTCCGTGGTGCATTGGATGAGAAGAGATATTTGCTATGGTTGCACTAATCTGAGAGTTTTATTTATTTATTTGTAACAGTTTCTGAGAGCAGAATTGAATGAGAATTGGTCAGTTTTCATGGCAGGAGTCAGCTTTTGTGTTGTTCTGTATATGTATCTAGGTGGAGAGGTGAATGTGTGAGCTCCCATGTGCACATCGTGCTCTCAGCTTTCGTCATGTTGTAGCAGAAGTACACGCAGCAGAGAGGAGCAAAGGGCTGAAGCATCCAGCAGGAAGGGGTTAATGCCATACCTTAATGCCTGGGGATTATGCTGTGCTGTCATTTGTCAGCTCTGAGGTGGCTGGCCACTTCCATTTTGGGATAAATCCCTTGGAAAGGGAAGGTGTTTCAGAGGAAGGTGTGATCTGTTCTCCTGGTAAGAGTGATTGACAAGGAATGAATTAATAGTTAAAAGAACTGAATAAATATCACCCTCCTCTGTAAGTCCAGGCACACCCCAGCTAGCACATACATACTCTAATGTGACACTTTACCCAGATGCTTGAATTGATTGGTAATGAAAAACATCCCCAAAAAAACAGATCAGAGTTTAATCACAACTGCTGCTGATATAGTTTTTTTTCTTTTACCATGACATTTCAGTGAAAATCTAAATAAATGCAAGGAATTACAATATTTTGCAATAGAATATATTGATTGAGTATATATGCAAAGAGTGAGAGGGGCTGCTTGAGTGGAAGCAGGGGCCCTGACAGCAGGTTCTTTGCCAATTGGTGAGGTGAAATGGTCCACTGAATTGGATAACACAGAGCATACTACAGTGACTGATTAAATTGATTTGTCCATGGCTACCGCCTATCCTGCTACTGAGGCCTTTTTCCCTATTTTCAGACTTTTTTTTTTTTTTTAACTGTTCTAAACAGATGTGGTAAGGGAGAAATGTGCTGATTCCTTCACAGCCATAAAATTCCATGTTCTGAATTAAGATAAAAAACACAATTTCCAAAATGTCTGCACGCTCTTATGCTATACTGTGTTATAATGCATTTATCTCAGGAACAAGTACACTGATAGAGACTGATGAAAAAGGTAATAATAAACATAATTCTTTAGTATTACCTAAACTACAACCAGTACCACATCTGTGAATCCTTAGATGTATTTATTGGAAGGGGAGAAAGTAAAACAGTTAGATTTTTAATTGCTGCTGTTGTTTCATTTCTTTAATTGCAAGGCTTATTTTCGTACTATTTTTTTTTCCAGAAGATGTTTAGAAAGCTTGTGGTGGAAACACAGTTGAATGCCAGTTAGGAAGACTGAATGCTGAACAAGTGGGGGTCACTAATTTGAAAATACTGCAATGATTTGGCAAAATATAGTCAGAGGGATAGTGTTTAATAACTTGATATTTTTTTTCAACCACAGGAGAAAAAAGCTTAATGTTTTGGTCTTAGATCAGGATGTTTGGATTTTACAATGTACTTAGTGTGTCATTTCCTTTCTTGTGCTAGAGAAATCAATACTAAGTGATAATAGGGCTGGTTCATATTATTTTCTTTGTGATTCAAGGGAAGCTCTGTTAGACTGTGTTTGTCTTCATGGGTTAGCCTGTAGTATATGCAGACAGAGTAGTGTAAGCATAGTCTTCAAATTCCACTGAAAAATTACATCAAACTTCAGTGCAGTGGTGACATCAAAATGGAACCAGTTCACCTAAAATATGTTATTGCAGTTGTAACAGTGCAGAGTTCATTGTACAGGGCTTGGTTTCTTCTTACTCATTTTTAGGGAAGATACAACAATAAATCACAATGATTTCTGATAATGAAGTTCTGTTCATTGTTTAACTACCTTAAATTATTGGTCAGTCTTGTAGGACATGTTTGCATGCAGCATGCCCTGAGCAACTTGTGCTGTTTTTTCATTTGTCTGTGGAAATGAAGATACGGTTTTATCAATAGCATTTCTTTGCAAGGTAAAGCAAATTCAGTAGATGAAACTCTGGCCGTACTTAAACTTTGCTTGGATTAAACTTCTTGATATTGTATAAACTAGTAGGGACACTACTAAATACTAGGTGAAATAGTCAAACCGTGCTTTGTTACTTTCCAGTAATGTGAAAATGTAACATATCTTTATGTGGGCTTGCTCCAGAGCATGTTACAGTATATTGTTCATAGTTACAGTTACAATCTTTTTTTTAATCCTTAAATTGACTCCACAGACCTACGTATTTGTGTAATAATTGTTTCTAATTAGTTGGTTAAGGGAAAACAAAAAGAAAAAAAAAAAATACAGGTTTAGTTCTTTCCAGTAATGTTTGACTTTTATAAATGAAATGTCTATGCATTCAGTGCAAATTTTATAAAACAAAGAAACAGAAGCCGTACAAAAGCAGCCAAAGTTGAAAACTCGGTGGTGCACATAAGGTCACCATGACAAAGGCGTGTAATTATTTCTTTGTATCGTATGTTAGAATAATGTAATCCAATAACTGGTGTTCCTGGTGTGTGTTACAAAGGATTCAGTAAGGAATTGCTGGAGAGTTCTTCAGGACTCCCCTGGCTAACAAGGTTAAGCAGAAGAGGTTTTGTGGGCTTCAGCCGTTTCTGAGGAGTGTGGGAGAAGCCGTGTCCGTGCGGCTGGAGGGGGCCTCTCTGCATCCCTGGGCTCCCGGCAGCGCATCCCACGGGCAGCGGGCTGGGAGTTCTGAGAGGAAACACACACACACACACACACACACACACACACACACACACACACACA